>JAUIMM010000185.1:13980000-14580000 GCA_031769625.1 Taudactylus pleione
TGACACTGTAGGGTAACAGATTAGTATAACGAAACATTTATTTTTGTGATTAAATAAAGTTGATGGACAAGGAAGACTGCTAAAAAGTTGCTAGAATAAATTTAGCAATTGTAATTTCTTGGGAATCTGCCTTTCTACTGGTGATATGTCCCTACCTTATACCTTAATCCAAGCAGCAAATATACAGTTGTGCCTAGTTCTGTTTTTATTCATATTTGAAAAAAAAATCTACTTTGTGACATTAATATATATTCTGCTTGCATATTTGTTGACTACTCTTAAGTATTGTGACTGTCATATTAAACTTTTACTGTAATCATTTTCTGACTTTTCATTCAAAGATAATTCAAGTGCCAGACAGGCATGAGATTTTCTATGACACTACTTTTAAGCCAGGAAATTGATTTACAGTAAGTTAAATTAGTTTGTAATTTCATTTTTGAATTGAATTTGTAGTAATTGAAGTGTCAGTTCCAGAACTATATCTTAATGGAGGCAGAAATTAGTGTTTAATATTGAGTGTGAGATATTGGGAGTCTTTAGTAATTTTTAGACAAACCATATGATATTGATTTGATTAACCCTTTCACACCCACATGTCATGCCTAGGTGGGTTGGATTTTGACAACCATCAATGACTGGCCAGCACTATATACATTCTACATAGCAATATTAAGGATGGGGTTTTTTAACAATTAGAAGGGGAGCAGAGGACAGAAAGTGACAAAAAGTAAAATAATGTAATAGTTTTAAATGCAAACAATATTTAATATAATTTTTTTGGCCATTTTTATATTATATTGTACTGATGTTAGTTTCCTTGTAAATGTTCATCCTGTGTTGCTGTTTGTAATACAATTTCAAACATTTTTGCTCATTTTTAAAAATAGACTTATTAATGAAACAGTACATCTGTATTACTCTTTATAGCTTTATTATTTACCTTTGTGTATGTGGTTTAATGTACACAAAGATTTTACCTAAAGACAAAGCACTAAAACTAAGTGAGGCATTTAAGCCATTCTACAATCAATAATGAAATTAGTAGCACCCCCAATTACATATATTTCAACTTGTCATGAATGAGTACTTTCATGGGAATTAATAACTATTGCAAGTGACTGTTCTCAATGCATTTCAAAGGAGTATTTTCTCTAGTGGCTTATAAGAGCTAAGTTGATCATGTGATTGGCTAGAGCCTGTGAACCAGGCACTGAAACAGATTGTCCACTAAGGATTGAAATCCCCAAGTTGCTCTTTAGATTTCAAATTCAATTTTGCTGATGTATAGATCTCAAGTTAATGACTTTCCACTCAGTGTTTTCTTACAGAAACTCACACATTAAGTCTAACATGTTATGTGAACCTTTTTTCATTCAAGTGAATATTATGTGATTATGCTTTCATTTTTAATGCTTTGTAAATACTTAAAAAGTATGACATCATTAAAATATGTTTTTTATTAAAATTGTTCTTAGATTAATGATTAGATTATTATGAGAACAGTACTCTTACTTTTCATGCGGAAGTGTATTTGTGTTGTCAATAATTATCTTTTTTTAATTAATAAATACATATGTAAATACTGTACACATAATTTTTCACAGAAATTGTTTCCACAGAAATAAGCTTACATTCTAAACTTGATTTCTATTATAGATGGACATAAAGTAATAGTGAGGTAGCTATGAAATGAAAACTGAATCACTGACACTAAGCCAATAGTAATCTTATTATACAGTAATCCTACTCTATTATTGGTCATGACACACACTCTCTTCCCACTGTTTTAATTATGGTTATTATATTTAACATACTGATATTTTCCAATGACATTTTGATTTGTAGTAATTATTTATATAAACTATTGGGGTGGTGGTCACAATAGGTGTCAGGTCAAAATGTGAAAGTGATTTTTTTGCCACACAGAGAGCCCTTAACCAGGAAGCTAGGTTTATTGATATCAACAGGGTAACAGGTAACAGCAATAAAACAACGGTATCAGTGGTAAGCAGAATAGCGGTATTGCAGGGGTTAATAGTAGTATTTATGTATCTCACCTCAGGAGCTAAGTACTGTCCATCCAAACAGTACTTTGGCACTCTACATTGTAAAGATGGTGCTAGCTGCACATGAGAGTAGCCCATCAGTGACATCACCAGATCAGAAGCCACTTGTCCCTCTGACTCTGGTCTCTAGTACCCAATATGTACAGTAGAGAGACAGTGCTTGAGAACTCTGCATGCTAACACTCCCTTGCTCTGGGCTGTCTATGGTTACATAAAACATATATTACACTTTACTAAATAAACATTTGGCAAAGTCCATTCTCTAACTAGAAACATTTGCGTTATGCATCAACAAAAACAAGGAAAAATATCAACACATATCAAATGTATTCCAGTCCAATGCATGGTGCAAAGATGCAAGAGGACACATCTGTTAGTGACACACTCTTCACAAAGGTGATGCTGACAGATTTTCTTTCCACTAACTCTCAGATTAAGTGATGTCTGATATCTATGTGCTTAGAACATTCATGGTGCTTTGTTCTGTAAGGCAAGTCTATTGCATCTCTATTGTTACACTCTACATTGATGGGTTTATCCTGTTATAGAAGGCCGAATTCACATAAAGTCACATTTAGGTATAGGCTTACTTGGTTGACTGCGTAAGTGTCATATACTCCACATCAGTCATGTATAGGGCAGCAGTGAACTGCTCCCCAGGATTAATGGCAAACTGACTCACTCAGCGTATGGCATGTGTAATGTCAGGTAGGGTATACTTGCATACATTATGCTCCCAACAGCGCTCTGATAAGGAATTATTTTCATAGCCTCTATTTCTTAGTAACTTGTTGGTGCCATGGCTTTTGTTAATTTTGTGTCTTTATCAATGGGAGTATTAACTGCTTTGCATCTGGCATTGAACACTTGTTAAGTACTGCATCAATATATCCTTGTGGATCAACTGTGAAAGTTCCTTTTGTCAACTTTTGCAAGATTATTAAGCCTAACAGGTGATCTGCAGGCCCTTAGTCTTTCAACTTTAACTTCTGCTCTAACAGATGCTTAACACTAGATATGTGCTTTTCTTGACCTGCTAGTAACAAGTCATCCACATACACAACAATGATGAACAGTATCTGCTATGTTGTTTTGTGGTATAGACTCTGAAGTTACAAAGTTCATTTGCAAAAGTGCTGCATCTGACTTAACATACCTGTAGTGGCTGCTTCAGACCGTACAATGCTTTCTTTAATAAATATACTTTTTTTTCTTGGAACATGTCATCATTATAATGTTAAGGAGAATCCATGTAAATCTATTCATTTAAATCTCCATTCAGGAAATCTACCTGCTACAACAAAGTAATCATATATGGCAGAAATGGTTATGATTAAACGCAGTGTACTGTATCATGCCACAGGTGAGAAGACATTACTGTAATCAATCCCCGATTTCTGTGTATATCCTTTAGTGACAAGATGGACCTTGTAATGAGCAACAGTTCTGTCTACATTTAACTTCCTACAGAAGACCCACTTGTTCTTAATTGTCCTGCAGTTACTCAGCAGTGGCGTAACTATAAATTTTGCTCCCCCAAGCCAAAAAAGTTTCAGGCGCACCCCCCCTGCCCAAAGATCAAACACACCCAAAGACGATGTTTAAGATGTGTGGTTACATGATAGAGCAACGTGCCTTAGACATTATGACACACTAAGTAATGCCACTTATAACACAGTGTGCCACACCGGAACGCCCCTTACAACACATTATGCCACACCGGAATGCCCCTTACAGCACATTATGCCACATAGCAATGCCCCTTACACATGCCACACAATAATGCCACGTATAACACATAATGACATACAGTAAAATCGTTATAACAAATTTATGCCATGCTGTAATGCCCCTATTTCACATTATGCCACATTGTAATGCCACATACAACACATTATGCCACACAGTAATGCCACATACAACACATTATGCCACACAGTAATGCCCCTAATAGCACATTGTGCACACAGTAATGCCAAATACACATTATGCCAAACAGTAATGCCCATTACATCCCACCCTGACAGATCTACTTCACCAACCCTCCTCTCTGCTCCTGCCAGTCTGTCACCTCAGCTCAAGACAGGTTGCACAGTTTTTATGTCCGTGTAGAACCAGATTATTGGGAACATAGTTTATAACCTGTAAACTGTGTGTATCAAGTTAGTGCCCCTTATACAGTGCCCCCTGTAGTTGTGCCCCAAAATGCAATGCCCCCTAAACGAGTGCCCCTTATGCAATGCCCCCTGTAATAGTGCCCCTTATGCAATGCCCCCTGTAGTAGTGCCCATTATGCAGGGCCCCCTGTAATTGTGCCCTTTAAAGTAGTGCCCCCTGTAGTTGTGCCCATATGTAGTGCCCCTTGTAGTTGCACCCCTTCAAGTAGTGCCCCTTGTAGTTGTGCCCATATGCAGTGCCCCTTGTAGTTGTGCCCCTTCAAGTAGTGCTCCCTGTAGTTGTGCCCCTTCCAGTAGTTGCCACCTGTAGTTGTGCCCAGTAATTGCCCACTGTAGTTGCCCTCAGTAGTGAGCCACCTTTAGTGAGCCCCCGGTAGTTGCACCCAGTAGTGAGCTCCCTGTGGTTGCCCCCAGTAGAGAGCCCCCTGTAGTGAGCCCCCAGTAGTTGCCCCCTGTAGTGAGCCCCCTGTAGTTGCCACCAGTAGTTAGCCCTCTGTAGTTGTTCCCCCCATGCGCACACATACACACGCAAAAAAAAAAAACACTTACCTTTATCCCCACTCCAGTGCTGCCACCGTCTATACCCCGGTGTCCGCTCCTCGGCACTATGGGAGTGATGTCATGACATCACTCCCATAGTGCTCTGTGGGACCAGGAAGATGGAGCTCACTCCTGAGCTCCGTCCCCGGCGTCCTCTCCTCGGCACTATGGGAGTGACATCATGACGTCACTCCCATAGTGCCCTGCGGGACCCGGAAGATGGAGGGAGCTCCATCCTCTGGCTGCCACCGAGGGTTTGAATAGGAGCTGGGCGTCTGCTGGTAACACACAAGGTGGGCGCCCCCTCCGTAGTTACGGGAGTTCCACCACTGAGTAGCATAACTACTGCCCCCATCGCCCCCAAGCTACCCAGTGCCTCCAAGCCACCGCGGGGGCTGCGGGGGCAGTAGTTACGCCACTGTTACTCAGCCTGTTTGCAAGAGTCCACATATTATTGTCATGCAATTATTATTAACATTATTATTATCATTTATTTATATGGCACCACAAGTGTTCCGCAGCACCTTACAAAGTACAAAAACAAATTGTATACAAGTGACTTACAGAACAATACAATACAGGACATGGATAATATATATTGTTACATTAACGACCATATCACCCAGATAAGCAACAGAGCATAAGCAACCAAGTGTTAGGTGCCCTAGTGGTGAGTAAGAAGTAAATTACACTATAGTAAGGAGAAGCACAAGAGGGTAGCTGGCCCTGCTCGTTAGAGCTTACAATCTAAAAAGGTGGGGGGAAGACAAACAGGGGTGACACAGATGGGGAGGAAGGAGCATGTAGCAGGTAGTTAGTATGAGAGCTGGAAGGCTTTGATGAAGTAGTGGGTCTTGAGAGCCCATTTGAAAGATTGCAAACAGGTGGAGAGTCTGATGGGGAGTGGGAGAGAGTTCCAGAGGTGGGGAGCAGTGTGGGCAAAATCTTGGAGGTGGGAGTGGGAGGAAGTAATCAGCTGGCATGAAAGGCGGCATGCATTAGTTGAGCGAAGAGGGCGGATAGGAGCGTGAAGGGAGATGAGATCAGAGATGTATATGGGAGAAGATTGGGAGAGGGCTTTGTGAGTGAGCGTGAGAACCTTAAATTGGGTTCTAATAGGGAAGGGGAGCCAGTGGAGAGCTTGTAGGAGAGGGGAGGCAGATGTAGAGCGTTTGGAGAGGAAGATAAGCCGTGCAGCAGCATTAAGGATAGACTGGAGGGGAGAGAGATGGGATTTGGGGAGACCAGATAGGAGAAGGTTACAATAGTCCAATCTGGAGATGACCAGTGAGTGTATGAGTGTTTTAGTAGCATCCTGGTTGAGATAGGGTCTGATTTTAGAAATATTTTTGAGATGGAAACGACAGGACTGTGAAAGGTTCTGGATATGTGGTTTGAAGGAGAGGGATGAGTCCAGGATAACTCCAAGACAGCGCACCTTGGGACTAGATGAGATAGTTATTCCATCAATTGATAAAGAAATAGTGGGAAGTGAGGTGATGTGGGAGGGTGAGAAGATGATCAGCTCTGTCTTATACATATTAAGTTTAAGAAATCGCTGGGACACCCAGGAAGAGATAGCAGAGAGACAGTTGGAGATACAAGTCAGAAGAGAGGGGGAGAGATCAGGGGAGGAAAGGTAGATTTGAGTATCATCAGCATAGAGATGATAATGGAGGTCAAAGGAGCTGATGAGTTCACCTAGAGAGGAAGTATAGAGGGAGAATAGGAGAGGACCAAGAACAGAACCTTGGGGAACACCTACTGTAAGAGGCTGTAGGGGGGAAGAGGAGTCATGAGAGGAAACTGAGAAAGATCGGTCAGAGAGGTAGGATGACAGCCAGGAGAGGGCAGTTTCACGTAGACCAAGGGAGTGAAGGATATTCAGCAGGAGAGGGTGGTCCACAGTGTCAAAAGCAGCAGAGAGATCAAGGAGAATGAGAAGAGAGTAGTGGCCCTGGGATTTGGCAGCAAGGAGGTCATTGCTTACTTTTGTGAGGGCAGTTTCAGTGGAGTGGAGAGAACGGAAGCCAGACTGAAAAGGGTCAAGGAGGGAGTGGGAGGAAAGAAAAGTGGTAAGGCGGTTGTAGACAAACCGCTCAAGGAGTTTGGAGGCAAAGGGGAGGAGAGAGATGGGTCAGTAGTTAGAAAGAAGGTTAGGATCAAGGGTAGATTTTTTTAAGAATGGGGGAGACAAGGGCATGTTTGAATGCAGAAGGAACAGTGTCTAATGAGAGGGAGAGGTTAATGAGGTGGGCAAGATGGGAGCAGGCAGAGAGAGACAGGAAGCGGAGGTGGCGGGAGGGGATGGGATCAAGGGGGGAGGTAGAAGGGGGGGAGGACCGGATGAGGGCCATGACTTCCTCTCCAGATACAGGGGAGAATGATGTTAGAGTTGGTAAAGTTGATGGGCAGGGGTGATTTGGGAAAGGAGGAGGTGGAGAGCTGGGGGACTGGTTGGATATGATGTCCTGATGTATGGAATCAATTTTAGATGTAAAGTAGGTAGCAAAGTCAAGGGCAGTGAGCAAGGAGGGGAGACGAGGAGGGGGTGGGCGAAGGAGGGAGTTGAAAGTGGTGAAGAGACGCTGGGGATTAGAGGACTGAGAGGAGATGAGGTTCTTAAAGTATGACTGTTTAGAGAGGGGGAGAGCGCAGCACTATAGGATGAGAGCATAAATTTGAAATGGAGAAAATCTGCCATAGAGCGTGATCTTCTCCACTGTCGCTCGTCAGTTCGAGAACACTTTTGCAGGTATCTGGTGCATTTGGAATGCCAGGGTTGAGGAGTAGATCTGCGAGTGTGAGTAGTGATCACCGGAGCGACAGAGTCCAGAGCAGAAGTAAGGGAGGCATTGTATAGGGAAGTGGCTTGTTCAGGGCAGGAGAGAGAGAGGATAGGAGAGAGAAGTGAGTCAAGCAGGGAAGAAAAGGACCTGTGTCGATAGCGTCAATGTTACGCTTAGTAATGGAGGCTTTTGGAGGTAGAGGAGGGGAAGGAGAGAGGGACAGGTTAAAAGAGAGAAGGTGATGGTCAGAAAGAGGGAATGGGGAATTGAGTTGGTCAGAAATATCACAACGGTGTGTGAAGACCAGATCAAGCACATGGCCACTCACATGGGAGGGTGAGGAGGTCCATTGGGAGAGACCAAGTGACGATGTGAGGGAGAGGAGTTTGGAGGCAGAGGATTCTGTGGGGATATCAATTGGAATATTGAAGTCACCTAGGATAATGGAGGGAAGGTCTGAGGAGAGAAAGTGAGGGAGCCAGGAAGCAAAGTTGTCAAGGAACTTGGAGGGAGGGCCAGGGGGACGGTAAATGACAGCTACATGGAGGTGTACTGGGTGGAAGAGGCGTATAGCATGGACTTCAAATTAAGAGAATGTGAGGGATGGTTCAGAGGGAATGGGTTGGTATTAGTAACCAGGGGATAGAAGGACCCCAACACCACCACCATGGCAACCCCCAGTTCATGGAGTGTGGGAAAAGGTGAGGCCCCCAGAGGAGAGAGCTGCAGGAGAAGTGTCAGAGGGTAGAATCCAGGTTTCAGTAATAGCTAGGAGATTCAGGGAGTTGGAGATGAAAAGGTCATGGGTTGGGTCCAGTTTATTACACTGACCTGGCATTCCAGAGGGCACAGGATAGAGGGACAGAGTTTGTTGGAGAGATTTGAATGAGATTATCAGGGTTGCTGTAGCGGGGGGGTGAGATTAATTTGGGGGACTGAGCTGAATAGAGTGTAGCGATGGTGCGGACTCCAGTGCTAGAAGGGGAGCCAGTAGAAGGTGGGCAGGAAGGGAAATTAATGATGTGGGGTGAAGTGACCTGGAGAGGGGAGTGGGAGGAGGGATTAGCAGTGAGGTTGTAGGACCCCTGTGGAGTATAAGAGAATGAAAGTGGAGTAATGGGAGAAGATGGGGAGGAAGGTAAACAGAGGAGAGGAGGTAAGGGGAAGAGGAAATGGAAGAGACAAGGGGGAAAGGATAAAGGTGGAAGCAAGGGGCAGAACAAAAGATTAGGTAGACACTGAGTGAAGGTGGGAGTTGAAGAAAACATGGTAATAGTAAGGATGATGTAAATAGGGGAAGAAAAGTTAAAAGTAGGAATGAAGACAGAATGAAGGAGAGAGCAGATTTCCAGAAACACAAGTAATAGTACAGTGTGGGAAAAGAGTCTGTACTGCAAAAGTTTATTATTGAGTATAAAAAAGTGGAGATTTGGTGGGAGCAGAAGTTAAATAATAAAACAGACAGTGGTAGGAGCTAGATGATATAAGACTTAGAAAAAGAGCTAAGGTAAAAGTACATTATTATAGAGGTAAACTGACATTAACACAGATAAGTATGCATTAGGATTATATGTAAAGCACAGAGCCAGCAGCAAAAGTAGGAAGGGAAGCACCAGGTTTATGTAGCCAACAGACAGGGAGTTCAGTGATGAAAGTCCTGGTTATGTATCCACAGGATCTAGTAGTATGGAGACTGTGAACTCACAATTGTTCATCCCACTTTGTCCAATTAATGGTGAGGTTGTTGTTTGTTTGTAGATTGGTGGGTTTCCTTCTGTTTCACTGCTGTTTAACGCTGATATAATGCCAATTAATCGATTTAAAAAGAAGTCTGCACAATTATGTCATTTTATGTCTGTTGCTGACTTACATTTTTCCCCGTTACTGCTTGAGTTTGCATCTTGGGTATTTGGGGTTCACAAAAAGCAGTATTTGCAAACTCCTCAAGATATCTAGGAGGGCTTTCCTTTATTAGTACTTACAGAACATTATTCTACAATTGTGTATTCACACTGGCAGTCTCCAATTTAGACATGCTTCCAGCTGAAACAAACTTGTGCTGTGATTGTTTTCCAGCTTCATGTTAGGTGGCACTGTTTCACAGAGCACTACATCTCTGGACTTCATAAGCTTTTTATTTGTAACTAATATGCCTGTGGTGAACATTTCACCAATTTGAACCCAGAACATATGTATGGGAAATGCTTCGCTAGATAATGTTTTTTTTTTATTAGAACATTTTGCACATTTGTATGTGCAATTATATATTTCTCTATGGGCTCTGAAGCAAAATGGACTGTTTCCAGGGGGTATTGCAAGCTGAGCCCCTATAGATGCAAATAATAATGCACTGTTACTCTGCCTCACCATCTCCTAGCCTCCCGCCAATAATCAGCTGCCAGCAGCTCTCATGGAAAGCAGAGGAAAGAGGCAATGCTTGCAAGGTGCAAACCCGGTGCTGATTGGCTGGGACTTGCGAGCCTAGAATCGTTGTGTTGGAGAAAGTAGGTGAGGGAAGAGCGCCCCCCATGGCAGCAGCCTCACTTGTTGTGCAGCCCGCGCACCCTCCCTCATTATGTAAAAGCTACATCACGCAGCCAATCTTGAGCCAAACTAGGCCGAACATAAACAGTGTCCACACATGGCTAGGGCGCTGGGTCCATGTGAGTGCACAGACCACCAGTAGTGAATGAAAACTGCAGCCGGTGGTGGTCACCACTATCCCACTTCCCCCAGGTCATTGTACTGGCTCTGAGTTCTGGTAGTTTTCTTGACATTTTAAGGTTAGCTATACCAAAGCATTTATTATGGTTTTTGTTGATTTTTTTTTCCATCAATATTTATACAGTTTTATTCCAAATTCTGTAATTAATTGCTGATTGAAATCCATCGCAAAAGAATCACATGAATATCTTAATATATCTTTAATTTCTTTGAGATATTCAAATTCAAAGAGCATTCCGGACAAAGGGACTAAGCAAATTATATATATAAATTGTCCCGCAGACTGTATCCTTTCCTCGCTTGACAGTATCCAAGACAGATACATCTAGATTGAGTCTCTTTTATTTTTTAATGTGTGCATAAGCTTTGCATCCAAGCACTCTGAGATGATTGACATTTATTGGCTTGCTTCCAAACCATGCCTCCAGTGGTGTTTTGCCTTTTACAGAAACTATGGGTGCATGATTCTTTAAGTGTACTGCTTCTTCCAAAAAACATTTTTCAAGGCCTGTGTCATTCAGCATAGTTAGAGCTCTATGCTCAATTGTGCAGTCTGCACTCATGCTGACACCATTTTGTTCTGGCATGTAGGAAATGATTAACTGGTGCTAATTGACATTTTTTTTAGAAAGACTGTTACGTTCTTATTTTCATATTCCGTACCATTGTCAGATCTCAAGATTTTTCATTTCTGACCATTTGAATCTCCATCAAACTTTTGTAGCATGTTATCTGGTTCACTACTTCACTCCTGGCTTTTAATGAAGTATATCATTCTCATGAAGTTATCAGTGTTTGTCAGGAAATATTGGTATTTTACTTCTATTGTGCCATACATGTCTGTATGCACCAATGCTAATGGTGCCTCAGCACTTTTTGCTGACTTGAGGTAGGCACTGCAGATCTGGTTACCTTTTATACAGCTCTCACATGCCAGTCTCTTAGTATCACTCACAACTATTCCCATTGCCATTCCATCAAGAAGCTATTGGATGCTATCAGACCCCAGGTGGCCTAATCACCTATGTCACAGTTCTGTAGACTGATTTGTCAAAGTGGCTGTCATAACACAACACTCGTCTATGCCTAGAATGTATATAGTTGCTAGTACTGGGTTGCTGTTTCTATTACAGTCGCTCTTTTAGTTTGCAGGACACATTTGCTCTCTATGAACAAATGAGGTTTGTTCCCAAATTTGGTACAAATACCACATCTTAGATGTTTGTGACTATGGTTTCACTTTTTATTTTCAGGCGCACTGTTATTGTCCTGACTTTTGTGGTTGTAAGGACTTTTTCTGACTTTTATGGTTGTAAGGACTCTGGGCCTGTTTCACAGATGTACGCTAATGCATCCGTAGCTGCGATCCTGCATGCAATTGCTGTGCAAAAATATGCTAAAACTGTAGCCGGCTGGAAATGTATTGAGATGCCCACTGGTGGCTTCACAGATCCAAGCAAGTGCATAGATATATGCACCCGACGTCACAGACTATTTGTTAATAGGCTATCTAAGTAGCCCTATGGTCATGCAGAATGACCACCTGAACTAAGCCATCAGAACCACTTTATCAGCATATGGGATTGCAGAGGAAGGCTATGACATGTCCCAAAAAAGACCAATACATGCTTGTGTTTTTTACTGCCACTCCCTGTTACATCCCTCAAATGGTCCCTGACAAAATTTGAACAGGCTAGGGGCAAAAAAAAGGAACTAATGTAGCCTATGGAACAATTTAAGTTTCCGAAATCAGCATGCAAGAGCAGCCAGGCCACCAATAGATTGAGACTTGAAGAAACTTAGGGCCTGATTCAGACCCGCTCGCAAGTGCACAGCGATCACAAGCGGGTCGATGGTCCCCCTTTGTGCATGCTCCACCTCCAGGCGTGCACGTGCGCGAGACCTGTCTAGCGATGGCAGCTCAGTCGCTACAGGTCTAGCTACAAGACGGGGCGGCTGTCGATGGTGAGTGACAGCTCACCCCATTTCGTAGGTGGGGAGGGGGGGTGGCTGCACAAATGCAGGTGTTCCCTTAGGAACACCTGGCATTTGTGGGCGGCCATACTGACATCACTAGTGATATCTGTAGTGGACTTCCTGCTCTATTAGAGCAGGAAGTCCACTCGAGTTTGCTGGAGCAGAGACTCAACCACAGGGTCTCGTCGCAAACCTGATGGTCGCGATAATCGCAAAGGACTCCAGGCTGCTCGCACAAGTTGTGGGTGGTCACCCACAGCTTTGCAAGCGGGCTGGAGAAAAAAAAAACACGCCCTGATTCAGAGCGAGTGCTCGCCAACAATGAGCGGCTCAGAATCAGGCCCTTAGACCATGTTTGCCATCAGGTAATATGCAATTATATTTTGGAACACTGTCTTTCTCATCATAGGAGAGAGGATTCCTGCTTCAACTCACAAAAGGAACAAAGTTGGCATGGTGAAAGATGTAACAGCTGGTTCAGGGTCACTTCAGCAGGCTCTTTGCTTGGCACAGGTGAGAAAGAGTGGCCCATCATATACAGTATGATACATTTAAAAAGGCATTGTTTGCATTATCGGCACAGTACAGGGTGATAGGTAAAGGTGGTTGTATATTGGCAGTTCATTCATCTGTAGATCGTAGACCTTAAACTGGGCCAGGCAATGCAGTATTAAGCCTTATAATCATGAGAGAATACTCATAATTGTTAATTTGTTATTTTTACTGGTCAATAGAATAGCGAAGTGCTGGAAAATTCCCATTTCCAGATACAGTCACAATCTAAATCCAAGAGTTTGGAACTATTCTCCACCATGAGGTCAAGTTTACAAAGGTACACTTCCATGAAAAAGTTTAGAAGTGAATATTCTGTTAGCTCAGCTGCCCTATCTTAAGCCTACAATGGTATTGATGTTAGGGACAAGACCAATTGACTGAAGAAGTCTCTGTCTAATAAGTAACTTAAAATCACCAAAAAGCCTCTGATAGGATTGGAGCTTTATGTATGGGTACTGGGACATCTGGGACAGGACCCTGTCTGCTTTCAGGGTATTCTCGCCATTTACCGTTCTCCCTCTGCTTGTGTTAGAATTAATGACTCCCTCTCTGACTTTTTCTCCATTAACAATGGGACTTAACAGGGTTGTCCTCTATCCCCCCAAATTTTTATTATATGTATGGAGGCTCTGGCAAGGTCAATCAGGTTGATTTCTGATATATTGGGTTTCAGGTTGCACAGTGGCGAATATAAACTGACTCTTTTCGCTGATGACTTACTGGCCAAGATTATGAATCCTGTCATCTCATTACTGAACCTATTGGAAGAATTTAAGTCAGTTGCCTTGAATATTATGGCACCTTCTCAAATGGTAGCGGGCCTTAAATCAGAATTCCCCTTTACCTGGCTTGCATCTTAAGTAAAATATCTGGGTGTCACTCTTACTAGAGACCTTTCCAGCTTGTTTGAGACCAATTTCTCTCCCCTTTTAGATAAAATATGTTCAGATTTGCAGTCATGGAAGTCCAGACCCTTCTCATGGTTTGGGAGGCTCGGGGTTCTTAAAATGAACTCTCTCACCAAGATCCTTTACCTGTTGCAGACCTGCCTCTTTATATGACCTGAGCGTCTGACGATATGGTACAGCTCACTGACTACAATTCAGACACGGGCATTCTCTTGTTCTAACACCCATTGTCAGCACACTTTTCATATTCTATGGAGAGCTCCGGCTGCCCGGCGACTGTGCGGTGCCGGACACCCCTACGAGAGGGTTAGCAGCACTGTCTCTGTTTTTCATCCTCCATATACGAAGCCCACTTCAGTTAACCACCCCTAATATAGTTAATTTCAGTAACTCATGATCCAACGAGATTTCACATCTATGGCTATTTATATTATATCTATATCAACAGCACAGATAACGTCTTTCTGCCCCACAGATGGAGCCTAGATTATGATTTATATTATTACCATTTAGCCCCCTATAAAATACCACATTGATTGTTTTGATGTTTGTGGCTATTTACTACTTAGTTAACACTCTGCTCCGTATCATTTGCTGTTGACTGTTTTGACTGTTGCTATAACAGAATATAGATAGATAAGTGAGGTCCAATGTGTTTATAATGTGTTTAATGCTGACAACATTGAATGTCTACATAACAACGGGGATATTACTAGAGGTCATTAGGTGTTAATTTAACTGAATCATCTCTTTATCTCACGTGTTAAGTATCTAAATCTACAGTGATATAAGGTTTTACTCTATGTATTACATATGATTTTTATATATCAGTTTCCTTTGTGTGTATAACTAATTTCATCCCTCTTCTGTTAGATATTCTCAATATATAGGATTATTGTTTTCCACAATGAGTTAATGAGATTTCGGACATACAGACAATATTAATATATTTATCCAAATGAAAGATATGAATGATATTCTTGTACTGTGTGCTTAAAACTTCTATGTACATCATATATGGATGAACCACTCTCTATCTGTCATTTTTGATATCCCAATCTTTCTTTCATTTAGATGGCGCTATACTGACCCTATAGACCTCCCGATTACTGTCCAATACCATTTGGCAAGACGATAATAGACGGAGATTTGGGGTTCATTTGGCTAACCATTATCTATACATATGCATTAGATTTCCATGGGATTACTGTACATGGGAGATCTCTCACTTCCTATCCTCTGTAGATATACATGAGAGGGTGCAGCAGAGTCCATGTTTCAGAATCTTAATCCCAGATTTATTTCTTCAGATATCTCTGGTTTCTATATTATTCTTTTTCCCAGGAACTCACATACCGAACCTTCAATCCTCTCATTGGTTATCCAATGCGAATTGTATAATAATCAACAGCAGAGATTGGGTCTGATGCAGTGGTTCATCCAACTTACCTTCATTTCTACTTTCTCATTACAATTACTCTTCTTACTTTTATGGACACAAAATTAACGGTGGTCTTTATATGTCCCACAAGAGGACTAATTATTTCACTTTGATGAACCATGTGTTTTTGATATGATATATTTAAGATATTACATGTTATATCATTTTTAGATATTTACATATTTTCGCCTATTATGTAATAATATCTACTGAAGTGATTGTTACACTTCCATTTTACCAATTTACATGTGTTTATATATTGATTGTTGTGTATGTCTGTGAGTCCTTTTTAATTTGTTACACATGATACCTAATAAAGGTTAAGTTTTATAGAGGTGAGGTATAGCTATTTTGTGTGCTCTCATTATAGAGTCTATCTGTGGTTGGCTAGTCCTTCCACAAGTCTTTTTCTTCCTGCCTATTAAGCTACCTTCAAGATAGTTTCTGGGTGCCCAGGCACTGATTAGGGAATTTGTTTGGGGAGGTGGCAGACCCCGTTTGACATTAGATCCTGTTCCATCATAAGGACAGAGGGGGGCTGCATGTCAAGAATATTCATGGTTACTATCAGGCCTGTCTCCTCCATAGAATTCTAGACTGGTCCAGGGCAGACACTTCTAAACAGTGGGTGCAAATTGAGAACCAGACACTAGAGATCCTTATATCAATAGCTCCATGGCTTCCCTTCCCAGTTCCTCCCATCCTACTATTGGATCCACTTTAAGTTGTTGGAAAACTTTAAGAAAGTCCCCCTCGATATCATCACTTAATACTTCTTTTATGTCATTTCTTTTTAATGAACAATTCCCCCTGGGTATGGATATTAAAGCTTTTCATTCCTGGCATGTACTAGGACATTTCTGAGTCAGACAGCTGATAAGTGGAGGTGGTTTATGCCCTTTGAAGAGCTACGGGAGAAATGGAACCTCCCATTAAGGGAATATTGGCACTATCTTCAGGTGGCCCATTTTATACATTCTCTTGGTCCTTCTAAGGCCCTTTTTTCTGACTCTTACTCCTTTTGAACAATTATGTGCTGGCTCCACCTTCCCGACACATGCCATTTCTCTGATCTATAATTTTCTGTCAGTGGACGCTAGTCTGTCCCTCCCTAATTTTACTAAAGTTTGGGACCGTGAGATTGGGGAGGATTTAGGTTAAGATATGTGGGAAAAGATATTTAAATTATCTAATGCATGTTTCTCCAGTGTCTGTGTTGTAGAGACCCAATACAAGTTGCTTTTTCATCTGTACAGATTTCCAGATACCCTCTCGAAGATGAGGATTGGTGTGCCTAATATTTGTTGGCATTGCTCTACCAGAGGGTAACCCTCTCCACATCTGGCGGCAATTCCCTATCCTCCAACCCTTTTGGAAAGAGGTCCTTAACCTTTCTGCTAAAATTTTGGGTGAAGTGGTCCCTACAGATCCTATGTTTTGGTTGTATCATCTATCATCCAGATCCATCTCAAGATATAAGAAATCTCTTTTATGTCATTTGAATAATGTGGCTAAAGCAGTTATCCCAGTGAGATGACGCTCCTTCTCTCCTCGAACAGTGATGGATTGGTTCAATAGAATAGATTTTTATATGGAAATAAATGACATATTGATCTCTGCTGATGGGGGGTATGAGTCCTATAGAGACACCTGGTTCTGCTGGATGGATTTTAAGGACTCTGCGACCTTTAAAACTATACTTTCCTGTTCTCGCCCCTAGATTATCTAGATTTGTCCTTAACTTTAGCAGATTATAGCCCCTGGAACTTGATAACTCGCCTGTTTTGCAGCTTTGCCTTCCACCTATTTCTGTTCTAATTGGTCTTGGTAGACATGAGTTTACACTACTGGATCTGGAGTGAGTACTTTTCCCCTTTTTTTCTGCTCTTTTTCCTTCTACCCCCTCTTTTCTTTCCCTCTCCCTTTTTCCTCCTCTTCTTTACATGTGTCCTGATGTATTTTTGTTTTAATTTTAACATTTAGTGGGTATGTATTACTATTATTATGTTTGCTGTTTTTTTTCTGTTGCTCATTAGTCACTGAAGACAGGTAATACAGAGTTATATACTTTTCCCAGTGTTTCTGTATCTTGAGCTGTGTTTTCTGATGATAGACCTTCTACTATTTTCGTATGTATGTATTATTTTTTTTTACTTTGTTCAATTTAATAAAAATACAAATAAAAAAACCCCAAAAGCCTTTGATTCTTTGTTGCATGCTATGTTGATGACGGATGCAGTTTAGCTTTTTTTTCTATTGAGCATCTGAATAGCACTTCGTATGCATCCTAATTGTGTTCATACATAGTCACTGTAGTGATTTCAGACTTAGTGTATTGAAAATGTATTGGGTGTTTCTGGGTGTCAGTGAGGTGGCTATTCAGATGACGCATGGAGATAAACCATCATATGGATGTATTATGGGAGTGTCACAGGCATGTCGCTGGAGTGGTTGCATACACAGATACTTCATTTCTCACATTGGAGATCATACTCAGATGGAAAATCTGCACCTACTATAGGACTGGAGCAAGTTTAGATGGTGCAACCTATGGTGACGTCTAAATATGCACCAAGCGGTAATTGAGCATTTAAGGGTTTTTAAAGTGGGCATCTCAGTCCTTGCACATTCAGATCCATGGCTGTACACCAGGGAAGGACTTGTAGCATTATTTGCATAAGGCCACAGACTTTCTGCTGGCAAAAGATGCACACATGGATGTCACTGCATATGACTAATAATCAGGACCCATGAGAGAGAGCAACTGCAAGAGCAGTGATGATTAACATGGGTTACTGGACATTTAATTCTATTTCAGAAATTGATTATTGAGAATGCGTATTAATAATGATAATAAATATAATAATAATAATAATAATTATTATTATTATTATTATTATTATTATTATTATTATGATGGATATACATATACAGCAGGTAAAATAAATATTGAACACATCACCATTTTTCTCAGTAAATATATTTGTAATGGGGCTATTGTAATGACATTTTCACCAAAAGTCAGCAACAACCCATGCAAAGAAATCAAACCATAGACGTTCATAAATTTAGTTATGTGTAATAATGTGAAATGACACCGGGAAAAAGTATTGAACACATGAAGAAAGGGAGGTGCAAAAAGGCATAGAAAGCCAAGACACCAGCTGAAATTTATCAGTAATTAGAAAGCAATCCTGCCCCGTGTCAGTGCAAATTAATAAATTAATATAAGTGGTTCAGTCCCAATTGATGGCCTATAAAGGAAGCTTTCATGCAAGCTCTGTCCCAACACTTTCATACTGATAAATTCTTGTAATATTATGCAACATGACATTTAGAGGATTGGTGATGTTATCTCATCACAAACACATCTGAGATGCAGAATGTGATAAATATTGGCCTATATATATTTTTGGTTCAATAAGGTAGATGTACTAAAAGGTAAAATGCAGTAAAACCCCCCAAAATGCTGTTTTTGGGGGTTTTACCACATTCCACATATGGGTAACGCCATCTTCAGGTGGCGTTAACCAAAAGAAGTCTATGGGCTTCTTTTCGAGACACTCCCCCTGAGAGTGATCCAATCAGATCCCTCCCACAACCCCCACGGTCTGTTCCTTCTCCGCATGCGCAGAATGATGCCAGAGGTGTTGGTGTTAAACCCGGATGTCCCTCTAGCTGGGGGCATCGCAAAGGATAGCTATTATTGGGAGAGCTGTCCTTTGCCATCTTCAAAGTACATACAGTAATCAACTGTGGTATGTACCTGAAGAGAGGCGAGATGTACCATATTGTGAGTGCTATGCTTAGTACATCCTGCCGTAAGGGAGCAGAGGGTATTAAGTTTTTATAGCAGTATCAGAGGCAATGGTTATCATATTCTGAGGTCAGAAGTACTTAGAAGTTTAAACACCTTTTTAACAATTAAAAATAATCAAATTTAGCAGATCAAGACAATCAGGAATTAAGAATCCAATCAGAAGAGCCAGAGGCATAGCTGCATTATGTACAATCTCCCCACAACAATAATTTGTCTGTCAATATGCAGTGTGAAGAACACTAGAATAAAAGAATATGGAAGCTCAATGGTTCAATTGCCAGGAGGCACATGGCAATAACATTACATGCACATTAATTACTATTAATGATGCTTCCCATAGAAAGTGATTATTGCTAATTATCATTGTAACTTGTCTGAAATCATAATCATCCTCTTGTGCTTTTCCGTACAATCATTAATAGTAGATGGCACTATATTTGCTCACAGAATACATTTTTCTTCCTTCAACTGAGAATATGTACACTGAATGATAACAAATGTGAAAACAGAGTAAATCAATATTTCTTTTTGCTGATTGTATCGCTATAGCTGAGATGATTTATTCAGATCTTTCTCCGTTATCAGTAATTATTGCTTTAGGGTTAGACACTTAATGTATGTGCATGGCTAAGGATTTTCTGTACAATCTTGTCTACCCAGGTTTGTGACCTGTAGAGCAGTAACGTATTGTAAGCATTGTAATGTGATTAAGTCTTTTGAAAATTAGTAAATTAGGATTAATGGTTATTTTCAGCTATTTTTGGGTTCTATGAATATTGCTAATATAGGCCCTCATTCAGAGCCGTTCGCTATTTGCGTTCGTTCGTTCAAAAACAAGGGGTGGCTATGCAAATGATCCTTTCGCACATTGCAGTCTGTTCACACCTCTAAGTCTGAACGAGCGAGCAAAACATACGCTCTTTTATTTCTTAAAAACGCCCCCTGGCCGCTCGCACCATACGTCATGTCCGCTATTTATTAGATTAATCGAGTACATCGAACAGAATATTAACTGCTCGCTATTCTTGTGGTTGGTTTTTTCAACCGCTAATTTGCGAGCAGTTCTGAGTTTAAAAAAACCAAGTGATGTGGTCATTGACGCTGCTATATTAATTATGCACACCCATAAAACGCCCGTTTTGACCTTTAAGCACGCCTGCGATCGGATCTCCACTCCCCGTTTTCAAGCACCTTCCCCTGTTACCACCCACATACGCCTCATTCTCTCACTCAAAATAGCAGGCACTCGCTATATTGCATACAAATGATTTTCGGCCGCACTGACTGGTTCGCGCATGCGTACTAAAAACCGTACACATGCGCAGATGTGCGAACATCGCTCGGAACGAGCGTACTGCCGATAGCGAGTGGCACTGAATGAGGGCCATAGTATGCAGATCGGCCGATGGTGTGTACTGCTCATGCGTATGCGCAGGCCAGTATTGCAATCGCACTGCGATCACGTACCCAGATACAAAGCCATCGCAGAGTGAGTGACGGTACATCAGCGTTTGGGGTTGGTGACGGGGGAGTGGTTGGAGAAACGCAGGTGTGCCTGTCTGTTTGAACGCCATTTCCTGGACGTGCATAAATGAGCCACTTTGACAGCATTTGCAGTTTGAGTACTCTCTGCTTCCAATGAGAGTTGCAATTTCTGAGACAGGTCAGACATGCTGTAATTCTGCATGAGGGGCTGATGTTACTCGATGTTACCGATGTATATGCAGGACTGCGAGGTCTTACGGATGTGAGAAAACAGTAGTGGGCGTCTCTATGCTGGCTGAGCAGTTGCAAACATTAGAATATTTCCGCAGCAGAACTGTGAGTGTAATTGCAGCTGCGATCACAATAGTGATCCGTGATGAATCAGGCACATAGTTAGCACATTGGGCCTGATTCAGAGCCGGACGCTCTGACCAGAGCGCTTGCTCTGAATCAGGGCCCTCCTACCTAAAATTGGAGCAGCCTCCTGGCAGCTCGCATAGCTGTGGGTGGCCACCCACAGCTTATGCGAGTGGCCAAAAAGATGGTCGCGATGGTCAAGACCATCGCGACCATCGGGCTTGCGACGAGACCCTGCGGTAGGGTCTCGCTGCCGCAAGCCCAGGAGTGCTTTTGGCTCTATCAGAGCCAAAAGCACTCCCATTGACATCACTAGTGATGTCAGTGGGGCCGGCCCCAGATGGTAGGCGTTCCCATGGGAACGCCTCCATCTGGGCAGCAACGCCCCCGGCATGCCCACCAAAGGGGGTGTGCTGTCCTCACCATCGACAGCAAGCCCCCTTTGGTGCGAGACCCATAGCGACAGCTTGGCTGTCGCTATGCGGGTCTCGCGCATGCGCACGACGGAGCTCCCTCCGTCATGTGCATGTGCACTAGGGCACCATCGACCTGCTTGCGAGTGCTCAGCGCTCGCGAGCGGGTCTGAATTAGGCTCATAGTTAGATACACTAATATATCTAAACTATTGAGATAATGGTTGGTTGTTAAGATAATGCATGAATACGTTTAACAAATCTGGGGATTTATTTGCTAAGTGTTAGGTTGTAAAACCTGACAGTTTTATTCGTGTTCATGCCCAATATCATGAACATGAACAAAGTGTCGGGTTTCACAACTTGACACTTAAGGTGCGTACACAAGGTACAGTATCTATGAATGATAACAATATCGTTCAGTGATATATCGTTCACATTATTAATTTTTATGCAGTGAACGACCAACGATGCGTGTTTCCGCATGAACGATAACGATATCTATGATCATCCATACATGCAGGCCAACTAGCACGATATTGTCAACTTTGCCTGTTCAGAAATGTGGCCGGATGACTTCACTGAAAAATCTCTTTGAAAGATATCTTTCAAGTCATTGGTGGTACAGAACATACCATGTGTATGCAGCTTTATACCCCTTTTCCACTGCTGCAAAAACCCAGGTCGAGTTACCTGGGAATCCAACCCGGGATGGACCTAAGTAATACCCCTTTTACACCGGAGCTAAAACCCGGGTTTTTGAAGGGTTAACCCAGGCAGCTCCCTGGTGTAAAAGGGGAGAGAGTTGGATCGCCGGGTCGAGTGACCCAGCTATCCAACCCAGGTAACTAGCAGGGTTTAACATGGGCATAGCCCGTGAAACCCTGCTGTGAGAACAGCGCACTCTGGGTCACGATGACCGATTGGTCCGGGCTAGCCGATTGGTCCGGCTTCAGTGGCGCTTGGAGATGACGTCATCTCCAAGCGACCACTTTCACTCCACAAAAGCCGGGTCTATGCAGACCCGACAGCGGTGTGAGCGGCGCTGACTCGGGAATATCCCGAGTCGGCGCCGGCAAAATTCCGGGTCTGATCCGGATAGGAACTTTGTTCCAACTCCGGGTCAGACCCGGAATTTAGGTGGAAAAGGGGTATAACTGACTTGAAAATCCTGAGTTGAGGTCATAAAAAATGGGTGGTGACTGCCCACTGAAGCTCCAATCAGCAGCTTTTTTGTGTGACCTGGGTCAGATAACCCAGGTTGTGCTTTTTACACCGCACTGTCACCCGGGTCCTTCCCGGGTCCGACCCTGGTAGCTATCAGGGTTGGATTCCCTTGTCACTCAACCTGGATTATTTTTTAAGGACCTTTTTAAACCAAGCCATGACCCGGGTAGACCCAGCAATAACTGGGTTATTTGAGCAGTGAAAAAGGGGTATAAATAAACCACCAGGTGTCACACTGACAACTACAGTAATATGCATATCACTGTTCACAGACACTCAGTGCCCTTTTTACCTGGGCATAGTTTATCAAGCAGGGATTCTGGTCATGGAAGTGTAGTTACAAGCTTTGTTTTTAATTATAAAATCATCCTAGATTGCTTTATCTTGATCCAAAATAATTCTGAACAATTGTAAACTTATGGTAAGGCCCAGTACACATGTTTCAGGCCTTACAACCAGAATTGGATATGGTTGCTTTCATTAATGTCATTAATGACTACATGATTAATGATGCTTTGTGGCATGGAGTATGTTAAAATAGTCTTTCAATGCCCATCCAAATAGTATGTCTTTATTATTTATGTGTGTTGGTTGAATGGGTGACCATATGTCACGCATAATAGAGTAGTCCTGCAAGCATGTGTAATTAATAATTGTGTAATTATTCCATAAATTGCATGCTCAAGCTGAACAATCTCCAGCTGATCACAAGTGTGTGTGTCAGATACAGTATATCCAGCCTACTCTGCTTTTGCTTGGGGAAATATCATTTTCTTACAAATTAGAGTAGTAACTTCTGCCATTTTTAACTTTGTTAGTTACATTGTCTGACATGCTGTATTGCACTGTAACATTTTACTGTGTATTAAAACAAGACTTTCATTTTTCTAAAACACATGTTTAGAATAAACACAAATAACTCATGGAAACGGCAATAATTTCACATTCGGCCTTTCTTTTCTGGTGAAAGAAAAGAATTATTCTTTGTGATTACTTTTCACAGGTGGAGTGCGCCTAAATGGTCTGCGCAGTTTATATTGTAAATTGAAAAATTTCACACAGGTAATGAAGAGTTATGGTTTTATCTCCCAAGTGTAAAACTCCAATTCCATCTTAAGAGGCTAATGCATTCCATATTAGAAATGATGTGTCATGGACTGATTATGTAGAATGTACATGATATTTGTACAATGTTTGACTCATAGCTTGGATAGTCTTCATTCAGCTTTTTAATAGCAGACTTTGCAGTGTGGTGATTTTAACCTGTTCACCCTCACATATTATATCAGAGAATAAATAAATCTTAAAAGGCAGTTCTGTATTGTAACTTATTTTCTACCATTTTAAAATAAGACACTGTTATTAAACAAATACCTAAAAAATAACACCAGATATGTATGAACTCAAACATTTTAATGCGAATAACAAAGGCATTGTCTATTTTGGGGAAACCATTTTCTGTTCTTAATTCTACTAACCATGTATAGAAAACATGGAGGCCGCTTCCTATTACCTGTATCAGAGCTAACTCTACTTTTATGCACATTTTTCAGGGCAAATGAGTACACTGCAAGCAGCCCGTAGTGTTTCATTACTGTTACAGTACTATTAAAGATCTATGGTTTAGCTGAGCCCACCAGCACTAAGGATCCTCTTATTCAGACACAAAAAAGTGTTATCAAAGAGGCTGTTTACCCATACAACTTGCCTTGAAAGAGCCCAGTCAACACTTAAAATGTCTGAGAAACTTAGGTATGTCCTGACTTTTATTTCCATACTATTAACCCGCCCCAGCTTTGTACGGGAGCATTTTCATCTCACCACAGTGAGATAACAAACTATGCCATGTCACCACAGTCCCCTGCATCCCACCACAGCTCCCTGCATATCACAACAGCCTCCTGATTCTTACTACTGCCCCATGCATCTCACAACAGCCTCTTGATTCTCACTACTGCCCCCTGAATTTTACCACAGCATCCTATATTTCACCACAGCTCCTTGCATCTCACTATAGGTCACTGCTTCTCACTCCTGCTTCTACCCACAGCCCACTGCATCACACCACAGGTCTCAGTATTCCACCACAACCCCCTGATTTTCACTCCAGCCTCCTGTAACTAACCAGTGTCACCACAACTCCCCCTGCTGCTGCCCTGCAGCTGGCTGGAACCCGGACATTGGGATGTGCTGGGAAGGGCAGGAGGATAATGGATGAGGGATTTGTATTACAGTTACTATAAGCATTATCAGCAGCATGTTCCCAGGGCTGTGGCACCTATGCATATTTCTGCAGCCTCCATGCACACCCCTCACCGGCTGCTGGACATTGAATAAGCAATGTCCTCTTTGCGCAATGTACACTGTATTTCCTGGTCTTCTTGTAGAGTTTCCCCTTTGTTGTGCTCTTGTCCAAGAAAAGAGCTGATTTCCATAGGAGGTGCCTCCTGTTCGCCAAGGGCATGTGGTTGAGCGGGAACACCGTGCTGAAGAGGGAACGCTTCACAGTGGAGGATTGCTGGCTGTAGTCCATCTGCAGGGATGGACATCGGAATCTGATGTTTACTAACCATCAATGTTTTTGTTTTCCGATGGTAGTGTTTTTACCATTTGATGGTGGAGGTCTGATATTTGCCACCATCGAGTGGAAATCATTTGATGGTGTTCCGATGGTTGTTTATTTTTTATAAAATTCCTGATAGCTATACCTCCCCTGGCTCCTTCCTGGCTACTGTATCTGCATCAGGACATCTTCATGGGTTTGTTGGCGGCTATCTCCCACTCTCAGTCTGCCTCAATTGTGACCCTGACTCCCTCCCCTCTCTAGGCTGCTGATAAGCAACAGGGCACATAGCATCTGAAACTGAGCCAATCCAAGATAGGTGTTTCAGCACCATTGCTAGCTCCAATACAGACAGTAGCTTGGTGCAAGATTGTTTTCTGTGGCTTGCTTCAGTAAAAGCATGACTGCTCAGCTCCCTTTTATCAAAGATGAATGGTTCACCTAAACCTTCCTTGAGAGAGAGATGTTACTTCAACTCAGGTGCTGGTCTAACTCTGGGCCTGATTCAGAGCCGCTCGTAAGCGGCCACTCGTTCGCTCCGAGCGATGTTCGCACAACTGCGCATGCGTATGGGTTGTAATACGCATGCGCGAACCAGTCATTGCGGTCGGAAATTGTGTGCTCGCAAAATAGCGAATGCCTGCTAATTTGAGTGACAGAATGAGGCATTTGTGGGTGGTAACAGGGGAAGGTGCTTGAAAACAAGGAGTGGAGATCCGAATGCAGGCGTGCCAAACGGTCAAAATGGGCGTTTTAAGGGTGTGCATAATTAACAAAGCAGCGTCATCGACCACATCACTTGGTTGTCTTTTAGCCTGAACTGCTCGCATGATTGCGGTAGGAAAATGCTACCACAAGCACTGCGTGCAGTTCATACGCCTTTCGATGTCCTCGATTAATCTAATAAATAGCGGCGATGACGCAGGATGCGAGCGGCCAGGGGGCGTTTTTTAAAAAATATCGAGCGCATGTTTCGTTCACTCGTTCAGACATAGAGGAGTCAACAGACCGCAAAGAGCGACCGTTCTATTTAAATATCCGGCCACTTTTCTGAATGAGCGAGCGCAAATAGGGTCCGGCTCTGAATCAGGCCCACTGTCTGTAGCCTTTGTAAACGATAAACTAAATTATATATCTGATACATGCCTCTTATTTATATATTGTTTAAAAAAATACTACATTAGTTATGGTTGAAATACTTTTTATATATGTTTTCTAATAATAGATTGTCTGTTTTACAAATACCTGGTGGGTTGAGGTGATTTTAATAACTTTAACCAACTGAAACCAAATATATACTGTCTTATAACCACTTCTTTTTATTCAAATAAATGTGACTGTAGGTATGGTTAAAATGACTTTACTATAATTACAATACACAGGTTATTTGCATTTGACTCATAATAAATGTCACACACTGAACCCCAACTTACTAGGTCTACCAGTGCCTGGTGCCCTGTTTGATCCCCGGCCTGTGTTTTCAGGTGTCCAGTCAGTGTGAGTGGTGCTGTATTCAGCAGGTGCAGGTATCTTTTCCGTTCCTGATTGAGTTAGAAGAACCTGCGGTTATTGAAATGTAACCCATCATTTATCCTAAGTGCCTAGCCAGGGGCGGATTGGGATGAAAAACCAGCCCGGGAAAATTCTGGTAGCAGCCCTAATGGGGCGGGTCTGCTGAGGGGTGGAGCGGGGTACTCCCTCCCGTAGATGCTGTCCATGCGTCTTTTGATGCAGTTGCATCTGCGACTTAATACCAATGCCAACAAAGCCCTTCCCTGGTGTATATCCATACATCTGAAGTGCAAGGACTAAGACACCCCCTCTCATTGTGCACAGACGATGCAATTGTTCTTTGTGCAGCTTCAGGCGCTAACGTCAGTCGCGCCATTGAAACTAGCACCAGCCCTATGCTAGAGGCAGATCCTTTAAATAAGTATGGCCTCCAATGTGAGCAATTCAGCGTCTCTGTACACAACCACTTTCCTCTGCACTCCTGTGTCACTCCAATAACACCCCATCGTTACATCTGCATCTGATTAGCCAATCCTGTGTCAAACAGGAATGGCCAACACATTTCTGATGCACTTCTTTGTGTGTGTCTGAATCTGTACTGCATATCTGTACAAACACCTTCAGTATGTATGTGTGGTGTAACTCATACAACAAACACCACTCCACTGCTTCCAACATCGCCGCTGTGTCTGACTCAGAATAAGGCCCATAATGCTGTATACTATGCCATACTGGTGCTTGCTATATAATATAACTACAAAAGGGACATTCATATTTACAGAAATTCACCTACGTGACATTTTGGTGACTCACTAATACCCACTAACATGGTTGGACACCATAGATCATAGTGTTCACTCTAAGGGCCTGATTCAGACCTGCTCACTGCTGCTGCTGCCCGCACGCTGGAATTGTGGGCATTTTTTTTGTTCTCCAGGTGCTCACAAAGCTGTGGGAGACCACCCACAGCTTGTGCGAGTGGCCAGGAGACCATCACGATAATCGCGACCATCGACCTTGCGAAGAGACCCTAAAGTAGGGTCTAGGCTGCAGCAAGGCCGAGTGGACTTCCTGCTCTAATAGAGCAGGAAGTCCACTACTGACATCAGTAGTGATGTCAGTAAGGCCTCCCTACTAATGCCAGGCATTCCTAAGGGAATGCCTTCGTTTGTCCAGCCATCCCCCCTACAACCCCACAAAACGGGGCAAGCTGTCACTCACCATTGACAGCCACCCTGTCTTGTTGCGAGCCCCATAGCGACTGAACTCGGCAGGGCTCGAACACGCTGGACGCGGCACATGCGCAGTGCCTAAACATCGGGCCGCTTGCGAGCACACAGCACTTGCGACCGGGTCTGAATCAGGCCCTAGATCCGGTGCCGGACCTAGAGGAAGGGCACTTCTGCGCATGCCTAATGCGCGCAGTCTTTATGACTCATCCCCTTTATGTCAGTCTTTGGGGTGTGTACCCAAGCACTGTGGTCACTGTTAATGGATGCCTGGAGCATGCACCCAGCATCCACTCACTGGCGCTGACTGCTGCACCACCTTTTACCCTACCCATGGGACACTGTGGCCCGTGGGTGGCGATAGAACCCCCAGGCTTGCTTCAGCACAAACAGCCTAGTAGGAACGCTAGAACACATGACTGCACATTATTCCCTGACCGCAGCTTCCAGCATAACCTGTAAACAGATCCACCTGTATACACTAGCACAGGGGGCGATTCAATTCAGTGCAATGTAGAATAGCCCCGGGAAGGAGTTACTGGAGCTATTCAATTTACCGCACTGTTAAGTCTGACAAGAACCACTTAAGTCGGGGAATGCCGGTGACCACACCCTAAGCTGGGTATTTAGTCGCACTAACCTGCAACCTCCGACCAAAGTAACGGCCACAATGCTATTAGCACTAATCTAAGCCGGAAAACAGCATTGCAGCTGGCACTTTAGTAGGATTTCTGCTCTAACCTCAGGAGGGTGCAAGCAGAAATCCTCTCAGTCGGACTTAACAGAACGGTCAATGGAATAGCTCCTTTCCGGGCTATTCAACATCATTCTGAATTGAATCGCCTCCAGAGAGACACTACTGACAAAATAACAGCACATCATCACCTCGCTGACGGACATACTGTACACATTTCTGAAAAAGTAAATCTTTTTAGGGGCCTCATTTATTAACGAGTTCTATCATTGCGTATGATAATGGTGTTCCGGCCAATCTGCTCCCAACTGTAATTTTTCAAACAGATGACAGTTGGGAGGGTGATTGGCAGGAGCACTATTATCATACACAACGAGTTTCATCACTCATTAATAAATGAGGACCCTAGTCACTTACACTATTCTACCAGTTAAGGGGACCTGTGTGTGGGAGGTGGGTGCTGAGGAGGAGGGAGGGTGGAGTGTTTGGAGCTGTGAGGAGAGAGCAGGAAAGGGGACCTGTGTGGGGGAGGAGGGTTGTTGGGGGTGCCACAGATGGGAGTGGGGAAAGTGTTTGGATCTGTGAGGCTAGGGGACCTGTGTGTGTGCAGGGGGGTTGCCATGATTGGAGGTGGGGAATATTTGCAGCTATGAGCAGCAAAGGGAACCTGTGTGTGGGGGAAGTGGGGCTGCGGATGGGGGTGGGGGAAGCGTTTGGAGCTATGAAGAGAAAGCAGGAAAGGGGACCTGTGTGGGGGGTCGGGGGTGCCATGGTTGGGCGCGGGGGAGTGTTTGGAGCTATAAGGAGAGAGCGAGAAAGGAGTCCTGTGTGTGCGTGTGTGTGGAGGGGAGGCTGTGGATGGGGGTGGGGGAAATGTTTGGAGCTATGAGGAGAGGAGCAGGAAAGTGGGACCTGTTTATGTGTGGGGGGGTTCGGGATAGGGGGGAATTGTTTGCAGCTATAAGGAGTGGAGCAGGAGAGAGGACCTGCGTTTGTGTGGGGGAGAGGAAAGTGTTTGGAGCTATGAGGTGAGGAGCAGGTGAGAGGACCTGTGTGAGTGGGGGAAGGGGGGGTGGTGATTGGGGTGGGGGAAGTGTCTGGAGCTATGAGGAGCAGGAAAGAGGACCTGTGTGTGTGGGGGAGAGGGGGGGTCAGGGGTGCCACGATTGGGGGGGGAGTGTCTGGAGCTATGAGGTGAGGAGCAGGAAAGAGGTCCTGTGTGTCTGGGGGAGGGGTGGGGTGGGGGTGCCGCAATTGGGGGGGAAGTGTCTGGAGTTATGAGGCGCAGGAAAGAGGTCCCGTGTGTGTGTGGGAAGGGGGGGAAGTGTCTGGAGCTATGAGGATCAGGAAAGAGGACATGTGTGTGGGGGGGAGGGGGAGAAGTGTTTGGAGCTATGAGGAGCAGGAAAGAGGTCCTGTGTGTGTGTGGGGAGGGGGAGCAGTGTTTGGAGCTATGAGGAGCAGGTAAGAGGACCTTTATGTGTGGGGGAGGAGGGGGGGAGGGGGTGCCGCAATTGGGGGTGTTGTCTTTGGAGCTGTGTGGAATAGGGGGAGAGAGCTGGGTGTTATTTGCACATATACGGTGTATTTTGACTACCTACCTTCTGTCTAGGATGTGCTGCTGGGACGGCTGCTTGGCATGCAGATGCAGATCAGTCAGACCATACTGCAGTGCAAATGGAGATGTCCTGGAGGCGGGCATCTGTCGGGCTGGAGGTGGAGCCATAAGTGATGATTGACTGGCTCCGCAAAGGCTTAAGGGAGGAGCTGCTGCGGCTGGGCATGCGCAGTAGCTCCCGACTGCCATTTTTTTTAGTTACAGTGAGTGTACTACTTCTGCCCGATCTGAGCTGAGCTGAGCTCCGATCATGGCAGCCAGCAGGAGGGTTGAAAAGGAGGGCCACCAGCCACTACAGGGATCAAAGGGACAGGCCCAGTGTGAAATGGCCTGGTGTCCCGGCGGCCTAATGCGCCCCTGTGCCTAGCTTCCATCAACAGAATAGCTACACCTCCTGGGTAATCTATTATTTCCAGCTATATTTTGCAAAAGACTACTCCTTTGGGCCTATCTTCATGCTTTTCTGGACATGCAGCAGTCCAGAAGACTCAAGTCCTTATCGCTCAAAACTTCTGGTGGCCTACATTTTGCCAGGATGTAACAAAAGTTGTTGTTGCTTGTTCCAAATGCGCTCAGCATCGACACCAACCTTTGAGTCCATTACTGCCCATTCCATATACTCTTTGGACACACATAAACATGGATTTCATAACAGATCTACCTCCTTCCAACAAATATACTACTAAATGGGTGGTAGTAGTTTCTTTTACAAAAATGCCACATTTCATTACGATTTTAAGACTTTTTCCCTGAATACATTTTGGCCCAGCTCTTAATTATGGATATTTTCTTCTTCATGTATATCCTACTGTATAGAGATACACTCTGACCATGATGTGCATTCATAATCAAGTTTTGGAAACTTTTGTGGAAATTTTAACAGATAGAAGTTAACTTCTCCTCCTATCATCATCAATCCAAGGTCAGACTGATTATGTCAGTCATAACCTGGAAACATTTCATTGCATCTATATGACTTCACAAAAAGAGAAATGGGCTGAACTTCTCCCCTAGGCAGAATGTGCACATAATCATCATCATCATCTTCATCATCAATCTTTATCCTTCACATCATTCCATATTATCTATGGTCAGCACCTACAGTACATGGTACCTGCTGCCAATTTTTTTTTGCAATATATGTTTATTGATTTAAAATGACAAAACAAACAGCAAAGAGGAAATACTAACAAGTGGTATAACAATGCTGTGCAAAATAAGAATATCTACTGAGGTAGATTTTTCGAACCATACTTAAATCAAAATATGAAATCAATACTCGCAATCAGAGGAAATATAGTCAAAAATCTAATATCACAACATACATATCAAATACTTAAAAAAGAAAAAAAAAGATTGGGGGGGGAGACACCAGGAGCACCAAATATTCAAGTTAGATCCGTAGCATAGTCAGTGGAAGATTTAAACTCAAGCCAAGGGAGCCAAGTAGCACTAAATTCACCATGTTTCTCAACTCCAAGATGTAAATCATCCATGTCCATATAGAGATCAACCTGGGCAAACAACTCCTTAAGTGAGGGAGGGGCCACTGATTTCCAGTGAATAGATATTACAGCTTTCGCCAGACTGTTAAGAAATTTGAGGAAGGATTTTTTTGTACAATTTTATCAGTATAGGCTTAGTAGCTAAAAGGAGGGATCTGGGGGGATTATACATCCTAAAATTGTTGCAGAAAGAGAAATACCTTTCTCCCAAAAGGGGCATAATGCTCGACAGTCCCACCAAATATGTAAGGGTGAGCCTCCTGTGGAATTACAGCGCCAACAACAATTAGACACAATAAAGGGAACATTTTAGCTAATATTTGTGGGCACCTGTACCAGCACATAATCACTTTATAATGAGTCTCAAAGACTGAATAACTGATGGAGCTATTAAAGGAGTTGTCAAAAATCTAAAGTCTATACTTAGGGGTGAAAGAAACCCCCATATCATGTTCCCAGTCATCTACAAACTTGGGGGTATAGAGTATGTATTCTCAACCAACTATCTATAACACAAGGAAAGAGAGTGGGGCGGGCGAGTATCTACTGGGCACATATTCTCAAAGGAGGTCAATGGTCTACTGCAAGCCAATCACACTCCTCTACTTTGAACAAAATGCTTAAGCTGAGGATAACTGGAACTGAGCCACTTGTAACCAGATGTATCAGATCTATAACTTTAGTGGTATTGTCCTGAGCTTCTCTTGCTGGAACAATACCCACCTGATCCAAATGTATATTATTTGGAAATAAAAGTTTAAGCCGATTGGTGAGAAGTTTAGCAAATAATTTAATGTCTACATTGAGCAATGATATAGGATGATAACTGGAACATTGGGATGGATCCTTACCCAACTTAGGGATAATGGTGATCTGTGCCTCGAGGGCTGGGAAGAGGGATGCCTCTTATGAAACGTCTCTAAGGATTTGAGCTTCTGCAAGAGAGACACTTTTTGTTCCATTTTTTCCTTCTTCAGCATTGATGCCAACTGGATCAATTTACCTCAAAGGACATATTTGTGTGCCTCCCAAACCGTGACACTGGAGACCTCCAGAGTTTCATTAGTTGAAAAATATTCATGTAAAGCTGACTCCAGTTGAGTCTTACAAAGAGGGTCAGCTAGAGTTTGTTCATATAAGCACCATAGGCACTGCTTAACAGAGGGGTATGAGGTCAAAAGTGCCATGGAGATAGGGGAGGGGTCAGACCACATTGTGAGCCCAAAGTCAGAATGCTGAAGAAGGTGAAGAAAACTATGCATTAAAAACAGATAATCAATTCTAGAATATACATTATATGGCTGCAAATAAAATGTATAATCCTTATTGCCCAGATGCTGGAGCCTCCAGGAGTCCATCAGCTGGTGTTCATGTAGAATACATCTCACCTGCCTATGTTGCTTTGTGGACTGTCTAATGGAGGGTCTCGAGACATCAAGCTCAGGTTGAATGGACCAGTTCAGATCCCTCCAATGACAGAGATACCAGACACCAAAGGGCCCACCTGGTCGAGAATCAGCAAGAAATGTCGGCTGGTTCTCGTTAGAAACATAAACATTAATGAAAGAGTATGACTGGCCATACAGAGAGCATATAACCATATGCACTCTACCTTTCATCAGCACAGTATGTGAAAAATATTGAAATAGGAGTGTTTTTGAGAACAGTAGGGCCATTCCCAGTGATTATGAACTTCTATTGTTACTTAGAAAGACAGTGGGATAATTATGGTCTGAAAATCTGGGGGCTAATTCTGATATAAAATGTGTTTCCTGAACAAACACAACCCCTGCTTTAGCTGCATAAAAGTCTTGGAGGGTCCTAGAATGTTTCTCTGGGATATTGAGACCCTTGGCATTAAGAGAGACAACTTTAATAGTCTGCATTCGCACAATAGCCACCATTGTAAAAAACAAAATGCACTAGGTGAGCAAGGTGGGTAAAAGACACAAAAGGAAAGTACAAAGGGGAGAAAATACAGACAATATACAATACACACAACATATGATAATATGCAATTATGCAGTGAAATAAGCTAATAATGCAATTTAGAGTGAAAATGTTACTCCCTGAAAATCCGAACACAAACAACATGTCCAGGGTCCCAGGGAGTGCTGTGAAAAAAATGATCAAACATATAAATAAACAAGTATTATATTACCGCCACTTGGGAGGTCAGGCATGGGAGACATGACTGAGACCAAGATAAAGCAGGCGGTGAGGGGGTCACCGGGGGTCAGTGACCACAGCTACCCTGAATATTAAGCTAGAATGGTAAATAGTGAGTACACTCAAAACACACAACCTAGTAACATATACAGTAACTTAACAGTTTACTCATGGTAAGTAGACATAGGGTAAACAGACAAATAACAATTAAATGTACAAGACGTCATTGGAGAAGTGTAACATGTCGCTTTCGGCAACAGATATAGCCTGATAGTGTAATGCAACAGTAAAAAAATATCCACAGAACATAATGGAGGAAAATCTAAACAAGGATTAACGGATTGTCATCCCCAGAGTAAAAAAGTAAAGCTGAGAGAGGAGAGGAAAATGCAGTGAGTCCACCCTGACCTGAATCAGGGTATAATATTCACGACTCTCTAGAGAGAAGGTAAACCTGTGAGCTTGCCCGCAGGGGACTCGAGAGCACTTGAGACCGTGGGAGTCTTTGGGTTATGGTGCACCATCTGCCAATCATTATTGTGGTGAGAAAGTTCATGTGGAATGGAATGTAGTAGAGGCTCCTGCCTGTCCGGTAGGGAAATCAAAGGTAGACCCAATTGTGAACAAAAGGAAGCAAGATCAGTACTTGAAGGTGTGCACCTTGCCATTGTATGAGACTTGGAGGCTGAAAGGAAAGCTCCACTTGTATTTGATCCCCAGCTTGCAAAGTTCAGTAGTTAAAGGCTGAAGTGCTCTGTGTGTCTGTAAGGTTGACCAGGACAAGTCCTGGAAGATCTAAATATGCTGATCATCCACAACAATAACATCTTTTTGATGGACTGTGCGAAGAATGTCCTCCTGGGAAAAAAAGTGGAGATGGCAAATTATATCTCATGGGCAATCTGAGGGAACACCTCTAGACCTCAAGACATGATGATCCTTATCAAATTCAATAAGAGAATTAGGGTCTTGATCTCGGAGCTCGTTAAAGACATTGGTGAGGAATTCAATAAGGCCCTGAGGTGGGATATCCTCTGAAACTCCCCTGATCCACAGGTTTTCCATCCTCTGCGGTTGTCCAAATTGTCCAACTGTTGTAGTTGTTGAAAGTCAGCAGCCTGGTGGAGAACAACTGCATGGAGAGCATTGTAGGCAGCAGCAGAGTCTGAAGTAAATTCCTCCAGGGAGACTAACCTTGGGTCTGAGTCAGACTTGAGAATAGAGTGAAATATCTCTCTCAACTGATTATCTTGGTGAACCATGCTACACTGTAGGTGGGGCAGATTTAAAATGTGCAGAGAGATTTAGATTTGGAAGGAGTGTTTCCAAACTGACATCTAAATTAAAGAGTAATAATAAAGCTGTGCAGTATTTGTGGGCTACATGCAAAAGCATCCAGTATTTACTGTACCCCACATGTAAAAATATTATGTATTTACACCCCTTGCATTGCAATATGGTTTGTTCAGGTTCACAGTTGAGAGAGATATCTCACTCTATTCCCAGCTCTCATTGGATAGAGGCAATTTCTGATTGGACAGTGCCACAAAGTCTGCTTTCTAATTGCTCAAAGTCCTGGTTCGTGGGCATGTAGCGGAGCATATTTGAGATCTGAGAATTTATGCATAATAGAGAATGATGGGGTATCCATGTGATGAGTAGAGTCTTGCCTTTGGGATTTCCTCCCATTCCTATGGGAACTCTGCTTGCCTTTCACCATGGAGCAAATATAAACAAGATACTAGATAACAACAGATCAGAAAGTAGAAGTAAGATTAGGTATCCATGAAAAGCTGCGTGGGTAGAGTGCAAAGCCACCAGGGATACCTTCACCACCTTCCACTCAAAAAGCAGCTATGATTTCATCAATGAGCATAACAGGGTAGTCTCAAGCATTGAGTGTGGGTAGCACAAGCAGAGAGAGATGCTCTACTACGTTGAACCAGGGTAGACAAATGATAAAAATTTGGTCTTTGACAAGGCTTACTTGGAGAGAAATTGGACATCACCAAGGTGTGAAGATCAGTGTATGGAATAACAGGTAGGTCCAGATGGCAAATATCCAAGAATTCAGTGAGTTATGTGGAACAATTGCAGCAGATGACCACCAGGTGGAGCTCCAACTGCTCAAGATGTTAAAGGACAGTCATCAATGATAAGTCTTTGAGGGAATATCAACAAAGTGCATAGAGCAAAAACATGGAGGACTTACTCACTGTTCTGTAAGTAGACAAGCTGTAAAGGGGAAGTCTCCTTACTTTAGTCCAGGTCATGGCACCTTGATCTTGGGGGTTTATATCAAATTTCCACAGTGCTGTGTATCACGGTGCTGAGCAACCTTAGTGGCTATACTGGGCATCTGGAGGGAACCTGGGAGATTGTAGGGTTACTATAGAGAAACACACTGTCTGTCCCTCGATGTGCAGGCAACATGGCAGGAGTGTGCACCCGCAAGTCCAGGGTCCACAACAGCTAGGGCTGCCTGTTCCACTGAGTGCAGGCACCTGAAGCAGCAGTAGGCAGCAGCAGCGGGAGCATCTCTTCCTCAGTGATCCCTTCAGGAAGTGTGCGGCAGCAGGAGATAAGGAATCCCTGTTGCGGGAGGGGGAGGTGCCACTAATTGAGGCCAGGGCTTCCACACGGACGTAGGCCACGGCCAGGGGAATCCAGCACAAGTAGTTGTGGAGGTCAGCGGCGGAGGGGAGCTCTGGGATCAAGCAAGAAGTGGGATACATTTACATACTGGACCACAGCTTACTGTGTGCGGTGGTGTCTGATGCCCTTTTTGATCCTCCAGCATTTATTTCATGATGTCTAGCTAGTACCGCATTGTTCATCAGGTGTTGGATTCAGCATCTTCCTAGTGGAGAGTGATTTGGCTCCAGGTTTCTGCACTTTATCTGTGGTTCCAGTTTGCTGCTCCTGCATATTTCCAGAATCATTCCTCACTGCTCCTACAATTCTCCAATGGTGCCTCAAACCTTGCTGCTTCTGCAGCTCTCCAGCAGTGTACCATTCCTTGCTGTTCCTGCAGCTCTCCAGCAGTGCATCATTTCTCGCTTCTCCTGCAGTCCTCAAGCAGGGTATCAATCCTCACTGCACCTGCAGTTCTTTGTCAGTGCCACATGCCTCACTACTCCTGCAGCTCCCAAGAAGTGCATCAGTCCTTGCTGCTCCTGCAGCTTTCCAGTAGAGTATCTTACCTCACTTTTCCAGCAGCTCTCAAGAAGTGCATCATTCCTTGCTTCTCCTGCAGCTCTCTAGCAGTGCATAATTCCTCACTGCTCCTGCAGCTCTCTAGCAGAGTATCTTACCTTGCTGCTCCTGCAACTACCCAGCAAGAGCCTCAAGACTCCCTGTACAAAACTACTACAGTACATATCTCCTGTGTCAGTTCTCTTACCATTCTCAGCCTCCTCAAGTGTAGTGTAAGTCTGTAGGTGCTCTCCAGAGACCACCCAGAGAAGACTCTGCACCTCTGGGTGGTCTTTTCACCCATGGGAGACTGATCAGAATATTCCAGCTCTCTGTGTCATAATAAAGGTGATGTTAATTGACTTCTGACAATTTGGACCTTTCTGTTTATTTTTGTGGTAGGGAATTTAGACTGTAAGCTCCAATGGGATAAGGACAAATGTAATTGGTTCAAAATTTTCTGTAAAATGCTGTGTAATAATTTGGCACTATAAAACATGTAATACTAATATGAAGATACATTCAGTTATGCATAAAATAATACTTCAGCAATTATAAAGATAAGAGAAATAACAAAAATAATATATTGTACATTTGAAATTTACACATGGGAAGTGTAGAGCAAGTCGAAATATTTTTACATTCTAAAAATATTTCCTCATAAATCAGCACAGAACAATCTATTGCTCTTGATAAAGTGAGGTCAGACATAACAAGAATAATTTAATTTGATTTGACTGTAAAATAAAATTTACTATAGCTGAATAATCCCAAGTGGTATCTTCTGCTTTACATTTTCTATAGCTGAAACCTTTGGGATTTAACTTTCTTGCCATTTCAGTTACAATTTGAACCCATCAACTGAAAAAAAATGTCTAAATTGGTGAGTTATTTTGTCATAGAATATCACTCAAATAGTTTATCTAATCAATAGCAATGTAGACTCAAGCTGTCCTAAGTAAATGTATCTACTGCATTTTAACAAGTATTGACAAGTAGAAACAGAATGAGAAATTTGTGAACTGCTCTCTAGTTCCTTACTTCTCCACAATTTACACCAATTGGTCATGCTAAGCTTGTCAATAATAAAAGGGAGACTTGTTAAATGAAAGTGATACTCTTTAGTTTCTAACGAAGCAGATTTCAGATGTAAATTTTAAGATTATCTAATATTCCTGCTTCATAACCTTTGAATTGTCCATCCATGCTTTGTAGACTACCCAGTTGCTATTCTTCAAAAAGTCACACATTTGTCAGCATAATACAGTTGCATTTTTTCATAGTCTCCTAAATGTAATATAAAAAGAGGAAATTACAGAATGTGATTTACACAGCCCATTGCAGACTTTATACAAATGTATTTAATAATTGGAGTGTTGCAAAGTAGAACATTTTAATGCTATACCATGCAAGAATGTAAAAGTGAACCCCCTACACATTTATCCCAAACAGAGAGTCTATAGGGGATTGTCTCAACATTTCTCCATTTCATTTTCTGAATACATCATGAACAAAGCACTGCCTTATATTGTTGGTATGCATATGGTTTCCTTGGAACTAACTTCTGTAGCGACAACATTTATTATGGGGCATATTTATTAAAGTTATTTTGTAGAAAATTAGCTTTTTCAGGCAATCTCCACAAAATCTAAGCATCTCTTGGCTGTAAAAGAATGAACCACAGGAGATACTGTATCTCCGGTCAATTCATTTCCAACCGCAAAATCAGCGCCTATAGAAACCTACAAGGGCCACTAAACTGTTGGATTTACCAAGCATATGGTCTGATTCTTCGCAAATTTTACAGAGAGAGAACCTTAGGATCCACCGGCCTCCACTAATGCATGCACAAGCCAATATGCATGTGTGGTCCACACTTGGAAGCAAAGTGATGACGGTAACTACTGTATTACTAAACTTTGCAGGAACAGAAGTTTTTCATAACACAGGCATATTTAATATGCGGGTGTTGGTAAATAGGCCATATATAACATTGCAGGGAAACAATACAACTATTGTGATTCATTTCCTAATGTTAAACATGACAGAGACTAACAGTCATATTATTGTCCCCTGGTAATCTTAACAACAAGTTTAGGCCACTGACAATAATATGAACTTTGCTAATTCATGTTTCTTGTAGCATTCACTGCTAAGACTCATTAAGAGTGCAACCCTGTAACATTAGTTATCAAATCAGGGAACTGATGGGTGGGGAAGGAAATCACAATTTTATATTAGTAAATAGAGTCCAGTAATTAGTATTTATGCCCACGAATGTTTTTTTTTCTTATATGCAATCTGCATTATGGTGCACATACACACAGCAACCCTTGGATTTAGCTTATACACATCTGCTACTATATTGATGGTTGTAATTTGATCTCTGTCCTATTTCCTGGTCTTCATTACTTAAAGTAATTAGCCCACATTAAATATCTTGGGGTCTGGTCATTGTAATTTCAGGATTGCCATTTTCTACCTCTGTACCAAACCTAGGCAGCGAGTCTTATTTATTTATTTACAGTTATTTATATATACATTACATATTCTTTTACAGATAATATTTTACCATTCACATCAGTCACTTGCCCCAGTGGAATTTACAATCTATACTTCCTTTTACATGTACACACACGTACACACTAGGGTTCATTTTTGTTTGGAACCAATTAACCTACCAGTATAATTTTGGATTTTGGGAGGAAATCAGAGTACCTGGAAGAAACTCACGCAAGCACTGGGAGAATAAACCACACAGTTAGGGCTATGGTGGGAATCAATTAAATGTTGGCAATATGGATCCTCAACAATATAATCTGTAAGGATAAAGGTTGGCCCAACTGCAACAGACCTAAAACCTAAGGACTTTTTTAATTACATCATTAATAAAATCACACAACAAATGACATAATTAATATTGATGATATTACTGACATTGCACAATAAGTCCTATTACATCAGCATCAGCAAATCACAAAAATGATGACAAAATATGCATATGTAATAAAATAACAAAACCCTTAGATTCCAATCAAAGTGATGTATTACTGGATATAGACAATTTACTAAATGTATAACTACTTTCAAGTGCTCCACTGAGAGAGTGCTGCCCAATGTCCGTAAGAGTTGCACCAAATGACAACACTAATTAAGCGGTTATATAAAAATATAAGGCATCTGACATCATAGGCACTCTCACTGATTTCACTTTTACACCGAAGTCCCAGGTCTGAACCAGGATTAGGAACATGTTTCCAACCCAGATCAGACCTGGGACAGACACCTACTGCAGCGCCAACCTGTTCACACTGGAACAGGGGTCTGGAGTGACCCAGCTCTTCCGGCGCTGCAGTGGATGCTTGGAGATTATGTCATCTCAAAATGCCACTGAAGCCGGGCAATCAGGCAGTATGTAGCACATTCCAGGTCATCGTAACCCAGATCGCTCCGTTTACACTGCACAACTACCTGAGTTGGATCCCCGGGTACCTGGACCTGGGTGGATCCATTTACACTGGCAAAAATCCGGGGTTGATGCACATTCACGTGCATCAACCAGGGATTTTTTATTTCAGTGTAAAAGGGGTATTACATAGAAATAACAATTACAGACGTACAGTATAGTGCACAATGAATCAGTCCTTTTAGTCATTTGAAAAATTTTTAGAATTAAATATTTTTAGTTTTATAATCCTAAGGATGATTTTATTTTGTAGAACACTCACAGGAAATGTATATTTTGTAGATGCAATAGAGTGTCAGTCTTGCAGCTGCATGAACAATACAATTCTCAGTTGGTTGTAAAGGTCTCTGAAATTACTTCTGCATTCTTATTGATTATTCTATTTCAAATGCATCTCAGGAGGATAAAGAAAGTACAATGTCCTAGCAAATTATGTTTTGTAAAAGTGTTTACTAAAATCACAAGTAAACTTCACATTCACATAAAACTTTGTCATACCATCCCATGAAGTATGGCAATTGCTTTTACCATAAATTAGCTTATGACTTGTTATCTTATTATATGCAGACATAAAAAATTGTAGTTCAGGGTAACTGATAGCTTTTGCTGTCAATACTTCATACTCCTGTGGATCAGGGAAAGAGTCGGGCAAGAGTCTCCTTCAATCAACACATACATCAATGAATTCAACCTTTTGTGTATCTATGCCATGGATAAGTCTGGAATGATTAAAAAGGCTAATCTAACCACTCCAGTGGGACTTGTAGCCCATGAAAATTAGAACATAATTGTACGTAAGTGGTGTAATGGAGCAGATCTTATATTATTGTGTTTTTTCTTAAAGTGAGTTTATTAAGACACCAAGTGAATACAGCGTAAGTGAAACACAGCAAAACTGCCTACACAGGGGATGGAGAAAATAAAAAAAAATACAACACAACATTACAAGTATATAAACAAGTAAATAGGACAAAACCTGGATGCCAGTCATTAAGATAAGTTGAGGTGAAGGGGAGAAAGAAGTCAGAAGAAGAATGTGGTAGAGAAGACATAGAAGAATGAGGGATAAAGGACAGAAATCCTCAGGTAGCTTAAAACATAAATGTGGGTAGTAGAGCACAGTGAATCTCATGAAACTGAGAGAGAAGGTCTAATTTCAGAAAGGGAGGGCAGGGCAACATTATATGAAGTCCAATGGGTAAACACTGTAAAGAATGAGCTAGGGGTATCTCTCAGAATTCTTCTCATACAGTATGCTGCAGGTACAGTAGCGGGATTCTAAGACTTCCAGAGGGGAATAATCAAGCAGGTAGCTGCATGAAGGATATGCCTGGCAAGCTTGTTTTAATGGCTAGATACTGTAGGTATGGCAGAGAAAGTAACATGTGTCTAGAGAAACAGGATGTTGGTGAATTTAAGAGGGTTCAAGGGGGACTGAAACACTGACCAAAATCTACAGTATTATGGGGCAATACCATCAAATATAAAGGAAGGATCCACGGTCTGGACAACCCTTCCACCAGAGAGGAGAATCTAAGGCAGAAATTCAGTGAAGTCTAGTAGGTACCAAGTATACAGAAAAAGCAATGTATAAGCATTCTCTTTGATGCCACCATAGATGGAGGACTTAGAGACATCAGAACATGTATCTAATCAGTCATCTACTCATCCAAGTCTGTAATCCAATTTCATTAATAAAATCATAAATGAGGAGGGGAGGAAATCCAGATGAAATTATATAGCAAGAATATGAGATCCCTGGATGCATGGCTAAAATAGCAGAACATTTTAAAGATAGTTAAAGGTCTTCAGGAGAGTTTACAGGCATGGTAATGAAAGAAATGTCTAAGTTGCAAGAACTGATATGCCCCTGACAAAAATGTAATTGAGAAAACTATTCCCGCTTTAGTCCAGGAAGAAAACAGGGATGGGATGAACATGGGAATCCTGGATTGTGCCAAAGGAGCAAGGGGAGAGAGGGATCAGGTGCTATAGAGTATGTAGCATTACATCTGAATTAAAACATTAGAGTCAGGGTAAGAATTCTTACAGGCTTCAGGGGTCAGCTAAAGCAAGGGAAACACAGAATCAAAGAGGTCATGCGGGGAATAGGATTACTGACTCTATCTACCCAAACTCCAGACCCTGAAGGTGAATGCTACTGAATTCATTGTAACAACTGAGCAGTATGAAAATGTTTATTGAAACCAGGGGCATTAATTGGCAATGTTTAAACAGGTAGAGCAATCTGGGGAGGTTTTTATGGCTGTAATATGGTCAGTCCAAAAAATAAATTGTTTACTCTGGGAAACAAGGTCAGTTTAATAGTAAGGTGGATAAATATGGTATGGAGGAGTGGGACATAGTTAGAGGGAAGGTGTTTGTTACTTAAGTCTATCACTTAAACTGAACATTAAGGATACATTTTTTATTAAATGGGGAGAAATACATCCAAGATATCAGTCTTATCAGTGTTATTATTACAGATAGAGGACGAACCAAGGATATGAATAATGTGAAACACCTGTAATAGAGACATCAGGGGCCTAGAGACATCATCAGCAGTAAAACATCATCAGCATTAGAGAGCAACCTTCTTCTGGAAAAAATATCTGATCCTGGAGTTAGCTGTTTTTTTGTGTCATCAGGTCACCATGGGTTCCATTAGAAGGATAAAAACTAAAGGGGAGACAGGACTGCCTTTCCTGTGGAGATATTAAATGGTTCCAGCAATGAAACATTGACTAATACAGATGTTGGGGGATAATGATAGAGGATGCAGATGCTAGTTAGAGATTCCCCTTTCATACTAAAGGATCTATGGACCCTCATCGTGCAGGACCAGTCAATGTGATCAAATGACTATTGTGCATATAAGGCAGTGATCAGAGAAAGGAATTTAGTTACATTAATCTGTAATTGAACACATGTTACTCAGAGCATTACGGCCCAGGACAAAACAAACCTGGTCAATGAGAATAAGATGGTCAACACTTTAGCAAACATTTTGATGTCCACATGGAGGAGAAAAATTAGTCTGTAATTGCCACGTAGAGCAAAATCATGGCCTCCCTTGTGGATTACAGTGATCATACCATCTGAAGAGGCTGAAACAAAAGTTGCTTCAACCCTGATAACATTGAATAGATTAGTTAAACTGAGTGTCAAGGATGCTGATAAACTTTTTATATTAGAGACATAAAAATCCATCCAGACCAGGGGCTGAGGCAAATTTAAATTAATTAATAGAAACCAGGGCTTCCTCCACTATCAGCGGGGCATTAAAGCCCATAAAAGCATCCAGAGGTAGCTAGGAGAGTGGGGCAATTACAAGGATCAGAGGTTAGGTTCAGCAAGTTTTAGAAGCTTTGGCAAAAGTAGTAAAACTCTGCCTCTATTTCCAAGGTCATAGGTCAGGGGGCTGGCAGAGGTGCAAACACAACCAACAGTATTATGAGTATGATGTTGTTAGAGTGTACTAGCTTAGAGAGACTGCCTTATCACTCTTCTCATAAAACTTTTGGTCCAGACACTTGAGCTCTTTAGTTGCCGTCTCTTAGCTGAGCTTGGCCTTCAAAACTTGCTGTCAGCTAATAGTGTCATCAGAGAGAGCAGTTGATGGGAAAGTAGATGAAACTGCAATTCAAGGTTCACAAAAAGGGCCTGATTCCAACATTTTTGGGCCATAGAGAGGCTAATAAGTTTGCAGTGGATGGTAGCTGTATGTGTATCCCATGGAATGGAAGGTGAAATAATATTAATGTAGTTAATCTCTAGACCACAGGTTCTTAAACTCTGTCCTCAGGACCCCAAACAGTGCATGTTTTCCAGGTCTCCTCCCAGATTCACAAGCAAAATAATTAGTTCCACCTGTGGATCTTTTAAAATGTGTCAGTGAGTAATAAATACACCTGTGCACCTGCTGGGTGACCTGAAAACCGTGACCTGTGTGGGGTCCTGAGGACCAAGTTTGAGAACCACTGCTCTAGAGAATCCTTCAGTGCCTCAGCAATCTCAGAGCTAGTCAAAGAGTTCAGCTGTAGGGTGTCAATAAATCTCTAGACAAAAGAAATTTGAGGAGGGTTGAACACATCCAAAAGGACCATGTTGGTCATATGATATGTACATGAAAACTTGACTATGTCTGTCCTAATTACTTTAGAGGAGAGCTTAGTGTCAACAAAGACAAAGAAGCGGGACCATGAATCCAAGATGGTGGCCACCTGCACTGTTATATTATGGAAGTGAGCTGTGGCTGAGGATCAAAATATCCAGCAGTCCTAAGTTACACAGACCCGGAGGACATGGATGCTGCAAATGGAGCTGAATCAGATGGTGGACCTGATGGCCACTGCTTAGAGGAAGAGGCAGGTGCTGCAGGAAACCCCACTGGTCGAATGATTACAGGAGCGGCATAGCAGTGTCACATCACTGAGGATTTGTAGACTCGGATCATAGCCCATGGGGTTAGTTACACTTTTAGGAGAGTAGATGAAGCTTTAGGCTTTGATATTGCTTCTCCTCATGCATATCACTGCTATAGGTAGAGACTTAAGGTGACGGAATACAGGACTAATGCAGGTATCAGAATAACCTCAGATAGCAATACGGATAATCTGGAACAGATTGAAGATACACTGGAGTTGGGTGCCGGTAGCATGACAGAGTGAGCCTGTAGGATTGCTGGAGTTAAAGTCCTGAGGCAGGCTGCTGCTGGTGGTGTTAGTGCGGAGTGCTGTGCAGAAATGGAAGCAGACTGCTGGTGATGCTGGAACTGAGTACTTTGCTCAGTAAAAGCAAGCTGCAGTGAAATATGCTGACAAACAATGCTGGAACAAGTTTTCTGTATAGCACTGAATAGAATGCTGAGAAGCAATGTTGGTACATATTTTCTGTATAGAACTAAACAAGAAAAACAATTACTGGAGCAAGTGTGCTGGAACACACTGAGGCAGAATGTTTGTGTAGTAATTACTGGAGCAGGGGTACTGGAACATACTGAGGCAGAATGCTCATGGAGAAAATGCTGGAGCCTGGTAACTGGAACAAGCGCAGAATGCTATTAGCATTTCTTTAGACTGATGACTGGAAAAGATGCAGAATGCACACAGAACCAGAAGCCACTACTAGTACTGGTCTCTAGGGAGAGAAGTTGTTCTGGCAATGAACAGTCAGCACTTCCTAATTTACTAAAACCGCCATATATCTACAATATTCTTGTACCATATGAGAAACCAGAAGTAGATGCATTTTACTCCGGGGGAAGATATATTATTATTGATTCCTACAAAAATATTGTAGATATATGGTGATTTTAGTAAGCATGATTAAAGGGGAGATATTATATATTCTTGTGTATAGATCTTATGGAATTTTTTTATTTATTGTAATTCTGGTAACCTTTGACCTGTATGCACTATAATTAGCCACCATGACATAAACGGCACTTCCTTTTCACTCCTGTCACACCTGCCTAAGGAAGAGACTTGTATTCGATGTGCATTGTCAGAAGGGGACAGGAGTGCTATCCTTGTTTATATTGGAGCTGATTCAGATTTCGTTAGTGGGACTGTCTAGAGAGGGGTTCCGGAGCCTGCATATCTATTATATCTACATGCCTACTACTTACCATCTATATCTGGAAACCTCCAACTTGCCTGAAAATTATGTTTGATGTTTTTATGGAAACAAATTGTGTGTGTTGTATTATACTATGTTTCCTTTATGTTTTTCCTCCATATGTACTGAATATCACCTATTACTGTATGTTCAGAATCATGAAAAATCACATCTGGACTCGAGCAAGACTTCTATGAGAAGTACATTTTAATTTAGTTCATTTCTTCTTAACCTGGGTATCTATCTGATCAATTTTATATCTTATCTCACTGCATTCTGGTTATTAGGGTTACCCGTGATCAGCTGTGTGCTGTTTATTTTATATTTGAGCAAAATAAGCAGGTTGTTCTCTTTACTGCTGTTCATTAATGTTTATAACAAACCAGTACACAACATGCAACAACAAGAGGCATTGTGCACATTGCTGGAACCTCTGGGATTTAACTTTCTTGCCATTACAGTTACAATTTGATTCCATCAACTATAAAAATAGCTAACTTGGTATCCATCATTTTAATAATATTTGAATAGTGCTACTACATATACAGTATAATATGTATAATACAGTATAATATATGTATAATACAGTATAATATGAACCTGCTTTGATCCTGTGAGACACTATTCACTGATGTGTATATATATAATTTTATATCTTAAATAATCTAAAATAATAACCCCTATAAATAATGCAACAGAAAGAAAGAGTGGACACAATAAATAAATAAATAAATAACAAACATCCTACACAAATAAACCACCCAGTGGTTTTATTATTCCATCATAACTTTAAACATTAGAGAATAATTAACCAATAAATATGAAATAACCACAGTAAATGAAAAAAAGGTAATAGACTAATTTATTGATCAATTTAGAATTAGGCAGCATGGCAGAAAAAGCTGTACATACCACGGAAATAGCCAATAAGATCAATGAAATAAATGGGTAGCACTTACCTCCAGATCAACCAAGATTGGGAAGAATCACTCACCTTAATTAGTCTAGTGCTGATCACTCTGTGGCTCCTCTCCTCTCCAGGTCCTCTCCTGAGATAAAGGCAAAGTTACCAAAGACAAAAGAGGCAACCAAAGAGCACTGCTTTTCTACTAGTAGCAACTTACTCTCTGCACTGGGGGAAATTGGATTAAATGTCAAGCAAAATGTGGTATTTACAGTGCTATAATGGTTTTAAACAGTTTGTGAATTGTAACAAGTGATCATAGTTAAGTGTTTTGTATTTTTATTAGCAACTAAAAAATGTATTGCTAAATCTATATGAACTTTTGAAATGTTCTTGAAATATTCACCTTAAATGTTGTAAGGTAATAGATTTAGTAAAGTCTTTTTAACATACACTATATTGTAAACTAAAGCAATTATCTCTATAAAATTAGTTTTTTAATAGCTTCATACATTATAAATCCATGGGTCATATATCTTGGTTTGCTCTCAGTTTTGAGAAAAAATGACAGGAGCTGTATTTGAAAACAAACCTAATTGATTTCTCAAAAGACTTTAATATATCTGGGAGTGATTATTCCTCGATGCAATGATAGAAAATATGTTTTGATAAATGAACTCAATAAAACATTTTATTAACTCCATCATTAATTCAATATATTTAGAGACAGTTATAAATGGAGAATGTGTGTATCATCTGTGAGCTGTTATTTTACATTTATAATACTGCACTTTAAGAAATCTTTGTACCATATATTAAATATGCCATGTACAGTATATACAATGCCTGTACATTAAACCTGTCAATCTGGCAAAATGTGAAAAATGTAATACAGATGATCCTTTGTAATAAATGTATATTTTGTAATAATACAATTTATTCATTGCATAATGGCATTTGGCGAAAGTTGTTTTCAATAATGTGAAAACACAAATTGAAATTAACACTAAAACATAGGGAAGGACTAAAAAATAGTAAGTGGGTGGTGCATTTAATATTACAGAATCTGTCTCAATGCTTTCTTGCTTAGCTTCCTGATGCAGCTCATGGGACCAGACATATACTGTATATATATATATATATATATATATATATATATATATATGTATGTATATATATATATATATATTTATATTATTCCATATGTATGGGTTTTCAAGCCCTCTACAAGAGCAGGAATGGCACTTCAATTCTTGACATAAGGCAAGAAGGCTCCAGAAAAGCCAAGTGTTGAAATATACTAATTTTAGAGGTAGAATTATAGGAGTAATGCATACCTTACTATGTAATGATCCATGATAAAACCTTGGTGATACAATATATAATTGAAGTTGACAAGAAATAAATACATTCATTCTCTGTCTGGTATTATAAAAGTGTCCATGCCAAGATAGGAGGCCCAGGAAAAGAAAACATGAACAACAATCCTTATTAACCATTCTTGGATCAACAAATCTGGATGGATCTGGAATTTCAATGTCATTTGACCATCGGTTCAACCAGAGAACCAATGTTGCCTATCAATTAAGGAACATTTCCCTTCACTCACCAAGAGCGACTACTATTTATAATAATGGCCAGAAGGCTCTATGAATACCCCTAAATCGCTAGAGAGAATAATTGCTTTCCAGACTTTGATTGTGGTTCCAAAGCACAAAAAGTAATTTTTGCAACAAAAAGTAAGTTACACGCTTTGATCTACCCAATTAGTGCAAAGACAATTAAATACAAAAGGTACAGCTTGATACATACGCATGCACACCGGTCCCAGTATACAGTTGTTAATCCAGAGGTCTGTGGTCATCCAAGAGAATGGCTACTGACTGGGAACGGTGAGCAGGTTATATACCCTACAGATCATGATAACAACAATGTAGACAGACAAACATAATTCCATTGGTTCTTGCTCTTGGTCTTTGTAGTACGCTGAAGTTCATAGGACAGTTCATATGTTGTCACTAGTGGTATGTCCCAATTCTCCAACAATGTCTTGAGATTACATTTTCTTTCTTTAACTGGTTTAAGACACTACATACAGAGTATACATTCTAACTAATAATTTCCTATAATCCATAACCATCGATCGCAAGATGCGACTCCCTTGCTGATAGATTCAAATATCTGGAAATAAGCAAGGTGTCAGTATAGTACCAAACATGCCATGTCTACCATGTGGTATACCTTAAATATCATATATGCACACTTTATACCATAATTATTGCCTAACAAAACCTTTTCTATATGTGCTTGCATAAGTAATAGTGAGATATTTACAGAAATACATAAGTATGCATTGTGCATCTGAGCACAGCGCAAATGTTGCAGTGCATGTATGTATTGTGCACAACGCAATTATGCACTGTGTTTGTGCGTCTGAACGCAGCACAAACGTTGCACTGCATGTATGTGTCTTGTGTCATGTAAATATGTGCTGTATGTATTTTATTCATTAATGTGTGTCTGAATATGTTTCATGGATTAATATATATATATATATATATATATATTTATATATATATATATATATATACATACATATATATATATATATATATATGTATATGCATACTGTATATAGCTTTATACAGTAATTGGTATTTTTGATATTATATCTGTCTGAACTAAGTTCAGCAAATGACAGACAATGAAGTTGTTCTGATCAGAGATGATACTTGATGGAGTCACAATGTATGATGGCTAATCAAAGGCCTCTTCTGCCTGTTTGGATTGTAAATGTTAGTTCCTTTAGGCATACAATGATAGTCAGACTTATGACAATGGTTTCTAATTTTGCATTTAAAACACTTGTCTGCACCTCACAGTATGTGTGTATTTTTCAATTATCTGCCATAGACATACACAGACTCTGTCTCCTATACACTGGCTAAAAGCTGCATTTTTAAATAATATGTGCATCAGATCGAGCCGAAGCAAGACAGCGTCCAATCTACCCATCAGGCCATAGACGACTAGATCGTCAGATAATAATTAGAAATGATCATAACCAATTATTTGACTTCAACAGTCCACCCTTTGATAGCAAACAATACGCTATCACACTGAGGCCCTGAATCAGAGGCGCTCGCAAAAAGCAAGCACTCACTCTGAATCAGGGCAACCACTTGTTTTTTTAGTTGCAGCCTCCTGGCCGCTCGCATAGCTCTGGGTTACCACCCACAGCTTATGAGAGCAGCCAGGTGATGGTCACAATGGTCAAGATCATCGCGACCATCGGGCTTGCAATGAGACCCTTGCGGTAGGTTCTCATTGCCGCAAGCCCCAGTGGACTTCCTGCTCTAATAGAGCAGGAAGTCCACCTACTGACATCACGAGTGATGTCAAGGTTATAAACGGTGCAACACAAGTAGGTCACTGAATGGTTAATAATGCATTTCAATAGGGTAGAACAACCCTTAAACGCCATCTGCGGATCTATAGATATCATTGGTGGAATCTCATCGAACCTATAAAGGAAGTTTGGGGACTTGACACTACATTATCTAAGATGTTTACAAATAACATTAATAATACATCTATGCATGACCACACAATTTTATATTTCATCATCTGATGGTACATTCTAATTCAGGGTTGTAATACATTTCTTCCTTGACCTTGGTATCCATAATATCATTGCTTACCACCATCATCTCTGTTTCTCTGTTTGCCCTTGTACCTTTTCCACACTTCAATACATTAGGAACACATATGACACACAAGCGAATTAATAAGATGACAATAAGTATGAGGATCAGGAGCTTACCCACAAAAAGAACCAGTTCCTGGACCCACTCTCCTAGACCAGAGAACCATTTCACAGGGTTCAACCAAGAGAACCACTCTTCTATCTTTTCCTCTACTTGAGCCAGTGAAGCATTATGGTTCTTTTGAAATTCCCATTTCAGCTGCAGAATTTCATCCATCTTCCGGTCTATCTCCTCCTTGGGGTCACTAGTGTTATTTGTGATGTACGTGCAACACTTGACACCAAATTGGGTTGCTAAAGTCACACACTACCCTCCAGCGACAGCTGTTAAATAATTTAACACTAGCCTATGTTGCACAAGTTCTTTCTTATATGCCTGTAACTCTTTACCTGTATACCTGAACGTGTCATCATACATCTCGGTGATATTATCTATAAAATTAGCAAGATCTTGGATGTATCTAAAATTTAAAGTACCCCGAGCGATCCTGGTCGGATCTAGTGCTACCAAAAGTTGGAAACCAGTTGTTTCACTAATCAACTGTGTAGCTGCATGTATGTCACCAGGTATCATGTTTATTTTGTCATGGTGTTCATAATGCGTATGAAGATATGGAGATGGTGGAGATGGTGTGTTTTTATGGATACCAAGCATTTCACCATGTGTAAGGGTCATAACCTCTGGAAGTACCATTCCCAGATAACCTAAACTTTGGAACTTGGAGAGAGCCACTTATATGCTTTCCTTACAAATATAAAATACACATCATCTGGGAGTACATAAGGAATAGAGTGCATTATTATCATCGGACACAATTCTCTGACAAATAATCCTACCCCAGATTTTCCCATTTGACTAATACATGTTTTAGGTTGTACAATAACTGCACAGTACCCTTCTGGTACTCTGCCAACCATTACCTTGGTGAAACTAAGTGTATACTTATACTGGAAGTGTCTTCCACTGGTAATGTTGCGTATAAGTCCAGCATCTACTGGTTCATTATCAGCCCTGTGTGAAAAGTTCATTGTCTAATTGTTCCCGGACACCTCCCAATTTCCTGGTTTATTGGAATTTTTCATTTTAAAACATAACAGGGATCAGACATAATAAATTTCCCATCCAGCATCTTCCCCTTATGTAATCCAAGGACCTCAGAGACATTTAATGGGAGTGGTACTAGTCCTACAGTATGTTGTCCCTGAGGCACATTAGAGCACACCCAACATTCAGTCTGATTTAAGACTTTGCCTACCAAGACATGATAATCCTCTAAAGGATGCCCACCCCAATACTGGTTACACTTGGGCTGGCACCGATGGAGACATATCTCATTTATTAGGGACCCACAATACTCACAAATACAGTATTCCTCAGACAATAACCCCTCACACTGTCTCCGAGTTTCTGGGATAACAGATCTCTTAGCAATTACTGTACTGAGGGTCTCACTCAGACCCGCTCGCGAGTGCTGTACGCTCGCAAGCGGGTCGATGTTACCCAAATGCGCATGTGCACGATGGAGACGCCTCCGTTGTGCGCATGTGCGAGACCCGGCGAGCGACGGGGAGGCCATCGCTCGGGGTCTCACACCAAAAGGGGCGTGCTGTCAATGGTGAGTGACAGCACGCCCCCTTTGGTGGGCGTGCTGGGGGCGTGGCTGCCCAGATGGAGGCATTCCCGTGGGGCCTACCATCTGGGTCCGGCCCCACTGACATCACTAGTGATGTCAGTGGGAGTGTTTTTGGCTCTGATAGAGCCAAAAGCACTCCAGGGCTTGTGGCAGCGAGACCCTACCGAAGGGTCTCGTCGCAAGCCCGATGGACCCATCTTTTTGGACCCACGCATAAGCTGTGGGTGGTCACCCACAACTATGCGAGCGGCCAGGAGGCCGCTCCATTTTCAGTTAGACGGCCCTGATTCAGAGCGAGTGCTCTGGTCAGAGCATCCGGCTCTGAATCAGGCCCTGAGTTTGGTCAGATACTGCCCTTGTGAATGTATGGCTCCTTCTCCTGACTCCACTCCATCGATATCACCATCGACCTCTCCCTCCATCATCTGCCCACCGTTACAGAAACAGGACATCCCGAACAAAACAAGGATGATGAGAATTCTGGAAGAAAATAGGAATGCAAACCCAGCCCGCCATTCCATTGCTGGAATAGTGGACTGAAAATTTCTCTAGCTCAGGTATCTCACTGCAGTCTTTAACTCTCCCGGAACAAGTTCACAATTGACAGGTCTGCAATATCTGCCTCGACTCCGCCTTGTATCTCCGCCATTTGGTTGACCTTTCTGCAGTGAGTGGAATGGACCCAGGTATCTCTCTGCCAATTTCAAGGATGTTGTACTTGTCAGCAACACTTGATACGGACCTTCCCACTGATCTGTCAGACAACCTGAATGTAAGAAATTTCTGATCATAACTAATTCTCCAAGTTCAACATCATGACAGTTTGTTTCTGGCATATCAGGTGACAACAATTTCAGTTTCTGCTGCTGCTGTTTCAACTGTTTACTCATTGTTATAAGATATTTCACAGTAACCTTGTTGTTACTCTTAAAATCTTCCTGTGGACTTAAAATCAAATGAGGTTGTCTACCAAACAGTATCTCAAAAGGGGACAAATTAAGAGGGGGTCTAGGAGTTGTCCTGATGCTATGAAGGACTAGCGGTAAGGCTTCTGGCCATCCTAATCCAGTTTCTGCCATGATATTACTCAGTTTATTTTTAATAGAACCGTTCACTCTCTCCACCTTCGCAGTGGCCTGTGGTCGATAGGGGGTGTGAAGTTTACTATTAATAGCCATCAACTTACACATGTTCTGGTAGACATCACCTGTGAAATGAGTACCCCTATCACTCTCTATGATTCTAGGGATACCGTACCTGCATACAAATTCCTGAACAATCTTTTTTGCAGTAAACACAGCAGTATTAGTGGCAGCTGGATATACCTCAACCCAATTATAAAACACATCTGTACAAACTAATACATATTTGAGGTTGCTGCATGGTGGTAATTGGATGAAATCAATTTGTATTACATGAAAAGGTCCATCTGTCAGAGGGATGTGGCATGGTGTCAGGGTTCAGCCAGGGATCGGCACTCCCTTACCGTCCTGCCGGCTTCCTCTGACATCCCGGGCAGTCGAGCGGCTGGTGAGCAAGCGGGGGAGAAGCTGAGTATTGTTTAAGGCATTTCCTCCCCGGGCCATTGTTATCTATGTCTCCATTCCCACAGGGCTTGGGTACCTGGTCAAAGGGCCGCAACTTGCTTACAGGGTGCAGCTAAGCCCAAATCCCTCTTGGAGGGGTCACTGGCGAACACCACCATGTGGGTTAGACTTCGCACTTTTGCCCAGGTCTCGCCAACACCCAAGATCTGTGGATGAGGGGAACATATATCCAGGCCCCTTGTCTCCGCTTCCTCCCGCAACTAAGGCCCACAGTTTCCCATACTTCTGCTACAGACGTGACAGATGGCTTGGTTGGTATTGTTTTTCCTAAGTTTTTCCTCAAGCAAGTCAAGCAGGACATTGCCCTCTTTTTGGCTTTGACAGAAACCTGGTACACACCAATATGCCCTGACCAACCTGCACATAACTTGCTTTCCCAGGTGAGTCAGACCGTGTGCTGCCTCAGCCAAGCTTGGGTAGTATGCCTTGGGTGCCACCGGCTTACCTTGTCCATCTCTCCAGAGTCCAGATGACTCCTGTCCACATCCCTTTGATCTCCAGACTGCCTTTTCCTGAATGGATCGCCATTAACATCTGCATGTCAATTGCATGAAAAACCATAATTTGACTAACTGGCATGTTAATTCTTGACCCTGCTGCCATTTGGCAGCTTCATCTGCCCTGCTATTGCCCAGTGATACTGGGTCTTCTTCACATGTATGGGCTTTACATTTGATGATGGCTACTTCTTTTGGTAGCTGAATTGCTGTCAGCAGTCCTTTTATGTGGTGTGAGTGTGCAACTGGTGTACCTGCTGTCATCATAAAATTTCAAAGATGCCATAGAGCCCCAAAATCATGTACTAACCCGAAGGCATACCTGGCGTCAGTGTAGATGTTAGTTGACTTACCTTCCACCAGTTCACACGCTCTCTTTAGCGCCACCTGTTCAGCCACTTGTGCTGAGTGAGGTGGACCAAGTTCGGCTTCTACAACATCATAATCATTTACAACAGCATAACCTGTGCATAATTCTCTTGTATCAGTTTCTCTATGACAACTCCCATCCGTGTAAAATGTCAAATCTGCATTTACTAGTGGTGCATCATGTATATCTGGTCTAGCAGTAAAGGTCTGATTTAAATACTCCATACAATCATGTGTGTCACTATACCTGCAAAACTCACCTTCAATCAGCAACTCACCTCTCTCCACCCTTTGAGCATCTCTAGGCACATATGGCAAGCAGCTGGATTTAACTTATTACATCATTTAATGGTAATATTTCCAGGTGCCATTAGAGCTAGTTCCCATTTTGTGAACCTAGCTGAGGAAACATGTTGAGTTTGGGCAGAATTCAGCAGTGCAGACATAGCATGTGGTGTATAAACAATCATATCATGACCTAATATTATGTCCTCACTCTTATCAACCAGAAGAGTATTCGCTGCTATACTTCTTAAACACACTGGGAGTGATCTTGCCACAGTGTCCAATTGGGCACTGCAGTATGCTAGGGGTCTGCTAGCATCACCATGTTTTTGTGTGAGGACACCTGCTGCACAGCCTTCAGCTTCCGTACAGTATAACTCAAAAGGTTTTTCATAATCTGGTATTCCCAGGGCAGGTGCTTTTGTCAGGCTATCCTTAAGGTTAAGGATAGCCTGCTCTGTTTCTCAGTATGTATAACACGGTCGGGTTTTGAGGATGACACCAATTCCTGCAATGGTAATGCCAAAATAGAAAAACCAGGGATCCACATTCTGCAGTATCCACACATGCCCAAGAAGGTATGGATTTGCTGCTGGTTTTGTGTCACAGTCTGTATGGCCTGTATTCTGTCAGTTGTCAAATGTCGTAGCCCCTGGGTTAGACAGTGTCCCAAGTATTTAACCTTAGTCTGGCATGGCTGTAATTTGTCCTTTGCAACCTTGTGCCCTGTTTGTGAGAGATGAAGCAACAATATTTTAGTATCATTCAAACATGACATAAACGAATCAGAGCACAACAATAAATCATCTACATATTGAATTAGAACAGACCCATTGGTGGGTTGAAAAGATTGTAAACAGTCGTGTAAGGCCTGGGAGAAAATACTGGGGCTGTATATGAAGCCCTGGGGCAATTGTGTCCAAGTGTATTGTACGCCTCTGTATGTAAATGCAAATAGGTACTGAAAGTCAGGGTGAAGAGGGACAGAGAAGAATGCAGAACACAGGTCAATGACAGTGAAGTGGGTTGAAGATGGTGGGATTTGCATAAGGATGACAGCTGGATTTGGCATTACAGGGAATTGGCTCTCAACAACTTTGTTTACACCCCTAAGGTCCTGTATTAACCTATAGCCCCTCTCCCCAGCCTTCTTTACTGGAAAAATTGGACTATTGGCTGGGCTAGCTGTACAAATTAAAATCCTCTGTTGTAACAACCTTTCAATATGGGATAAACCCCTAATTTTATTTCTGGTTTTAATGGGTACTGAGGGATTTTTGGAGCTTGCCTACCACTTTTTAAATTTACAATTGCAGGAGATACATTTACCATCAATCCAGTGTCCTGTCCATCCTTGGTCTAAAGTGAACCCGGTAATTGGGATAACATTTCTTTTACTTGAGATGGGCTTTGTTCTGAAATGGTAGAGTGAAGCATTAACCTTGGTGGAGTGTCCAATATATCCCTTACCTCATGCGCAACCTTCTCTGGGATATCTAGGAATATACCATCAGGGGTACAGTAAATGACACATCACATTTTACATAACAAATCCCTTCCCAGCAGGTTAGTAGGAGCTGCTGCTGCAAGGAGAAAAGAATGCCTGGTATGCAGTGGCCTGATAGTAACCTCTGCATATTTGGTTAAAGGATAATGCTGCACTTTACCTGTTACTCCCATTGCTGGTACTGTTTTGTTGGTCACCTGTAAATTTGATGGAGAATTTAGACCAGATCAGGCCCCTGTGTCTACAAGTAAAGTGTGTTTAGTACCAGCTACATCTATTGTCGCTGTAGGCTCTTCCCTAGTACTCTCTGTTAACCTGACTGACTACAGGTATGACCTGACCCCTAGAGCTGACTATCATTCTCCAGTAAAGCATTCACTGCCACTATGTGAGCAGGTGATTGCTTAAAATATTCTGCATTCTGTGGGTATCCTTTTGGTGTGAATTTATGCATTTTCTTATTAATTGTCCCCCAATTCCTCTCTTGACATTGTCTACTTAGGTGTCCTCTCTGGTTAGATGTGTAACATCTTACATTGGAAAGTTGTCGCTGTGCAGGTTGTTGTGCGTGGAGAGTTTGTGGTTGTGGGTGGTGTGGGGTTTGTGGCTGGGCATGATGATATGTGTTTTGTTGTTGTGGTTTGTATGGGTGTTGTGGCTGTGTGTACAATCCTTCTAAAGCTTGAATTCTAACAGCCATTAGCATCTCACTTTGCGTTTCTCTCTTCCTGAGGATGTTTTTATTATGTTCTATAGCTTATTCCCTGAGGGCATCTACAGTAATTCCCCTCCAGTTAGGCTGAGAGATTTGAACCCTGGTTAAGACCATCAATGAGTACCGTGACAGCTACTTCCTTATGATGGGTGTTATCTTTTATATATTCTATACCTGTATATTGGGTGATAGCCAGCAGCACTCGGGTGAAATAATCTACTGCAGACTCACTCTCTTTCTGTCTAATAGATTTTACTCCAGTTCACTACAACTGGGAAATATATGGCCAATTGGGTGACTATACGGGTGATGTTACTTTGATTATTCTCATCAGTTAAAGGGCCATCTCCATCCAATACACAATCCGTGATAAACTTTTTCAAGTTGGTATTGGATGGGAGACATGCAGGTAATACCACTCGCCAATCTTTGTGGGTTGGCTCATGAGCATTACCTAAATCTTTTACAAATTTTTGGCACTTAGCTAATTCTTTTCTAGGGTCGAGAAACTCTGAAATTATTGAATTTAGGTCTGCTCTTGTCCATGGACAATGCATTGCTACATCCCTTGTGGGTACTACACCATGTCTGTCCGGATTCCCATTGGGAACTGTTATTGTCTGGACAGGATGCATACCTTCCGCTTTGCTATTTTTAAGGTTATGTATGGGAACTTTTTCCTTGGTTCTCTGGTGGTTCAATCTGTTACTAAAATGCACTATATTACCTTCACCAGTTTCCATGGCTGATACAGCTGGTGGAATCATTTCTGTTGCTACATTTGGTGGGGTCACTATTGCTGATACAGTTGGTTCCCTTTCTAGGTTTAGTGCTGTCTCTAACAGATTTACTGCATATGCAATAGCTGAAATTTCAACAGGTTCATCATCTATATACACATTTTCCTTATGATTACTCAGGATAGGGTACAAAATACTTGTTACATGTTTACAATTTTTGGTATCAGCTGTACCGTTGCCGTCCACCGTATAGGGCGGTGGGAGCGCGCATGCGCTAATGCCTATACCTTGTGCACCCGATGCTAACCAGTGCCATGGGCGTGCCTCCCTGTGTTGCATGCGCAAAGCTGTTTTGCATTGCATGCACGCTCTTTTGTGTTGTGCTCACAACGCTACTTAGCGGCGCGAGCACTCCACTTAACCATGTGTTCCCCTCATGCTGCCACAATTTTAAACAGTCATTATACTTTACACGTTTCTTTAGAGATTTTACCATACAGATGCCATCCCTAACATTATTCAACACATCCATATCAAAACTGCCAATTTTAGGAAAAGGCTTCACACATTCCTTGGTCATCTTAACCCATACATCACAGTACGCAGTTGCATATGCACCATATCTTGTATACATTATATGCCTTGCTGATCCTGTCAGCCCTTCCAAAAGCAGCACATCGTCCACCATACCCAGCGTCAGCCTGGCCTCCATCTGGGAAAACATTAAGCACTTTTCGCTAGTACAGTATGTGGTCCAGTGAACGATTCAATAGAGCTACATTCACACACTCCTATCCCGCTGTGCACAGCCGGCCCGCTAACCGTTATGGACGGCTTGCACAATCAGGGTACAGAAAAACGTCTTATACAATTAGACTGTCTTTCCGGACACCTTTCAGCCCTTGTCCGGTAGCTTACTCTCTTTGACTACTCTCCCCTGTTAGAATTTAAGTGTTCCAATAACACTTACCCTTTCCAGTGATTTCATCCACTACCCCAAGCTACAATCATGGTTTGCCGAACCGTGCAGTTTAGTCGCAGTGTCCAGAGAACCTAACTGATCACTGGGCCCTGCAACTCCTATTGGGACCTGCTTGTTTTCTTCAAGGTACAAAATCCCTGTCCTTGCTGCAATACACCTGCTATGTGTACATACTCAGTAGCTTTCTGCCTCATCAGACACTTACTGAGTCTTTTAGGCCCGACACATGGTACCTCATCTATAGGTCCTGATGCACAGTCCCTATCTTTCAATTTACAAGCACACGTTTGCTCACACACACTTTTAGTTTTCTGCGCAGAAAATAAACTTTTCACTAGCATGGCAGTATGATACAGAGGTTATAAACAATGTAATCGCTATCAATACGACAATACTATCAGAACGATTGTTTGAAACACGTGGCAGCAATAAAGGAAACACGTATACGCTATTATGCAAATCGCACTTTAGCATCGGAACAGACAATGAAAGAAACAAACTTTTCTCCCCTGCCCCAGGTTTTAGCCAGCGCTCCTTGAAAACACACACAATAGCGGATATCGGTTTCACAACAGTGAATGGTGCAGGTTTTGAACACACTGCGTTCTTTCCTGCATATGGCGCCCTTCCACCCTTTGTTGCAAAATCGAGAACCGGTCGCTATCGTGCGACTTCTCGGTAGCTTGGTCTCGAAAATATGAGCCCCCAACTATGAATACCTTTAAATAGCTAGAGAGAAATCATTGCTTTCCAGACTTTGATTGTGGTTCCACAGCACAAAAGTTATTTTTGCAACAAAAAGTAAGTTACACACTTTGATCTATCACAATTAGCGCAAAGACAATTAATTACAAAAGGTACAGCTTGATACATATGCATATGCACCGGTCCCAGTATACAGTCGTCAATCCAGAGGTCTGTGGTCATCCAAGAGAATGGCTACTGACGGGGACTGGTGAGCAGGTTATATACCCTACATATTATGATAACTACAAAGTAGACAGACAAACATAATTCCATTGGTTCTTGCTCTTGGTCTTTGTAGCACGCTGAAATTCATAGGACAGTTCATATGTTGTCACGAGGTGTATGTCTCAATTCTCAAACAATGTCTTGAGATTACATTGTCTTTCTTTAACTGGTTTAAGACACTACATACAGAGTATACATTCTAACTAGGGGTGAGCGGGTTCGGATTTCTGAAATTCTAACCCCCCCGAGCCCCCCCGATCCGAGTCCGATCCGAGTCAGGCTCGACTTTTCCCGCCTGACTCGGATCTGACATCGAGGCAAAACGTCATCATCCCGCCTTCCGAGTCTCGCGGGTTTTGGATCCTATATAAGGTACCCGCGTCGGCGCCATTTTCTCACTCGGCTGTGGACAGTGAAGAGGGAGGGTGGGAGTTAGTGCTGTGTAGTGTAGTGTAGTGTAGTGCTGCTGTTGTCCACTACTTCAAAGTCCATAGGGGCTGGCTGTGTTGTGCTGTGCTGCTGTTGTTAATAGGGGCTGTGTCCACTACTTCAAAGTCCATAGGGGCTGGCTGGACTGTGTTGTGCAGTCAGTTCTCCATAGGGGCTGTGTCCACTCCAAAGTCCTGTGCAGTGTCCCAGTCCTAAAGGGGTGCTGTAGTGTTGTCCAGGGGGTGCTCTGTCCATCAGGGGTGCTCCCCCCAAGTGCTAAAAAAATAATATATTTTCTGTGTTTGTGAATTGTGTGCGCAGTAGCCGCACGTGCATCAACAAAGTAGTGCCAAGCGTGCGCCTGTGTCATAAGTAAAGGGCCGGCTGGCTTGACCGTTAAAGGGTGCTGTAACCCCCGAAAGTACACTCCAGTCCAAACCAAAAAAAAATTATTTTCTGTGTTTGTGAATTGTGTGCGCAGTAGCCGCACGTGCATCAACAAAGTAGTGCCAAGCGTGCGCCTGTGTCATAAGTAAAGGGCCGGCTGGCTTGACCGTTAAGGGTGCTGTAACCCCCGAAAGTACACTCCAGTCCAAACCAAAAAAAAAATTATTTTCTGTGTTTGTGAATTGTGTGCGCAGTAGCCGCACGTGCATCAACAAAGTAGTGCCAAGCGTGCGCCTGTGTCATAAGTAAAGGGCCGGCTGGCTTGATCGTTAAGGGTGCTGTAACCCCCGAAAGTACACTCCAGTCCAAACCAAAAAAAAAAATATTTTCTGTGTTTGTGAATTGTGTGCGCAGTAGCCGCACGTGCATCAACAAAGTAGTGCCAAACGTGCGCCTGTGTCATAAGTAAAGGGCCGGCTGGCTTGACCGTTAAGGGTGCTGTAACCCCCGAAAGTACACTCCAGTCCAAACCAAAAAAAAAATTATTTTCTGTGTTTGTGAATTGTGTGCGCAGTAGCCGCACGTGCATCAACAAAGTAGTGCCAAACGTGCGCCTGTGTCATAAGTAAAGGGCCGGCTGGCTTGACCGTTAAGGGTGCTGTAACCCCCGAAAGTACACTCCAGTCCAAACCCAAAAAAAAATTATTTTCTGTGTTTGTGAATTGTGTGCGCAGTAGCCGCACGTGCATCAACAAAGTAGTGCCAAGCGTGCGCCTGTGTCATAAGTAAAGGGCCGGCTGGCTTGACCGTTAAGGGTGCTGTAACCCCCGAAAGTACACTCCAGTCCAAACCAAAAAAAAAATTATTTTCTGTGTTTGTGAATTGTGTGCGCAGTAGCCGCACGTGCATCAACAAAGTAGTGCCAAGCGTGCGCCTGTGTCATAAGTAAAGGGCCGGCTGGCTTGACCGTTAAGGGTGCTGTAACCCCCGAAAGTACACTCCAGTCCAAACCTAAAAAAAAATTATTTTCTGTGTTTGTGAATTGTGTGCGCAGTAGCCGCACGTGCATCAACAAAGTAGTGCCAAGCGTGCGCCTGTGTCATAAGTAAAGGGCCGGCTGGCTTGACCGTTAAAGGGTGCTGTAACCCCCGAAAGTACACTCCAGTCCAAACCAAAAAAAAATTATTTTCTGTGTTTGTGAATTGTGTGCGCAGTAGCCGCACGTGCATCAACAAAGTAGTGCCAAGCGTGCGCCTGTGTCATAAGTAAAGGGCCGGCTGGCTTGACCGTTAAGGGTGCTGTAACCCCTGAAAGTACACTCCAGTCCAAACCTAAAAAAAAATTATTTTCTGTGTTTGTGAATTGTGTGCGCAGTAGCCGCACGTGCATCAACAAAGTAGTGCCAAGCGTGCGCCTGTGTCATAAGTAAAGGGCCGGCTGGCTTGACCGTTAAGGGTGCTGTAACCCCCGAAAGTACACTCCAGTCCAAACCAAAAAAAAAATTATTTTCTGTGTTTGTGAATTGTGTGCGCAGTAGCCGCACGTGCATCAACAAAGTAGTGCCAAGCGTGCGCCTGTGTCATAAGTAAAGGGCCGGCTGGCTTGACCGTTAAGGGTGCTGTAACCCCCGAAAGTACACTCCAGTCCAAACCAAAAAAAAAATTATTTTCTGTGTTTGTGAATTGTGTGCGCAGTAGCCGCACGTGCATCAACAAAGTAGTGCCAAACGTGCGCCTGTGTCATAAGTAAAGAGCCGGCTGGCTTGACCGTTAAGGGTGCTGTAACCCCCGAAAGTACACTCCAGTCCAAACCAAAAAAAAAATTATTTTCTGTGTTTGTGAATTGTGTGCGCAGTAGCCGCACGTGCATCAACAAAGTAGTGCCAAACGTGCGCCTGTGTCATAAGTAAAGGGCCGGCTGGCTTGACCGTTAAGGGTGCTGTAACCCCCGAAAGTACACTCCAGTCCAAACCCAAAAAAAAATTATTTTCTGTGTTTGTGAATTGTGTGCGCAGTAGCCGCACGTGCATCAACAAAGTAGTGCCAAGCGTGCGCCTGTGTCATAAGTAAAGGGCCGGCTGGCTTGACCGTTAAGGGTGCTGTAACCCCCGAAAGTACACTCCAGTCCAAACCAAAAAAAAAATTATTTTCTGTGTTTGTGAATTGTGTGCGCAGTAGCCGCACGTGCATCAACAAAGTAGTGCCAAGCGTGCGCCTGTGTCATAAGTAAAGGGCCGGCTGGCTTGACCGTTAAGGGTGCTGTAACCCCCGAAAGTACACTCCAGTCCAAACCTTAAAAAAAAATTATTTTCTGTGTTTGTGAATTGTGTGCGCAGTAGCTGCACGTGCATCAACAAAGTAGTGCCAAGCGTGCGCCTGTGTCATAAGTAAAGGGCCGGCTGGCTTGACCGTTAAAGGGTGCTGTAACCTCCGAAAGTACACTCCAGTCCAAACCAAAAAAAAAATATTTTCTGTGTTTGTGAATTGTGTGCGCAGTAGCCGCACGTGCATCAACAAAGTAGTGCCAAGCGTGCGCCTGTATCATAAGTAAAGGGCCAGCTGGCTTGACCGTTAAAGGGTGCTGTAACCCCCAAAGTACACTCCAGTCCAAACCAAAAAAAAATTATTTTCTGTGTTTGTGAATTGTGTGCGCAGTAGCCGCACGTGCATCAACAAAGTAGTGCCAAGAGTGCGCCTGTGTCATAAGTAAAGGGCCGGCTGGCTTGACCGTTAAAGGGTGCTGTAACCCACAAAGTACACTCCAGTCCAAACCAAAAAAAAAAATATTTTCTGTGTTTAGCCGCACGTATATATCAAATCGATATAACATAAATGGAGGACCAAACTTTCTCCGATAAAAATAAAATAGAGAAAGATCAAGAACCACTTCCTCCTAGTGCTGAAGCTGCTGCCACTAGTCATGACATAGACGATAACATGCCATCAACGTCGTCTGCCAAGGCCGATGCCCAATGTCATAGTAGAGGGCACATACAATCCCAAATGGCAAAGTTCAGGAAAATGACCTTGAAAAAGACATTTAAATCAGCTGAAGAGAAACGTAAACTTGCCAATATGCCATTTACGACACGGAGTGGCAAGGAACGGCTAAGGTCGATCCCTAGTATGTTCATGACTAGTGGTTCAGCTTCACATGACGATGGAAGCACTCCTCCCACTAAAAAAATCAAAAGAGTTAAGCTGGCAAAAGCACAGCGAAGAACTGTGCTTTCTAAGAAGATATCACAAATCCCCAAGGAGAGTCCAAGTGTGGTGGTGGTTGCGATGCCTGACCTTCCCAGCACTGGACGGGAAGAGGTGGCTCTTTCCACCATTTGCACGCCCCCTGCAAGTGCTGAAAGGAGCACCCACAGTCCACTTGCTGATATGCAAATTGAAGATGTCACTGTTGAAGTACAACAGGATGAGGATACTGGTGTAGCTGGCGCTGAGGAGGAAGTTGGCGAGGAGGATTCTGATGGTGATGTGGTTTGTTTAAATCAGGCTCCGGGGGAGACAGTTGTTGTCCGTGGGATGAAAAAGCCCATCACGGTCATGCCTGGGCAGAAGACCAAACATTCCACCTCTTTGGTCTGGCAATATTTCTATCCAAATCCGGACAACAACTGTCTTGCCATATGTACCATATGTAAAGGTGAAATAAGTAGGGGTAGGGACGTCAACCACCTAGGAACATCCTCCCTTATACGGCACCTGCAGCGCGTTCATAAAAAGTTACTGTCAAGTTCAGAAACTTTGGCTCAGACCGTAAGCAGTCCAGGGACACCTAAATCCCGTTGTCCTGTTGTATCCAAGCGCCTGCAAACCACACCGTCAACTCCCTCCTCGTCAATTTCCTCCTTAGTCAGGATCGGAAGTAGTCCTGCAGGCCATATCACTGGCATGACTGACTCTCCTATCCGGGATTCCTCCGGAGGATCCTGCATTGCTACGCCTACTGCTGCCGCTGCTGCTGTTGCTGCTGCTGCTGGGAGTCGTTCATCATCCCAGAGAGGAAGTAGGAACACCACTACTTTTACTAAACAATTGACCCTCCAACAGTCCTTAGCGAGGAGGATGAAGTACGACAGCAGTCATCCTGAAGCAAAACGTATAACTGAGGCCTTGACTGCTATGTTGGTGTTAGACGTGCGTCCGGTATCCGCCATTAGTGCAGTGGGATTTAGACAATTGATGGAGGTAGTGTGTCCCCGGTTCCAAATCCCGTCTAGATTCCACTTCACTAGGCAGGCGATACCGAGACTGTACAGAAACGTCAGAAAAAGTGTCCTCAGTGTCCTGAAAAATGCCATTGTACACAATGTCCACTTAACCACGGACATGTGGACAAGTGGAACAGGGCAGACTAAGGACTATATGACTGTGACAGCCCACTGGGTAGATGTATCACCTTACGCAGCAACAGCAGCTGCGTCACCAGTAGCAGCATCTCAGAAACGCCAGCTCGTTACAAGGCAGGCTACGCTGTGTATCACCGGTTTCAGTAAGAGGCACACCGCCGACAACCTCTTAGAGAAACTGAGGGAAATCATCGCCCAGTGGCTTACCCCACTTAGACTCTCCTGGGGATTTGTGATATCTGACAACGCCACCAATATTGTGCGGGCATTACATCTGGGCAAATTCCAGCACGTCCCATGTTTTGCTCACACAATAAACTTGGTGGTGCAGAATTTTCTGAAAAGCGACAGGGGCGTGCAGGAGACGCTTTGGGTGGCCCGAAAAATTTCTGGCCACTTTCGCCATTCAGCGACTGCGTGCCGAAGACTGGAGCGCCAGCAAACACTCTTGAACCTGCCCCGCCATCACCTGAAGCAAGAGGTTGTGACGCGGTGGAACTCAACCCTCTATATGCTTCAGAGGATGGAGGAGCAGCAAAAGGCCATACAAGCCTATACATCCACCTATGACATAGGCAAAGGAGGGGGTATGCACCTGACTCAAGCGCAGTGGAGAATGATTTCCGTGTTGTGCAAGGTTCTTCAGCCCTTCGAACTTGCCACACGTGAAGTCAGTTCAGACACTGCCAGCTTGAGTCAGGTCATTCCCCTCATCAGGCTTTTGCAGAAGCAGCTGGAGAAAGTGAAGGAGGAGCTAAGACGGAGCGATTCCGCTTGGCATGTGGGACTTGTGGATGAAGCCCTTCATTCGCTTTGCCAGGATTCCAGGGTGGTCAATCTGTTGAAATCAGACCACTACATTTTGGCCACCGTGCTCGATCCTAGGTTTAAAGCCTATGTGGTGTCTCTCTTTCTGGCCGACACAAGCCTGCAGAGGTGCAAAGACCTGCTGGTGAACACACTGTCAGCTGAAGCGGAACGTGACACGTCAACGGCTCCTTCTTCATTTTCTCCCGCAACTGGGGCTGCCAGGAAAAAACTTAGGTATCCTAAGCAACCCGCTGGCGGTGATGCAGGGCAGGCAGGACCAAGTTTGGACATCTGGTCCGGACTGAAGGACCTGGCAACAATTTCTGACATGTCTACTGTCACTGCATATGATACTGTCACCATTGACAGAATGGTGGAGGATTACATCGGTGACAGCATCCAAGTAGGCATGTCAGACAGTCCATACCTGTACTGGCAGGAAAAAGAGGCAATTTGGAGGCCCCTGTACAAACTGGCTCTATTTTACCTGAGTTGCCCCCCCTCCAGTGTGTACTCCGAAAGAGTGTTTAGTGCAGCCGGGAACCTTGTCAGCGAAAGGCGTAGGAGGTTGCTTCCACAGAATGTGGAGAAGATGATGTTCATCAAAATGAATTATCAGCTCTTCCAGGGAGACCAGCCTCCAGAACGTACAGAGGGACCTGTGGTGGTGGATTCAAGTGGGGACGAGTTAATACTTTGTGAGGATGAGGATGTACACACTGAAGAGGGTGAGGAATCGGTGGATGAGGAGGATGAGGATGACATCTTGCCTCCGTAGAGCCAGTTTGTGCAGGGACACATTAATTGCCAGCTTGTTTTGTGGGGGCCCAAACGAACCAATCATTTCAGCCACAGTTGTGTGGCAGACCCTGGCGCTGAAATGATTGATTTGTTAAAGTGTGCATGTCCTGTTTATACAACATAAGGGTGGGTGGGAGGGCCCAAGGACAATTCCATCTTGCACCTCTTTTTTTCTTTGCATTATGTACAGTTTGGGGCCTAGTTTTTCTAACTGCCATCCTGTCTGCCACTGCAGTGTCACTCCTAGATGGGTCACGTGTTTGTGCCGCCCACTCGTGTCGCTTAGCATAGTCATCCAGCTACCTCGGTGCAACCTTTTGGACATAAAAACACTATTGTGAGGTGTGAGGTGTTCAGAATAGACTGGAAATGAGTGGAAATTAAGGTTATTGAGGTTAATAATAGCATAGGAGCAGAAAAACCTACAAATTCTGTGATTTTAGCTGTTTTTATGCTTTTTTTCAAAAAAATACAGATCCAAAACACAAAACCCAGAACCCAAAACACGGAAGGGTGGTTTTGGCAAAACCAATCCAGATCCAAAACACGAAGAAAGATCCAGATCCAAAACCAAAACACAAAACACGAAAAGTGGCCGGTGCACACCCCTAATTCTAACCAATAATTTCCTATAATCCATAACCATCGAATGCAAGATGCAACTCCCTCGCTGATAGATTAGAATATCTGGAATTAAACAGGGTGTCAGTATAGTACCAATCATGTCATGTCTACCATGTTGTATACCTTAAATTTCATATATGCACACTTTATACCATACTGATTGTCTAACAAAACCTTTTCTATATGTGCTTGCATAAGTAATAGTGAGATATTTACAGAAATACATAAGTATGCCTTGTGCGTCTGAGCACAGCGCAAATGTTGTGGTGCATGTATGTATTGTGTCCAACGCAATTATGCACTGTGTTTGTGCATCTGAATGCAGCACAAACGTTGCACTGCGTGTATGTGTCGTGTATCATGCAAATATGTGCTGTATGTATTTTATTCGTTAATGTGTGTCTGAATATGTGTCATGGATTAATATACAGTCAGGTCCATAAATATTGGGACATTGACAGAATATTCATATTTTATCCTCTATTCACCACCACAATGGTTTTGAAATGAAACAAACAAGATGTTCTTTAACTGCAGACTTTCAGATTTAATTTGAGAGTAATTACATGCAAATCGGGTGAACGGTGTAGGAATTACAACAGTTTCAATATGTGCCTCCCACTTTTTAAGGGACCAAAAGTAATGGGACTATCAACTCAAAAGAATGCACTGGAGAGCTCAGCAACACCAAAAGACTCGGAAGACCACGGAAAACAACTGTGGTGGATGACAAAATAATTATTTCCCTGGTGAAGAAAAACCCCTTCACAACAGTTGGCCAAATCAAGAACACTCTCCAGGAGGTAGATGTATATGTGTCAAAGTCAACAATCAAGAGAAGACTTCAGAAGAGTGAATATAGAGGGTTCACCACTAGATGCAAACCATTGGCGAGCCACAAAAACAGGAAGACCAGATTACAGTTTGCCAAACAACATCTAAAAAAGCCATTACAGTGAGTTGAGACAAAGATCAACTTGTACCAGAGTGACAGGAAGAGAAGAGAAGGAAAGGAACTGCTCATGATCCAAAACATACCACCTCATCAGTGTAGCATGGTGGTGGTAGTGTCATGGTGTGGGCATGTATGGCTGCCAATGGAACTGGTTCCCTTGAATTTATTGATGATGTGACCGGAGTATGTAGCTGAAGTTGGCTCTTGGTCGTGCCGCTGGTGGTGCAGAGCCAGAGGGGGGTGGTCTGCCCGGGTTACTGATTCAAAAAAAGCCAGGGAGGAGGGGGATGTGGAAAGTGCTCTTATCATTGACGCCAGTGACCAGCTCCATCCCGGTCACACTTTAAACATCCCCCCTCCTCCCTGGCTTTTTTTTTTAATCAGTATCTCGGGTAGACCACCCCCCAGGGGTGGTCCCAGCACACACGCTACAACCCAGCCTCCCAGCGGCTCACCCATCCACACCTCTGGCTCCGCACCACCAGCGGCATGACCAAGAGCCAACTTCAGCTGCATACTCCGGTCGCTGACCTCTGCAGACCAATCAGGACAGCCGTGCACCTGCAGCACACCAGCAACACGCTGATCCAGCTCACCAACAAACCTGCAGCTTCCAACCTATCTGCAACGGTCACCTACATCACCATAACAAAAAACCTACCGGTAGGTAAGTACTGCCAAGACTCACACCAACACGCGGGACGCTGCACAGGTGTTCCAACCCACTCTGCATATCCCCCCACCCCCCAAGACTTCCTAGACTGTCTACCATAGGTCCAGCAGGGGTGACGTGCAAGGTCACTGAACCGCACGGGAAGGAGCCCCCTAAAAGGGTCCACTTACCTCCCCAGTCTCATCACCACTCATCACTGAACCCCACCCACCTGACCGGGATCTTAACAGAGCAGCATTGTGACTACTCAATAAAAGATTTTGCCCCAAATTACTGTGTCTTGCTGGCCTCATTTTGATCCTATTCCATTCCCCTTTTCACATTACTCCAAACTACACTCCATCCCCAATCACACCCTCCTCACTCCCAAAACACCACCACCACCAGAAGAAACATTCTAATTAACACCACTCACAAACACACAAGTCATCAACATCACCACTACTAGCAGGAAGAGCGCACCTTTCCCCCCCTACCCCCATACGTTTTCTATGCGGGAAAGGTACTCCCACACAAAGGTGCAGCACCCCGAAACCACAACACACCACCCCCTGGTCAACGAGAGCGCAGTTCTACCGCCCATCTTCATATGCTCATATTCAGTCAAATGCTTCAGAACTCATTGGACAGCGCTTCACAGTGCAGATGGACAATGACCCGAAGCATACTGCAAAAGCAACCAAAGAGTTTTTTAAGGCTAAAAAGTGGAATGTTATGCAATGGCCAAGTCAATCCCCTGACCTGAATCCAATTGAGCATGCATTTCACTTGATGAAGACAAAACTGAAGGGAAAATGCCCCAAGAACAAGCAGGAACTGAAGACATTTGCAGTAGAGGCCTGGCAGAGCATCACCAGGGATGAAACCCAGCGTCTGGTGATGTCTCAGCGTTCCAGACTTCAGGCTGTAATTGCCTGCAAAGGATTTGCAACAAAGTATTAAAAAGTGAAAGTTAGATTTAGGATTGTTTAGTTTTCCCATTACTTTTGGCCCCTTAAAAAGTGTGAGGCACATATAGAAACCGTTATAATTCCTACACCGTTCACCTGATTTGGATGTAATTACCCTCAAATTAAATCTGAAAGTCTGCAGTTAAATCACATCTTTTTTGTGTCATTTCAAAGCCATTGTGGTGGTGAATAGAGGACAAAATATGAAAATTCTGTCAATGTCCCAATAGTTATGGACCTGACTGTATATATATATATATATATATATATATATATATATATACAGGTTGAGTCTCCCATATCCACAATGCTTGGGACCAGGGGGATTTTGGATAATGGAATATTCGTAGTTTGGAATAATTGCATATCATAATGAAATATCTTAGGAATGGGACCCCAATATAAACACATAATGCATTTATGTGTTATATACACCTTATACACAGAGCCTGCAGGTAAGTTTATACAACATTTTCAATTATTTTGTGGCTCAAACAAAGTTTGTGTACAGAAATGAAATTAATTTGTTTCATATACACCTTATACACACAGCCTGAAGGTCACGTTCTAAATTATTTCAATAATTTGTGCTTTAGACTAAGTTTGTGTACATTGAACCATCAAAAAGCAAAGGTTCCATATTCTCAGTCATGCTAAAATAACTCCGTATTTCGGAATATTCCGTAATTCGGAATTTTCCGTAATTCGGAATATTTGGATATGGGAGACTCAACCTGTATATATATTAATATATATATATATATATATATATATATATATAGCTTTATCCAGTAACTGGTATTTTTTATATTATATCTGTCTGAACTAAGTTCAACAAATGACAGACAATGAAGTTATTCTGATCAGAGATGACCAGCAGATAAATACTTGAAAGAGTCACAATGTCTGATGGCTAATCAAATGCCTCTTCTGCCTATTTGGAATGTAAACATTAGTTACTTTAGGCATACAATGATAGTCAGACTTATGACAATGATTTATAATTTTGCATTTAAAACACTTGTCTGCACCTCACAGTATGTGTGTGTTTTTCAATTATTTGCCACAGACATACACCTGTCTCTTATACACTGGCTAAAAGTTTCATTTTTATATATATATATATATATATATATATAACCGTGCGCATCAGATCGCGCCGACGCAGGACAATCTACCCCCCATCAGGCCATAGACGACTAGATCGTCAGATAATAATTACAAACGATCATAACCAATTATTTGACTTCGACAGCTCAGAAACATTACAATTACAAAAAACATTCCAAACCATCAGAAAGCCATTCTTCACTATCCCACTTTTAATTTATTTTTCTATACCAGTTTCAACAATAAAAAATCTATAAATCCCTCTCTGATTTAACTATATAATGAGCTTTGTTGTACATAAGGTCCCTTTATTTACACTGACTGTCCTAAAATAGTGAATCAATAAGTGAATATAGCAAATTATAATTTATGGTTTTATGTTTTATAGCAAAAAGCAAGCCACATTTCAAAATGCTGGGTTTAGAATTGCACATAATTTACACCTCTGAAGCATACTGATTTCATCAAGACAGTTCAAATCTGAGGGAGCTGTCTCACTGTCCTACAGTCAGAATGTTCATCGTGACTTATGAGAAGTTCAAGTAAGGTATGGCTGTAATAACTGGGTGCCGCATGCAGTGGAGGCAGGTGTGTGCAGCAGTTTAAAGTGTTTTAGGTTAAGGGGAGGACCACTCTATATGTTTTTGTCTATTTATTTTCAGTGCTTCCAAGTTTTCTCAGTTTACTTTGTAGTGCCAGCTATGCATGAATCATCATTATCAACTCTAAATCTGAACCGATCTTGTATAAGAGCTGAATTTCTGCTTCTTTTTTTACACAAACTGTTTTTATTGAAAAAGAATCAAACATTTTAGATAGAATAAAATGGAAAAAAGTTATAGATATAGACAGTTGACACTTGTTGATTCCATTTCGAATAATACAATTGAGATTCTAATGTAATAAAGATAAATCACACAAAAAATATAAAATAATAAAATAAAATAAACAGTAAATAAAAATTACAGGGGAAGGTTCGGGGGAAGGTAGGTCAGAGGGAAAGGAGGAAACTAAGCGGGAGATAGATAAGGGGGTGATCTATGGGGCAAATATCATAGTCTCAAATAGATATTAGAATCAAGAGGAGACAGATACGGGTACAGAATTGGAGGCATTAAACATGGCGTATTGTGTAGAGCCCTTGAACAACAGCCAAGGGGACCACAGGACAGTAAAGTCGGTAGGACTACCTTTAGAAAAGGATATGATGTCCTCCATATCCATATAATAGTCGATCCTCTTAAACCAATCTTTAATGGAGGGAGGGGAGGTGGACTTCCATAAAACAGGGATTACCGCTTTAGCTGCATTGTTCAAGTGTCGCAGTAAGGAATTCTTGTATGAAGCCATTGAAGAAGAGGTCATGTTTAAGAGCCAAAAACCAGAATCTCTAGGGACCTCTCCCCCAAGGATTATTATTGGAGCATTCAAATACATTTGTCCAAAAAGTAACCAGGGAGGAACAATCCCACCATATGTGAAGAAGGCTGCCTGGTGCAGAGTTACATCTCCAATAAACCTTTGGGACCTGCGGAAACATTTTATTTAAAAGTACTGGATATCTATACCAACGTGATAAGATATCAAGAGAGTTTCAAGAGTAGCTATACAAGAAGAACTGGCAAAGGTGTTATTAAAAACAATCTCCCAATCAATATCCTGAACTTTATCTTGAAGTTCTTTCTCCCACACTGCAGTAAATGGAGGAGGCAGTTCATATAAATTTCTAATAATTAGTGAGTATAATGTAGAAATAGTATGGGATGGAGTCTGAGAGGAAGAACATAAGGATTCAAATAAGGTAAGTGTCCTGGTGAGGTCAGAAAGTTTGCAAGAGGCAGTGATAAAATGCCGTATCTGGAGGTATTTCCAAAATTCGGATTGGGGAAGATGCCATGATTCCTGGAGTTCTGTGAACGAACGCACCCCTGACGAACAAACCATCTGACCCAATCGAAAGTGGCCACCGCTCATCCAATTTTTGAAGGACACTGTGGAGAGCCCAGGGGAAAAGTCCAAATTCCCAAGAAAGAAAGTAAGAGGGGAAACAATAGATGAAATATAGGGGAGGTGTCGCAATTTCTGCCAAGCGCGTAGTGTAGGTGTTATAGTGGGATGTCTAACAGTTGGTATTTTGGGAAGCCATGGAGCTATTTCTATGGGTTGAGCCAGACTGCTTTCCTCCCAACATTATCCACTGTTTGAAACCACTCGCCCGGGTCCACTCAAGAATGCGATTAAGTATTATGGCATGATAATAGCTAGTAATGTGGGGAAGTTGCAGACCTCCATCTTGTTTGTGGCGATAAAGGATAGCTTGTTTAAAGTGTGGTGTAGAAGTGTTTCACACAAATCTACGAATAATGAGCTCCATCTCCTTAAACCATGCTGGAGGTATATGAATTGGAAGGGTTTGCATTAAATACAAAATTTTGGGCAAGGAATTCATTTTGATCACGTTAATCCTGCCGATCCAGGATAAGCGAGTGGTGCGCCATCTGGCCAAATCAGATCGAATGGTTTGCAAAAGTGGCAAAAAATTATTCCAGAACAGTTGGGATAGGTCTTTAGTCAGGAAGACTCAGAGATATTTAAGTCTAGTAGGATGCCAAACAAAGGGGAAGGATTGTTTCAAAGAATTTACCAGAGATGGAGGAACAGTCAGACTCATAGCCACGGACTTGGAATAATTAATTTTAAAATTTGAAAACATGCCAAATTTTTGAAATTCTGAAACAAGGTTCGGGAGAGAAGTAGCTGGGTTAGAGAGCACTGCAAGAAGGTCATCTGCAAAGAGTGCTAGCATATATTCCTGATTGCCTATATGAATACCATAAATGTTCACATTACTTTGTATAGCCCTAGCCAGAGCTTCCATACATAGCACGAATAAAAGAGGAGAGAGTGGGCACCCGTGCCTCGTCCCATTTGAAATAGAGAATGAGTCAGAGAGGGATCCGTTTATCCTAATTCTAGCTGTGGGGACATCATATAATGCTAAAATTCTCTGCAGACATGAAGGCCCTAATCCCAAATGATGTAAAAGACCTGACATAAACTCCCAGTCGACCCTGTCGAAAGCCTTCTCTGCGTCAGTTGATAAAATAATAGTCTGAGAAGAAGAGAGAGAGGCTTGGTGTATTAAATTAATAACTTTTGTGATATTGTCTCTGGCCTCGCGACCCAAGACAAAACCAACCTGGTCATCGTGGATCAATTTAGGTAGGAATGTTTTCAACTGATCGGCTAGGAGCCTAGCAAAAATCTTCAAGTCAATGTTTAGGAGTGAAATAGGCCTATAACTAGGGCATAAGGTAGGGTCTTTACCCTCCTTAGGTAAGACAGTAATGTGTGCCTCCAGTGATTGTTTGGAAAAACTCGTACTATCTGAGATTGAATTAAAGGCACGAGTCATAAGGGGTGCTAGTCTATCTTTGAAAGTCTTATAATAGGCTGTAGAAAGTCCATCTGGACCAGGACTTTTACCAGCTGGAGAGGAGGAGATTGCCCGATCCACCTCTTCAATGGAGAAAGGTGTTTCAAGATAATCAACCTCTTCTGGAGAGAGCTGAGGATAGTTAAGCGATCTTAATTAAGACATAATCGCCTCTTGATGGGCGATAATGTCCGAGTCCTGACCCAGGTTCTTAAGGTTATAGAGTTTATCACAGTAAGACCGGAAGGACTCAGCGATTCATTTAGTTTCATTATGGGTCTGGCCATGTTTGTCTTTTATAGCTTGAATAAATGTGATAGCACGCTGTTCATGCAATGCCCTAGCTAACGTCTTACCCGGTCTATTTCCCCATTAGAAACAACTACGGCATTTACGGTAGGACAGTGTAATTTTATCCATGGAAAGTTTATGAAGTGCAGCTCTAGCTTCTTCCAATTTAGAATAACAGTGTGGGGATGAGGAAGCTTTGTGGGAAGTTTTCAAGGATTTGATCTCAGCCAAAAGGGCATCCCTTTGCTTCGTTTTCTGTTTTTTTAAATAGGAGCCTAATTGAATGCAAGTGCCCCGGAGAACAAATTTGTGTGCCTCCCACACCGTTACCTTGGAAATATCCCCTTGGTCATTTTGTTCAATATAAGAGTCTATGGAGGACTCAATTTGGGATTTGCAATAGGCACCTTGTAGAAGGATATGGTTAAAACGCCATGACCAAGGATTGAGCGAGTGTTATGGAAGGGAAAGGGTAAGGAAAAATGAAGCATGGTCACCACGTGATAGATCTTCTTGAGATGTTTGAAATGAGATGTAAATGTCTGTGGCTCAAGAAAAGATAATCAATTCTCGAGTAGGTGTGGTGGGGGCGAGAGAAGAAGGTAAAGTCAGATACAGCTGGATGAGCGATCTACCAGGAATCAGCTAGCTGATGGTCGTGAAGGGTGCGTCTCATCCACCTAAACTCCTTCCCTGGCCTATTAGTTGTTTTATTGGAAGTGTCACGAAGAGGATCAAGAGGCCAATTTAAATCACCTCCCACAACCGTAATTCCTTCCAATAAAGTCTCAGCTTTATCTAAAACAGCAGCAATAAATGAGGGTTGACCTAAATTAGGTGTATAAACGTTCAAAAAAGAGAAACGCTGATGGCATAGGGTGCATTTAACCAAAATGCCTCTACCTTCAACTAGATTATGTATGGAGACATCAGATATCGGTAAGTGGCGGGGCAAACAAAATGGCAACACCCAGAGTCTTACTGACTGAATTATCACTAGTAAATACTTGAGGGAAATAATTTTTTTTTAAAGGGGGGGCATGCCCTTTCTTGAAATGCATTTCCTGTACAAGTGCTATGTCTACCTTATCAGCACGGAAGGACCTTAGCATTTGGGATCACTTTTCAGGGACATTCAAACCTTTGGCATTAATGGTGACAATCCGCAACACAGACTTACGACTGGCCATACATTATCAATATGAAGATAGCATAACAATCTGCACCTCTTAATACAGTACAAGTTACCCAACCATATATGTCACCCTTAAAAAATGGGAGGGTAGTGGAAAGGGAAGATCGATGGAAAAAGAGGGAGGGAAAGAGAAAAAATAAAAGAAAAAACATAAACGCATATAATAAACAGACATTTGAAACATTGAGTATAGATAAAGATTGAAACATTGAAACGCTGCATCTGGACAACCAGGAGACAAAAAACAGCTCCATGTCTAGGATGTAAAGAAAAAAATGCAGCATTGAGGGGGTTCGGAGGGACGGCAATAACAACCACCCAAACATATATTTATAAAATTAAATCAACTTCAACTAGGGAAAATCCCACAGATATCTTTGCATTATGAAACTTACAGACTTAATGAAGGATAACGTCACAAATATTGCTGTAATAATTAGTTAAGATATATAATAAAATACAACAAAATGAACGTTGGCATCATAACATTTAAATGTATGTTAGGACCTAAGTCTTTTGTAGATAGGAAGAAACTGGAACGGTCTCACCAATTATAAATATAAGGTGAAGTGATCAGGTTTCTTCTACGGGTGTCCTACGTTTGGAGCTTGAAATTTGATGCCAATTTTCTCCATCAGAAGGAAGGGAAGGAATCGCTAAGGGGCTGTAAAGATGCTCCCAATCTGGAAGTGCCATTGGATTTATACCTGAAGCCGAGAAGAAGGAAGGGAGATCATCGGGTGAATGGAGAACAACATTCTTCCCATTATGAGTTACTTGTAAGTTGAATGGAAAACCCCAGCGATATCTCAGCGAATGTTTGCGAAGTTGTTCTGTGAGTGGTCTCAGAGCCTTCCTTTGTTGCAAGGTATACCATGATAGGTCGGGAAAAAGTTGGATTTTGTCCCCGTTAAAATCGAGTTCTTCTAGTTGGCTGACCTTCTGCAAGATAGCTTCTTTTTGGGTATGGTAATGAAGGCGACATATTACGTTTCAGGGTTTGTCAGTGGGCAGGCCTCTCGGACGGAGGGCCCGATGCGTCCTATCAAACAAAATTTCACTATTGGGGTCTAGACCAAGAATCTCCCCAAATATTTTCGTGAGGGCATCTGTGAGATTATTTTGTGTTACATCTTCAGGTAGACCACGTATCCTGATGTTGTTGCGTCTACCGCGATTATCCAGGTCATCCATACGTGATTTAAGAGAGCGGATCTCAGATTGTTGGTGGTTGAGAACTTCTGTGAATCGGTGGAAAGCGTCCGCAGATATCTCTTTGTGATCTTCCAGGCCATCAATCCTGGTTGCCAACTCAGCCATATCCGATTGAATAGTGGCCACTTCCTGGCGAATAGTAGACTGAAGCTTGGCCTCCAGAGACTGAAAGTCCTGTTTCGTAGGAAGTGATCTAACGTGAGAGAGAATTTCACTAATCTCGTCCCGGAAGGTAGGTGCTGAAGGGCTGGAACTATGATTAGCTCCTGGAGTCAATCTATCTGAAGATGAGGCAGCAGGTGAGGCTGGTGCTGAGGACTTGTCCGCCGCAGTGGAACCAGCAGGCTTTAGAAATTGATGCATGTCTTGATGGGATCCGCTATCCGACCTACCACCGACTTCCGACCTGGACCTTTGTTTCTTATCCTTCCCCATTCTGAGTTCAAAAATTGTAAATTTGTGACACGGAATATGATCTGCACACAATTCCAATATGTGAAGTTGACTAGAGAAAAAGAAAGGATTGGGTCATCGCCATGTACCACCCCTCCTAGAGACCTAGGCAGCCATCAGGATTACCATCACATCATGGCAAAGAGAGAACCATATGTGGTTTCATATCCTCGGAGAAGTATGAAACTCGTGTTGGGTACATCAAATAAGAAAAGCACTCCGAATAAAATATGACAGACTCTAGAGTATGATGATAACTCTTTGAAATGAGATACAAAAATGACACCACAAGAGGGAGCCGAAAGAGCTAGTATTGTTGATGAGTATAAAATCAGAGTAGAATACTTAAGGGAGACTTTTGTTTAGTAATATAGATATAAATAGGTATTAAGCGGAGGTAGGTCTCTTTGAGGAACGAATGTGTATATAATTGTCACAACCTCTTAATAATTATGAAGTGAGGCATAGAGGATTAGAGGGTTCTGTATGGAGTGCACAGGGTCCGTGTAGTGAAATCGATAATCCACCATAAATAGTCTCTGTTTTGCACAGATTCAGCACTTTCATCTCAGCAGGCCAGAAGGAGGGAGTTCACACACTCCAGGCAGCAGAGCTCCACAGGCAGCCAGACAGGGTCTGGGGAAGCGCAGCAGACAACCCGCGCTCCAGTCCTCACATCTCCAGGGACTTCAAGATGGCGGGCACTCCTGTAGGTCTGCACCAGCGATCCACCCAGGACCAGCCGGCGGTTCTGCAGGAGTGAGGTAAGGCCCCTAGGAGATGTGTAGTTGCAGCAGCGGAGGGGATTCCAGTGGGAGTCAGCGTCGTCTTCAGCGGGTCCGCGATCCGTCGGGCCCGCGAGTGGGTGCAGCAAATTTAGGTCCCGGCTGCAGGGATGGTGGATAGGCCACAGTCCGCGGAAGGGTAGGAGACCCTCCCCAACTCTGCAGTCCCACCACAAGGGTACCCACCGGTGCTGGACACTATAGAGAAGCCCACCAGGGGTATTAAAGCTGGATGGCGGCTGGTGAAGGTGGAGTTTAAGGCCCCTATTTCAGGAGCAGCAGAGATGTGCGTCTCTTCCAAATGGCTGCCAGGCCACGCCCCCCAATTTCTGCTTCTTACTGAACATATGTCAAAGTTACAAGTAATCCAATATATGATGTTCCTCAATGGGACATGATTAACTTACACAAAAGTGCACTTGATTCTCACAAAGTGCAAAGGAGTTTAGACATGTGCAGGGTTAGGTTGTTGGGGGAGAGCTAGGGTTAGGCTGCAGGGGGCAGGGTTGGGGTTAGTATACTTACTTTCAGGAGTTGGGATTCTGACTTTTGGGATGCTGCTGTCCATATTCCATACCCAGCCCCAAAACACTACTTACATATTAACTTTGTCAAACTTGAAATCATGAACTAAAAACCTAATTTCATATTGAATGGTTTTTCACAGAAGATGAGTAATGCTAATGTATTTTTTTATATTTTTCTGTTGTTATGGGCTAACCACACCCACTTCCTGATATTACATGTGCATTTACAGTGCTACACTTGTGCAGCCGTATCCTGTTGCAGATATTATGCTGTAAAGCTGGACCCCTTATACTATAGTTGAGACCTAACAGCTGCATATCAGTGTGGTTCTTTATATTGCTATGTAGCCAAGTCTTATTTAAAATATGTTTAGTGTACGACATAATTTTTCTGCCCCTTTTCCAGTAATTTGCTAATGTTGTTCTAGGCATCTAGCCAGTTTATATAAAGTTATTTGAATGCAGTGTTAGCAATAATACACTAGTGCTCAATTACAAGTGAACACGTAGGGGCTTATACTGCTTCTTTATTTGCGCAAATAAGTCTGCTTGTCTTTAACAAGAAGATTTTCAAGGTGCCTGCACACTTTCCGCTCTGTGCTCTGTGAAACTACTCTCAGAAAATCCATGTGAGCAAAGTTAATCTAGCTAAAAATGTACCTGAAATATTACTAGTAACACTTTGAACAATTAATTTTATTATTTTCCAGCTTTTCTCATCTGCTTCTAAATTACACTATATAGACCAATCTTAATAATCTACTTCTGTTTACTTGTGATCCTGACACACTACTGCACTATTTTCTTTGCATCTGTATTATCTGTAAGTAGGGTCATTATATGTAGGAGATATGTAAATTATGTTTAATTAATCTTTGCTCTGTGCCCATGATATTATATTTGTGCTGGTGGAAAAGTGGGTGGATCCCATGATCTTTGTCACTCCAATATTTCCACTATCAGTCTAGGCTTTATGGTCTAGGGCTGGTTGTCAATTTGGGAGGGGGAGATGCAAGTCTTTTCTTTTTTCTGTACATATATTTGAATTTTCACAATTATTAATACAAGCCTGTACAGATCCAGAGGTTTCTATAATTCTAATTGTCAGTCGATAATCCATCTAAACTCTGTATTCTCGGTGGGATTATGGCAATTTGGTCTTTAGTATATCGGCAAGTTACAAACCACTGTAAAATGACCAGAAATGCAAACCTGACACTTATTAAATGTACCCCAATATCTCATATAGTGCTCAATTATTTTTTAACTCTATCCTGGGAATGTTGCTTGATAACTTTTACAGAAAAATAAAAAATAACATGACATAGATATGACAATACATTATAAGAGAAAATTCTATAAATATTTATTTCTGTTTTTTTTTTTAAATGTACAGAGAACAATTGGACTAATTTAGATAACTTTATTTAATTAATATCAATTTCTGTCTCATAGCACAATGTACATTGTTGTTTTTGAATAAAACTAAGTTAATCAACAAACTGCTTTGCACTACAACAATTGTATGATTACTACACCCACATAAACAAACAAACTCTAAATGTTTTAAATGTTATGCTTGTTGTTGTACTGTTAAAATGTTGTTTTATATAATAAAAGCTGGACCATTTCTTTGAACAAAAAATACATAAATTACAAGACTTGGCTTGGTGTACAGTATCCATTTTCCACTTTAATGAACCTCTGCCTGTGAATGCTTATTTTCTAAAATATAGCATATTCTTTAGAAGCAACATTTAATAAACAGATTTTTATTTTTAATCCCACTCAACTACTTGGTAATCAAGTATTAAATATACTTTATAAGATTCTGCTTGTTGTTAATTCTGTGTAATTAAGGGCCTCATTTATCAACGAGTTTTATCACTCACAACGAGTGATAAAACTTGTTGCGTATAATAAATGGTGTTCCTGCAATCAGCTCCTAACTGTGATCTGTGTGTTTTTTCCCCATGAGAAGCAATGTGTGGTTTTTTTCTGTGGGGGCTAATGTATTTTTATTTTTTTCCTTTGGGGGCCAAAGTGGGTATTTGTCCTGTGGGGAGCAATGTGTGTGTGTTTTTTTCCCAGTGGGGGACATTGTGTGTGTTTTTGTCCTGTGGGGGACAATGTGTATGCGTTTTTTCCCGTGGAGACAATGTCTATTTTTTTCCAGTTAGGATCAATGTATATGTTTTATTTTCTTGTTGGGGACAATTTATGTTTTTTTTATTGGCTTAGCACTTCGTGAAGGTGGTAGAACCTGAGCCGGCAGTGACACTATCATTATGTCACTGCTGCTGGGTGGCTCTGCAGCTATGCTTAACTGCCTGTGAACGTGGAGGCTGAGGAAAGTTGTAAAAGAGGGGGGCAATAATGTAGTGTCTAGTGGTGGGCCACTAAATCAACCTTTTTTATACATAAGCATAAATGTGAGTAGATTGCTAGATAATACATGTACATAGCATTACTATTTAACATTCCATCCCATGCATGCAATATTGTGATTATAAATTATAATGTAGGAGAATATATGAGCTGAGAAGCTTAAACATACTGTATTTAAAGGGTATGGTACTAAACACTAAATACCTGCATCTAAAGCTGGCCATCCACTATACAATTTTCTGTCAGGTATCTGTCCAATCTGGCTGGTTGGATTGAAAACCTGGTAATGTGTGGGAGGAAATGATAGTCATTCATTTGCTCACAAACACTGGAAAATAGTCAAAATTGGTCATTCAGACAAATTGGATAAAACTAGGGGTGAGCGGGTTCGGATTTCTGAAATCTGAACCCCCCAGAGCCCCCCCGATCTGAGTCGTATCCGAGTCAGGCTTGACTTTTCCCGCCTGATTCCGATCTGAAATCGAGGCAAAACGTAATCATCCCGCCTTCCGGCTCTCGCAGGTTTTGGATTCTATAAAAGGTACCCGCGTCTGCGCCATTTTCTCACTCGGCTGTGGACAGTGAAGTGGGAGGGTAGGAGTTAGGGCTGGCAGGGCTGTGTAGTGTAGTGTAGTGCTGTGCTGCACTGCGCTGTGCTGCTGTTGTCCATAGGGGCTGTGTCCACTCCTCCAAAGTCCATAGGGGCTGTCTGTGTTGTGCTGTGCTGCTGTGGTCCATAGGGGCTGTGTCCACTCCTCCAAAGTCCATAGGGGCTGGCTGGGCTGTGTTGTGCAGTTTGTTTTCCATAAGGGCTGACTGGGCTACGTTGTGCAGTCATTTGTCCATAGGGGCTGTGTCCACTTCAAAGTCTACAGGGGCTGGCTGGGCTGGGTTGTGCAGTGTCCTAGTCCTAAAGGGGTGCTGTAGTGTTGTTCAGGGGGTGCTCTGTCCATCAGGGGTGCTCCCCCCCAAGTGAAAAAAAATATATATATTTTTTCTGTGTTTGTGAATTGTGTGCACAGTAGCCGCACGTGCATCAGCAAAGTAGTGCCAAGCATGCGCCTGTGTCATAAGTAACGGGACGGCTGGCTCATCCATTAAAGGGTGCTGTAACCCCCAAAGTGCACTCCAAAAAAATTTTTTTTTCTGTGTTTGTGAATTGTGTGCACTGTACGTGCATCCTCAAGCAGCAGCGCCAAGCGTGCGTCTGTCTGGTAAAGTGTGCTGTAACCCCCGAAGTGCACTCCAAAAAATATATTTTTTTTCTGTATGTGAATTGTGTGCATAGTAGCCGCATGTGCATCAACAAAGTAGCGCCAAGCGTGCGCCTGTGTCATAAGTAAAGGGCCGGCTGGCTCGTCCATTAAAGGGTGCTGTAACCCCCAAAGTGCACTCCAAAAATGGTTTTTTTTCTGTGTTTGTGAATTGTGTGCACTGTACGTGCATCCTCAAAGCAGCAGCACCAAGCGTGCGTCTGTCTGTTAAAGGGTGGTGTAACCCCCAAAATGCACTCCAACAAAAATAAAACATTTTTTTCTGTGTTTGTGAATTGTGTGCACTGGGCCTGATTCAGACCCGCTCGTGAGCGCTATGTGCTCGCAAGCTGGTCGATGGTGGCCCAGTGCGCATGCGCACGACGGAGCCGGCTCCGTCGTCGCATGCGCGAGACCCGGATAGCGAAGGGCAAACCATCGCTCCGGATCTTGTACCAAAGGGGGTGTGCTGTCAATGTTGAGTGACAGCATGCCCACTTTGGTGGGCGGGTCAGGGGCGTGGCTGCCCATCTGGGGCTGGCCCCACTGACGTCACAAGTGATGTCAGTGGGAGTGCTTTCGGTTCTGTTAGAACAAACTGGCTCTATTTTACCTGAGTTGCCCCCCTCCAGTGTGTACTCCGAAAGAGAGTTTAGTGCACCCGGGAACCTTGTCAGCGAAAGGCGTAGGAGGTTGCTTCCACAAAATGTGGAGAAGATGATGTTCATAAAAATGAATTATCAACTCTTCCAGGGAGACCAGCCTTCGGAACGTACAGAGAGACCTGTGGTGGTGGATTCCAGTGGGGAGGAATTAATACTCTGTGAGGATGAGGATGTACACAACACTGAAGAGGGTGAGCCTCCGTAGAGCCAGTTTGTGCAGGGACAGATTAATTGCCAGCTTGTTTTGTGGGGGCCCAAATGAACCAATCATTTCAGCCACAGTCGTGTGGCAGACCCTTGTACTGAAATGATTGGTTTGTTAAAGTGTGCATGTCCTGTTTATACAACATAATCCCAAGGACAATTCCATCTTGCACCTCTTTTTTTTCTTTGCATTATGTACTGTTTGGGGCTTAGTTTTTCAAACTGCCACCCTGTCTGCCACTGCAGTGTCACTCCTAGATGGGCCACGTGTTTGTGCCGCCCACTCGTGTCGCTTAGCACAGTCATCCAGCTACCTCGGTGCAACCTTTTGGACTAAAAACAATATTGTGAGGTGTTGAGAATAGACTGGAAATGAGTGGAAATTAATGTTATTGAGGTTAATAATAGCATAGGAGCAGAAAAACCCACAAATTCTGTGACTTTAGCTGTTTTTATGCTTTTTTTTCAAAAAAATACAGATCCAAAACACGGAAGAGTGGTTTTGGCAAAACCAATCCAGATCCAAAACACGAAGAAAGATTCAGATCCAAAACCAAAACACAAAACACGAAAAGTGGCCGGTGCACACCCCTAGTTAAAACACACAAATTTAACCAATTTGAACAATTTTTTTTGTCCTTTTTTCAGTGTTTAAAACCATATGATCAACTGTCATATTAGTGGGTCATATTATATGTTAGTATCTTGTTTTGCAGTTAGAACCATGCATGTCCTCTTTCTTACCGTAAATGCATAAGGGCCTATTTATCATTCAATATTTGTGGCATATCACCCCAAAACAGCAATTTTTAGGGTATACCTGCAAATATTAAGTATCACCCGAATGTAACTGCTGCAGTTATCTGTATTTTTCTACATTTCCAAAATATTACCAGTTGAGAGTTCCTCCGGAAACCTCTCCGGTAATGAATACCACACATGCGTGGTCAGTGGACCGTGCATGTGCAGTAGCACTTCGGGTGTTACCGATATAGAAGTGAAGTGACTGCTAATGTAATCACTTTACTTATAACACATCACAGGGATGGGCCCCTACCCCTGGATACATTTTTGATACTTTTGGATGGGACATAGTTTCTTACTGAGACATATTGCGGCAATAAGAAATGACAACGATAAGGTCTAAAACCTGATAATTGATACATATGCCCCAGAGTAACTTTGATTTCTCTTTCTCATCTATTATATCTGTACTCAACTGGTTGGGTCTGGACTGAATTATTGGAATGGTTGCTGACTTGTTCACCTGTTATGATGATGTCAGCCGGAGCTTTGGCATGGTCAACTGTGATTGGTTTGCCAGCAGTTTTAATCAGATGCTGGCTCTTGGGCCTTTGTGGGTTGTTCAGTTCTGGCTGAGTCTCCCACAGGATTCCATGTCTTACCTGGTGCCTGGTTCTAGCTGTTTGCAAGCTCCCTATGAAGGATTGCTGGTTTCTTCAGCTGCTAAATATCCTGGATACATTCTATTACATATTATTGCTAGCATATATACACCTAGTTAATATACTACTCGGGATAGTCCATATGTTTTGAAATGTCTTATCCTGCAGTTTGCTGTAGATCTTAAGAAAGTGCTGATTTTTGCAATTACTTTAATTCTTATTGAATTATCATTCTAGAATTGTTCTTATTGCTTTAGAATGTATATATTATAAATGTAATGAAAACTGCATACCTTTTTGTTAGTTGCTTAATTATAAGTAGCTATATTGAACCCTTGTTTGTTACTAGCTTGCAGTGATGTTAACTGCAGGAGAGTATTCTGGTAATCACTGATGTAAGAGTGCTATTTGCAATGCTACATCAATTCGCTTTAGACAGACTTCTTCTGTCTAGTTTGGGAAGGTAAGCAGTAAGGGCTTGGGTTTATTCCTGGATGTCCTCCTGAGAATCTAGGGAGTATATTTACTAAAGTGTGAATTTTTAGAAGTGGAGATGTTGCCCATACCAGCCACTCAGATTATACTTAACATTTAACTAGCACCTTCTAGAAGATAATAGCTAGAATCTGATTGGTTGCTATGGGCAACAAGATCACTTCTAAAAACTCTTACTTTCAAAAATATACCCTTAGGTGTAGTCCCCTGTATGAGTTCTTAGAGTGTCACATTCATTATCTATATTTTGATACCTGTGCTTCCTGCACTACTATTACTTTAAGTCAAAGTTCAGGTGGCAGCTGAATACCTACGAACAAGTGTGTATTCTGGGAAAGAGGGTTGCTATTGGTGAAGGGCATTTTACTTTTTTTGTTTTGACAGTGCTGGAGTTCATCGGGTATCATAACATCATCTAGAACCTGTCCACTGTATTTTAAACTGAGCTGATAGAATTATTTCCTTTTTTTATAATTGGAAATTGCTCTCCCCATCTTCCATCTTTATGAGTACCCCTATCTAACACTGCATGACAAGCTAGGTCCAGTTACTTTATGGCTTTATACTTATTAGATTCCTTCTATATCTTCTTTATTATTTCCACTTATGTAGCCTCATATTATAAATACTAGCCTTTTTAAAAAATAAAAATAGGTATTTTACTGTACATTTACAGTTTACATTGCCTCCAATGTAAAGATTCAGAATATAACATACACTGACATAATTTTATTACAGAAAGGATAGTAAAAAAATAAATGAATATTTACAGTAATCATTATAAAAGTCTATGTTTCACTTTAATGTTGCAGGAAAAGTTGACATTTGTTTAAAAGCTGATAAAGAATGACAAATGTAGTAATGGGATCAAAATGAATTGGGCTGGGTGATGATTCTTAACATACAGTATGGTACAGTACTTTGTTAGTTGCTGCTCAGGGGCGTATCTATGATGGGTGCAGGGTGTGCGAGGAACACGGGCCCCTGGGTCCTGGGGGGCCCCGCACCGCACACCCTGCACCCATAGTATTACTTACCTCCCCGGAGTCCCACATCGGTGCGGGGGCCACGGGCATTTTCCCGGTGACCAGAGCATACTCTATAGACTCTGGGCGCACTCTAGTTCCCAGAGTCTATAACTCTGGCACTGGTCGTGCACAGCTCAATGCCCTGCCGACCGCCGGACAGAGAGTAGGGGGCCCATGTCAGAGAGTGCACATGGACCCCCTCCTCTCTTGAAATGTCCTTGGCGCTACTGAATCCTTGTGGTGCCATATAAAGGATGATAATAATAATAATAATAATAATAATAACACTAATGTAGCCAATATCACGAGTATGTCTAAAGTTTAGTTTTAGACTAGTCTACTTTTAAAGCTTTCAATTGCCATTTCAATTGAACCTAGTACGTCATTGTCATTGCAGTTTGCTATTATATATACTATGAATACTTCAGTACTTAAGCTTCTGAGTTACTTGATACATTTTGTGATGTGGTAGTGCTATTTTGCATTTTTGAAAAGCTAACAATTAGCCTGCAACAAAATCACAACATTCCCAAACAGGGTATAGAATGCACAAGTGTATAATTTCATTGGGAGCTTCCTTGTTTTCTTTTTAAGTTGCAAGGCTTTGATGAGACAAAAATCTTATGAGGAAAGCCGTACAAAAAAAAAAGAAAAAATCTGTATTCGCAATGAAGTAAGGAATAAATTATTGCAAGGACATTAGAAGTGTTTCATTTCCTTGAGCATACACATGCATTCTGTAGCGGCAGCATGTCCTCTGTCTCTCAGTGAAGCCATTGATCCACAGCTTTCATAATGAACTCTAATAACAACTCTATTACTGCCAGCCTCCTGATTGGTGCAGACTGCAACAAAATTAGCTACAAAGGAGCCAGCTTGTCAATATTAATTCTGCCACAGAGATTACTTGTTATGGGAGAACAAAGGTGTTCTGGCTTGAGCTGAACAACTTAACTCCTTGTCTCATAAAATTTAAGCTGCTATTGATCGCCTTCTTGTATTGTGCTGAAGGATTAAAATAAACACACTCTCCCTTTCTCTCTCCTTCTCTCTTTCTCTTTCATTTACAAGCACAAATACAGGCATGCAGACAGAAGTACGTTCAATCACTCTTCTGCCTTCTCCTCCTCCCAATCTAGTCGCGCTAAGAATCATTCAGCAACATGAAGCAAATTAAATCAATGAATTCATCCTAGCAGATGGGTGCTTTAACAGTCAGTTAGCCTTTAGATAATTGAGGCGTTGACTCTGGATCATAAAATGGATGGCTCGTTTGTACATTTTACTGAAATAGATCACTGAGGTTAAATAAATGAAATCCCATTTGTCAGACAGTAATAAATGGTCTTCCTTTCTGCAAACAGCTCTGTTTGGCCTAATAAATACAGCAATGTTACAGTGCTCCTCCCTTGATAGGGTTATGGCTTAATGAAATGGTCTTTCCACTGCTTGTTTTTGCCTCCTCCTGCACCGTGTGATAAGTAGCAAACCAACGAAGCTTGTAATTACAATCTTACAGAAACCCGGCCAATCTGTATATAAATCTCACCATCCAATTACAAGATGTAATAATTTTGCAGTCAAGCTGGTAATGAGGTCTAATACTCATGCATGTGATAATCCCCCCTGGATGCTGAGTCTATCAGATGTTAGCTTTGTAATTATACTGGCAGAAAATCATTATTTCATGTTCAGCAGAAAAATGAGGTTGGTAGGAAGTTAATTTTCTCTATGCTCTGTGAAGCATAGACAAAATTTTAATGATTTAATCATTATGGTTATCCCTTTTGCAATTGACCCACGTTACTTGTGTAGAAACACTGGCACATTTAAAAGTCTCTGTTACCAGATAAAGCTTGCCAGGTATGGTAGTGCTTTAATGTAATAATAACCGTATACAATTAAACTATTAACCTGGGTGATAGCAGAGGAAAAAAACACACATCTTTTATGTGTTCATTACTTATACATAGCATACACGATGAGCCTGTCCAGGAGAGATACCAGCAAATAAATCATTTAAAATATTTTAATTACAATGCAGTGTTATGATTAGGACAGACTCCTAGCACGTTGCACATTGATTGCTTTACAAAGAAACTGTGTATTTGATGTTTGAATTAGTAGACTGAACAACCTGTATATCTGATGATGCCAGAATACGTTTATAATATTTCCACTAATTACAATAAAAGTATTGCCTTAGATAACAGTTTCACATTGTGTCAATAACTGTGTCGTCGTTTCCCAATGTACAAATCTTTTTATTTATTCATGAAGCACTTACCAGGGCAGGTCTTCATAAAATTTTGTCCAAACATGGCATAGATTAAACATTAAATTACACCTAAAACACAATTACAGGCAAGCTAGGGTGAGATGAAAATGAGTTTTAAAAATAATATTGAAAGAAAGACCCAAGGCAATTGGATTTTCCCTGTGAGAGTTTTAAATCCACACTGATAAGAAAAAGAATATACAATGTTCCAGTGTTCTGAGATTGTACTCATCATACTTAGCTCAATGGGCCGGTGTGTGACATCATCTCTTGGCTTGTTGTGGGCTATTTACTTTTCAGTAACCAGCAGAGCGGAATTGGGAGCAAGAGGGCTCATCGAATGGTCACAGCTGACACCTGCAAACACCAACGAGTAAGAAGTGTAAAAGTCTCTCACTAAGCATCTTCAATGTCTATCAGCCTATGTCCAGTATGTATTTTTTTACTCATCCATCTTGTTTTCTATCATTCTAGTCATTTGCTTTGACATTGAAAGCCAATTTCCCATAATCCCTCTCCTCAGTCTGTCTAAAATAAAATGTCTCATTGACTTTTGATCTATTTAGACTCCTAATCGAAAAAACATTGTGGAGAATGTGGTGTACTGGTTCACCACAGGCAGTAACGTGAGCAAAATCTCACAAAGTTTTGAGGTTACCATAATAAAAAAAATACAGAGAAAGTAAATATACATTGCAGCACTGCTCAATGAATAATTTTGTATTTTAATTCATGTTATGAAAAATATATTATTTCCTTTTGATTATTGTTTTTCCAGAAGTAAAATTAAAATCATAAATATGGAATGAGTCATAGCTTGCAGGACAATACTTATAAAAAGTTATTATGCTCATGTAAATATGATTATAGGCTTGGATTCTACATCTATGTTATAGGATTATTGGAAATCTTCTGTGCCAACAGAGCTATTTTTTCAGTCAAAACAATTATCACTAAGTTCTATTGTCTCATAATCATCATTACGTTGGAATGTGATGTATTCGGCATCCCGTCGTGCGAGGTGCCAACTGAAACAGTGGTCAAACCTCCAATTTAGCAAATAACTAAACTTAAAAACAAAGTTCTAAAGTTGTTGCACAAAGTTATAGCATATTTTTTTCTTTAAGTTATGAAAGACCCCAGAATAGTCTTGTTATGCTGCCAACTTAAAAATAATTTGCTTATAGTTTTTTTATCTTACACCAAAATTAAGAAATGAGTTACCCTTTTTTATATGCAGTTTAGCTGGAGTAAATAGCTATTGTGCCCTACTTAGAATTTATACGAACGTTATATAAATTCACAAGGAATATAACAACACATGACAATGTGCCCCGAACATTGTTCAGGCGCTAATGGATCCCCCAGGGCTATCCATTTACCCCACAGTATGCCCAACACTGGCACTTATCAGGACTGTTTTGTTTGGGACCTGATGTGTCCTGAGAAAAAATGAACGAAAAAAAAAATTTTTGCCGCGAAATGGAGAAGAGACATAGGTCTGTGAACTTATCATGGATCCTATGTGTTTTTGCCTGAAATATCCTATTATAGTCTTGATCTTCCCCTTTCACTTCTCTGTACACCCTGATTCTGTTTCTCATGCAGAGCGGTCACAATTACAGCTGCTTCAAGATACTGGAAATCCTTGAAAACATCCACCTATACTCTGAGTGGGCTGCATCTTTGCATCTGGTTATGATAGCATCCATCATTACTATTATCTGCATTTGCACCAGCCCTATTCTTTGTGCAGAACAGATCTCTTCATGCGCCCATGGGAAACCTTTCCTATGTGCAAACATTCTATTGCCACAAATGAGAAGCGTCTGAGATATGTATGGCTATGAATCGCTCAGAAATGTTCTAAGTTTTGTACTATGCAGTGTCACAAAGTTGTGTATGCAGTTCTCATACTCTGACTAAACAGAGCTCAAGCATTAATTTTTTTGGGAATGACAATCATTGTGTGCCACTGCTGTCTGGTTGTGGACAGAGCCCTAGTGCTATTAGCACAAGGATGGTTTCTGCTAGTTGGGTGGGGACATGTTTTTACAGGCCAAATCTTCCTAGGGAATATAGTCTTATGCTGACTAGCCCAAAGCTGTTGGCACTGCTGTGGCGGGACCCCACACTGTGTGCCACTCTGCTACAGTGGCACATAATGGCACGGTGCACTCTGGCACATGTTCTGCCTGATAAAGTCTAGTGATGGCTGCAACTATTTCTCGGGGAACCCATCCAGTTTTACCTTGATTTTGCTACAGCCAGTCTAGATTTCAAGCGCTGGAGGTGATTACAATTTGGTGGTACTTTCTTTTAAAATAAGAAAAGGAAAGTGCTGCATAGATCTCAAGGATACAGTGTTTTGCAATGTGCTAGCTGTTTTGAAATCGATATAGATTAAGTTTTGAAGATCACAATTACCGTTAGTTAACTCAGTGGTATGGAGTTAAATTCCGCCATCGATCCGTGTCATAACAAGCATGTTTCAAAGTGCTTGCAAAATAGATGCTGTGTAAATCTTGTCCCATGTGTTTAAAAACAAGTTTTTAATTCTCTGGGGTTTTGGTGTGATTAAAAGGACAAAAAAAATATTCAAAAATTAAAGTAACATAAGAGGATGGTTCCATTACCACAAAATGTAGACAAAGTGGCAACAACTTTTAGATGTTTTATATATGATTATTCCCTTGTTAGACTTTTAGCCAAAATCTGTCAGTTCAATTATTTTCTGACATTTGTAACAATTAGAAAACTTTTCAACACTCAGCCTGCCAGAATTTAAATTTATGCAGCCATTCTTCCAATAATTGGATGTAATACTACACTGTTTGATCAGCTTCCAGATTTTAGAATCCACTCTCCTGCATGCAATTAGCTTTAAACTCTCTCATGTGGTTAATTGCTTAACCAACCTTACTTATAACTTCTCATAGTTGTAATATACAGCAACTGGCAAAAGATGCATTGTTTTGTTTATCATGCATGCAGCACTCATTTGGCTTCATTATTAGTGATATTCTGTAGTAGTAGTAGTAGTAGTAGTAGTAGTAGTGTCTACATCTGGTTGCAGTAAAATGGTAGTGGCTCATTTTAATAGGATCAAATATAAAATAATCTAGCTTTCATTTTGGGGATTGGAGAAGCTGCAGAAGTCCCCGGAAGGGGAACAGACAAATAAATCAATCAAGTAATATATCCTACTAGATAGCAAGGCTGAAATATTAGAATTTAACCTAATTAACAATGAGCTTTATGCTAGAATTATTTCAAACTTAATCTATTTACAAAATATGCATTCTAAGCAATAAGGTTACTAGCATTTTTTGTGAAAATAAAGATATGTAGTTTATGTGTATTTGTAATTGTCATAGCAACAATATCAATTGTATGCCTGTTATTTACACATGTAACTATTCCTTTATACCATCTTAACTCAACTTACCTGGCCACCACTGCGCTGTGCACCTCGGGGTGATCTTGCTGGTACTTGGCCACTGCTGTTCTATACCCCTCCGGAATATTTTGTTAGTACTTAGCCACCACAGCACGGTGCACCATAGGATTAATCTGCATATACTGTATTTCCTTGCCACATCCGGAAGTTGCTTTCTCCTTTTAGTATCTAGCACAATGTTTGGATGGAGCCTTCTTGGGCACCTATGAGAGATGTAAGATAGAGTTGGGCAGGAGGAGGTGTGGTGCAATGCACATTTTTTGAGGTTCACATGGCAAGTACACATGACAATGGGCCTTAGAGAGGTCCTACATAAAGCATAACCAAGGGGTGATGTTCAGCACTGAAACCCTCATATAGCTCAACATTGCACTCAACCTCAAAGACGAGCTTGAACAGTTGCACAGGCACCACTAGTACACATAAATAATTATAAGTAGAGGGTTGGGACATGTCAGGAAGCACTCAGCAGAGCTTCTGTAGTTGCCCCCGTTGTTGTCATGGGACATGATGGAGAACTCCTCCCAGTTGTCCACCACATGTCTCACAATTAGTTCACACACCTCCCTAGCCATTAGCTGAGTGTCATGCATGAGACAGAAGAGAGAACAGAACAGATAGGCTCCATATTATTTGATGGGGACAATGGTGTAAGGCACCATCTCCCCTTTAACATTCAAAAACTCAATTGCCATGTTCAAGAAAATGAAAAATTCAACTACAAAGCAAATTAAATATCAAAATGGAAAATAAAAACTAGTCAACCTGTTAAGTCCTTAGCAGTGGTGACTCCAGAGGATTGGCTGCAGCACAGTCCAAAGTTCAAATGGGGGATCCACACCAAATGCCAGCCTAAATGCTGCCAAACATCACTGGCAGTTGGTGTGGCTTCCCTATTTGCATATTGGACTGTGCTGCAGCAACACCTCTGAAGCCAGCACTCGACCCAGACAATATTCTTACAGTCGCACTTCACTTGGGACATGTTGCTTTGTCACCCAATCATCTCAGTCGATAGGAAACATTTCACCACTTTTCATCCACTTAAGGGTTGAATTTAAAATATTCCTGCTTAGTGGGGGCCAACATCATGGATGCCATATACTCCCCGAATTACATGTACCTAGGTTCAGGGTTTGGGCTTGGCATTGATGTATAAATCAGTGAGGACATTTGTTTTTATATAGAGTTTGTTGGTATAGTTACATTTTGTTAGGGACATACAGTATATTATAGGTAAACGGAAATATAGTCATATATGTATATATGTAGATATATGATGGATTAACTGCATAGGAGATAAATCTATATACACTAGTTAAATAGACTGGCACAAGGAAAAAGGGTTTTAGAAACCCCTCATGCCAGCAGCTTAGCAACTAGAAGAGTGCAAGTGCAGGCCACAGAAGGAGGCTATATAAATGGATCCCTGAGGACCAGTAGGTTCGTCGAGGTACTTGAGAGAGAGGGTATGCAGTTGGGAAGCCGGCAGACCTAATCCCAACAGCCTGCTTCAGAACTGCTTAATCCCAGCTAGGGTTAATTGACAGGTGTCTAAATTTAGATGCCTGTCATTTTACCGATGCTGGGAGACCGGCACCCGGCATCCTGATTGAAGGGACGCCGGGTGCCGAGTTTGGATAGTCGTGGGGGGGAGGGTTAGGTTTTGGGTTCCCGGGGGGGATTTAGGGTTAGGCACCCCCCGGGACATTAGGGTTAGGCTAGGTGAAGGGGGGATTAGGGTTAGGCACCCCCCCGAGGGACTTAGGTTCTTAGGTTTAGGCAGCGGGGAAGAATATAAACACTAATATATAACAATGCGTGATATGGAAAATATAAAATATGATTAAACCTACAGAAAGTTGTTTATTGTTGTACTTCATTCAGTTTTGGTATTTGACTTTGACAGTCCACCCTTTGATAGTCTATTAAACTATCACCCTTGATATTTATAATGTAGGATCTTATTGCAGATTGTCCAGTTCTGTGTTGTAATACTTTATTGGTACCCTAGCATCCATTTCTATACCAAGGAAGTTGGTCCTTTTGAACATATTCCTAACATGCTTTATAAATAGAGGTATCATTTTAATAATATATATATTTCACTAGTATGGTTGACAGTATTATCAGCAGAAGTCTACCCAGCACATACATCATGCCATTAATGAATTTTGAAAACTTTCTCAGTGTCTCACCATAAGAACCACTCTGCTTAATATTCTCTTGCTCAATAGAGAATTAAAGGTTTACCCAAAATCTAATTTTTCTTTAAAGTATTTCATCTGGGTGGAACAAGTTACATCCAATTTTATCTCTAAAATTATATATCATATACCCTTGTTACCAAATTTTGACAATTTAATACAATCTTGTTGGATTGATTTTGGTTTTCAATATCAGTATGAATGTATCTTTGTCATTTGCTTATTGAACATGTGTCACCACAGTCAGTATTATCTTCTATTAAAACACACTCCTTCAAATTTCAAGTTTATCTGTAAAACAAAATAAAATATAAGCCAATGGTGACAGGCTAAGTGGTTGACTAGCGGTGGTTCTGATACTTTTGTAATACTTGCAATACTTCTTGCAATGCATACCCTGTCTCAGTCATCACTTCACTCAACTTTTTTTTTTATAACCAAATTAAAGACAAATTCACCCAAATAAACATTTCAAATTCCTACATTATAACACTTGAATAAAGTTGATTTGTATTACCTGGGTTGGAATGAGCCCCCTGTGGTAACACAAACTTTGCATATTTATCAGTTTCTGTATGCTGAGAGTTTAAAAAAAAAACTTGGTTGCCTGGATTCTTGGCAACTGGGCTATAGGTGAGGCTGCCACTCTCTTTGCAACCTCATCAGCTCTCCTTGTCTTAATAATATCATATAATAATAAGTGTAATCCTTATATATGCAAGTGCTTAGCCATTTTAGCTATGTCACTACCAGTGGAAGTTGTTTGGTTGTCAACAGTCCTTTATGTGCCTTGTGAATGTCATTTTGGTGTTCTAGTTGTTTCTCATAAACATTAAACATGATTCTTATCTGTCATATGACCCCAACTTTATATATGAAATTAAACTGATATAAATGTTCCATGCAATCATGCGTATCTGTGCAACTGCTAAATCCTCATAACTCTCCACCCTTTGTATCTTATGAGATCCATATGGTAAATAAATTACATGATTTATCATATTACATCTTTTGATGATTACTATTTGATGGTGCCATAAGAGCCAAATTCCATTTTGTGCTCGTTTGTGCCAAACTTAGAATGAGCAGATACTGCATACTGTGTTAGATCATGCCTTTATACTGACTTCCCTATATCCTGTTCAGTATCAATTGTCTCATCCCCCTGGGTCAGATAATGTCCCAAATATTTCTCCTATGTCCGACATGGCTGTAGCTCATCCTTATTATACCTTGTGTCCTGTTTGCAAGAGATGAAACAACAATTGTTTTAGTATCAGGCAAAGAAGACAATAATGAAGATAACAATAACTCATCAATATGATTAATGATGGATACATAACTTGGTTAAAAGGATTGAACCATTCACTTCAGACTTGTGGAAAGATACTTTGGGTATTATTGAACCTTTGGGGCACTAGCACTAATAGTCAGGATTAAGAGGTACAGAGAAGAAAGCAGGGTGAGGTCAGTGATAGCAAGAAAATAAATATGAGCAAGAAAATATTTTTTGTTTTTATTAGTACATTAAAAATGACCACTGGATTGGGCACTATGGGGAAATAACTTATTAATTTATTCTTATTTGATCCCACATCAAATTTATAATTAATAATCATTGCTAAAGTACCTTTTGCCCTCAATCCAGAGTCCTGTCCATCTTTAGTTCATAGGGAACTAGGTATTTGCAAAACAATTTTTTTTCTACCCTTGATGGAATAATATCTACAACACTTTGGTGCATCATTAGCCTGTGGGGAATTTCTAAACTATCCTGTACTTCCTGGACATGGTTTCCTGGAATATCCAGAAACATGCCATCAGGTCTACAGTAGATAATACATCCCATCTTACATAATAAATCACTCCCAGCTAGCAGGAAAAAATGTTTTGTCAGCAAGAGCCCAATAGTAACTTCTGCAGGGACAGTCAAAGGGTATTGATGCACTTTCCCTGTTACCTCCATGGCCGAAGTTGTTTCTTTTATAATTGGTAAATTTCTGCTGCTGCTGTTGTCATGCATACCTGGTTATTAGTATACAATGCATGTTCGCACCCTAAAAAGGATAAGTATTAATGCATCACATGGTCATGCCTTGCATAGTCACACTCTGCTCCAGGTACATGATGTCACACTGCATTGTCATGCTATGCATTTTCATAATCTACATGTGGCTTATTTCCAACATCACTTTGGTTGTGTGTTATGTGTGTTGTATTTGTATCCCTCCCCTATTTTTATAAGTGTGATCAATGGCAGACTTTTTAGGTGTGACCACTGCCATACCCCTTTAATTTGATTAGTTGATTAAAAGCACATTTTGATTTCACCGTTGTTGAAGGCTCCGAGTGCTGCCTGTTTTACAGTGGATTTATGTTGGGGGTGCTGTCCTCCTAAAGGAAGGCAACGGAGCAAGTTACCCCACGGTGGGTCCAGAGTGCCGGGTGATGGAGTAGCATATATATATATATATATATATATAAAAGTGTGATCAATGGCAGACTTTTTAGGCATGACCACTGCAATACCCCTTTAATTTAGATTTTATTTTCGGACTCTGGCCTTTAACGGCTCTCTGAGTCCAACCATTGATACTGCTACTGTTACTTCTCTGTAGTGTGCATTTCCCATACCTTTAATAAATAATAATTATGTTCTACTCCAAAGGCATTATATTGTGATATCACATAGAGGTTCAATCCCATCCCTATCTGAATTTACCACTAAGGAACACAATAGTACTCACCGGATGAAACCCTATATTACCTTGGTCTTCTAACACACTAGGGATTATCTCTCTACCTCATGGTTCAGCAATGGCTGCCAGGCTGAGTGGACAATGTGACCCAGCTCCTCTCCTGCCCAGTCCAGGCCACGTATAACTGCAACACATAAGACAATTCTGCAACTAAGGAGGGTCTATCTTCTATTTCTATTGGAAATTCATAAAGAATATAAACAATAATATATAACAAAGCATGATATTGAAAAGCAATATTTAAGTACGGTTGAGTCTCCCATATCCAAAATGCTTGGGACCAGGGGTATTTTGGATATCGGAATATTCCGTATTTTGCAATATTTGCAAACCAATTTTGAAATGTCTTAGGAATATGGCCCAAATCTAAAAACAGAATGCATTCATGTTTTATATACACCTTTTACACACAGCCTGCAGGTAATTTTATACAATATTTTCAATAATTTTGTGGCTCAAACAAAGTTTGTGTACATACATGAAAATTATTTATGTGTCATATATACCTTATACACACTGCCTGTAGGTCATTTTATACATTATTTTTAATAATTTTGTGCCTTAAACAAAGTTTGTGTACATTGAACCATAAAAAATCAAAGTTTTCACTATTTCAGCCATGCTAAAAATATTCTATATTTCGGATTATTCCGTATTTCGGAATATTTGGATGTGGGACACTCAACCTGTATATGGAAAATATAAAATATGATTTAAACATACAGAAAGTTGTTTATTGTTGTACTTCATTCAGTTTTGGTATTTGACTTTGACATCAGGCAGCCAGTGATAATGATGTGATAATGATGCCTTTAAATTATGCTGACAAGGTTCAGTTTATAAATGATTAAAAATACAAAAAAAACCTAGGGCCCCACCCTTAATCCATAACCAGCCCCGGGCCTCTGAGCCTATGGGACCCCACATATTTTTTCCTCATTTTTAACCTTTGATAAACATATTAAGCAAACAAAGCCTGCACAGATCTGTGCAGGGCTTTACCCAAACTTGCCTGTCACAGGTAGGTAAATTGTTTGAACATGATTTGCAGTCATTTTTTGGTCCGTTTCTTGTGGATTTTAAAACCGATTTTTATTAAATCTGTTGTTTGTATACTTGGCTATATAAAATAATTAATAGTTATCAAAGAAATAAATATTCCTGCTAGGGAAGTAAGCCCGGTAAACTGCAGGCAAATCTGGTTCAGACGTAAATATCTGCAAAATGAATAACCCCATCCTCACATTTTGCTCCTGAACCCCCATAGAAATATGAAGTTTTTCTACATTGCTATAAAACACTTTTTGAAGCAGCAACTGACCATTCTGATGCCCTAGCCCAATTACAAGTTGTGTGCCATGGAAGTGATGGACAGTGAGAGAAATTAGCAGTCCTGATAACTGATTTAGAGATTAGGAAATTTCTCTGCTTTACCTAACATTAAAACTCCAGGCCCAGATTGGTGACCAGCTGAATATTGTAAAATATTAGCTTATTATGTTCTTCTTCATTTCAGGTAAACTTGCATTAAAAAAGATTTTAATACTGCTAGAATTACTGTACTTCAAAATATTCTCTCCAATTTGTTACATTCAGCACAGAAAGGCTTCACGTAGGAGAGACACAACATATTAGACAATTGTTTGTGGCCGTGATCCATATGCAGCAATTAAATAGATGTCTAATAATGTGGCAAACCTTGTTGTGGAAAGGCATTCTAACCATATTTTGTGGTCTTAATTATGAGAATATTTAAATGTCAACAATTTGGCCCAGTTTTTCTGCATATTTTCTGAGCTCTATATGACTATACTTTATCATTCCTAATGATAAACTATGCAAACTGAGAGTATTTTTCCTTGGGTAGTGATACTAGGCAAGGATGTCTCCTGTTCCCCCTCCTCTTTAAAATTGCACTTGAACCCTTTTTACAGTATACTTCTGTCATGGGGCTCATGATTAATGTCAATAGAATGGAAGCATTGGATTTTTAACTGGAGAGGTGACGGGATTAGGACACTCCATTTCGGAAGTCTACACACACCCTCAGGTATGTATTTAGGCATCAATATCCCAAGCCAACCATCCCAAATGTATGCAGAAATTATCCCACAAATAATCTGTAACTTTATGAATGAACTACAGGTGTGGATGCATGTGCCTCATCATTTATAGGTAGATTGAGATAATTCAATCTTTGCTGCCTGAAGAAGCAGCCCGGTATCATAACGCATCAAAGATCATTTCAGTGAGACATTATAATTTATTTGTATTTTATGCTATATTTTTAGGTTCATCAATTGTTTGCCTATTTTTAAATGGTGATACTGTTTTTTAGTTATTTACTTTTTATGGTGATAACATATATTTTGTTATTATATTCATGTTATTTTTTTAATTGTGTGCACTAGAGAAAACATTTTAATTCATACATTTGTTTATCCATGACAATAATTTAATGTTTGTTATAACTATTAAATTAAATTATTATTATCATTTAAATGTCTGATCATTTTCTATTGCAATTTGCAGCTCACAAATATTTATTATTATTATTATTATTATTATTATTATTAATAAATTATATTTTTAGGATATCCCACAGTGCTATACAGAGGGCAAAAATAAGACAGTACTATGTAGAACAGTAAAATACAGTCGACAGTACAATACAGCTATTAGCATGAGACTGTATTTCTCTAGTCAGGACATTTTTTGGCAAGTCCTATAGCATTATGATGGTGGCGCGCTTGGACGCAGCAGCTGTGAGCTTTACAGCTTCATGGAATGCTAGAATTGCTAGCCAGAAGCTCCTTAGAACTTGTTTGATTAAAATATGCACAGAGTCTTGGCTGAACAATACAATTTTGAATGCTGCTGTTCAAATTACAGATAGGTCTTTATTCAGAACAGACAGAAATGAGGAGTCTGGTAAAATCAGAGATGGAAGTTTATGCACATACTGTATGTTAATAACAATTGGTGTTCAGATGCTGTCCTCATTGAGCCCTTTTGTTCAGCTAATGTGGAATATTTTGTCATAAAGTGCAGATCCTTTTACTTGCCTAGAGAAATCCATCCCACTACAAGCTCAAGTGGAAACTATCAGTGATAGGGTTGGCAAATCTAATGATAATGATGCCTATAGAGATGCTAGATTAAACTTGAAAAGAGGGATAAGAAAAGCTAAAAGAGGTCTTCCAATATTATTGAAAACAAGTTTTAGCGCAATGAGGATTCCAGCAGTATGTGGAAATATATACAGGATATTTCTGACTATAGGGCAAATAAGACTATTTCAGGTAGACAGTTCCATTGTCGAGGCATTAAATATAATTTATTCCTGTTTTGATAGTGGGAATGATACTCCATATACAGATGAAAGGCCTTTGGTTGGATGATTTGTCCATAAGATGCTCTTTTTTGCAGAACACATTCAGGTAAGGTCGTGGCCCGATAGGAATCAGGGAAAGATTTTGAAAGAATGTTCTGAGCAATTGACAGGGATTTTTACAGTGCTTTTTAATTCATCACTTGAACAGTGTATTGTGCCAGAATGTTTCAAAGCAGCAGTAGTTGTACCTGTTCCTAGAAGTAAAGCTTGTGAGCCAAATGAATATCGCCCAATAGCTGTGACATCACTTACAATGTAAGCCTTCGATCCACTAGTGATGGGTCATATTAAATTGAATGTTTCTGCTGATTTAGACCCATTTAAATTTGCTTATAGGGCAAACAGATTGACAGATGATGCTGCCCTTACCTTATTACATCAAGTGTTGACCTACTTGGGAAAGTATTCTTTTTTAAGAACTTTGATTTGTGGACTACAGTTCAACTTGTAACACTGTACTGTTATACCAATGTCTTTTAAATAATTTTACTTAGAAATGGATTTAGATTTTTTAACAAACAGGCCACAGGTTGTTAGAATGTGCAACCCCTTATTGAGTGAGATTGTGAAAAGCCCCTGTTATAATCCTTGTAATTTATGATTGTGCTTTGAGTTACATTTGCAGATGATATTGCTATAGTAGGTTGGATTAGGAAAGATGACGAGACTTAATAAGGACTGAAGTCTATAGGTTAGAAAAATGGAGCCATAAAAATCACTTAATTTTAAATGTGAAAAAAAACTAAAGAAATTATATTAAATTTTAGGAGATCAAACAGGCAGTCTCTTCATCTGGTAGTCTTGGCTGGACAGGCTGTTGATGTGATGCTACATTGTAGCACTTCGTATACAGATTCAGAGACTCAGTCGTACCCAGATATATAAGTGTTGGATATCTAACTAATCAGTACACTCTGCTGATGCTTCCTAGTTGCATTACATTGCAACTTAGATACATTTTCGGCAAACAAGACACCCAGCGCTGGAAAGATTGGCCTTTGGGCAGTTGTCAATAGGACATAAAGGACTGCTCTCTGCTAATGCCTCCTCCTCTTTTGTTCCACCTAGCCCCTTACCTGTCCAGCCACAGAGGAAGAGCACTGGGTTGGAGGCGGGGTTGATGCCTGATGGCTCTTTTGAACTCTCAGCCAATAATCTGAGGAATTCAAAGTAAGTTGACTTGTCTGAAATATCAGACTTCTCCAATCAATGGCTGAGAGATATGGGAAGTCATCAGGAAGCCCTAACCCCACCACATTGCTCAGTCTCTCCAGTTCCACCCAACAACAGCAGCCAGAAGCAGCAGCAACCCAGGGGCACCGAGTGTTTTCAGGAGGAGTTAGGTCAAGTGCATCCCGGAGAAGGGGTTTGCCAAGAGGGTGAAAAAGTTTACCTTAAGGTTGTGCAATGTTGAGGAGCAGGGCATTGGAAAATGAGGGGGAAGGGGATACAATGAGGCATTTGTGTTGGGGGAAGGGGAGCACAGTGAGGCCTGTGGATGGGGTAATATGGGAGCTCATTGAAGAAAGAAGAGCACAATGTGGGATGCGGAAGGGGTAGGGGAGCACAGTGTGGGGTAAGGAATGGGGAAAGGGAGCACAGTGTGGGGTGTGGAAAGGAGGTGCTTTATCCAGAAGTTATTTACAGTAACATCATGACCTACTCTTTTATACACCAATTTTTAATTCTTCAGCATATATGCCACTTACAATGTTACTTTGTAGTAATGTGATGCAAAATGGTAGCATCGGACATCAGCAAAAGTGCAAGCCAGAGTGGAGGGAAGACCATTATCTATTTAGCCTTTGGGTACCTGGCATGAATTTATGCCCCTGGTTGCCACTAAATAAACTGTATAGGTCAATCCTGTGTTATACCAGCCTACTAAGAAATTGTTTTTTTTTTCCAACTGTTATGCATAGACTAAATAATAATCAGTGAACTGCAGTAGTTTTTTTGTTGACAGTTCATGGATTGTGGATTGTTAATGACAATGAAGTTGATTCTGATTCTGTACCGATCAACACAGCTAATGATGCAATTCAGTATAAGCTGCAATCTGTACCCATTAGCATGAGCCAAAATAACTTGTTTAAAATCAAAGATAGAGGTGCAAAACAACAATATGGTTACGAGACAGAAACCCCAAGGAGGAGGTGTGGAGTGTAGCTGATGTGCAAGAGAAGTAGGTAGTGAGAACTGGGTGGAGGAGGGCCCTATTCATATGAGTTTACAATCTAAAGGGAATATGGGTGACAAACAGATGACACAGAGTAGGGGTGTAGGGAGAGCTAAGGGCAGGAAGCAAGTGTGTGAGGGATGAAAGATGTAACAAGAGAGCGAGGTGAACTACATAGTGACATGGTCAGATAGTGGACTGACAGACTTTTATGAACAGGTGTATTTTCAGAGTTTGTTTGAAGCTATGGAGGCTGGAGATAGATAGTCTGATAGAATGAGGGAGGTAATTCCAGTGAAGGGGGCAGAACAGGAGAAATCTTGGATTGGAGAGTCAGAACTAGTGATCTGAGTAATAGTGACCAGAAAGGGCAGGAGGGATTATTTATGGAGATGAGGTTGGAGATATAGGGAGCAGTGGAGTTGAAGAGGTCCTTGTACGTGAGAGTGAGGAGTTTAAAGAGGATTCATTAGAGAAAGGGGAGTCAGTGCAGGAAGGGAGGCAGATGAGGAGTGGCAATAGAGGAGGAGTAAGGTGCCCATACATGGTACGATTTTTTACACGATTTAGCCATTTTCGATCATTCGTAATGACCAGTCGTGTCAAAGTGGTATATTCCAGTATGATTATGATGATGATGCATGTTCCCAGCGTCATGTATTGGTATCGCAGATCAACTGAACCTGCAGGAAGATTTCGACCTATCGTGTAGGATTTGACACACATTGTACGGTGTTTTGCTTGATGTATGATTGCGATGTATGATTTACAATGTCCCTGGGCTACTCCCCTCCTCCATTTTGTGACAGACGACAGAGTGAAGAGAAGCAGCAGCATTGTCTCTTGTGGAGGTTTGCATATAAAAAATGAGTTATCGCCTGTATTCTATGTACACCCACCAATGTACTCCTGCACCTCCAATGCATATAACCCCTGCACCACCAATGCATAATGACCATTGCCCCACCAATGCATATTAACCACTGCACCCCCACAATGTGTAGTAACCACTTCCCCACCAATGCATATTAACCACTGCCCCACCAATGTTTATTTACCCCTGCTCCACCAATGCATATTAACCCCTGCCCCACCAATTCATATTACCCACTGCCCCACCAATGCATATTAACCACTGCACCCCCACAATGTGTAGTAACCACTTCCCCCCAATGCATTTTAACCACTGCCCCACCAATGCATATTAACCCCTACCCCACCAATACATATTAAGCACTGCACCCCCAATGTGTACAGACCCTCCAATATGATCTGTTCCATTAGGTACAAAATACTCTGCTCCTGGACTTCCCTCTTAAGTTATGATTGCAGTCACCTGTGCTGAAACACCTGTCTCATCAATTACCTAGTTCAACACAGGTGACTGCAATCACACATTAGGTGGAAAGTCCAGGAGCAGACCATTTTGTTCCTAATGGAATGGGTCATGTTGTAGGGTAGGTGTGTATAAAACACTGCCCCACCAATGTGTATTAACCACTGCACCACCAATTTGTATTAACCCCTGCACCCCCAATGTGTATCAACCCCTGCCCCACCAATACATTTTAACCACTGCACCCCCAATGTACCCTATGTCACCAACGTACTAGTCCATCAAGGGTTAATATCCACTGCACCCACAATGTACCCACTACCCCTGCCAATGTTATGACAGTGTAGCACAATGCAAGTTGTCCCCCAGTTGTTTAAAAAAAAAAGAAATGTACTATGAAAATAAACTGACACAGGTTTAAAAATTTATTTAGAACACACTAAAAACATATCAACTAATTAAAATAATTCAACTGGTAAAACATTAAAACTTTCAAATATTCCCACAGAAATGACCAGTGCAAGAGTGCGCCAATTTGTCATCGGTTTTCTTGAGCAATATTGCACCCACAAATGTCTGTGGTGCATAAAGGGGCCCGACTACAGCAATAAATACAAGAGAGCTGCTGCAATTGAAGAGCTTGTATGTTTCAGCAAGCCATTCCACAATGAGGCTTCCCCGAAGTGGGTGAAAGCTAAAATACTGAATTTACGTACTGTGTACATCAAAGAAAATAAAAAACAGCAGGCATCACAGGCATCTGGAGCAGGGGCCAATGAGGTATACACCAGTACCTTGTGGTACTTCGACCTCGTCAAGTTCCTGCATGAGCAGGAGCCACAGAGAGCTTCACAAGCGCTCATGGGTCCCTATAGAAAAAAAGGTCTATTAGAGTTTCCTCTGTGTTCTATTGAATAACATACAGTGCAGTACCTTACACACTATGTTGGTTTTCTTTTTTGTTTTTCTCCACATATCGCTCTCTATAGTCATATGACCGAAGAACTCCTCACCAGATAAGTTATTTATAAATCATCCTTATTGGTCTTACTTGTGATTTATTTATCTTTTAGACGCTAGCAGGCGCTTCTTTTATTATCTCCATATATATATATATATATATATATATATATATAGCCCAGCACTCTGTACCCACCATGGGGTAACTCACTCCGGTGCCTTCCCAAGGTGGACAGCACCCCCAACATAGATCAGCTCTGCAATAGGTGGCACTCAGAGACTTTTAATCAAGTAAACAAAGTAGTGTTTATTTCAATGTTTCGGGGAACATATCCTGAGGACGGGGATACGTTCCTCAAAATGTTGAAATAAACACTACTTTGTTTACTGGATATCAAGTCTCCAAATGCCACCTATTGCAGAACTGATGTATATATATATATATATATATATATATATATATATATACTGTGTTAGATTCTGTGCTGCTGCCAGAAGTGTTGCTGTGTGTATGATTGTGGCTGTCTGCTAATTCACCTGTTTGCTATCCAGACTAACTGTCCAGCAATTATCCCTGTGGATGCTGGTTCTAATTCTGCAATTACCATCACCCTGTAAAGTATCTGTATCTATTCCAGCCAATATCATGTGATCACCCTTGTATTGTATAATCCCCTACTACCTGAGCTTAAGACCTGGTGGCCACCTAAGTACCAGTGAGTGTATTCAACTCTATGGAAACAATGGGTGGTTGTTATAGTCAGAAGATCTCAGTAAGAGGCTCTTGGGGTCTTATACATATACAGGGGTGTTTCATAACAGAGATTTCCTCCAGTGGCACTCAGTGGCACTTGTACATTTTTGGACAAATCAGGTAAATCTGGAATGTCAATGTTGGAGTTTAAAATGCAGATGATGGACAGGTTTTTAGTTAGTAAGAAGTTTTTTTACATTTGATGTTGCTTGGAGCTGTTTTGAAAAGATCGACCAGATATATTAACTTTCACTTGGGGTGAGTAAGGATCTTTTTAAACATGGCTCATACTGTATGTCACAGACACATTATTTTCTACCTTATTAAAGGTGGCACTATTTGTCCATTTAAGTGCCAGAGATACACCCTTTTCATTTATAAGACCAACAAATGCACCTGAGAAGGAGAGAATGCTTTGGTCTTTGTTGTAGAATTCAGCAAGCTTTGGCAATTTCGCCTTAAAATGTCTTAGTCCTAACTGAACCATACCATACTTCACAAACTGTCCTGATTTTGGTGGGCCGTAGTATTCTGTGGGCAGGAAAGTTTGGAAAGTAACTCTCTCACCTGCTGCTCTAGATAGCACGTGGCATCCAGACACTGTACAGAGAAGCTCGGGAAGTAGTGGGCACACCACAAGCATGACGAGATATGGGCCATGATGTGCAGACATGCACTGGCATGATGAGCAATTGGGGCTTTGGCACATGTGAATTCCCCTTCACTAGTAGATTTGCTATTGTATATCACACAGCAGAATGGACTGACCACTGTGGTTCACAAAATAATAATTTCCATACGGTATACCTCATGGAATGACATTATGTGGAATGGAAAAGCAAAGGTGGAACCCAAAGCTTGTAGCACTGAAACATCACAACTCTAGGACACATTCAGTTTTTCTGCAAAATTTGAGGCACAAGAAATTTGTGCAGGGATTACATCTGCAATTTAAGTGAAATCCTTGCAATATTATTTGTATATAGTTTATGATATATAATACACAAACAATCTAACATCAGGACAAATTATATTCTACAGATAATACAAAATATGTTTCATGTGTATCATTTTAAAATTATGTGTATCATGTTAATATATATTTTCAAATCTTCTTTTATTAGATTTATACAAAACTGAAAAAGCAATGAGTGTACAAAAAAATAAGGAATGGGGCGATAGGTACCATTACATTGCCATATAGTACATAATAAGTAGGGGTGTGCACCGGCCACTTTTCGTGTTTTGTGTTTTGGTTTTAGATCTGGATCTTTCTTCGTGTTTTGGATCTGGATAGGTTTTGCCAAAACCACCCTTCCTTGTTTTGGGTTCTGGGTTTTGTGTTTTGGATCTGCATTTTTTTGAAAAAAAGCATAAAAACAGCTAAAATCACAGAATTTGTAGGTTTTTCTGCTCCTATGCTATTATTAACCTCAATAACCTTAATTTCCACTCATTTCCAGTCTATTCTGAACACCTCATACCTCACAATAGTGTTTTTATGTCCAAAAGGTTGCACCGAGGTAGCTGGATGACTATGCTAAGCGACACGAGTGGGCGGCACAAACACGTGACCCATCTAGGCGTGATACTGCAGTGGCAGACAGGATGGCAGTTTGAAAAACTAGGCCCCAAACTGTACATAATGCAAAGAAAAAAAAGAGGTGCAAGATGGAATTGTCCTTTGGCCCACCCACCCACCCTTATGTTGTATAAACAGGACATGCACACTTTAACAAACCAATTATTTCAGCGCCAGGGTCTGCCACACAACTGTGGCTGAAATGATTGCTTCGTTTGGGCCCCCACAAAACAAGCTGGCAATTAATCTGTCCCTGCACAAACTGGCTCTATGGAGGTAAGATGTCATCCTCATCCTCCTCATCCACTGATTCCTCACCCTCTTCAGTGTGTACATCCTCATCCTCACAAAGTATTAACTCGTCCCCACTTGAATCCACCACCACAGGTCCCTCTGTACGTTCTGGAGGCTGGTCTCCCTGGAAGAGCTGATAATTAATTTTGATGAACATCATCTTCTCCACATTCTGTGGAGAAACCTCCTACGCCATTCGCTGACAAGGTTCCCAGCTGCACTAAACACTCTTTCGGAGTACACACTGGAGGGGGGGCAACTCAGGTAAAATAGAGACAGTTTGTACAGGGGCCTCCAAATTGCCTCTTTTTCCTGCCAGTACAGGTATGGACTGTCTGACATGCCTACTTGGATGCTGTCACCGATGTAATCCTCCACCATTCTGTCAATGGTGACAGTATCATATGCAGTGACAGTAGACATGTCAGAAATTGTTGCCAGGTCCTTCAGTCCGGACCAGATGTCCAAACTTGGTCCTGCCTGCCCTGCATCACTGCCAGCGGGTTGCTTAGGATACCTAAGTTTTTTCCTGGCAGCCCCAGTTGCGGGAGAAAATGAAGAAGGAGCTGTTGACGTGTCATGTTCCACTTCAGCTGACAGTGTGTTCACCAGCAGGTCTTTGCACCTCTGCAGGTTTGTGTCGGCCGGAAAGAGAGACACCACATAGGATTTAAACCTAGGATTGAGCACTGTGGCCAAAATGTAGTGGTCTGATTTCAACAGATTGACCACCCTGGAATCCTGGCAAAGCGAATGAAGGGCTTCATCCACAAGTCCCACATGCCGAGCGGAATCGCTCCATCTTAGCTCCTCCTTCACTTTCTCCAGCTGCTTCTGCAAAAGCCTGATGAGGGGAATGACCTGACTCAAGCTGGCAGTGTCTGAACTGACTTCACGTGTGGCAAGTTCGAAGGGCTGGAGAACCTTGCACAACATGGAAATCATTCTCCACTGCGCTTGAGTCAGGTGCATACCCCCTCCTTTGCCTATGTCATAGGTGGATGTATAGGCTTGAATGGCCTTTTGCTGATCCTCCATCCTCTGAAGCATATAGAGGGTTGAGTTCCACCGCATCACAACCTCTTGCTTCAGGTGATGGCGGGGCAGGTTCAAGAGTGTTTGCTGGTGCTCCAGTCTTCGGCACGCAGTCGCTGAATGGCGAAAGTGGCCAGAAATTTTTTGGGCCACCCAATGCATCTCCTGCACGCCCCTGTCGCTTTTCAGAAAATTCAGCACCACCAAGTTTATTGTGTGAGCAAAACATGGGATGTGCAGGAATTTGCCCAGATGTAATGCCCGCACATTATTGGTGGCATTGTCAGATATCACAAATCCCCAGGAGAGTCTAAGTGGGGTAAGCCACTGGGCGATGATTTCCCTCAGTTTCTCTAAGAAGTTGTCAGCGGTGTGCCTCTTACTGAAACCGGTGATACACAGCGTAGCCTGCCTTGGAATGAGCTGGCATTTCTGAGATGCTGCGACTGGTGACGCTGCTGCTGTTGCTGCGTAAGGTGATACATCTACCCAGTGGGCTGTCACAGTCATATAGTCCTTAGTCTGCCCTGTTCCACTTGTCCACATGTCCGTGGTTAAGTGGACATTGGGTACAACTGCATTTTTCAGGACACTGAGGACACTTTTTCTGACGTTTCTGTACAGTCTCGGTATCGCCTGCCTAGTGAAGTGGAATCTAGACGGGATTTGGAACCGGGGACACACTACCTCCATCAATTGTCTAAATCCCACTGCACTAATGGCGGATACCGGACGCATGTCTAACACCAATATAGCAGTCAAGGCCTCAGTTATATGTTTTGCTTCAGGATGACTGCTGTCGTACTTCATCCTCCTCGCTAAGGACTGTTGGAGGGTCAATTGTTTAGTAAAAGTAGTGGTGTTCCTACTTCCTCTCTGGGATGATGAACGACTCCCAGCAGCAGCAACAGCAGCAGCGGCAGCAGGAGGCGTAGCAATGCAGGATCCTCCGGAGGAATCCCGAATAGGAGAGTCAGTCATGCCAGTGACATGGCCTGCTGGACTACTTCCGATCCTGACTAAGGAGGAAATTGACGAGGAGGGAGTTGACGGTGTGGTTTGCAGGCGCTTGGATACAACAGGACAATGGGATTTAGGTGTCCCTGGACTGCTTATGGTCTTAGCCAAAGTTTCTGAACTTGACAGTAACTTATTATGAACGCGCTGCAGGTGCCGTATAAGGGAGGATGTTCCTAGGTGGTTAACATCCCTACCCCTACTTATTCCACCTTTATATAAGGTACATATGGCAAGACAGTTGTTGTCCGGATTTGGATAGAAATATTGCGAGACCAAAGAGGTGGAATGTTTGGTCTTCTGCCCAGGCATGACCGTGATGGGCTTTTTCATCCCACGGACAACAACTGTCTCCCCCGGAGCCTGATTTAAACAAACCACATCACCATCAGAATCCTCCTCGCCAACTTCCTCCTCAGCGCCAGCTACACCAGTATCCTCATCCTGTTGTACTTCAACAGTGACATCTTCAATTTGCTTATCAGCAAGTGGACTGTGGGTGCTCCTTTCAGCACTTGCAGGGGGCATGCAAATAGTGGAAAGAGCCACCTCTTCCCGTCCAGTGCTGGGAAGGTCAGGCATCGCAACCGCCACCACACTTGGACTCTCCTTGGGGATTTGTGATATCTTCTTAGAACACACAGTTCTTCACTGTGCTTTTGCCAGCTTAACTCATTTGATTTTTTTAGTGGGAGGAGGGCTTCCATCATCATGTGAAGCTGAACCACTAGTCATGAACATAGGGAAAGACCTTAGCCGTTCCTTGCCACTCCGTGTCATAAATGGCATATTGGCAAGTTTACGTTTCTCTTCAGATGATTTAAATGTTTTTTTTAAGGTCATTTTCCTGAACTTTGTCATTTGGGATTGTATGTGGCTTCTACTATGACATTGGGCATCGGCCTTGGCAGACGAAGTTGATGGCATGTTATCGTCTATGTCATGACTAGTGGCAGCAGCTTCAGCACTTAGAGGAAGTGGTTCTTGATCTTTCTCTATTTTATTTTTAACGGAGAAAGTTTGGTCCTCCATTTATGTTATATCGATTTGATATATACGTGCGGATAAGGCGCACACAAACACAGAAAATATTTTTTTATTTTTGCTGGAGAGTAGTGCACTTTGTGGGTTACACCACCCTTTAAGAAATGAGCCAGCCGGCTCTTTACTTATGGGAAACAGGCGCACGCTTGGCGCTGCTCCTTTGTTGATGCACGTGCAGCTACTGCGCACACAATTCACAAACACAGAAAATATTTTTTAATTTGGTTTGGAGTGTACTTTGGGGGTTACAGCACCCTTTAATTGTCAAGCCAGCCGGCCCTTTACTTATGACACAGGCGCACGCTTGGCACTACTTTGTTGATGCACGTGCGGCTACTGCGCACACAATTCACAAACACAGAAAAAATATTTTGTTATTTGGTTTGGAGTGTACTTTGGGGGTTACAGCACCCTTTAACGGTCAAGCCAGCCGGCCCTTTACTTATGACACAGGCGCACGCTTGGCAATACTTTGTTGATGCACGTGCGGCTACTGCGCACACAATTCACAAACACATAAAAAATATTTTGTTATTTGGTTTGGAGTGTACTTTGGGGGTTACAGCACCCTTTAATGGTCAAGCCATTCGGCCCTTTACTTATGACACAGGCGCACGCTTGGCACTACTTTGTTGATGCATGTGTGGCTACTGCGCACACAATTCACAAACACAGAAAAAATATTTTGTTATTTGGTTTGGAGTGTACTTTGGGGGTTACAGCACCCTTTAACGGTCAAGCCAGCCGGCCCTTTACTTATGACACAGGCGCACGCTTGGCAATATTTTGTTGATGCACGTGCGGCTACTGTGCACACAATTCACAAACCCAGAAAAAATATTTTGTTATTTGGTTTGGAGTGTACTTTGGGGGTTACAGCACCCTTTAACGGTCAAGCCAGCCGGCCCTTTACTTATGACACAGGCGCACGCTTGGCACTACTTTGTTGATGCACGTGCAGCTACTGCGCACACAATTCACAAACACAGAAAATATTTTTTTATTTGGTTTGAAGTGTACTTTGGGGGTTACAGCACCCTTTAACAGTCAAGCCAGCCGGCCCTTTACTTATGACACAGGCGCACGCTTGGCACTACTTTGTTGATGCACTGCAGCTACTGTGCACACAATTCACAAACACAGAAAAAATATTTTGTTATTTGGTTTGGAGTGTACTTTGGGGGTTACAGCACCCTTTAAAGGTCAAGCCAGCCGGCCCTTTTACTTATGACACAGGCGCACGCTTGGCACTACTTTGTTGATGCACGTGCTCCTACTGCGCACACAATTCACAAACACAGAGAATATTTTTTTTTTGGTGTGGACTGGAGTGTACTTTGGGGGTTACAGCACCCGTTAACGGTCAAGCCAGCTGGCCCTTTACTTATGACACAGGCGCACACTTGGCACTACTTTGTTGATGCACGTGTGGCTACTGCACACTCAATTCACAAACACAGAAAAAATATTATTTTTTTAGCACTTGGGGGGAGCACCCCTGATGGACAGAGCACCCCCTGGACAACACTACAGCACACCTTTAGGACTGGGACACTGCACAGGACTTTGGAGTGGACACAGCCCCTATGGAGAACTGACTGCACAACACAGTCCAGCCAGCCCCTGTGGACTTTGAAGTAGTGGACACAGCCCCTATTAACAACAGCAGCACAGCACAATACAGCCAGCCCCTATGGACTTTGAAGTAGTGGACACAGCCCCTATGGACAACATCAGCACAGCGCAGCACAGCACAGCACAGCACAACACTACTCTGCACTACACTACACTACACAGCCCAGCCAGCCCTAACTCCCACCCTCCCTCTTCACTGTCCACAGCCGAGTGAGAAAATGGCGCCGACGCGGGTACCTTATATAGGATCCAAAACCCGCGAGACCCGGAAGGCGGGATGATGACGTTTTGCCTCGATTTCAGATCCGAGTCAGGCGGGAAAAGTCGAGCCTGACTCAGATCTGCCTCGGATCGGGGGGGCTCGGTGGGGTTCGGATTTCTGAAATCCGAACCCGCTCACCCCTAATAATAAGTACAAATAGTATGGTTAACATTTCCAATTCATATAGATGGAACGTGGAGGGGACCGCACTAATTAGCTAAGACCAATATTTAAATATATTAAACTATTCACCCAGAAACTATCCCTACATCATATCAGTTCAAACGCTTAAAAATCCTTGAGTGGTCCTAATTAATTGAGAATTAGTCATTATTGTGAAAATGTTATCAACTACTCCCTTTTGCATTAATTGTTGAAATAGGGTTAAATTAAAAGCTTTATATTCTACTGTTTCCATCTTGTAATGTTTGTGTATTATCATCAATACCTCAGAAAAAGTAGGAGGAAGAGGCTGTTGGGCAATTGCTGGTTTAATAAATTAATAAAATTTTGTACAATCATATATTTATCTCTTTTTGATTGAATCTCTAGATGGATTCAGTATGATTTACCCCCCCCTTCCCCGCTGCCTAAGCCTAAGTCCCCCGGGGGGGTGCCTAACCCTAACCTCCCCCCGGGGGGTGCCTACCCCCCTTCCCCTAGCCTAATAAAAACCTCCCGGGGGGTGCCTAACCCTAAGTCCCCCCCGGAAATCCTAAACCTAACCCCCCCCCCTTGGCTGTCTGTGTCTGTCGCCCGGATTACCTTCAATCGGTAGGGAAAACGACAGGCGTCGATATTTCGATGCCTGTCATTTAACCCTTGCCGGGATTATACAGTCGGGAAGCCGGCAGTCGGGATTCCGTCCATCGGCTTCCTGACTATTTCCCTTCTAGACATAAAAGAAGTAGAGCAACTTCTGTCTGTAACTCAAATTGACCTTCTCTTGTTACTTGTATTAGTATAGATATGGCATTCCATAGAGCAGTGGTTCTCAAACTTGGTCCTCGGGACCCCACACAGGTCATGTTTTCCAGGTCACCCAACAGGTGCACATGTGTAGTCATTGCTCACTGACACATTTTATAAGAGCCACAGGTAGAGCTAATTATTTCACTTGTGATTTTGTGAGGAAACCGGGAAAACATTAACTGTTTGGGGTCCTGAGGATTGAGTTTGAGAACCTGTGCCATAGAGGTTTAATGATAAGGCAATTTCAAAGTAGTAAATTGCCTACATGGCAGTAGTCTCTGCAACACAAATTTGAGGTAGAGGGGGACATTTTATGGCATTTACCGGGAGTAAGATATCAGCTGTGAATGATGTTGATGAACATTTTTTTCGCATGAGCTAAGCATTTCTACATTTTATGTTAAGGTCAAAAAATCTTTCCCCAATGTTCTTCTGAAATGTTCCTAGATACATCTGCTTCCCATTTCAACTGAGCAGAGAACATTCCCTTTTTTCTGTGTATTTAGAAAATTGTCATACCAACTTGTGTTTGGTGCATACTAGTGTCATCAGGATACATAGTGTTAGGGCATATAAACCAGTGTCTGTCCTCAGTGGAGATTTGAAAATAAAGATCACTGAAAATATAAAATGAATGTAAGTATAATGTGTCCAATTCTATTATTTTCAATATGTACATATTAGGTGAACGTACAGTAATGGCATTTTATATAAAGTTTACAATAGGTTGCAGTTTTATATAATTAATCATAGCTACTGTACCTCACACCAGTAAACTGCATATAATCTTAGAAAATTAAAAGACCTTATTGCTATTTATAATTTTTTTTTTCTTACAGAAGCAAGATTGCACACTTATATTATGAATTGTAAGCTTTTTTTTATGGGCTATGTTCCCATTAACTGTCATTTAAATGATGTCAATCAAAGCTGTTTGCATCTGGTACTGATGCCACGTGAAATTTATTTATTGATACTTTCAGTCACACATGAAAAGTTTTGCAGATGGTGTCTTTGCATTTATTTATTTATTTATTCTTCTCCTTTATGTATTTAACTTTTCTCACTCATGGTCTCGCCACACACTCTTTCACGCCAATTCCATTTGATATATATCTATATAATTTTTTTTTTAAATAGATGTAATCAATGGCATGTTAAACACTGGGGAATCTTTTATGCATTTTCTGTTAGGACAAGCGCAGCACCACTGTAGATCACAAGAATAAACAACTCAGGCTGATTCAATTACAATGCCTTGGCTGGGTTTTTATCTGCTGGTGACATCATTTCAATCAAAATGTAAAATAATACAATCCAATAGATGCAAGAGGGAGAGATAGGACACAGACTGCTGCACTTAGTCATTTAATAAAAAAAAAATACAAAAAAAAGAAAGAAGAAACGTTCTCTGTGACAGCCTTCTAAGACTTCTATTTCCAAAACTCTATTACCTTGTATAATAGTATTCAAAAGGATTGAATGCAGAAAATTGTCTATTACTTTTTATTAGTGAGGGATGTGTAGGATACAGCTTACCCTCCCCCCAACTGGCTTTGTTCCTTTAATTAATGAAAACATCACATTCATGTACTGCCAACTGTTTTGCTTTCCCCTCCGCTTTCTAACCTCTTCTGAATAAGGCTTATGCTGTATTTATAAATTTGTATATCACTAAATGCTTACTATGCTTTATTGTAAACAATAAACTGTATGTTTTTAATATCATTATAATAGTTATACATTAGAGAATCTTCCTCTGTTCATTTTAATACCCATTAAGAATGTTTTACCTGTTTGTTTGCATAATAGTGTAGGTGGATACATTTTTGTCTGTTGTAAAATATGTGCTACATTAATAACAGGAGAACATCTCTCAGTACTTCCATATAGTCAAAGATGGATGCTGTGCTATTTCCAAATAGTGAACCTGAGTCAGAGAAAGATGCAGTGCTATTTTAAAATAGTGGGCCTGATCAGAGATAGAAGCAGTGCTATTTCCATATAGTGGGCCTGAGTCAGAGATATACGCTGTGCTACTTCCATATAGTGGGCCTGAGTCAGAGATAGACGCAGTGCTATTTACAAATAGTGGACCTGAGTCAGAGATAGACGCAGTGCTATTTACATATAGTGGGCCTGAGTCAGAGATAGACGCAGTGCTATTTTAAAATAGTGGGCCTGAGTCAGAGATAGACGCAGTACTATTTCCAAATAGTGGGCCTGAGTCAGAGATAGACGCAGTACTATTTCCATATAGTGAACCTGAGTCAGAGATAGACGCAGTGCTATTTCCATATAGTGGGCCTGAGTCAGAGATAGACGCCGTGCTATTTCCTTTCCATATAGTGAACCTGAGTCAGAGATAGACGCAGTGCTATTTCCATATAGAGGGTTGAGTCAGAGAAAGACACAGTGCTATTTCCATATAGTGCACCTGAGTCAGAGATAGACGCAGTACTATTTCCAAACAGTGAACCTGAGTCAGAGATAGACACAGTGATATCTCCATATAGTGGGCCTGAGTCAGAGATAGACACAGTGCTATTTCCATATAGTGGGTCTGAGTCAGAGATAGACGCAGTGCTATTTCCAAATAGTGAACCCGAGTCAGAGATAGACGCAGTGCTATTTCCATTTAGTGAACCTGAATCAGAGAAAATCAGAGATAGACGCAGTGCTATTTCCATATAGTGGGCCTGAGTCAGAGATAGACGCAGTGTTATTTCCATATAGTGGGCCTGAATCAGAGATAGACGATGTGCTATTTCCAAATAGTGAACCCGAGTCAGAGATAGGCACAGTGATATCTCCAAATAGTGGGCCTGAGTCAGAGATGGATGCAGTGCTACTTCCAAATAGTGGGCCAAAATCAGAGATGGACGTAGTGCTATTTGCAAATAGTGGGCCTGAGTCAGAGATGGACCCAGCACTATTTACAAATAGTGGGCCTGAGTCAGAGATAGACGCAGTGCTATTTACAAATAGTGGGCCTCAGTCAGAGATGGATGCAGCGCTATTTACAAATAGTTGGCCTGAGTCAGAAATGAACGCAGCGCTATTTACAAATAGTTGGCCTGAGTCAGAGATGGATGCAGTGCTATTTCCAAATAGTGGGCCAAAATCAGAGATGGACGTAGTGCTATTTACAAATAGTGGGCCTGAGTCAGAGATGGACCCAGCACTATTTACAAATAGTGGGCCTGAGTCAGAGATAGACGCAGTGCTATTTACAAATAGTGGGCCTCAGTCAGAGATAGATGCAGCGCTATTTACAAATAGTTGGCCTGAGTCAGAAATGAACGCAGCGCTATTTACAAATAGTTGGCCTGAGTCAGAGATGGTGCAGTGCTATTTCCAAATATTGGGCCTAAATCAGAGATGGACGTAGTGCTATTTATAAATAGTGCGCCTGAGTCAGAAATGGACACAGCGCTTATTACAAATAGTGGGCCTGTGTCAGAGATGGATGCAGTGCTATTTACTAGAGATGTGCGCCGACCCTCGTGTTTTGGTTTTGGTTTTGGATCTGGACCCCTCCCTGTCTTTGGATCTAGATTAGATTTGACAAAACCTCACCTCCGTGTTTTGTTTTCGTGTTTTGGTTTTGGATCTGGATTTTTTTCTTTCAAAATCATAAAAACAGCTAAAATCACATAAAATGGGCCTGTTTGTGTTCCTACTGTATAATTAACCTCAATAACATTTATTTCCAGTAATTTCTAATCAATTTTGACCACCTCACAATATTATTTGCTTCATCTAGTTAAGGGAAAAAGGTTGCATCCAGCTAGTTGGCTGACTAAGCTAAGTGACATAGTGGGCGGCACTAACATGTGGCAGTTCAGTTTCTAATTTCCAATACGGATACAGTGTGTTATACAGTGTGGGTTGGATACACCAATCAGTGGCAAATGCAGGATTTCTAGAGGGGGGTTTCCAAATGCTCGATTTTAGAGTGAGTGTGGCCAGTCAATGAAGAGGGCATAATTAGCAGTTAACCAGCTTTAATATGCGTCATACAAAGTGTATTGTGTGTCAATAATTCCAGCAGACACAGGACCAGCGATCACAGTAAGCCATTAGGTGCGGCAGTAGGTCCATCCTTCCTGAGCTGAATGTTTTTATTTTAAATGTGGGCACCATTCCAAGAACATGCAGCACTAGTAAAATTATATTATATTACTATTTCTATTGTGGTAATGGTGTGGGCTGGGGAGGGGGGTTTCCAGGCAGACGGAAACCCCCCCTGCGTTTGCCTAAGCCAATAGTGCACTTACTGTGACAGCAGTGTCGGCAGAGCGGGGTTGCTGACGGTGTCCTCAGTACATGGAATGGCAGTGCTGTGGTGCTGGCAGTGTCCTCAGTGAAGGGTACTGGTGATGTCGACAGTGCGGGGGTGTCAGCGGTGTCTTTAGTGCAGGTTTTCTGGCTGTGTTGGCAGTGCGGAGGTTGCTGGCAGTGTCCTCAGTACATGGAATGGCAGTGCTGCGGTGCTGGCAGTGTTGTCAGGGAAGGGTGCTGGCGGTGTTGACAGAGCAGGGGTGCCAGCGGTATCCTCAGTGCTTGTTTGCTGACAGTGTCGGCAGAGCAGGGGTACTGGTGGTGTCCTCAGTGTGGGAGTGTCAGCAGTGTGGGGGTCACTGACGATGTCCTCAGTACGTGGGACAGCAGTGCAGGAGTGTTGGCAGTGTCGGCAACTGTGGTGTCTGCAGCGGGGGATGCTGCCAGTGGGGGTGCCGGCGGTGTCAGCAGTGGGGGGTGCCGGCGGTGTCAGGCGGTGGGAGATGGCGGACGCCATCTTCTTTTTCTACTGTGTGCATTTCAACGGGCTAAACGCTGATTGGCTGAGAGCTGTGACAGACGGCTCTCTTAGCCAATCAGCGTTAAGCCCAGTCAATACCACGGGTGAGGGATCCGGGGCAGGCAGGGAGTTCCCCGAAATTCAGGTTGGTTCGGATCTCTGAGATCCGAACCCGCTCATCTCTACTATATACAAATAGTGGGCCTGAATCAGAGATGGACATAGTCCTATTTCCAAATAGGGGGCCTGAGTCAGAGATGGATGCAGTGCTATTTACAAATATTGGGCCTCAATCAGAGATGGACGCAGCGCTATTTCCAAATAGTTGGCCTGAGTCAGAAATGAACGCTGTGCAATTTACAAATAGTGGGCCTGAGTCAGAGATGGATGCAGCTCTATTTCCAAATAGTGAACCTAAGTCAGAGATGGACGCAGAGCTATTTACAAATAGTTGGCCTGAGTCAGAGATGGACGCAGCGCTATTTACAAATAGTTGGCCTCAGTCAGAGATGGATGCAGCGCTATTTACAAATAGTTGGCCTAAGTCAGAGATGGATGCAGCGCTATTTACAAATAGTTGGCCTCAGTCAGAGATGGATGCAGCGCTATTTACAAATAGTTGGCCTCAGTCAGAGATGGATGCAGCGCTATTTACAAATAGTTGGCCTGAGTCAGAGATGGATGCAGCGCTATTTACATATAGTTGGCCTCAGTCAGAGATGGACGCAGCGCTATTTACAAATAGTTGGCCTGAGTCAGAGATGGATGCAGTGCTATTTACAAATAGTTGGCCTGAGTCAGAGATGGATGCAGTGCTATTTACAAATAGTTGGCCTGAGTCAGAGATGGACGCAGCGCTATTTCCAAATAGTTTGCCTGAGTCAGAAATGGATGCAGCGCTATTTCCAAATAGTGAACCTAAGTCAGAGATGGACGCAGAGCTATTTACAAATAGTTGGCCTGGGTCAGAGATGGATGCAGTGCTATTTACAAATAGTTGGCCTAGGTCAGAGATGGATGCAGTTCTATTTACAAATAGTTGGCCTAAGTCAGAGATGGACACAGAGCTATTTCCATATAGTGAACCTAAGTCAGAGATGGACGCAGAGCTATTTCCAAATAGTGAACCTAAGTCAGAGTTGGTCACAGAGCTATTTACAAATAGTTGGCCTGAGTCAGAGATGGACGCAGCGCTATTTACAAATAGTTGGCCTAGGTCAGAGATGGACACAGCGCTATTTCCAAATAGTGAACCTAAGTCAGAGATGGACACAGAGCTATTTACAAATAGTTGGCCTGAGTCAGAGATGGACGCAGCGCTATTTACAAATAGTTGGCCTAGGTCAGAGATGGATGCAGTGCTATTTCCAAATAGTTGGCCTGAGTCAGAGATGGACGCAGCGCTATTTCCAAATAGTGAACCTAAGTCAGAGATGGACACAGAGCTATTTACAAATAGTTGGCCTGAGTCAGAGATAGATGTAGTGCTATTTCTAAATAGTGAGCCTGAGCTATAGATGGATGCAGCGATGATAATTACACAATTGAGCGATGTTGTGCTACTGCGCATGCATGAAAAGTCTCGGAAATGCTTACTGCGCATGCGCAAACTTATTTGAACGATGCCATTTGCATTTGCATACGGATCTCCATAACACTTGCAAAGTTGATTTGTCATTCCTGAGCATTTGAAGGTAGAGACTGCTAGGTGACCTAAAGTGATGACAAAGAGGTAATTTCATGAGCATGTAAGGATAGTGTCACAGGTATGTCTGGGAACACTGTTGCATTCCCAATCACAAATAGACTCTAGGCTCCCACAGATGTAGATGGTGCAAGCAATGTTGCATTGATGTTGGAGTGTTTACAATCTCTATCGCAGATGCATAAACCACACAGCCTTAAAGTGGGCGTCTCTCTGCTCATACACTTCATCACAACATTTGCGCACAAAGGTAAGGCTGAGATTAGCATTTGCATATTCCCACAATCGCTTTTGTGAGAGCATCTGAGACTGTGGCTGCATTTGCATCCATCTTTGAATCAGGCCCTGTGTCATCCTGATTATAAGTATATAATTATTTTTACTAAAAAAACAGAGACCAGTAAGGTGGTGGTTGGCATTAATTAAAAATGGGTGAAAAGGAAAAGGGTGCACTAGTGTAGTTATGTTTTTTTCTCATGTGTAAACTACAAAAGTAGAAGCAGAGAAATTGATTAATTGCCATGGGTTACATGGCCCGTTTTACAGTATGTCCCAATTTTCAGAAATTGTTGTTTTACTTATCATCGTTCTCAGTAGCATATAAGTCTGAAAGCTGGCACTTTGGATCTTTTAAATACATACATTTAAATTGATTAACACCTTCTAAATTAATATTAACATTTTGATTAGATTGATTTCTTGTATTGGGAACACAAACTGACCAGTTATCTTGTTTGAGCCAAGCCAGTATTCAAGCTATCACCCTCACCTTATTGCCACAATACCATGAATCATTAATGAACACAGACAATGCTCTGTACTGCTCCTCTTCAGTCTTTAACCAATATATTTTATTACTAGAAACAACTGTAGCAACCCTTAGGGCTGATTCTGAGTTGGACACAGCCTGTCTGCGAGTTTATGTAAATGATGCTACAAAGTCCTTCCCTGGTGTTTATCCATGTATGTGCATGGACTGAGATGCCTACAGTCAGCTTTCATAGATGTCTTTAGATGCACTATTGGTTGCACCATCGAAACTTGCAGCAGACCTGCAGTATGGTAAGGTGCAGTTTCTCTGTTTAAGTATGGCCTCCTATGTGATCGGTTGAGCATCTGTGTATGCAACCAGTTTCATCGACATGTCTGCGCGACACTCCCATAACACACCCATAAGATGAACCATCTCTGTGTGTGCCATAAGCCACTTCCTGGGCACCACCAAGGAGCACACACTCATTTTTTAAAACATTTCTGAGACCATGCATCGCCCATACACCTGAATCGCAACTCCAATCTGGATGCATGCGCAGTGCAACATAGATGCATGCGCAGAAGAAGAAAATCATTTCACTGCGTCAGATATCGGCAATGTGTGCGACTCAGAATAAGGCCCTAACTCTCTGAATGACAAAAAAATTGCATTAACTTTCCATGGTAGCATATCAAAATAATGACTCTGCTTAAGTAACATATTCATTTTGTAACTGTTTATTTTCTTGCCAAGCAGCTGCTGTTCTGATGTGAGTTTATGTAGTAACGTTGCAAACATTAGAAACCATTTAGCAAATAAAAGCAATTCCATCACATCTAGCTTTTCTATCACCTCTTACTTGTGGTTTAGTCACCTATATTACCTACTCACTCACAATTTGAGACAGTAAAGTAAACAACAAGTATCCCCCTATGTATCACAGAGTATGCATGCCTCACCTAAATTCACCATCAACTTATTTTCTACATTTGTCAGGTTCTGAAGGACATAATATTGAGGAAACTAAAGCAGAAGACACACTCTGAGATCCCCAGTGTTATCTGGCAATCATCTAGGTCTCCATGTTGTGGTTCCAAAAGAAACAGACCTTTAAATAATCTGAAAAATGTGTTTGGTACATGGTTGTTATCAGCCAATCTTCTAGCACTAACAGGTCCAGGTATTAGTCATAAGTGAGATGTTCAAATGGCCTGAATGGCAAATGTGCACATTTTTTCTAATTCAGCCAATCACACGTGATTTATTTAAACAATAATTTTATTGCTCATCACCTGAATCAAGTGGTATGATTTTCCCATTTGTGGAAAGTTTTAGGGCCCACATGTAATATATGACTAGTTAATAACTAAGAAGGATCTTTGGCTTAGTCTACAATTTACAGTATACCTTTAAACATTACTTAAACTAAAGGTAACTTGAGACAATCACCACCAAATATATATGTCCTAGATAGTAGCAATGGAATGTGTCATGCTTGTAGACACAGAATCTTCTTTGGTAGCAGCTGTACATATGATTCTTGATCCCTATCATAGTGAGAGAAGATCAGTCACACAGTACTCACCAACATCTTATTTATCATGTGGTGGGCATTGTGATTCCCAGGACTATTTGCTGTAGGCAATATTTAAATCCTTACTTGACATATATCTAACTTTACATGGACAATGACAAAAATTGACTGTATCTGTAAATGATACTAAATGAAAAGTTGCAGTAGTGCATAAACATATTTTGATAAAAGTACAGTAGACAACAATACTAAATACTGTAAATAAGGGTATGCCTGTTCAGTCCTGTCTGAGCATGCATAGGGCTGGCACATGTATATTAACACCTGAGTTGGTCCTGCAGTACAACTCATACTCAGAGGCCCCTGCTCTGCTCTTGTGAGCATGCGCTAAAAGTTATGCATGCACAATGGACACAAAATTCAGGCTCCACTGCACATTTATTTGCATAGGTTGTCAAGTATTGTCCTGCCCCACTCACCTCCCAGCCCCAAAGTGGCTGCTCCCCTTGCAGTGGCAGTAGTCTTCATAGAAGACAATATATACAGTACAGCAAAATGTATATTTAATTATAATATTAACATTACTTACAGTAAAGTTAAGTTGGATAAAGCATACAAAGAGTTACTAAATTACATACTAATCTTTGTGTGTCACCTCCTCCCGCACATTCTATCACAAGAAATACTGCAACATATATTTATCAAACTCCATAATGACATCTTGATTAAGATGTCTATGGATTTACCCAGTTCCAGACAGCAAATTGCCTAATCTCTGTTGAGCAAGGTGATTTTACCTTGTAAACAGCCAGAGGGCTTACAAGTTTAGAAGATAGTCATCCTTCAATATGATATACTCAGTCCTCCTAGATTGTGTTGTCTAATATAATTTAATTTCAGATTTTGGATCTAAGTAGGCCTGAGGCTATTGCTTCTGTCCCCTCGCACTTAGCAATTCAGGTAATTTTAATTGAGTTGGTCTCACTTTCTCCTACCTAAACACAGAAACACTGTAAATTGCATTGAGTATAGCTTACTATTGATTATTGCTCTTGGCTACTTGCAACATCATATTTAATGAAACCTGAGTGTCTAATCCAAAGGTTTCAGGAAAAGAGCAATATATAGATAGATGCTGGTATACAATTATTGAGAAATTCCATGTGGAATGTGTGAAATGAGTCCTACAGACTAAGAAAAATGAACACATTGTAGTCAATTTACTGAGAAACTCAATCAAAGTAAAAGAGAAGCATATTATGTTTAAAAGTCAATATTTGAAATATATACACTGTTTATTTTGGTACACATTTTTTATTCTTCCGTTTGACTAATATCTGATATTAAAACACATAATAGTTTAATTTGTATCATTTTTTTATAATGTTATTTTTTAAGTTGAAATATTTCTACAATGTTAAATTTATTACCAATACAAACCCTTTAAACAATGGCACCTGCATTGTTTTCCTATTACAGATGTGACAATATTTATTTTTACAGTTTGAGGACCAAATGTTTAATTGAAAGTACACCTATTGGTACCTAGTGCATGTTTTTGCTCTGAGAATGGCCCAGAGCTGAAGCAAGTATGGGCAATGTAGAGCCATACACACTTCAATTACATCTCTACCTGCAACTGAAGAGGCAGGCATTACTGTGCCTATGGCTCCAACATAGGCAAAGTTCAGTGAAGACATCTTGAAGTAGTTACAGGCTATGCAGAGTTGGACATAAGTTTCCAGGCATATTATTAGCACTGCAGTATGGGCTGGTGCAAGTGTGCCCTCATGATGCTGATCAGTAGCAAATTTAGCATATGGATATGGGCAGGCAGGCAGCAAAGATGCAAACAAGTCTGTATGCAGGCAAATTACACACATTTTTCTGTGCATGCAATGTGGGACCATCTGTGGCTGATTGACTGTACATGAAACTCAGCATCAGTCCCTGAGGCTTTAAATGAAGTTAGTACAAACATTGCACTGTTGCAAAAAAACTTTAAGCTTATGCAGTACTTTACTATTGAAGAATAACTATGTGCATTGTGGCATTATGTTGAGCACTGTAAAATAATTAAAATGTGTATTTTGTGATAAAGATCAAAACGTGGTGCAATAAAATGGTATGTTTAACATATATACTGTTGTTATAAAATAACATACTGGGGGGGGATTTAACTAGCCATAGGTTTTATTTTCTGAGCTATTCAATTAAGGGTCACTGCCCCATGCTCTTTGCCCCAGAGGGTACACTTACTGTACATTTTTCCTTGCAGCTTTAGGTACTGCGAGGAAAAATCTGCATGAAATGCACCTTCTGTGGCTCACCGCGAAGGGTAATCCATAGATTCCTGCACTTAATGCAGAATCTATTGGTTAACGCTCATTACCCACGAGTTTACTGCATGGGGATATTGCCTAACACAGTGGTTCCTAAACTTTTTTGAATCACGGCGCTCTAGAGTATTAGCACTATTAGCATGGCACCCCTAATTTTAAGTTTGTTATTGAGAAATTCAGAAAAAAATCTAGCAAAATAGTAAAGTGAAGCAAATTGTGCTTACCTGTCATCCTTAGATTCAGTTATGTGGTGGTGGACAGGTTTGCACTTCTCTTTGTCCACATATTTACATTACATTGGTCATAAATAATTTGATTTGGTACTGGACCACCAACCTGAGGCACCCCTGCAAGTGTCCTGAGGCACTCCAGGGTGCCACGGTGCACAGTTTGGGAACCACTGGTCTAATAATTGAATATCTGATACAGCGGGTACTTGAATCATTGCATAATGTGGGAAAAAATAAATATGTGCATCATATGTGAAAAATGTAAATTAGGTGAATTTAAGACCTGTAAAATCTGTTATCATATACATGTCAATGTCCAGCATTTGTCGTACTATACCATGACATGTACATTAGTACAAATCCCCTCAACATGCAATTATATGGCCAGTGTAACCATCCCATAACCATGTTATACTGTCCAATCATGCTATTATATCATAAAATAGCCATATGCTACCAAACAGCCTATCATTTATGTCATCATGACATAATGTAGCTCTAATAGGGGTATTCAATATGGAGCGAAAACGCCGTTTCTGCAAGGTTTTCGCTCAGATGACGTCATTTTCGCCGCTTTTACTTTTACACCATATTCAATTTGAAAACTTTCTGCCGGTGCGAAAAGTATATTGCATTTGACCCTGCGAAAAAGTGCAGAATTGGGGTTTTGGGGTGCAACATTTCGGAAACCACCCTGCAACCTTCAGACAGTCCCCCAAAGGTAAACTGTGTCAAAAAATAAAAAAAAAATACCTCAGAAGACCCCAAAAAAACCACTTTCATTTTGGGGGTGAACAAAAAAATTGGGGGTTACAAAGTTAAAAACTAGCGAACTACAATCTAAGGGGGTCCCCAAGTATGCTCCAGGTGTTTTTTTCATTGCAGGTGTTTGCGTTAGGTGGATTTTTCAAGTTTTTTAAAACTTCACTTTAGCAACTTTTAAATATGCTCACCCCCATTTTCAAGTACCCCAGATTTGCTGGGACTACTTATTGTCTGCAAAAAAACCTTCTAAATACTATTCTCAACCACCTTCCCAAATCCCCAAAATAGCAGCTATTCAGCCCATTTAAATACCCCAAAAACCTTCAGCAGGGCTAATCGGGGGTATCCAGAGTGATCCCCCGTGTCAGAGCATCTTTTTGGGGGTGTTAGGATGATTTCCCCAAAAATTAAAGAAGTTTTCGCTCATTCCACTTTCCCCATGTGCCATTTTCGACAATTTCATATTGAATATGGGTATAATCGGGGGCGCGCGCGATACTTTTTTGCTAGCAAAAGCTCAGATGTGCGGCGAAAACTTCAACATGCATAGACGGCGAAGTTTATGTTTCATATTGAATACCCCTGTTAATGTTCCAAAATTGCAACAATATTGCCTTGTAGCACCCCCATATGACCTTATATTGACCAATGTTGTTAACATTCCCCATAACCACCTCTAACCAAAAATATATTCTTTTTCAGTTTGCACTTTCCTCTCATTTACCAGATGTGACACGAAGTAACATTAGTGCAATGATGCCAAAGATATTCTTTGAGAATGAGCTACAGCCAAAAAGGGTTCACTCTTGTCTATCATGAACATGCTTGGTTAGAGTTAACAAGAACATGTACAGCCTAAGCTTTGTAATATCGCTGTGTCATACACTTTACCCTTTCTCTATTTGCAGCTATCACTTCCATGGTCTTACATTGTAATCCTCTTTCCCTATAGTATATAACATTTCCTCTATCCTTCTTTGTGACTTAATTTATTCCATCTCCCCATTCTTCTGTACACTCAATTTCCTTTGTCTTCTAACCTCTTTTTTCCATTTGCTACTTCTCTAATCTCTCGTAGATTAATTCTATATTCCCCTTGCCACTTTGTTTTAATCTTCTTTAACATGTTGCTCTATTTAATACTTTATTTTATATATGTCTGATTCCACATGTCTGATTCCATGCCTCTTCTTTTTAAACACAATAGTGTATATGTTTAGATATCTGCTTGTAGTAATTATCAGTTCTTAGCAACTGAAAACTAAAGAGCAATGAAAAGCTACATTATTCTTTTTAAATCTTAATGTTTAGCCTTGCCAGAGGGTGACTTGAAGCAATAAAGCAATAGCTTCTGCCTACACACTGGTGTCAGTCTACGTAGTTTTCCCCCAGTATTAGCACACTGACCACAATTTTAATGGACCAACCCAGTGAAAAGGGAGAATTATAACAATATATGAAAAATATGACAATGGTTGCAGAGCTCCAAGTAATAATACTGTCAGTTCCAGTTTTTGGACATGTCCTGAATGTCTTCCTACAGGACTAGTGGTGACATCAGTCTCCAGCCCAGGGGGCTGTACAGCAACAGCACCGCTTTGGATACCCTGGACAGTGTTCACCCAGTCAGCTGTAATTGCTGCTGCCTGTGTCTATACAGCTCTTCTCCTCATCACCTCCCAGCATGTTTGTATTGTTGAAATAAAACAACTTTTTAAAAATATATTACACATGTGGATATAGTTTCTTCTACCCATATGTGATACGGTGGAGTCCGAACCTACAGGGATTTGTGGCGATAAAAAACAGATAAGCCCCAAAAATATTTCCAGTGTTATATTAATGTCTCCTACCTTATCTTCCATAATTATCCACTAAACAATATTACACTATATTACACTAATGTCAAAATGTATGTTTTGTTTCTTGGAGAATATCCTTCCAAATGTCCAGACAAGACCAAATATATGTCAGCTGTGTATCAACTCCTTTGAATGATCCTTGCAGAGAAAAACATCCCATCATCCACTGATATGCTTGTTTAAGCAAATATCTGGTGCACATATACTGTATTACTTTAGCCACAATGGGCCAAATGTAATAGGGAGAGAGTTTAGAAAATGTGAGCATTTAGCTATAAAACTCTCACACTAATACATTGATCGAGTTGTATTTTCAAAACAGGAAACACCTGGATGAGAGCTTAAACCTTGAGAGTTTTTTGACTCTGAAAAACATGTTCTGTGACTTTATTACATTTCTCTCACATTTTCTAAACACTCACCCTATTACATTTGGCCCTACAGTATATGGCCGATTATTATCTGGTTTTAGACACAAAAAATAAAATTTCTTATTGCTACAATTTGAGGCAATACAAAATTCTGTACCACCTAGATGCATTAAATTACATGTAGGTAGAGGGGCTCTGACAGGAGTTCATCCCTGACATTTGTAAAGAGAAATGATTGTTGATACAATCACATGCAGTCAGACCCCTGACAGCTTACTGCGCATGCATGATCATCAGATCCCTCTAAAGGTAAAATCTGCGATATGTAACCTATAGGCTTAATGCCATCTTAAGATGGCATTAGCTACCAGGGCCATGCTCCTGAAAGCTTCATATTCTGGAGCTTAGTCAAGTTTACAATATAGCAGCCCCCAATTGTGCAGGTATCCCCTGAAATTTCAATTTTTGGGTGATATCCAGCAATTGTTTTTTTAATAAATATGCCCCAATATATTTAAATTGGTATTAAGGGTATTACACTATTTGACACTTTTTCCATCTTCATCCATTATAGATCAATTCACTGTTTTACGTATCATTTCAATGAAAGATAAAGCTGCTTTCCACCGTACAACTGGGGAAGTGCATTTTTGTTCCCTATACTGTATAAAGATTGTCTATGTTCTTATCATTTGTATGTATACACATTTGTTTTTTGAGAATTTGTATGGTTGTATTAATAATTTAGACAACAGTAGGTTGAGCTCCACATCTTCACCCACACACAGGGAGTCATTTAAGACACAAGGTATAGCCCAGGCGCTGAAGAGTTGATATATACTAAACAGATTCAATGTGGTTGTGTGGGGTAGTCAGTCCCACTGAATAGAAAATGCATAAAAGATGGGGCAACCACAGATTCTGTTAGTATGAATAAAAATCTCTCAAACCAGTAGCAACAATGTATATAATAAAATGAATTGTATCTTTATTAAGATAAAGCAACCAATGCTTAATAATTCAATTAGAGAAATAAAACACACATGTAAATAATGATATTACATATAAATAATGGTTCCTAAAAATGTTTAAATGATAAGTCCCGGACTATTAAACAAACATTTAATGAAACTCTCTGAAAAACTCCTCCATGAACAAATATAATTTTGGCACTGTTGTTAATTAGTTCATCATCTGGTAATAAAGTACAATTTTAATGAATAGATGTCGGTATTACCTTCTGTGTAGTTGGATCAGACCCAGATCTTTGTGTTAGACCACAATGTAATGATGGTTGCCGTGACCAAGGATGGCTGGCCTCCCAATCTCAACCCAGCTGACGATGGAAATGCAGAGGGGAGTGGGTGGTCGCTCTAGTAAGGGGGGGAGAGACAATGAACTCCGTACTCTGTGAATGAGTGGGCCGTCTGACCAAGGTGCACGCGCTCTACCCGGCTAGCGGAGAGACTTAGGAAGGGTTGTGAAACGCCGCTCTGAAGCTCCGTGGCAGGAGGGTATGGAACAGAGGGCTCTACGTCCCGGATTAATGTGGAGGATGTTGCACTGCAAGCTGATGTAAATGGCTCAAGGCTTGCCAGGCGCCGTGTATAAACGTGCAGAGGGAACCAGTGATAAAAATCCAGGAATCAGAAACCGGGTGGGTGTAGCGGTATCGGGCACCAACGCGTTTCAACGTCCTTCTGACGCCTTTTTCAAGGTGAATGAGGCATTGCAAGTTTGAACAATTTAAGTACCTTCAGCAATTAATCAGCATTAAATACATATGAGTATAGTTAATTACTGGTTTGAGGGAAAAAGCAACAATTTGATCCTATCAAAGGGACTCAGGCAACTAATAAAGCAGGAACTTTATAAATACACATACATATATTTAATGGTAAAGACAAGAGCATAAAAACAATAATTCTAAAAGAGAACAGACAAAAATATATGTGTGTACATACATATACATGCATAAATAGACACACACATATATATATATATATATATATATATATATATACATATAAAAGGAAGCATATTGATAATTGCTAAATTACATATATCTTAATGTAATGAATAGCAAATTGAAACAGTCAGCAACAAATCTATATATCTATATATCTGATGCTAAATGAAATTAATATAATGAAAAATAAATAAAATAAGAATATCACTAAATATAATCAAATAATAGTGTTTAGTTCAATTTGCTCATTAAGACCGTCATGGTAGAGACTATTAAGATTGAAGATCCAGTAAACTTCTCGTTTACATAGAGTTCTAAATCTGTCTCCTTGTCTAGAAGTTGGTGGTATTGATTCTATTCCTATAACTCTTAGGGAGCATATATCACCCTTATGTTTATCCATAAAGTGTCGGGAGACACTATGTAAAAGGTTTTTCTTTAGGATATTCCTCCTATGTTCTAGGAATCTCTCTTTTAAACTTCTAATGGTTCTACCAACATATCTAACATCACTACAACTGCACAGTAACACGTATACCACATAATTAGTATTGCAATTAATAAATTGCTTGATGGTGTAGCTCTTATCCATTCCCTCAAGATTAATAGTTTTTGTTTTGTTTAATGCATGGTGACATGTGATACATCTAGTAGAACCGCATTTATAGAAACCGGGAGGTCTGGATGGAAGCCAGTCTGATCCGGATTCTAAAGTCATAATAGGAATCTTTAAAGTGCTCAGTGCAAGTATGTTTTTAAGTGATTTATTTTTTCTATAAATGATAGTAGGTTTCGTTGGTAATATTTGTTTCATCACATGATCGAATTTTAACATAGAGTAATTTTTCTCTATAATACTTTTAATTTTTCTCGAAGAGTCATTATAGGTGGAAATGAATGCAAAATTACTCTCTGTATTGTGAAAATTAGATTCTCTTGTTTTAGGTTGTAGTAATGATTCCCTTGGTATAAGTAAGACTTGATTATACGCTTTTTCAAGCAGATCTCGAGGGTAGCCTCTCTCTAAAAAATTCTCACAAAGTGTTAAGGCTTGTTTGGAAAAATCTTCAAGATTTGAACAGTTGTGTTTGATATGCATAAATTGTCCCTTAGGTATATTGGTTTTCCAAGGATGATGATGACAGCTTTTAAAGTTTAGATAGTTGTTAGTTCCTACTTCTTTACAATGATTAGTGGTTATAATGTGTTTATCACTAATTGTGAGAGTCAGATCCAGGAAGGTAACCAAATCCCTGCTGTATGTGTGTGTGAAAGAAAGATTAAAAGAATTGGTGTTGAGGGAAGAAACAAAGGATTGTGCACTAATAGAATCCCCATCCCAAATTATAAAAAGATCATCTATATAATGACCATAGAAGACCAGGTTCCCCCCGAACTCGCTCCCCCACACATATTGGGACTCAAATTGTCCCATGTATAGGTTCGCGAAGCTCGGGGCGAACCTGGTCCCCATGGCCGTCCCAAGCACCTGTAAGTAAAAAGTGTAAGTAAAAATAAAATAATTGTGAGTTAGAATGAAGCGAATAGCTTGAAGAATAAATTCCTGATGTTGAACGGATAGGGTTCCATCTGCAGACAATGAATTTTCTACCGCATTAATCCCCAACTCATGGGGGATATGTGTGTATAGCGCTTTCACATCAAGCGTGAGAAAGGCATACCTTTCGTTCCAAATAATATCTTGTATAGAATTAAAAAAATGTGTGGTGTCTTTCAGATGGGACCTTAATCGTGTAACATGTGGTTGAAGAAAAGAGTCTACATAGTGAGATAGATTGGAAGTGAGGGAGTTAAGTCCAGAAATAATAGGGCGCCCAGGAGGTGTGGTAAGAGATTTGTGAATTTTGGGTAAATAATAAAAAATGGGAGTGACAGGAAAAGGTATCAGCAGAAATTTGTATATCTCCCTGGTAATGACTCCCTGATTTAAGGCTTTATCCAATAAAAGAGTGAACTCATTAAGATATTCTGCTGAGGGATCCGAAGCCAATACTCGGTAAAAAGTAGTATCTTTCAATTGCCGGAGGGCTTCGAGAATATAGCCATCTCTATTTAGAACGACTATACCTCCTCCCTAATCCGCTTCTTTAATTACTAAAGAGTCATCTTTAAATAACTCTCGGATAGCTACCTTTTCCCATTTATTTAGATTCGGATCCTTCGCCTTATATGTGGAACAAATCTCTTTGAAATCATTCAATGTTTTCTTATAGAAACATTCTATACTTGAACTCTTATTTTTTATAGGGAAAAATTCGGATTTGACCTTAAACTGTTTCACGCTATCTCTAACATCAAACAGCTTGAGGTTTTCACTCTCCTCATTATTCTCATCTAATAGCTCTTCTAAGATATTAAGAGCACTTGTATCTCCACCATCCACAAGATAGGTATACTTTCCGGTAAATTTTTTGATAATTTTTTATTGGCAAAGTATCGTTGCCTACATAAGTTCCTAATATACCTGTTAAGGTCCACATAAAGTTCGAAAATATTTGGACCACAAGAGGGTGAGAATTTTAATCCTTTGAGAAGCACTTTCTTTTGATTCTCATTTAACACTTTATCTGAGAGATTGAAAATAGATTTATTTAATTCATATTTTCCTTGAGTTCCATTAGAAGTTAATATCTTAGATCTGTCCTTCTTACCTCCTCTTTTTCTATTGGGTCTGATAGACGTCTTTTTTTGGGAGTTGTTAGAATGCTGAATTGATTGTGCAACAGGGGACCCTGTTTGGGATGGTAAGCACGTTTCTCTAAAAAAACCTGTGGAATATCATTGGATGAATCTTTCCTAGTAAGTCTTTTGGGGATAGCTACAGAGCTCACTTTTGGTAGGATGGAATTATCACCATACGAATGTTTTCTTTTAGGATAAAAGCTGGTGATCTCATCCAGCTCCTCCCGGTTATTATGCGGGATTTTTAGAATATTGAGATCTATAACTATTCCACTCTTTGGTCTGAATGTCTCTGGGTGTATATTTGGTATAATTATAAGTAATGGTCTTAAGTGAAGGATTCATATCACGGTATTGCTTCCTATTCCGATTATATGTTCTAACCTCACCTTTCTGATAGTCAGTGCTGTCTCTCACATATTTTTTCTTTTTATTATAAATAGTATTCTTTTCAAACTCTATAATTTTCTTTCCGATTGATTCATCTTTTTCTAAAAACCTGAATGATCCTTAAAACGTTCTACTATTTTCCTTTGTTTATCAATCTCACCCTTTATTTCCTCTACTTTATTCATACGAAATTTGATAATTATAGACATAAGTTTGAGGGAGCAATTATCTAAGGTATTATTCCATTCTTGCAATAATTCCTCATCCTTTTCAAAAATACATGGTTTATTAAGGCGTAAGCCTCTTGGCACAATTTTTTCTTCCACATATTTTTGAAGATTCGTAGCATCTAGCCAATGTTTAAGTTCAGTTTTTAATAAATTTTCCAATTTGTACATTTCTTTCAACCAATCATCATGCTTTATTAAAATATCTCTGTTCTCTTCAAGGTCATTATCTCTGTAAAGTATCAGTCTCCTCTTAGTACGTTCGTCAAAATTATTTAAACAACTCATGTCAGTTGCCAAAGGGTTGACTCAACAATAGAAAAGACACAAGGTATAGCCCAGGCGCTGAAGAGTTGATATATACTAAACAGATTCAATGTGGTTGTGTGGGGTAGTCAGTCCCACTGAATAGAAAATGCATAAAAGATGGGGCAACCGCAGATTCTGTTAGTATGAATAAAAATCACTCAAACCAGTAGCAACAATGTATATAATAAAATGAATTGTATCTTTATTAAGACAAAGCAACCAATGCTTAATTATTCAATTAGAGCAATAAAACACACATGTAAATAATGATATTACATATAAATAATGGTTCCTAAAAATTTATAAATGATAAGTCCCGGACTATTAAACAAACATTTAATGAAACTCTCTGAAAAACTCCTCCATGAACAAATATAATTTTGGCACTGTTGTTAATTAGTTCATCATCCGGTAATAAAGTAAAATTTTAATGAATAGATGTCGGTATTACCTTCCGTGTAGTTGGATCAGACCCAGATCTTTGTGTTAGACCACAATGTAATGATGGTTGCCGTGACCAAGGATGGCTGGCCTCCCGATCTCAACCCAGCTGATGATGGAAATGCAGAGGGGAGTGGGTGGTCGCTCTAGTAATCCAGGTCCGGCGCAGGGGGGAGAGACAATGAACTCCGTACTCTGTGAATGAGTGGACCGTCTGAACATGGTGCACGCGCTCTACCCGGCTAGCTGGGAGACTTAGGAAGGGTTGTGAAACGCCACTCTGAAGCTCCGTGGCAGGAGGGTATGGAACAGAGGGCTCTACGTCCCGGATGAATGTGGAGGATGTTGCATGCAAGCTGATGTAAATGGCTCAAGGCTTGCCAGGCGCAGTGTATAAACGTGCAGAGGGAACCAGTGATAAAAATCCAGGAATCAGAAACCGGGTGGGTGTAGCGGTATTGGACACCAACGCGTTTCAACGTCCTGCTTTGTCTTAATAAAGATACAATTCATTTTATTATATACATTGTTGCTACTGGTTTGAGTGATTTTTATTCATACTAACAGAATCTGTGGTTGCCCCTTCTTTTAGGGAGTCATTTAAGGGCAGACTAGATGGGCCAAGTGGTTCTTATCTGCCAACAAATTCTTTGTTTCAAAATACACAAGTGTAAAGTGCATTTAGTTTAGCCTACACGTACAGTAAGTACTGTGATTAGGGAGCAGTTGAGGGTTAGGGGTTAGATTTAGACACTAGGAGGGGTTAGGTTTAGGCTGTAGGTGGGAAGGTTAGGGATAGGCTGAGGGGGGGAGGGTTAGGTTTAAGCTGCGGGGAGGGAGGGTTAGGTTTAGGGGTAGGCTAATAATATTTACCAACAGATGTTGGTATCCTAACCTTGTCAGGATGCCGGCGTCAGGATTCTGATCGCCAAGATCCCCAACACTGACATCCCATACCCAACCCTATAGATAAACATCACATTTCCCTTTAGAGAAACTATCACTTATGCTGGGCATAAATGTACAATTATCTGTCAGATATCTGTCCAATCTGGATGGTTGGGATTAAAATCTGGTAGTATAATGGCACAAATGACAATTGACATTTTGCTTACAAACACTGCAAACAGACAAAAATGGTCGTTCAGACAAATTAGTTAAATCAAACAAATGTAACCAATATAAACGATCATTTTATGTCAATTTTCCAGTGTTTGGGACCATATGGTCAAATGTAATTTGCTCCCATTTATTACCAGGTTTTCATTCCAAAGCCAGATCAGACAGATGTCTGACAGATTACTCAGTGGCATATCTATAATGGGTACAAGGTGTGCAGTTCACATTGGCCCTTGGGTCCCCCCACCCACCCACCCTGCACCCATATAGTCGTATACTTACACATCCATAGTCACCAGCATGCTGCTCCGCAGCGCCGGGCCGGCCTTGCAGAGCAACAAAAATCACTGAGAAAATGGCAGCGGACATTTTCCTGGTGATTCTGTGCATGTTCGGTATTGCTGTTCCCAGGAAAACGGCACAGGCGCAGTAGATTGTGGTACTAACCAGAATCTATTGCTGCACCACCCACCGCAGCACCGCACAAAAGAGGAGGGGGCCTGCATTGAGTCTGCACACAGGCCCCCTCCTCTCTTAAAATGCCCCTGAGATAACTGTATAGTGTATGCCCAGCATTATAAATGACCTGTGTTAATTCTTGGAAGTTGACGAGTATACTGCATAGTGTAAATACTGTAGTTATAACTTAACTTCAAAATTCTAAATGCAATAACTTTGGGAACACTCCTTTTATCCATGTTTACACCTGTTAATGCAGACATGCCCACAAAAGACAACATTTCCACCCTCTGAGAAGCTCACTTAAACATATCATCAAACAAAAAAATGTTTGTTTGCACATCGGTGCAAAACAATCAGCCCTTTTCCAGCCATTACTTACCATATAAGCAAATACTTTCCCAACAGTCAATGCCATCTTAAAATGTATATTTCTGACAATACTGTATGTATGTATGTATGTATGTATGTATGTATGTATGTATGTGTGTGCATGTACATTAATCCTTAAAATGTAATTGGCTATGTGGGCATACAATTCTAAAATGTTTTGACACCTTCTGATTTAATACAATTGAAGATACTTCATAGTTCTTTATAGTAATTTACGAAGAATAAAACATACCGTCAACTTATCTGTAGCAGCGCATCTGTATATAGGCAATTTTTCCTACTTGTGTATATTTACATCCTGGTCATGCTACATTTGCACATTATAATTTTAAATATTTACATTTTGTCATAATATGCTGCTTGTTTAATACACATTTGTGATGTGTATAGTTCCTGACATAAAGTGGTTATTGGTGTCTTTATTTTAATTGATCTATTTTTAAATACGTCACCTTATATCTACATATCTGCATTGAAAATTACTTGTATAGTAGTTTACTGGTTCCAGCAAGATGCACTTTACCTACTTCAAGGTAGTTTTAGTTTCTAGTTATTTAAAGTGGCTTAAATGTCCTGGCTTTTGAATCCTTGTAGACACACTCTCCTCCCCTTCCAGCCAGCATAAATACACTACATACACAAAAGTGATTGGACACCGACAGCAAATAGATCATCAAGATTTTATTGACATCAGTACTTTGTAGGTCCACCACGTGCAGTGATTACTGCAGACACCCTTCTTGGCAAACTGTCCACCAGTTCTTGTACAACAGCAGGCGGTATGTTTTGCCATTCTGCCTTAAGTACAGTGACCAACTGTGACACTGAAGAACTGCCACAATATAGGATGCACAGAGTTATCAAGAACATCTCTATACTTCTCAGAGTTAATGTGACCATGCATTACAACTGGTGCACCCATGCCAAACCAGCTGAAATAGACCCACAACATAACACTGTCACCTCCATGCTTTACTGTAGGTACTGTACACTCTGGCATCAGATGTTCTCCTGGCAATTGCCAAACCCAAACACAGCCATTATATGATTTTATGGTGGAGACAACTGCTGGTGAGTGCTGCAGCAATCAATGTTATATGGCGATATAGCCTTTTATTGCCAGCAGCAATATAGCTACGGTTTTGGGATTCTTACTGGCTATTGACACTATTGACTATTGACTGTGTCTCAAACAATGAAATGAAACAAATGAAAAAGAGGTACCTTTATTTTATATGTCTCAAACAAATTTGTGATTTTATTGGATTTTCATATGCTATTTTTACCAGCCCCAGATACAGAAAATAGTCATGTTGCAACTCTTTTCTAAGAAGATTGGTAATATTTTCAATTGCTAATTTTAAATTGTACAGTTGCCTGTTTTAGATTTTGTTTCAAACATTGTGCTGATATTTGAGAATATCTGAAGTGACTACAGACATTCCTCACTTAACGACTGAGTTCCGTTCCTACGACTAGGTCGTTAAACAAATTGGTCACTAAACGAGGAGCCAAGAGGTAATCATTTTTATGTATTCTGAATGAAGAAAAGGTCTAAAGGAAACTCAAATTTGATACTCTAAATAATTTACTTTGCATAACTGTAATGCTGCATACACACATAAAGATTTTCTGTCCAACCATCCAACTAGTTGATTGGTTGGAATGAAAATCTGGTAATGTATGGGAGTAAGTGATGATCAGCAATTTGCTCCTAAATGCCAGAAAACAGATGAAAATGGTCGTTCAGACAAGTTTGTTAAATGTTTGATCTAAACAATTTGTTCAAACAACAGTTTTTGTCCCTTTTCCGGTGTTTGGGAGCAAATTGCTGATTATCATTTGCTTTCAAACCTTCCCAGATTTTCATTCCAACCAATCAACTAGTTAGATGGTTGGCAGAATTTCTTTACGTGTGTACCCAGCTTAACATACTGTACAGTGCAATTAAAGTTATTAAAATAAAGACAATCAGAATAACATTTTAGTGATTGTACTATGGGTTCCAGCTGATCAGAGTGCTGGACGTAAGTCCGAATGGTTGTTAAACGAGTAGGTTGTTAAGTGAGGAATGTCTGTATTGGTATATGATACTGTAGTGATTATTGACACTTGTGTGATATGTTTAAATATATACTGATCTTTGAATATTAATTTATTTTAATTTATTGGTGAATACAAGTGTAATTTTGATTACATCAACGCAGATCTCTGTATTTTAGTATTTCTGTGTACCATATAACAATGACTAACTATAGCAAAGATGTTTTTTTAAATGGACACAAAGCAATTCATAATTTATTTATTCATTTCCTGATGTATTTATTTATTAGCTTTGGTGCCTCCATGCTGCTGCTAAAACGTGTGCCTCACCTGTGGGCTTGTAATATAGGCACACTTCGGGGTGATTTATTAAATCTTAGAGGGAGATAAAGTGGAGAAGTAGTTCATAGCAACCAATCAGCATCTAACTGTCATTTTCTAGCACAGCCTGTAAAATTACAATTAGAAGCTGATTTGTTGCTATGGGCAACATTTCCACTTCAACTCTCTCCATGATTTGGTAAATCTCCCCCATCATTCCTATGTTGCTTAAAACAAGGTTTAGAAGGTACTAAACAATGCAGCCTGCAAAACAGACAATTAATAAAAGTGCAAACAATATTTATTGCCAGTCCTCCCCCCCCACCGTTGTATGTATGTGTAATGCTAGGTATTCACAGGAAAGATTTGACATACAATTCTAGTGACGACAACTACCTGAGCTGAAAAATTATCTCACGAACATCCAATTTCAAGCATAATCATAGGTAAATGTCTGATCTTAAGATTGGCATGCCGATATCATGTCTCTGTATACACTGGGCCTGATTTAGAGATGGAATCAAAGGCAATTTTTATGCAGATTGAGCAATTGTTTGCTAATGTGCATGCATGAATGCCACACTGTGTATGTGCAGCGATTGTTTTGTGACTACATTCGTAAAGAAGAACCATTTGCAAAGTGAGTGACAGTTAGTCAGCGTTTCGGGGTGGTAACAGGGAGGTGGTAAGAAAAACAGCCACGTCTGACCATTTAAACACTATTTCATGGGCGTGCATAAAATAGGCATTGCGATCTCTTTAGCAGCATGAGAGCTCACCGCATGTCAGGAGAGCTGCCAAGTCTGCAGCTGGTCAGATTTGCAGCATATGAAGCATGGTGGTCTGATGTGCGTCGATGGTACCGATGTTTATGCTGTTGCACATCATCGTATGGATATGATAAGGCAGTAGTGGGCGTCCCTATGCTTGGTTGTGCTTTGGGAAGCATTAGCATGTTTTAGCAACTGTGATCCATGAGAGTACAGTATGTAGTTGCATTTGCATTACCGTCTGTCTCTGAATCAGCCCCACTGACAGACAATTGTGCTTCCACAGTGGAAAATTGGCTCAGCTAAATGATCATACAGAAAGAGGATCCAGAATGTTCACCATTCCAATATTTTTCTTTGTATCATACAAAAGCTCGGTATACAGGGGCATAGCATGGGTGGAGCACCCGGAGCACAAGTTTTGTGTGCTGGCAGAAGTGTGTGGTGCATCCTATTCAGTAAGATTGGTACATGGGACTGACATGAAGCGTCAGGATTTGTGAGTGCAAGAGGGCAGCTAACTCATCCCAAACATTTCAAAAGGTCACCAGTCACCATAGTCTGGAACGCCCCCAGGTGAGTGATTAGCACACTTCATCAGCCAAACACATATTTGCTTTTCACATGCAGCCACACAACAGCTGGGCTCCCTTACTTCCCTTCTCCCCAAACACTTAAAAACTTTCTTCTGCACATGATCAATGTGTAAACACTGGCTGCATATGTCAGGAGTGCAGCAAGAGGCAGTTTGGGGAGCACGTATATGGCAGCTAAGCACAAGCACACACATGACCCGAGGAGAACAGAGAGGCCCTGGGAGGTGGGTGACAACTGAATTGATCTTACAAAGGTAAAAAGTGTGGTTAGAGACAATGAAAGTTGTGTGTGGTAGTATGGCAGGTTAGAGTGGCATGTGTTGTGGTATTTGAAGACAGATTGATTGGTCTGAGTGGCATGTGGAGGCAGGTAGTGTGGTTATAGTTGAGTTTGGAGGCAGGGGGGAGTCTTAGTGGCGTGTGGAGACCAGGGGCACTAAAAGGGGGGTGAGCGAGTACTAATTACCTCTGCCTGGGCTTGCTGGAGGGGCCCGGCAGGGACCCGGGTGCCAATATTAGTCAAAATTGACTAGAAATGAATATTATGGATGTTAATAATAGTATAAGAACAAAAACAGGTCCAAGTTACATGATTTCAGCTGTTTATATAAAAAAAGTTTTACAGAATCCAAAATCAAAACCGAAACAAAACACTTGAGAGTGGTTTTGCCAAAACTATAACATTTGAGGATGGTTTTGCCAAAACAAAAACACAGGGGTCTCTAATTTGGAGGCACCTGAGGAAGTCTGAGTGTAAGTGTTGTGGTATGTGGAGTCATATGGACTGATCTGAGGGCCTGGTTCTGGAAGAAACGCACGCTAGCATATGCACACACCTGGTCGCTGCAAGGATATGCTAATCAATCCGTATGCACGGAGACAGCAGCATAAGATGCAGACGCCCAGCCCTATATTAAGCTGCCCATCTCCCTTTACTCAAAGCCTGAGTACGCAAGATAGCATAAACATCGGTAACATCGAGAACCATCGACCACATTTGCAGAATAGTGGTTGACCAGACCTCGCGCAGGATTTTGCCAACTTCCTTTGTACACGGAGTCTCATCACTGCGTGTGGCACAGCAGTGGCTAATTTATGCACACCCCTAAAACAGTGTCCCAACGCACAGGCTCGCCTGCGTTCACCCGACCACCCCGTTACCATCCACAAACGCCACATGCTGTCAATCAATATCGGAAGGGGTCTGCATGCACACTGCGTGTAGTCTGCATACGCTTACCAGACCGCACTGGCTAGTTCGCGGATGCACATGCGCAGTACAAAACCATCGGCCAAGTGCATGCTTTCTCTCCTGTGCTTCCTGAATCAGGCCCTGAGTATCATGTGTAGGCAGGTGTGATAGCCTGAGCAGCATGTGTGTACAAAGGGCCTGATTCTGACCTGCTCGAGAGCGCTGAGCGCTCGCAAGCGGGTCGATGGTGCCCTAGTGCACAAGGGCACGACGGGGGGAGCTCCGTCGTGCACATGCGCGAGACCCGAATAGCGACGGCCAAGCCATCACAATGGGTCTCGCACCAAAGGGGGCGTGCTGTCGATGTTGATTGACAGCACGCTCCCTTTGGTGGGCATGCCGGGGGCGTTGCTGCCCAGATGGAGGCGTTCCCATGGGAACGCCTACCGTCTGGGTCCGGCCCCACTGACATCACTAGTGATGTCAGTGGGAGTGCTTTGGCTCTGATAGAGCCAAAAGCACTCCTGGGCTTGCGGAAACGAGACCCACAGCTATGCAAGCGGCCAGGAGGCAACTCCAATTTTTGGTAGGAGGGCCCTGATTCAGAGCGAGCGCTCTTGTCAGAGCGTCCGGCTCTGAATCAGGCCCAAAGTACACATGCTACTTTTTATTTTTTTCAATTCAAACAGGGTATATTCTTTGTGGTGTTAGCATTACCTCTGTTTGCATGGGTTTTTCTAGGTGTTCTCTGGTTTCCTCATACAGGGGTCTATTTACTAAGCAGTGTTATGAGACAGAGTGAAAAGTGATAAGAAAGTAATAAGGTGCCAGCCAATCAGCTCCCAACTGTCATTTTTCAGTTGGGAGCTAATTGGCTGGCACCTTATCACTTTCTTATCACTTTTCACTCTGGGGTCTATTTACTAAGCAGTGTTAGGAGACATAGTGAAAAGTGATAAGTAAGTGATAAGGTGCCAGCCAATCAGCTCTCAACTGTCATTTTTCAAACACAACCTGTGAGATGGCAGTTGGGAACTGATTGGCTGGTACCTTATCACTTTCTTATCACTTTTCACTCTGTCTCCGAACACTGCTTAGTAAATAAACCCCTCTGTCTCCAAACTCTGCTTAGTAAATAGACCCCACAGTCTAGAATCATACTGTATTACTGGTAGGTTAAATGTCTTCCAACACTATAGACACGAGCGTGGGCATATTTCTGTGTAAGTGCACTCATAACATTTGTGAAATATAAAACTGATTAAAATAATGAATAATCCCTGAATGCGTTATATAGCAAAAAACGCATGATAATTTTTACTATTTCAATTTGCCATCATATGTTGACTTCATTACTGGGGGCAAGGGGCACTGTAGTATATGCTTGCTCAGGTGCCATGGCCTAAGCTATACCTCTGTCAGTATATATTATCTGCTTCGCACTATACTAGTAATACTGTTCATAAATCAAGAATGGCTCTTGAAAGTCAAGTTGTTGTTACCTATGTGGTCACTACAGTGACCCCGAGGTGATCTCTGAAGAAGAGAATGTGGATGACCTGCAATAGATGCTGCTGGACACAGGGCCGGATTAACAATGGGGCGGGTGGAGCTGCAGCTCCAGGCCCCACATCAAAAAAGGCCCACAGCATCTGCTGTACTGCACTGGAGACAGAAAAAAAAATCCTGTTATACCTTGGCAGCAGCCGCCGGTGGCCGCACCCACTCAAGCCGCAACCCCTAATACCCCTGCCCTCTCCCCCTCCCTTCTGAGGTTGAAATACCAGATATATTTGCTAATGGCGGCAGCACAGTGGAAGCTTTCCCAGCGCCGCACAGTTACTCTGCGGCGCCCCTCTCCTGCGCCGTGACATGCCATGTGACATGATAGAAGCGCTGCCCCAAAACAGTGCTGAACAGCAGCAGCAGCCAAGTTCAGCTCCGGGAAGGCGGCCCTGGTGATCGCGAGTGACTCAACTGCCACAGCTCTGACTTTAGAGGGCTGTTGATGGTGATCGGGAACAACCTGCTGGCTGCTGATGTTTCTGGATGGGGTGTCCTGCAGTGCCTCAGTAAAGGCATGCTCCTTCTGCCACTGACTCTGGCTGAAGATTTTAATAATGAAAGGTATTTTTATTGTGATATATGTACATGTCTATATGTATATGTGTATATATGTATATATATATATATATATATATATATATACACATACATACAGTGTATGTGTATATATACAGTATATATATATATATATATATATATATATATACACTGTATGTGCTGTATAGTGTGTGTATATAACTATATATATATATATATATACAGTCAGGTCCATAAATATTGGGACATTGACAGAATTTTCAGATTTTGGCCTCTATTCACCACCACAATGGTTTTGAAATGAAACAAACAAGATGTGCTTTAACTGCAGACTTTCAGATTTAATTTGAGGGTAATTACTTCCAAATCCGGTGAACGGTGTAGGAATTACAACAGTTTCAATATGTGCCTCCCACTTTTTAAGGGGCCAAAAGTAATGGGACTATCAACTCAAAAGCTATTTCATGGACAGGTGTGGGCTATTCCCTCGTTATTTCATTATCAGTTAAGCAGGTAAAATGTCTGGAGTTGATTCTAGGTGTGACATTTGCATTTGGAATCAGTTGCTGTCAACTCTCAATATGAGATCCAAAGAGCTGTCACTATCAATGAAGCAAGCCATCATTAGGCTGAAAAATCAAAACAAACCCATCAGAGAGATAGCAAAAACATTAGGTGTGGCCAAATCAACTATTTGGAACATTCTTAAAAAGAAAGAACGCACCGGAGAGCTCAGCAACACCAAAAGACCCGGAAGACCATGGAAAACAACTGTGGTGGATGACAAAAGAATTATTTCCCTGGTGAAGAAAAACCCCTTCACAACAGTTGGCCATATCAAGAACACTCTCCAGGAGGTAGATGTATATGTGTCAAAGTCAACAATCAAGAGAAGACTTCACAAGAGTGAATATAGAGGGTTCACCACAAGATGCAAACCATTGGTGAGCCACAAAAACAGGAACACCAGATTAGAGTTTGCCAAACAGCATCTAAAAAAGCCATTACAGTTCTGGAACAACATCCTATGGACAGATGAGACAAAGATCAACTTGTACCAGAGTGATGGGAAGAGAAGAGAAGGAAAGGAACTGCTCATGATCCAAAACATACCACCTCATCAGTGAAGCATGGTGGTGGCAGTGTCATGGCGTGGGCATGTATGGCTGCCAATGGAACTGGTTCCCTTGTATTTATTGATGATGTGACTGCTGACAAAAGCAGCAGAATGAATTCTGAAGTGTTTTGGGCAATATTATTTGCTCATATTCGGTCAAATACTTCAGAACTCATTGGACAGCACTTCACAGTGCAGATGGACATTGACCCGAAGCATACTGCAAAAGCAACCAAAGAGTTTTGTAAGGCTAAAAAGTGGAATGTTATGCAATGTCCAAGTCAATCCCCTGACCTGAATCTGATTGAGCATGCATTTCACTTGATGAAGACAAAACTGAAGGGAAAATGCCCCAAGAACAAGCAGGAACTGAAGACATTTGCAGTAGAGGCCTGACAGAGCATCACCAGGGATGAAACCCAGTGTCTGGTGATGTCTATGCATTCCAGACTTCAGGCTGTAATTGTCTGCAAAGGATTTGCAACAAAGTATTAAAAAGTGAAAGTTATATTTAGAATTCTTTAGTTTGTCCCATTACTTTTGGCCCCTTAAAACGTGGGAGGCACATATAGAAACCGTAGTAATTCCTACACCGTTCACCTGATTTGGGTGTAGTTACTCTCAAATTAAATCTGAAAGTCTGCAGTTAAATCACATCTTGTTTGTTTCATTTCAAAGCCATTGCAGTGGTGAATAGAGGCCAAAATATGAAAATTCTGTCAATGTCCCAATATTTATCGACCTGACTGTATATATATATATATATATATATATATATATATATATATATATTGGGCATGAAATCGCGGCACCCAGGGTACTTAAAAAAAGACAAATTTAATGCAACATCATAAATAGCAGCAATGTTTCTGTGCCCACAACCGGCACTGTCCTCAGGCTAAAGAACACTAGACAAAATCTTACCTTAAGTAGCACCCGTGAAACATGCAGACGCCCAAGCCGGAAGCGGGACCACTCACCCGGGCCAGCGGCGCTTGAGAGTGACGTCATCACTCACAACATCATGTGGCTGTCTCCTAAGTAACAAGACAAAACAAAACAGCCACCTTCCAGAAGTAACTTTACTGGCATTGAGTGGTGTGCCTTGAATAGACTGTCTAAAAACCCTGATCTGGTGTTCAGACTGGCTGATAAGGGTGGCGCTTTGGTAGTTCTTAATACGACAGACTATATCACTGAAATTCAAAGACAGCTGAGTGATACTTTGACATATAAAAAATTAAAAGGTGATCCGACCGGAGTATTCAAGAAACAGTTGCACAAAATTTTACATAGGGCATTGAATGAAGGTTTGATTTCCTCTGATCTAATGTCTGCATTGATCCCTGCATATTCCATTGTACCCGTACTATATGTTATTCCTAAAGTACACAAGACTCTTGACAAGCCGCCTGGACGTCCTATCATTGCGGCCACTAAATCTCTCTATCAACCGCTGGCTACCTATTTGGATACCCTATGCCAACCTTGTATCCAGCAAAACCAGTATTATCTTCTGGACACGATGTCTTTACTCAATTCTCTCAACGAACTACCAGTTTTTACTGAAGATATCTTACTTTGCAGCATTGACGTCACTAGTCTATATAATGTGATACCACATGACCAAGGGCTATTAGCCATGAGGCGTTTATTAACTGATAATCCCACATATAGTGGGCCCAACATTGATTTGATTATTGATCTGTTGTCATTGGTTTTGCATAATAACTTTTTTATTTTTGATGGTAATTTCTATTTGCAATGTGTTGGTTGTGCGATGGGGTCCAGTGTGGCCCCGTCGTACGCCAACACGTACATGTTTGATGTTGAAAATCAAGTCTTTTTTTCTGACAGCAATATCTCTGATAATATCGCCTTTTATAGACGATATATCAATGATTTGCTGATTTTTTGGCGTGGCAGTGAATCTGCCTTTAATTTACTTATGGATAAGCATAATGCCTTGAACCATCCAGTAAAATTCATGTATTCTATCAGTGCTACCACGGTCAACTTTCTCGATGTACAGATCACTCTTGATCGGGGCAAGATTGAAATTTCTTTGTATACCAAACTTACTGATCGCAATAATTTGCTTCATATGTCTAGTTTCCATCCTTACCCGCTCAAAAGAGGATTACCTTTTTCTCAACTTTTACGCATTAGACGTATTACCTCTGATCCCAACCTTGCCGATGTACAGATGGAATCTATGATCCAGAAATTTTTGGATAGGGGATACGATGAGAAACTTCTCTATGAGACCAAGACTAAAGTCCTTGGTATGAATAGAGAGGACTTATTAAAAAAACTTGTTAAACGCTCTAATACTAACATTTTACCATGGGTTACTAAATACAATACTGCTAGTACCTTTATTAACCAGACATCCAGATATCTACGGCCGATGGTTCAATCTGACACAGATCTTAAGTTAGCTGATACTAGACTAATGGCTAGTTATAAAAGAGGGCTTAATCTTAGAGATTTTCTAGTTAAACCCAATGTTCACACCTCATTGTCCCAAAAGCCTAGTCATTTTTTGACTGGAAAGAAAGGATGTATCAAATGTACGTGTACCACCTGTGGTTTTCTAATCCCTGGTGATACCTTCAGTCATCCACATTCTGGTAAAAAATATTCTATCAATTTTAGACTCACTTGTAATTCTAAATTTATTATCTACCAGATTATTTGCCCGTGTGGGCTTTCCTATATCGGTAAAACCGAACGTTCCTTCAAGGAACGTATGGCTGCCCACAGATCTGCCATTCGAGCAGCTCTCTTGAGTGGCAACAGCGAGCAGCCGGTGGCACGACATTTTGGTCAAGCTCCACATCCACTATCTACTCTGCGTTACCGGATGATCGATCATGTCCCTCAATCCTTGCGGGGCGGTGATCGCGGTTTAAAACTTCTTCAATTGGAAAGTCGCTGGATTTTTCGTTTAGGGACTCTTGCTCCCAAGGGACTTAACAAGCATCTAGGCTTACAATACTTTATTTGATTATTAGCTGTGATTGGGATATCAATATTGAGTTTGCTAGCCCTCATGCTATGTAATTTCTGTAGTTAAATTTTTTTCATTGACGTTTTATATTTAGTTATGCTGATCTACTTAGCTATTATTAAGCCTCCAACTGGCTCTTTATATCTTAACCATCAGACTTATTTGCTTATGTAGTTTGCCTCGCTCTGCAGTATACACTGCTATGTTATTTCTACTTACAGTGCATTTCATTCATCCGTTATATACAGTAGAGCAGTAGCGCAATATTTTGTTTTGTTTTGTCTTGTTTGTTACTTAGGTGATGGGCACATGATGTTGTGAGTGATGATGTCACTCTCAAGCGCCGTCGGCCCGGGTGAGTGGTCCCGCTTCCGGCTTGGGCATCTGCATGTTTCACGGGTGCTACTTAAGGTAAGATTTTGTCTAGTGTTCTTTAGCCTGAGGACAGTGCCGGTTGTGGCCACAGAAACGTTGCTGCTATTTATGATGTCGCATTAAATTTGTCTTTTTTTAAGTACCCTGAGTGCCGCGATTTCATGCCCAATACCTACCTTCTTCTTGCGGGCACCGGGCCAAGTTACCTGACAACAGGGAGAGCCGGACTTATGGTGTTTATATATATATATATATATATATATATGTGTGTGTGTGTGTTTGTGTACTGTATATATGGTAGATAAATAGATAGAAACACCAATATACAATAAGGTGCATAAATATTGGGACATTGACAGAATTTTCATATTTTGGCCACTATTCACCACCACAATGGCTTTGAAATGAAACAAACAAGATGTGCTTTAACTGCAGACTTTCAGATTTAATTTGAGGGTAATTACATCCAAATCAGGTGAACGGTGTAGGAATTACAACAGTTTCTATATGTGCCTCCCACTTTTTAAGGGGCCAAAAGTAATGGGACTATCAACTCAAAAGCTATTTCATGGACAGGTGTGGGCTATTCCCTCGTTATTTCATTATCAATTAAGCAGGTAAAAGGTCTGGAGTTGATTCTAGGTGTGACATTTGCATTTGGAATCAGTTGCTGTCGACTCCCAATATGAGATCCAAAGAGCTGTCACTATCAGTGAAGCAAGCCATCATTAGGCTGAAAAATCAAAACAAACCCATCAGAGAGATAGCAAAAACATTAGGGGGATCATTCAGACCCGGTCGTTAGTGCCGATGCGCTCGGACCGGGTCGATGGCCCCCCACAGAGCATGCGCACGACGGCGCCGTCATGCGCATGCGTGAGACCCGCTACAACCGACAGTGCCGGTCGTAGTGGGTCTCGATCCAAAGGGGGCGAGCTGTCGATGTTGATTGACAGGTCGCCCTGTTTGGAAGGCGGGCCGGGGGGGTGGCAGCCCAAACGGAGGCGTTCCCATGGGAACACCTACCGTTTGGGGGCGGCCCCACTGACATCACTAGTGATGTCAGTTGAGAGCTTCCGGCTCAGACAGAGCCAGAAGCTCTCCGGGGCTTACGACAATGGAGACCCTACCCTAGGGTCTCATCGTAAGCCCCGATGGTCAGGATGGTCTCTGACCATCGCGACCATCACCGGAGCGGTCGTTAGAGCTGTGGGTGTTAACCCACAGCCTAACGACCTCAACAGAGGTGGGCAGTCAGGATGCAAGTGGCCGCCCTGTTTCTGAGCGACCGCTTGCATCCTCCTACCGCCTCTGAATGAGGCCCTCGGTGTGGCCAAATCATCTGTTTGGAACATTCTTTAAAAGAAAGAATGCACCGGAGAGCTCAGCAACACCAAAATACCAGGAAGACCACGGAAAACAATTGTGGTGGATGACAGAAGAATTATTTCCCTGGTGAAGAAAAACCCCTTCACAACAGTTGGCCAAATCAAGAGCACTCTCCAGGAGGTAGGTGTATATGAGTCAAAGTCAACAATCAAGAGAAGACTTCGCAAGAGTGAATATAGAGGCTTCACCACAAGATGTAAACCATTAGTGAGCCTCAAAAACAGGAAGACCAGATTAGAGTTTGCCAAACAACATCTAAAAAAGCTATTACAGTTCTGGAACAACATCCTATAGACAGATGAGACAAAGATCAACTTGTACCAGAGTGATGGGAAGAGAAGAGTATGGAGAAGGAGAGGAACTGCTCATGATCCAAAACATACCACCTCATCAAAGAAGCATGGTGGTGGTAGTGTCATGGCGTGGGCATGTATGGCTGCCAATGGAACTGGTTCCCTTGTATTTATTGATGATGTGACTGCTGACAAAAGCAGCAGAAGGAATTCTGAAGTGTTTCGGGCAATATTATATGCTCATATTCAGTCAAATGCTTAAAAACTCATTGGACAGCGCTACACAGTGCAGATGGACAATGACCCGAAGCATACTGCAAAAGCAACCAAAGAGTTTTTAAAGGCTAAAAAGTGGAATGTTATGCAATGGCCAAGTCAATCCCCTGACCTGAATCCGATAGAGCATGCATTTCACTTGATGAAGACAAAACTGAAGGGAAAATGCCCCAAGAACAAGCAGGAACTGAAGACATTTGCAGTAGAGGCCTGGCAGAGCATCACCAGGGATGAAACCCAGTGTCTGGTGATGTCTCAGCGTTCCAGACGTCAGGCTGTAATTGCCTGCAAAGGATTTGCAACAAAGTATTAAAAAGTGAAAGTTAGATTTAGGATTGTTTAGTTTGTCCCATTACTTTTGGCCCCTTAAAAAGTGAGGCACATATAGAAACCGTTGTAATTCCTACACCGTTCACCTGATTTGGATGTAATTACCCTCAAATTAAATCTGAAAGTCTGCAGTTAAATCACATCTTGTTTGTTTCATTTCAAAGCCATTGTGGTGGTGAATAGAGGCCAAAATATGAAAATTCTGTCAATGTCCCAATATTTATGCACCTGACTGTATATGTTCTAGTTTAACAGGCAGCACAGGAATTAGTTACAGGTGCAGAGGAGATTGGAATTTATGGACTCTGGCCCTGATTCAGAGCCAGACGCTCTGACAGAGTGCTCGCTCTGAATCAGGGCCGGCCCTCTGGTTTTTTAGAGCGGCCTCCTGGCCGCTCGCATAGCTGTGGGTGACCACCCACAGCTATAGTGAGCGGCCAGGAAGATGGTCGCGAAGGTCAAGACTATCGCGACCATCGGGCTTGCAACGAGACCCTTGTGGTAGGGTCTCATTATCGCAAGCCCTAGAGTGCTTTCGGCTCTACCAGAGCCAAAAGCACTCCCACTGACATCACTTGTGATGTCAGTGGGGCCAGCCCCAGACAGTAGGCGTTCCCATGGGAATGCCTCCATCTGGCCAGCCACTCCCCCGGCCCACCCACCAAAGGGATCGTGCTGTCACTCAACATCGACAGCACGTCCCCTTTGGTACGAGACCCAGAGTGGCGGCTTGCCCGTTGCTACCCGAGTCTCGCGCAAGCGCATGACGGAGCCAGCTCCATTGTGCGCATGCTCACTGGGCCAACATCGACCCGTTTGCGAGCGCTCAGCACTCACGAGAGGGTCTGAATCAGGCCTTCTGTGTGCCTGGCAAGAAGTAGCCGGAACTGGGGTTCTTGTGACTGCAGCAGAGACCCGCTGATCTCACCTTTTCTTCACTGTCCCGGCAACCTGCATGTCCCCTCTCTGGTGGCCATTGGTTTTCTCCCTCTCTGCAGGAACACTACACAGAGGTCTGTACAATTACTTGGTTGGGCTTGAATAACAGTCTGATGGAATGTGGGGACAACTGAGGAGCCCATAAGGGGCATGTCAGATAGGCATTGAAGGGGCATTGAATGGGAAAGATCTAAACTTTACATATACTGTACATATGGGTTTGATATGTTAAGTTGACATTCATCAAGTCGACACTGATGAAATGTCAACATGATTGGAATGTAAGCTCTCATGAGCAAGGCCCTCTTCCCTCCTGTGCTTATCCTTATACTTTCTTCTACTCCATTCTCCCCACAATGGCACCTAACACTTGATTGCTGACTCCCTGCTGCTTATTTTGAGTTTTCCAATCACTAATACAGCAATTTGTATGATACCATGTTCTTGTCCTGCATTGTATTGTACTGTAATGCTGCCCATCCACTACACAACATAGAAATGACAGCATGATTATGATATTGTAATCGTGCAGTTGTTTGTCAGTCTGTGATGTGCCTACACTAAATGAGCAGTCGTTCAGTGCAGGCTCATCAATCATCTGGTAACATGCTGAACACGACGTTATTGTCAGGTTGACCAGCATGTTTGCCCAGTGATAGATGTCCAATATGACCAGCGGGCACGCGCATCGCTGGTCGTATTAGACATTAAACTGCATGATTTGCGGGCGATTACCAAGCTATTGAGTGCAGCAGTGTCATCTGGATGTCAGCGCAGTGGTGTTTTCTGGGTGTCAGCTGATGCGGTGTTCCAAGCTGTGAGTTGCTACCCCTAATCCTCCCCACATAGCCTAACCCTTCTGCCGAAGATGACAATTCATATGCTGACATTGTGAGCATGTCAACATTCTGCAAATGTTGAAATATTTCTTGTCAACATTTCAACAATGTCGACTCGACATCAAACCCTTTGAACAGCAGCTATTCCCATAGTTTTTAATTGGAAGGGAACTTAATAACATCCACAAAGGAAAGCGTTGCAGATTTTGCATGCGCGGGATGGTGTCAGCCCATTACCTGCTATGGCATTACCCTGCTGTAGTGGATCTTGTGATCCCTCTCTAGAGAGCTGCTTTTGCGCATTGCACAGCTGGAAAGTCGCAGTAGCCTTAAGGGGGTTGGTAGATAGACGTAAAGTGATCACAGACAGGTTCTCATTGGAGCCCTTGTCCTAGCGATTAAGATTGATGCATTCAAATGGAACAAGAATCCTTATTGCTAAGATTTGGGAGTCTATTTATCAAGAAGTGAAAAATGTGAAGAAGTTGCCCATAGCAACCAGTCAGCTTTGAAGTAGCATTTATCAAGTACTGTCTATAAAATAATAGGTAGGAGCTGATTGGTTGCTATGGGCAACTTCTCCACTAGTCCACTTCTCCCCGCTTTCACTGCTTGATAAATAGACCCCTTGAGGAGATAAGGATTCTTAATTTTCAGGGGGCAAATTACATAATTTAATAAATATACCCCTGTAGCTTATAATAAGGTAAGGTGTCTCTTTTTTTATATTTCACATTAATGACATCACTAGGTGACCCGTATGTTCTTTAGTAGAGGGGTTTTACATTTGCATCATTAGGTGCCATTTTTTTGTCATATTACAGACACGTTAGCAAGGATTGTTTCCCTTTGTTCATTTACAGATTTTCACATTACACTGTTGATATAAGCAAAGAGGGGAGGGAAGGTAGGCGCTAGTTACACCCTAGAGTACAGGCCAAACCTCAGAAAATACTGGTCACACATCCCACATCTCTATTCACACCCCCGTGGTGCTGGTCACACCCCCAGCAATGGAACACAATAGGCCCTTCATGAATTTCAGCTCCAAGCCCATTTGGACCTTAATCTGGCACTGGCTGGACAAAGTACTAGCTACTGAGGAGAAAATCAACTCATAAGCCCCTATTACAGGAAATGTGATAGAATAATCCTGATGATTATAGGAATTTTTGCGAATGGATGATCCCACATTTCAGATGCTGCTGCAACTGGTTACTCCATACATTTAGTGGCAAGACACCTTTTTAAGGAGAGCCATACCTGCAGAACAAAGACGTGTGGATAGCCTCGGCTTTCTTGCAACTAGAAGGTCACTGGCAGATTACTGAATATGGTGTCACATAACATACGGTCTTGTATTCATTGACATAACATTCATTCATTGTCACACATGAGAGGAGAGAAGCCAGATCATTGCTGATTTAATTACGCTCACCAACAAAAATGATGTTTTGGCATAATGTAAGACCGGTGTGTGGAAATTCATACACACTACACTTTCAGCTCAATAATTGCTAATTGGGACTAACAAATGTCATGCATTAGGCCAGATCAGAGGATCAAAACTGGTTATGGAGCAATAGCCAGCCTTGGGTGCTGCGTATACCCTCTGAGACTCTAGGAACGAACGGTCAGAGTTCTGCTTTTAGGCTTGATAGTACCTTGCTTTACTTCATCAATCCCCCAACAACTGCCTGATAAATAAAACATAGACAATGGAGGGAAAATGACATGAAAGACTTGGCTTCCCCTATGCAGCTTCCACATAGATAGCTCAGAGGGTGGGGTTCCTTTAAATGTGCTGTGCTTGAATGCTTACATTGTTTGTTACTAGTAAACGCTTGTACTCATGACTTTTGCAATTTTAAAAATGTTATTCCATTTATTTTTTATTATTTGACACCCTTAGTAAAGTATCCAGTCTGTATGCCAACATTTAAGAGTGTCAACACCAAAATGTTGACATAGACTGAGTGTTGATATAGTCAAAATGTTGACAGTGAAAATGTTGACATTCAGAATGTCAACATGTACTGTTGACATTGTGAATGTCAACAGGTACAATTCCGACATTCCATGTCAGTGTTAGGTTTCGGGTGAGGGTGCAGTTAGAGTTAGGATGAGGGTTAGAGTTTGGCTATGGTTAGGGATAGGATAGGGTTAGGCCATTATAACTACGGTGACATTCAGACAATGTCAATATTTTGGTGTCAACCTTCTGAAAAACGAAATGTTACATTTTGGAATTTGTACCATAACCCACAATCTTTGTGTAATGCAAGGAGTACATAACTAAATCAAGTCATACATTTACAAAGGTATGGGGCTCCAATGAGGATACAGAACCCATGCCGCTGAAGATGGAAAAAGGAGGGGGGTTGGGATACTGCAGAGAACCATTACCCACTTGCCCTAAACTATATGGACAACATGCCTGGGGTGAAAAGGAATAAATTGACATAAATGAAGATGAGGAGACAGAGGCGTCACTAGGGTTGGTGTCACCCAGTGCTGTAACTCATGGTGACACCCCCACCTCCACCAAACAAAAATCAGGAACAAGGTGCGCAGCTCCACGCTCTCTCCCCCCCTTACCAGTGCAACAGTCAAATACTCACACTGCAGTGCTCATCCCAGAAAGCACACCCGGGGGGCATGAGGATGCCAGCCTTCTCCCACTTCTGTGTCCCCAAGCAGCTAATCCCCACTTCTGTGTCCCCAGACTGCCAGGCCCCATTTATGTGTCCCCAGCCATCCAGCCAATCCCCACTTCTGTGTCCCCAACCATCTTTCCCCCACTTGTGTCCCCAGCCATCCTTCCCCCACTTGTGTCCCCAGGCAGCCTTCCCCCACTTGTGTCCCCAGGCAGCCTTCCCCCACTTGTGTCCCCAGCCATCCTTCCCCCACTTGTGTCCCCAGCCATCCTTCCCCCACTTGTGTCCCCAGGCAGCCTTCCTCCACTTGTTTCCCCAGCCAGCCTCTCCCCCTTCTGTGTCCTCTGCCAGCCAGCCTTGTGTCCCCAGCCAGCCTTCCCCCACTTGTGTCCCCAGGTAGCCTTCTCCCAATTGTGTCCCCAGGCAGCCTTCCCCCACTTGTGTCCCCAGCCAGCCTCCCCCCTTCTGTGTCCTCTGCCAGCCTTCCCCCACTTGTGTCCCCAGCCATCCTTCCCCCACTTGTGTCCCCAGGCAGCCTTCCCCCACTTGTGTCCCAAGCCAGTCTCCCCCTTCTGTGTCCTCTGCCAGCCTTCCCCCACTTGTGTCCCCAGCCATCCTTCCCCCACTTGTGTCCCCAGGCTGCCTTCCCCCACTTGTGTCCCCAGCCAGCCTCTCCCCCTTCTGTGTCCTCTGCCAGCCAGCCTTGTGTCCCCAGCCAGCCTTCCCCGACTTGTGTCCCCAGCCATCCTTCCCCACTTGTGTCCCCAGCCAGCCTCCCCCCTTCTGTGTCTTCTGCCAGCCATCCTTCCCCCACTTGTGTCCCCAGCCAGCCTTCCCCACTTGTGTCCCCAGCCATCCTTCCCCACTTGTGTCCCCAGCCAGTCTTCCCCACTTGTGTCCCCAGCCAGCCTCTCCCCCTTCTGTGTCCTCTGCCAGCCAACCTTGTGTCCCCAGCCAGCCTTCCCCCACTTGTGTCTCCAGCCATCCATCCCCACTTGTGTCCACAGCCAGCCTCCCCCCTTCTGTGTCTTCTGCCAGCCATCCTTCCCCCACTTGTGTCCCCTGCCAGCCTTCCAAACTTGTGTCCCCAGCCAGTCTTCCCCACTTGTGTCCCCAGCCAGCCTCCCCCCTTCTGTGTCCTCTGCCAGCCATCCTTGTGTCCCCAGCCAGCCTTCCCCACTTGTGTCCCCAGCCAGCCTCCCCCCTTCTGTGTCCTCTGCCAGCCAGCCTTGTGTCCCCAGACAGCCACCTTGTTTCACTTACCTCCTTCTTGAAGGCTCCTCTATTCCAGCAGTGGTGGTGGGCATAGTGACGGGTAGCGGGCTCCTGAACTCCTCTCTTTCAGCAGCGGTGGCGCAGTGTGACAACATGACATCACTCGCCGCGTGCTGTCTTAAAAAAAAAGAAGAAAGAAACCTTCCAACATTATGGTCCGTGATGGGCGGCGGCCGCAAAAGTGGGTGGGGGGTGCGGGCAGGCAGCGGGCGGATCCCCTGCCAGGGACCCGGCTCCTTGTATGGCCACTGATATGCTCCTTCCTCTCGGTGGGCATCTTTTTGACGGAAGGGGAGGGTGCAGGCAGCTGTGTGATGGCGGGTGGAGTGTGTGGCTTTTTGGTGTCACCCCCTTGGAGGGTGACACCCGGTGCGGCCTGTACCCCCCGCACCTCCCTTGTGATGCCACTGGGAGGAGAGTACACACTGAAAACCCGATATAATTCTGCTAAGAGGGGCTGTAAAAGAACAGCAATAATAAAGCAGCTTCAAACCTGCATCAGGGAGTAACATAAACTGCTTCCCAAACACCAGCCACCTGAAAAAAGGACAGAGGCTGTCAAATACTGACTAACCAGCACAGGTGTCTAAGCATATTACTGGCTAAGTAGTGAGAAATACCACTTTGCTCACTCACGGTATGGTGGCAAAGGTGGGACACCTATGGCAAGCTGTTGCAGGAGCAGTGAGAATGTATTTCAGCTCATCATGGTGGGATAATTAGTAAGGATGAAGGGACAAGTAAACGTCAGAAGGGGCTAGTATTGTGTGTGCAAATGGCCAAAGCGGAGGGGGTGAGAGAAGATATCAGAGCTGCAGCATGGCCAGGAGTACAGGAGAGCTGAAGGTGACAAGCAAAACTGGAGGTGTGATCAGAAAATATCAATAACAAGATGTCAGTGAATATATGAATTACAGTAAATCCTCCTTGTGAGTGTGGCTTCTAATCCTTATTGCCATTGTTGTGAGTCAGTGGCTTATATGATCTTTAAGAAAAGAAAGAAAGACATAGGTACCTCCTTATTGCAATAAATGGGCAACATTAGAAACTTTTGAAATAAACTTATCTGTAATCATGATTTGAAACTTCACATTGTCTGTGTTTGCACAGCAAAGTGAAACAGCACCTACTGCATCTTTGGCTTACTACAATGTTTCCTTCAGTATTGGGTTTCAGTAGTGTGAGGGGTTGGCACAATGTGTCTCGAGGTGGAATATAAAAAGTGAATATGAATGGTCATATCTACATTAGCATGTTATGGCCTTCATAATTAAATCCATACATACATATCTGATCATTTTAAATGAAATATTGGCATATAAAATATGATTAACTATAATGATTTCATTACTGATGCTGAAGAATAAGATATATTCTGTAACATTAGTGTTATTCTCCTAAATATGTAGACATACTGTAGGCCATATTGCACAGTTATCTAGATTAAATAAAAAGAGGTGGGACAATTATGTTTTCCTCCTGCCTTCATCTCCACCTTCCATTTTATCTGTCTCTCTTAAAAGAAAAAAAAACAAGCTAAGAGTTTTTATAATTCATCTCTGGGCTGACAGATGAGTTCTGCTAGAGAATATTAGAAAATGTCTCAAATCTCATATATATGCTAATGGTATGCTGAAACTGGTTGAAGGTATGCCGGAGTTTTAATCTGTCTTGACCAGTGTGGAAAGTGGAGGAGACAAGTCATTGCACTCGACAATTTATGATCAAACAACTGAATTGTAGAAGAAGAAGGACATGCAGAAAGGGAGAGTAATTTTCTGATTTAACAGCGTTGTTACTACAAATAAAGAAATCTTGATTTTGACTGCTCTCGACATTAAATGAGTTTCCTATGCCCCTGATCTAAATTTTTCATTTCTAAAATTGTATAATGTGCCCTGCTTAGATACAAGTGACAGATAAAGAAGCGATTGCTTATGGAAATCAAATGTGTATAATGAAGCCATCTTCTGTTTATTAAATAAACACATGTACTGCAGATGATTTCTGGGCAGAATGGTTTGATAATTCTTCATTGTGTTCCATTTATTACAAGCATTTTTTTTCATCAATTTTTGCAAGTCAAAGGAAATCATACTTAACAATCAAATAGGACTGCATACAAATATTATATTTTATTAGATTACAGAATTTTGTTTATATATTACACTTACAATAATTTAATCTGCAACATATCACGCACTGAACCTGGGAACTTTATAATTTAAAAGGTATGTATGTAGTTCACAACTGAATTGCTGCAGCATAAATGCACAGAGGTTGTCACAACTTTAAACTTATTAATAGACAGTTGAATATATATATATATATATAGATGAAAATGGACTAGTGCTGTGAGAGGTTGAGGTACTTTCCTTACATTAAATGTCCCCCTACTAATTGTAGCTGCAAATTCTAGATCTCATAGGAAAGGTTATTTATGTGACAATTGATATAGAGAAGGGTACTGTTACAGTGATGGACCCCAATGGCTGAAGGTCACTAATTGTGGCAACTCAATGTTGTCAAAGATAGACAAGTATAGATAAGCACTTTCACAATATACAATATATACAAATTTGTAAATAAAAGTGCTGCTCAGGGGCTAAGGAAGTTTGCGGTGAGCTAACAGGCAAGGGATCCGGAACTTATTAATGTAGACAATTCTGGTCTAGATTTGCTGCACAGAGATTCAGGTAGAATGATACTTATAACCTGTGCTGAGATAAGGTGCACAGTGGTCAAGCAGTGGTCAAATTTGCTTACTCTTAGTTAAGTCATCTCCCAATTTCAAGGTATTTATTGCCTCTTCAAATGCCTAATCCCAATCACAGCACAAAAGGGGTTGGGTAGATCACAAAGCTCTAGAATGGGATCCTGTATTCTGCTCTATTCGCAAAGAGTGACAGGCAAGGTCACAAGAACTAAACTCCTGTCTAAGAACCAGAGGGGAAAGCATAACATGGTGTGCAGTACTGGACATACTGTAAGCTTATCCTTATATAAACTGTTATTAATCTGCCCTACACACCCCACAAACCTACAGGATCCAAAGCAGCAAAATATTATATCCCCATTACCCAGAATAAGGTGTCTCCCATGCAGTAGAAACCAAAACACTTGGTGGTAGACTGATGATTTTCCCTAATCCTTGTTAAGCATGGCAGGGAAAGGTATTTTTCCACTCCACTAGATGTTGGGTAGAGATGAACTTGGCCAGACAATGGGATATTTCAGTACATGAGTGGCCCCATTCAACACGTGGTGTTATCAAATTTGACCCCTGTTTGTTATTGCCTACATTTTCCTCTCAAAGTACTAGGGAGGGTAGATACAAAGCAAATAACCTTGTGCCTGGGAAATATGTGTATAATTTTACAATTAATGATTATATTTTGTTAGCATAGTAATAAGTACAGCAAGTAATAGTCCTAATTGTTACATATGGACAATAACAAAGGCACACCTATTATTTGTGTTTTTGTAATGGTGACAGAATCTTGATAAGTGTCTGACATACTGTAATTTGAATTTACTCTAAAGGTAGGTACACACCTAGCAGATATATCTGTAGATGATGGTCATTCATATACACTGAAAAACCATCATCTTCCAGTCCGTCCCCCTCCCTGCGGCTGCCGCTGCATGTCTACGGGCGGTCGGCTGATCGCCCGTGCACACTTGCCAATGGATAGATATATCTGCAGATATATCTGTCCATCGACTGTGCAGCACAGTCGACACGATATGTCTGTGAACTATGTCATTCACAGACATATCGCTGGTACACACTGGCCGACGGGCACCAGATATATTGGCCAACCAGTTGATCGGCTAATATATCTGTCAGTGTGTACCCAGCTTTAGATGCTGAACACACTTTGTTTAAATGTCAGGTCACTAACAAAAGTTCTAAATTATGGACTCATAGTGCAACTGACATTATGCAACATAATGCTGGATTTGCAGGACAAGATGTAGGAGTTATAGGGCTAGCACAATTGAGCACCTTGTAATAAGAGGAGATGGGTGGTTTAAGGCATTACCCGTAGAATGTGGACTTGTGGCACTTCATTTCCTGTTATAACACGAACATACATTTTGATGGATTAAAATCATAAATTAGGTTAAAGGTGTGGTGTAGCACATTTTCAGTGTGTTCTCTGTTATCTGAGACTTCATGGACTTTTTCACTCAGCAAAGTTTTTAATTTATATACATTCACAGAGGTGGCAGAGATTGGGCATTGGTCTACTCTCTCATTGCTATATATTCTTCACTGACAAGGTGCAGAAACATAAACAGGAAAGCTCAATTATAAGCACATTTATAAGCACACTTTATCCAAAATAAAAAAGGCAGGACAGATGTTCACTCTCATGATTCATTTAATACATTAAAGAACCTGAAACAAGTATATAGAAATCCAAAAGTAATGTATTCACTGTTTTCTTACGCCTTTCTAGACAGACATGCATTTCCACAGTCTTTGGTACTCTTACATTGCAGCCCCAATATTTTTTACTTTTGAAAAGTTTTATTGATTATTTGACAGATTTTTTCTGTTTTATTCCACTTGTCATTAATTTGCACATAATCCACTGTATCCAGAGCGGGATTGACCATTGGCAGTTTCCGTTATGCTTATCCTTGGATACATCAGTCACGTGTACTACCACAATCGTGAGTGCTCCAATTCTCAGGTTAAGACACCTGTCTGTGCTTGCTGGCAGCTGCTCTCTGGTCTCTCTAGTCCAGTGTGGTGATTGAGCTCTCAGATACACACACACTGCTTCCACAGGGCAAACGCAGCATATCAGTTACGTCTCTTGTACTGCATATTCTGACAGCAACTCTAGTAAAATCCTATTGTACACTACTGCTTTTGTGGTCGTAATTTGAGGGTTTGGGAGGGTCTGGGTAACTGGACACCGCTTCAAATTACTTCTGTATATATATAATTATGTACTGTAGGATATGCTAGAGACAGGCTAGAATATTTGATGTGCTAATTGGAAATATTGAGGATGATTCTGACTCAGATACATCTCTTTTGACAGATGATGCAAATAATGTGCAGAAGGAAATGTATGCATTTTTGCATACAGTATGTCCGGCTGAGTCAAATACATCTTTGCTGGATCTCTTTTTTTGTGAAATATGCATTTTGGAGTGGAAACTGATGAAGACAATGTGATTGCATGGACCTGTTTTGTCTTGTTGGACGGAGGTAGGAGTGTCATGGGTGTGTAGTTATAGTACTTTGCCATTCTAAGTCATGCAAACAGGATATATAGAAAAATGTAAATGACACAGTGATAGGTGCTGCTAATCAAACAAAAATTCCTGCCTAGATAAAACAATGAGTACCTAAATCACACAAAGATAATGTATAATGATACAATACGTCACTTGTGGAAAAAGTCCAATATGGATCCTTCTTGATTTTGCCTTCTTTTCCAAGGTTTTTCCTCTATTTTTGTTCTCACAGTATGTGGAAATAACAAGAAAAAACTGCAGTGTGTAGTATATTCTTCTGTCTGTTTGACAAATTTTACCCCATACGATACATGGAAAAGTAATATTTTTTATAAAAAACAGGGGAAGGGAAGCCTGTTTCTGATGGAGCTTTTGCACCTAGCATGAGGCTGGTGCCAGGGCTAATGCTAATGATGATGGTTGCAGCTGTAGACAGAAAAACAGTGTGTCTTCCCACTAGAAGCCGCACAGATCCTCGCATTAGGCCTATGTAATCTCACATTAGCAGAAGGAAATAAATCTGGATTCCATGACATCCCGCAAGCACAGTTGCTTTCCTTCCAAATCAGGTAATGATAGGTAATATTTTCAATCAGCAGTGCCTGCAAATCTGTCAACACATCATAGAAATCCTATGTGTAAGCATAAGCAACCAGATGCCACCAAGTTACACTCACTCAGTGACAAGTTGGGATAGGACTGTTTTATATATATACCGTCAGGTCCATAAATATTGGGACATTGACAGAATATTCAGATTTTGGCCTCTATTCATCACCACAATGGTTTTGAAATGAAACAAACAAGATGCGCTTTAACTGCAGACTTTCAGATTTAATTTGAGGGTAATTACATCCAAATCGGGTGAACGGTGTAGGAATTACAACAGTTTCAATATGTGCCTCCCACTTTTTAAGGGGCCAAAAGTAATGGGACTATCAACTCAAAAGCTATTTCATGGACAGGTGTGGGCTATTCCCTCGTTATTTCATTATCAATTAAGCAGGTAAAAGGTCTGGAGTTGATTCTAGGTGTTACATTTGCATTTGGAATCAGTTGCTGTCAACTCTCAATATGAGATCCAAAGAGCTGACACTATCAGTGAAGTAAGCCATCATTAGGCTGAAAAATCAAAACAAACCCATCAGAGAGATAGCAAAAACATTAGATGTGGCCAAATCAACTGTTTTGAACATTCTTAAAAAGAAAGAATGCACCAGAGAGCTCAGCAAAGGGCTAATGTATGCTAAAGAAGCGCTTGTATAGTGGATAGTGCTTAAATGTAATACCAGCAATAGTGAAACATACACACAATAACACTCAATACATATAACGTAGATAAATGTTTAAGCACTTTCAGTGAAAAATGAAGTGATCTGAAAAGGTTTCCCCATTAAGAGGTGGGCGCTGGATACCAGGGTAAGTGGGATAAACTGACCCTACCTGTCCCTGTGTAAGATCTTCTCCGTGCGGGGGCTGGGTATGTCCAGGTGGCTGCAGTATAATCAGCTGTATGACAATTCCGTCTGCCGCTTGTAATATCAGTGGCTCGCCGGAGCAGCGTCTTTCTGCACTCTTCTGCCTGGTGGAAATCTGCCGTTCTCATGGAGAGGAATTCGCGCTCACTGGAATAGTGACATCAGGGGTAGTCTAAACACCAACGCGTTTCATCCAGTAGGACTTTATCAAGGACTTTCATATTTAATTTGAGGGTAATTACTTCCAAATCCGGTGAACGGTGTAGGAATTGCAACAGTTTCAATATGTGCCTCCCACTTTTTAAGGGGCCAAAAGTAATGGGACTATCAACTCAAAAGCTATTTCATGGACAGGTGTGGGCTATTCCCTCGTTATTTCATTATCAGTTAAGCAGGTAAAAGGTCTGGAGTTGATTCTAGGTGTGACATTTGCATTTGGAATCAGTTGCTGTCAACTCTTAATATGAGATCCAAAGAGCTGTCACTATCAATGAAGCAAGCCATCATTAGGCTGAAAAATCAAAACAAACCCATCAGAGAGATAGCAAAAACATTAGGTGTGGCCAAATCAACTATTTGGAACATTCTTAAAAAGAAAGAATGCACTGGAGAGCTCAGCAACACCAAAAGACCCGGAAGACCACGGAAAACAACTGTGGTGGATGAAAAAAGAATTATTTCCCTGGTGAAGAAAAACCCCTTCACAACAGTTGGCCAAATCAAGAACACTCTCCAGGAGGTAGATGTATATGTGTCAAAGTCAACAATCAAGAGAAGACTTCACAAGAGTGAATATAGAGGGTTCACCACAAGATGCAAACCATTGGTGAGCCACAAAAACAGGAAGACCAGATTACAGTTTGCCAAACAACATCTAAAAAAGCCATTACAGTTCTGGAACAACATCCTATGGACAGATGAGACAAAGATCAACTTGTACCAGAGTGATGGGAAGAGAAGAGTATGGAGAAGGAAAGGAACTGCTCATGATCCAAAACATACCACCTCATCATTGAAGCATGGTGGTGGTAGTGTCATGACATGGGCATGTATGGCTGCCAATGGAACTGGTTTCCTTGTATTTATTGATGATGTGACTGCTGACAAAAGCAGCAGAATGAATTCTGAAGTGTTTCGGGCAATATTATATGCTCATATTCAGTCAAATGCTTCAGAACTCTTTGGATGGCGCTTCACAGTGCAGATGGACAATGACCCGAAGCATACTGCAAAAGCAACCAAAGAGTTTTGTAAGGCTAAAAAGTGGAATGCTATGCAATGGCCAAGTCAATCCCCTGACCTGAATCCGATTGAGCATGCATTTCACTTGATGAAGACAAAACTGAAGGGAAAATGCCCCAAGAACAAGCAGGAACTGAAGACATTTGCAGTAGAGGCCTGGCAGAGCATCACCAGGGTTGAAACCCAGCATCTGGTGATGTCTATGCATTCCTTGCTTCAGGCTGTAATTGCCTGCAAAGGATTTGCAACAAAGTATTAAAAAGTGAAAGTTAGATTTAGGATTGTTTAGTTTGTCCCATTACTTTTGGCCCCTTAAAAAGTGGGAGGCACATATAGAAACCGTTGTAATTCCAAAACTGTTCACCTGATTTGGATGTAATTACCCTCAAATGAAATCTGAAAGTCTGCAGTTAAATCTCATCTTGTTTGTTTCATTTCAAAGCCATTGTGGTGGTGAATAGAGGACTCAATCTGACTGACCTGACTGTATGTATATATATATATATATATATATATGACACTTATAGGGTAAGCACTGCCCCATTGCTATTCAATATTAAAAGATTTTTTTGTGACCACCACACAATCATATGAGCATTTTTGTGAGTACCATACACTACAGAGAACACTTTTGTGACCACTATACACTACAGAGTGTTTTTGTGACTGTCGTATAATCCTGAGAGGTTTTGTGACCACCATACACTGCAAAGAGCATTGATGTGACCATCATACACTACATATAGCATTGTTGTGACTGCCATACACTACAGAGAGCACCTTTGTAACCACCATATACTACAGAAAGCAGTTTTGTTACCACCATGCACTGCAGAGACCATTTGTGTGATAACCATACAATAGAGAGTATTTTTGTCACCAACCGCCATACACGACAGAGCACATTTTTGTGACCACCATACAATATAGATAGCATGTGAATGACCACTATACAATGCTGAGTAGTTTTGAGCTACACAATATTATAACTTCCCTATAGATTGTAAGCTTGCGAGCAGGGCCCTCTTACCTTTATGTATGTCTTTTACGTATGTTTTTTATGTATGTATGTCTTTTACAACCCAGTTAAATGTTAATGTTGATTCAAATTGTAAAGTGCAACGGAATTTGCTGCGCTATATAAGAAACTGTTAATAAATAAATAAATATTAAATAATATTATCCTCTGATCCTTAATACTGCCTCCTAATAATCTTTCACTCCTTCAGGATTATAACAGCAGCCCCATTCATCCCCATCATTAATTCCATTCACATTCATTACTTCCCTCTGTCTCATAAGAAAAACATTTCATGTTAATTAACTAACAATAAATCATTATCCCCTTCATCTTTAATCACCCTCATAATAAACCCATGCACACCTTAATCACTTGTGCTTATAAACATTCACCAATTATACCCATTACCACACCTTTCTTCCCATCCCAGCACCCCCAGCTCTGTATGGCCTCCGATGATGAAGTATTCAACTCGAAGTGGGTGAAAAGTGACACAGGAGCAATTCATAATTGCTCCGGTGAGGGGACAACTGCTCTGAAAAGCAGTAGTCCCCCTGGTTAGTATTGCAGCTACTTCTGTAGCTGCATTACTTACCTGCTCCCAGTCATCCCGGCTATGCATGCATGACCTCGGGTCATGCATGTGCAAAGCCAACGGGGAGCTGGTGAGGAGGCAGCAGAGGGATCCACCCGGATCCCTCTTCGCATCCCCGGAACTCCTGCCCATAAATAGGAGCGGGGATCCGATAACATGTGCTGTCTGAAGATGGTGCTTGTTCTCTGCAGTAAACGGAAACGTTTTCAGAGTTTGCTGAATACCAAGGGGGTCCTATCAGACCCCTCATGATGAATGGCCCGATAACTTAAATATGCGGAAACTAGCATTTCCACATGGTTACCGGGCCATTTATCATTTGATGAATAGGCTCCTTTATCTTTTAAGCCTACATGGACCTTGCTACTTTGTTGGCCTGCTAATAGCAGAAGAACATAGGGATTGGTGTCTGTCTTACTGGACAAGGAATGGTCAGTGTGGCACTGAGCAGAGCAGGGCCCCCTTTAGGCTAGGGTTGTGCTGTCTACTGTGCAATGAACAGCCTGGATGATACTAACCATACTAATCTTGATATTCCCTGGATTTTTTGCCTGCATCCTTTTTATATTTATTTTACATTTTAAACAGAATGCAAATGGGCTGTGGTCTGAATGCTAATGTGACACACATCTATGCGATCGTCCCGCCAGACTTTTCTGTCCGCCAGATTAACCACCATTATTATCATCAGCACTTATACTGTACCTAACCCATGCTATGTAGGTACAGGAGATCCATATGAGTTTGGTGTCCACAATACATACATACAACTCATAATTGCAAGTAACTCTGGCTACATGCCCAATACACAACCTTACACGCCCATGCATGGAATCACTTGCATGTGTCCGCATTATTGCCATCCAGTTTCAACCCAGAAATGCCCATTTAGGGGTCACAGAGAAACAACTGAGATGTGTACGACTTTGAATTGCGTGTACATTCACAAAGATGCATTTGCCGCCCCCGCATTGCATGCGCAAAAAATAGCTAGATACTGCTTATTTCAGACCTGCATGCAATTCAAAATTACGCCAAGAATGTTTCAAATTGCTTGCAATAAATAAAAAAAAAATATGTAAAAAAAATATGTTAAAATGCAAATGTTAAAAAGTGTTTTAACAACTATTTTTATTTGAAAAATACCCCTGTGTGCAATTACTTTATTACAATCTATTTTATAAAAACAAAAATGGAGAAAGGTTTAAGATTTACTGAAAGAGGGAAGTGATGGAAGTACTGTGGCATGTTCCCACTAATGGTTACTTAGCTTATATTTCATAGTATATGAAATATGTTTTCATCATATATTAGTCAAGGCCTCCATCAAATTGTGTGCTAAGCTTAGCCAATAAAGTTATCATGTAATTATCATTAACTTGTATTCAATTATTAATTCTTTCCTCAAGGGCTGTCTGTGGACTAAGTATCTCGTCTAAATGGGAAGGCTGGGATCGTCAGTTAGGGGAGAGGTAATCATTGCCAGCATGAATAATTGAAGTTTAATAATTTTAACCGCAGTTAGAAATAATTTCCCACACTTGTTACATGACAAAAGTGCCTGCAGCTCAAAAGTTGATCGGTTCTTTTTCTTGCGCATCAAACTATATGTGAAAAGAAAAACGAAAGCATTGAATGTTTTGAGAGGGAAGCAAAATGATGTTGAAGATTAATAAGTGACATTAAAACTCTTTATTCAAGTAACACTAAAGCTAAACATAATGATTAATTAAATAATATATAAATAATAAATGATTCTTACAAGCGTACTAAACCATATCAATACCAATGTAGAACAATTAGTAAAATAATGTATTAAAATATATAAAAGCATTTGTAAGGGAAATATTTGAAGTAGTAGCCTTTGACTCAGTGACTAATGTGTTGGCACAAAAAAGTGATCACTACTATAAGTTTGAAGGATAAATTATCCTAATTAGCAGCAATTGTAAAGGAAATAATACATTTAGTCCCAATGGAGAATGTTAACTCCCAGCTCCAGCATATGGGCAGCTGGGTCACTATGGTCCTTCCTCAGATAGTCACCATGGTCATTGATATGGTTGCAGGTCTTCAAATACATGGAGCCCTTCCGTGTCTACTTTTTTTTTGTAAAACTATTGGACATTGCCGATGATTGATGACCAGTTGATGGTCAAAACCACTAAATTAACTAAAGGTAATTTTGACCTCCAAACCTTAATCAGCCATCGATGTTTATTGGTTTCTAAATCCACAAACCTGCTGCAATCCTGCTGCAGCTATTTAAAAGGTATGAAGGTCTGTGCAGCCTTCTCTATATAATTGCATATACAACTGACATTTTTATTTTAAAAAAATATGATGTGGGGTTCCACATCAAATTCATAACTAGCACAAGTACCTAGGCCTAAGCTGGTAGAATCAAGGAACTTGTTGGGCAGCACAGACGGTGTAATGGTAGCATTACTGCCTCACAGCACTGAGGTCGTTGGTTCGATACCCACTACGGCCCTAACTGTGTGGAGTTTGTATATTCTCCCTGTGCTTGCGTGGGTTTCCCCCGGGTACTCCGGTTTCCTCCCACACTCCAAAAATATACTGGTAGGTTAATTGGCTCCTAACGAAATTACCCATAGTGTGTAAGTGTGTGCACATGTGGTAGGGAATATAGAGTGTAAGCTCCACTGGGGCAGGGACTGATGTGAATGGCCAAATATTCTCTGTAAAGCGCTGCGGAATATGTGTGTGCTATATAAATAACTGGTAATAAATAAATAAATAAATAATAACTTGTGTAATACTCTGAATTTCTAATAACCAGTACTAATCTTTACCAGCCAGGGTTAGTGTCACAAAAGGTGGGGAAACACATGAAGTTGGGTACCACCCCAATGGTGCCAACCAGCTAGAAGATGGTTAGCCCTGACTAATGCTCTGAACAATCAGTACCTACAGCAATGGCCATGATTGAACCCTTATTTATGTTAGGTGGTGGTTGAAAATTGTCTATGTATTTTGTTTTTTTTTGCCAAGATCCTGGGATTCCTACATGGAATGAAAAGGACACTGTACATATGTATTTGAGTGAGTAATACAGTGGTGAATGAAGGGTGTGGGACTGGTCCTTCCTAGGGATAGGCCCACATTTATTTTACTGGCCCCACTTTCTTAGGGATCCAACCTTCTGCTGATCAACATAGGGCTGGTTGGCACTATGGTAGGGATATCCCACCATGTCTTCCCACTGCTATAGTGCCACCAGCCCTAGCTGGTACAACCTAGTTCTGGTTAGTGGAGTTTTGGGAGGGGGGTTGTCCTAACCCTTTTTTTAATTTTCACATTTTTTACATAATATAGAGAAGGCTGCATTGGATCTGTGCAGCATTTTACACAAAATGCCTGTCAGAGGCAACTAATTTTCTTATTGCGGAGAGTTTGCAGTGGGTTTCAAAGTTGCCTCTTGGTAAATCTGGCGGCTTGTTTCCTTCTAATGGTAAAAATCTGAATAACAATTTCTAACGTGTGGTTTCTCAGCCTTCTGCAATGGTTTTGAATTCAGTAGTTTAGCAAGATGTAATTCTGCAGGGATTTCAAACCCAACATTTAGTAATTTTCTCTTCCTTGTCAGCCTCCATCTAGTCCATCAGCTCTATTATATGTTCATGGTCAATCAATTATTTGGCAAAGTTTTGCCTGCTGTACTGTATATACTACTATTCAAACCATTTGACTCTTACCACCACCTAATTCATTTCATGTTTGCAAGGCTTGATTCAATGCTTCTTGGTGTGCCCATTACAAAGTCTAGTGCTAGCAGTAGATTAGCATTTCAATCAGGGCAGCACTGATTTCACTTTCACTAATTGTTATTTTTTTGCATTTGTGCTTAATAAAAGAGGTTAGGTGTTAGTACATATAATGTATTTAACAGAAACAGCAGAGTGAAAATAACTGTGTTAGAAAAAATTACCTCCAAAAATAAAAGTGCTTATAAAATAACTGATGTAACAAAAATAAACAATTGAGCGTTTTCATTAGGGATACAAAAATAGACATATATGGATGAGTGTGTTCCAGAGTTATCAATGTTTAAGTTATATTGTTTGAGAAAAGAAACACTTGAACCAAATAATGTATATATTTTCATAAAATGAATGTATAGCAAATAGATAATACGCACTTCTGTGTAATCAGCAAAATATTTGTGAAAATCCATAATCCTATTTACAAAATTATATTACCTAAATCACCAGGATGTCTGCTCAAGCTTTATTACTTTAAAAAAAAGTGCACAAGGTGCTACACTACCGTGACTGAATATATATGGGTCATTTACATTCTGATAAAAAATACTGTATATATGTTTTTGGTAAATATATTTTTTGGTTATTTTGATTTGTTTAACCCAACATTGAACACGATTTTTGTGTTTAATTACAAAAAAAAAACATTTGCCACAAGGCATATGTGTAAATCTATGTTACATATACAGCCTGTTTTTTTTTTTTAAAAAGCACTATTGTAACCACATTTTAAAGAAAATCTATTAAAAATGTATTCAGATAGCTTAGTACAATAACAAATACATTTATTTTACAAACAAGTATAGTATAGCTACCCATATGATTCAGGACACTTGGTTATGTTCACAATTAATTAGCAATATTCTTTCATTTAAATTAGTTTAAGACACAAATGTATTTTATTGTCAATGTTTTTGCTTTAATAGTTCATATGTGTTCCTTGCATTGATGTCACACATAGATGATGTTATCTAATTAATAGCAAAAAGTGCTGTCAGAATAATTTATATCTTTTTATTTAAGCATCAATCAATCATAAACTATAAATATTTACTGTAAGTGGGCAACATACAGTCTGAATTTACAAACCCAAAATACAATACATAAATGCATATGATTTTTCCAATTTGAAATTATAGGATATGGGATAAACCAGCTGGAAATGTCATTGCCTTCTGAGGAAAGCCTTGATAGTTTGAGGTGGAGAAATGCATCAGAAATCTCCATTGTGGTTGCATAAACAGTCTGCAATGTTTACTTACAGAATTTGTATTAATTACCTGGTATGCATACCTTGAACTTATCCTCTTGCTAGCTGAATAATCAGATGCCACCCATCAGCTAATAGGTTAAACAGCTTGCTTACTAAAATCTCGGTACAGCTTTTCTGCAATATGACTACCTTATCAATTTAAAACATGATGATTATGCTTTAACATCTCGGCTATTTGCTCTTAACATGATTGTCCACTAATTTGCTTAAGATTTCTGGATTCCACGTAAATTAAATGTTTTTTAGTCAATTATAACACTAACAACATTTCCAGCTTTGGAATAAGGGAAGTTTGTAACTGTTTTTGGCAACTTTTATTTTTTAATGCAATTCACCATTCCCTATAAAATAATTGACAGTTAATGCACATAACACCAGATGCAGAATGAGTACTAAGAAAAAGCAAAAGAATGTTATTGGCAATTGTGGTGCACTGGACCTTTTCTACTTCCCGAATCAGTTAAAATCTTAAATCTTTATTATGTTTTAGATAAAATATTTTACTGAAAGGAGGTCACAGGAATTAATTTTATGCTTTTTTATTTAATAAAGTGGCATGGTGAAAAAAGTGTTTGAAATTTGATGAGCAGAGTTTTTTATATAACTCATTTAATGGGCAAATTGCCTTATCTTTATTTTTGTATCCTGCATTGGGTTTAGGCAGTTTTAAAAAGACAAAAGACAATCAATAGAGCCTATTTCTGCTATTTCATATTGTTAGACTTATATATGGACTTTTGTAACAAGAATTCTAGTACTTTGTAGTGATGATAGAATAGGATACTGTGATCTTGTTTGTGTTATTGTCAGTGCTGTTTCTTTATGTCTTTTGTATTTGTTACTGAGTTGTTTATAGACATATCAATATATTATTCTTTAATTTTATATTTTAAAGCATGGAAAGAGATAACCCTAAATAAATCTTGTTGGATATGTCAGCTGCTTAATAAGGACTTTCTGGAAGATGTTTAATATTTTATTCTTATGATACTAGGCTTTTAAATTTACTATCTACACCTTCTGGAGCTAGGCTCTGAAAGCTAATACCATTGTAGCCTAAGAACTACATTATGCAAAAAGGTATTATCCACTTGTACATGAATGGACAGATATCTATGCATGTTCGGTAGCTGTGATGGTGTCTGAACCCAGCAATAAAGTGATTGTTTAATCGCTGAGCCCATGTCCCCGTGACTGTGACTTAATACATTCCAATGAAAAAAAGATTCATTATTGCTGTGATTTGTGGTGATAACCAATCTTAATTTTCAAGGGTAGACCAGATTAAGTAATAAATATGCCCCCAGACTAGTTTACCATATCTTGGCAACTGCAGACTAAGAATTGGAAAAATCAGTTCCCTCCCACAATATCAATGTCTGGCACATTGTTGCCATTAAAAAAATGCCATTTTACTTTTATGACAGTGGGACATTCATCTGTGTGGGTATAAAGCCCCTTGAGCTTTAAAGTCAGCCACACTCTCCATAGTTCATAGTAATTGGATTAAATCCAAATCATGCATGATGTCTCATGCATTTCCACTCCAAACCTTGCATCATTCCCTTACCACCAATAATGTAATAAATTGTGACTAATACTCATCACTTAACTAAGAATTACCCTTAAAAATCAACACAAAGTTTACATTTACTTCATTGTCTCCCCCACCTCCTTTTCTTTTTATCTAACTCCCCCTTGAATAAAAAAATAGAATAAAAAAAGTCAGTCAATAATTTTTATATTACAATGTTTTTATTGTACTAGATGTTCATTTTGTAAAAACAATTATCTGTTGACCTAATAAACAAGGGTCTGTAAGCTCTTTTTATAAACTTTTAGACATGTGACACATGTATATGCATGTGATTTATCTCATTTTTTACTGTGCTTTAATTATTCACCACATTTTTTTGTCTACTAGACTGCTCCCACCTCAAGCAAATATATGTTGGAAGCTCCCCTGCAAACCGATGTTGTTGGAACTTGGCTGTGAATGAGAGTTTATATACTTTGTGATGTGTTGGCAGACACTGAAAGAGAATTATAAGGCTGAGATTTTATAACATTTTCCAAATTGTACAAGTTGTCTTTCCATGATTTATGCCCATTTTTGTCATCGACTTTACATCAACCCCAATGTCTTCAAATTTGGTTAACAAATGTTTTATGCATTTAATTAATTTTATTTTCAATGGCACTAAATATAGTCCATAACTCTACAAAAAACCTACACTAGTAGTCTGGTTTATTAGTATAATTTACTAACATACAACACAAAATGCTCAGAGGAACCTGAAAATGCAAATGGATATAGACATTCTGGGGTACATTTACTAAAGTTTCTAAAACATAAAAGTGGTGTTGCCGTAGCAACCAATGAGATTCTCACAAATAGACATAGTAGTGATACTGATGGAGCGCTACCTGGGAATATATTAATCCATACAATAATAAAGAGCAGCTATATATACGAGGGTAGTCAGTCCTCAAATAGAGAAAACTGTAGAACAACAAAATAACAGAGCTCAAATAATGAAAAGTAAAAAGTTAAAACATTTAATAGCTAATAAGGTAGCATGTAGGTAGCATTCAATACATGAAATCAGATAAATAAAAGAAAATCATCCACCACTTATATGTCTAATCCATGAATGCTCAGAGGCATAATTGTAATCCAATAGTAATAGAGCTATTGTGCTGTTATTGTTAGTCCAGACCAAATAATTACCAAGTCCAGTGTCCAATTGCGAAATGGGGTCCTAATTAGCAATGCTGGCAGGCATTTGCATAGATCCGGTCCCCTGGGCATAGGTATGGCGGTATGCTGGTATGGCTGGAAAAGCACACTGTAATACCATTTGGATGGCACTGCTTTAGTTGAGGAAGGTGGTGGAGAGTCTCCGCAAGCAAGTATACTGCTTCCCATCTGCCGCTGTATACCATCACCTATCAGCGCAACATCTTCCATGCTGCATACTTACTTGTTACTCCTGAGTTCAGCAGTGGTCTTCATTCCATCATACCACTGGGACAGTGCATGCAAATTAATTATGCTGTTTTACTTATGCTTAGTGGTTATTCAGGTAAACAGGTTATACTATTTTGCTGAACAAAACAATAGTATACTACGCTCTATTACTTATGTTGAGACATTAGCATAAATAAAAAAGAGTTGATCAGACTCCCTAAAAGTATTGCCAAATAAAAGTAATAATTCCATGTGCAGCAGCTATTAGCAGTATAAAAGTCAAATGTTACTGTCAACAGTAGCTAATGTGCCTCTGTGTGGCTTGTGCGGCATGAACATACAGCGGCTAGTAGCCAGCAGTGGGTGAACTCATGTAGCAACACTGTAGTTGCCATCGGCTCCCGTATCTGCAGCAGCCTGGCAGAGTAAAGCTTATAGCGGCCAGGCTGCTGCAGAGATGGGAGCCGACTGCGACTACAGTGTTCCTACACGTGGTCACCCACTGCTGGCTACTAGCCACTTCACCTTCACGCCGCACAAGCCACACAGAGACGGGAGTTGCCCATGATTGCGGTGCTATATTTCATCAAGCTGTCTTCCTATGCTGTGTCCTAGCCACCTTACAGGTACAACGCTAAGTCCGGGCTATCAGTGACAGTTACTGAAAAGACCCTGTCTACTGGTGTACACACATACGGGACCACTAGCAGCTGACAAGCTGAAGTAACACAGACTGCACTTTGGGCTGTATGATATGGCAGGATTGCTATATAATGGTTGGGTCTGGCCAATATAACTGTGACTACATTTTCTTATTGTGACAGACCAATTTTTCTTCATCTATACATCTAAGGGAGAGCGGATTTTTAAGCTGCAAACACCATATGTTTCTTAGAGAGAATCTCCAGGTAACCACCATCTAGATACTAATTGCAACAGTATCAGCTATATGGATACTATTAACCACAACCTGGAATTAGCTACTGTTAACAGTAACATTTGACTTTTATACTGCTAAGGTATAGCTGCTGCACATTGGAATCATTATTCCTATTTAACAATACTTTTAGAGAGTCTGATCAACTCTTTTATTTTTGAATACCTTTTTTATGCATTAGGATAGGAATATTATATGCTCCTAATGTGAATTTGAATATCTAATTGTTCTATGAGAAATTATAAGAGATATATGTGCAATTGTTTTAGTTTATTCTTTTTATGATTTATGTCTGTCGTATTAATTGTTCAACATTGAATAAATTTTTATATATTTAATTTGGTTTGTGTTATACTAATGTCCCAACATAAGTAATAGAGTGCAGTATACTATTGTTTTGTTCTTTTAAGTAAGGTTGGCAACCACCTCTTTCCCTTACTGCTGCATTAATACTTGATCCTCCTGCTTACCTAGCACTGGGTATATTCTCTTTTATATACTAATGTGCTGAGCTTGTATTGGTTTCCTGCACTGTGTGCTATTGTCTTGGGCAGGTACAAGGGTGCTGATTCCAGGGCTAGGGTTCAGTGTGCAGTATATGGTCTATACACCGAGGTGTCCAGTAAGCTGTATTACCTATCCTGATTCTCAGTTTTTGAGTTCCTCACTGGTTCCAGTTCCAGGTCTTTCCTCCGAGCTGTACCAGAGTTACAGCTTCCACAAGTTGTACTACATACGACTCTGATTCCTGGCTTGAGTTCTGAGTTCCTATCTACCAGTACTATACTGTTCTAAGTTCTGGGGGTCACCATTGTCCTTGGAGTATATTCCTGGTTTTACTGGCCTTCACAGGTCACTAGACATTGGGTTGCCCACTGGACCTGTCCTGTTCACTCCAGTTCCAGTCCAGTATCCTTGCATTTCACAAGTCTGTGTTTCCTACACTTTCAACAGTTTTAGTTGCCCTTCTTTGTATAGTCTCTAATGTATTAATATCCTTCTGGAGATATGGCCTCCCGAAGGATATTAATACATTAGAGACTGTACAAAGAAGGGCAATTAAAATGTTGCAAGGTCTACAACACAAAACATATCAGGAAAGACTAAAAGATCTTAACATGTATAGTTTGGAGCTGAGAAAGGAAAGGGGGGACATGATAGAAACATTCAAATATATAAAGGGTTTTAACAAGGTAAAGGAAGAAGACATTCTTCAAAGAAATAGAAGTATTAGAACAAGAGAACGTGTTCTGAAACTGGAGGGTGGTAGTTTCAGGGGTAATCTGAGGAAAAATTGCTTCACAGAAAGGGTAGTGGACAAGTGGAATAGCCTTCCATCAGAGGTGGTAGAGGCTAAGACAGTAGAGCAATTTAAACATGCATTGGATAGACAGAAGAATATCCTTCAGAAGAAGTAAGGATCAATAAGGGTTGAGGTAACAATATGTTTAAAAATGGGGCAGTCTAGATGGACCAAGTAGTTCTTATCTGCCGTCAAATCAAATTCTATGTATCTCTTCTAATATATATTTTTTTTAGAGTTATGTCCTTCTGTCAACTCATCTGCTCATTTGAGATGGGAGTTAGATTTGGGCCAACAACTTTCTGACCTACAATGGGAAATGGGTTACTCTAGGTAGTATGTCTCGCTGTATGAAATACAAGTTAAACTATTAAAAAGACTATTTCTCACTGCTGAAAGATTGCATTTCTTTTGTCCTTCATACACTAAGTTCTGCAGGTGGAATTGTTAGGTGGGCTATATTTTTAATGTTTTTTTGGTCATGTCCTATATTAAATAATTATTGGTTAGAAGTGTTTTCTTTGATCCATAAAGTGTTAGGTGTGTCCTTATCCCTTTATCCATCTCTAGATTTGCTGCATATCTACCCTGCAGCAGTTCAACCCCACAAGAGGTATGTGCTGGGACAAGTTAATTTCTATTTCTTAATGGAGACAGATAATTTGTCGTATTCTATCTCAGCCTCCTCTCCAAGTGTGAAGTGGATAGCTTGGCATGAATATGTGACTGCTGGAGAAGCTGCTAAATATACTCATAAACTATCTATGTCTATCCTTTACTGTTTCGTTTAAATGAGTCGGAAACTTTGGGCTGAGTAATTTTTTATTCACCATGTTAAACTTGTTTTTAGTTGTATAATTTGACAATACAATGTTGTTTTTAATGTTTCGTTATATTCTGTATCACTGTGTGCTTACATTGGTAATATATGTGTTTCCTATATTCCTTTATAGGTATGTGATTCTTATATCCAATGTATATGTTTCCCTCTCCCCTTTGTATTTTTATATTCCCTCATTCTGACAAAATAAAATCAATTAATACTATTTCATATATAAAATGAATTAGTCTGTTTGTTTGTTTGTTTGATTGTTATGCATTCGGACACCCCTGCACCGATTGGGATGAAACCAATGTGAGGTGGTCCAGTTGGATCCTGGCCAGGTTTTAGGGGGAACTCCTGTTGGTGTTTGCTGGGCAGAACTTTGACCTGGGGAGCCTGTTCTGTGCCTTCCACTGGATGGATATGGACGAAAACTTTATAGACTGGTAACATTGGATCCCAGAAGACATATTAGGTGGTTAAGGTTCCATTCGGATGTCCCGTTGGTGTACACTGGGCAGAATTTTGACCCCAGGATGCAGAGCAGAACATTAACCCAAGGAGTCTACTCTGGGTCCTCCACTGGATGGATGTGGATGAAACTTCACAGAGGGGTGGAAATTGGTCTGGGATACCTAATGGAGTAATTGGGGTCCTGGTCGGACCTCCCAACAGAGTGTGCAAGGCAGAACTTTGACCCAGGGTGACTGTTCTGGGCCTTCCACTGGATGGATTTAAACAACATCACATAATTTGGACAAAAACTTCACAGAGTTGAACCCTAGAAAACTTACTACGGGGTTGAGGTCCCGGTCGGACCTCCCGTTGGCGTACACTTGGTAGAACTTTGACCGGAAACCCCTATTCTGGGCCTTCCACTGGATGGATTTGGATGAAAATTTCATAGAGGTGTGGTAATTGGTATGGGATGCATAATGGAGAGGATGAGGTCCCAGTTGGACCTCATGGGAGAGTGCACTGGGCAGAACTTTGACCTAGGTAGCCTATTCTGGGCCTTCCACTGGATGGATTTGGATGACATAACATATTAAATTTTAACTTGAAGATTTAAACCTGGGAAATGCCGGGTACTTCAGCTAGTTGATGATAAAAAACAACATGCATCAAATTATATTACAATTGCCCCATGTTTACATTTACAGGTTCATCAGCTGGGGATAATGATGATGAAGTAGGAAGTAAAACTCCCTATTAATTTAAACAATTCAATAATGCACTCTTCCTCCCCCCAGTCATTACAAAAAATGTTTAAGGTAAAGAAGCTCATATCACAAAGATATTCTTCATTACTTAATTGTTTCTATTTCTATTTACAAGACCTACACACCTCCATGCGTTCCATTGTCCAATGTGTCATACTGAACAACAAAGAACAGCAGCTGAATAATAAAAGATGCTAGAGTCGTTTCTCCATTGTATAGCATAGAAGTATTGGACATGTATAAAAAAATGAAAGTCCACATCAACAATAGCCTGTACCTCAACCTACCATGCAGGCCCAAGCTGGACCTGTTCCTGAAGTGGTTACATCTATTAAGGAGTTACACATGCTACAGGAAACAGCCTTAAATTTAGACTATGACACCTTCACAACACAAAGTTGAATTGCCAGTAATCACAACTCAGTCCACTAGACAAGTGCGAGTCCTTCTTTCTTGTTTACTAGCCTATCTACATTTACCTAGCTAACACACCTGCCACATTTGCACTGATTATTCCGCTAAGGTGCAATGTTGAGACAACAAGGAGGGCATGCAATAGGGCATACAAAGGGGTTCTGATGATAAGCAAGTCATGTTATTCATGTATAATAATGCCCTCAATTTCTTTAAAATTGATAAAACTGCTAAAATCATGTAATTCTGTGCCTAAAGTATTGTTTTTGTGCCTAAAATATGTTATTAGTATAACATCAAAATTATTATTTTTGAGTCATTTGCAGCTAATTTTGACCACCTCACAGCTCAAAATATTGTTTTCACCTATATTGGCAGCAGGCTGGCCAAATTAAGCGACAGCAGGAGCACATGGCAGTTTAAAAAAGAAAACAGCACATCTAAAACTTCCAACAGCACAACTTCCAATGTACCTCTGGTCTGTGAATTCCCTGGCCGATACCGGCGTTGCTGGCCATGATGGGCACTGATGATGTCAGATGCTAGAGATGCTAATGACGGCTGCAAAATCGCTAATGCCCAATGGTGTTGCAGCCATCATTAGCGGCTAGTGTCTGACATGATCAGAGGCTAGCATTGCCAGCCACGCTGGCTTCGGCCGGGTAATTCATAGACCAGAGGGATATTTGAAGTTGTCCACACATCAAAGGATAAGGTAGGGTCAAGTAAGGATTAGCTTTTTCTCCATATTCCAATACCAGACATTGGCACATTGTTACCCACAGAATGGGTATAAAATACAGACAGTCGGGATGCCTCCTGTCAAAATGCAGACAGAGGCATCCTGGTGGAAAATCCCCCTAACCCTTCCTTCTTGTAGCCTAACCCTAACCCTCCCCACCCCGCACCCCAACCCTCCCCATTAGTGCCTAAACCTAAGTCTCTCTCCTTTGTTCCTAAACCTAACCCTCCCTCTTGGTGTCTTACCCTAACCCCCCTAGCTGTGCCTAACCCTAACATCCCCCCAAAACCTAACCCCGCTATGCTGCTTAAATCTAACACTCCCCTCCCATGGCTAACAGCCCGGCTTACCTTGTTTGGGATGGCATCTGCCTAGATTCCAGCATCGGGATTAAGATGGGTGTCTGTATTTCGATGCCTATCTTTAGTCCCGTTTCGGAGTTGTGACGCAGGGATTCCAACCGGCAGCATCTCGTCTGCCGGTCTCCTAACTACATCCCGTTACCCACACCTGCATAAATAGTCCCCAAAAGGCTATAAATATTACAGACTTTTTTATTATTTTTATTGTCAGTTGTGCTTCTCTTACAGCGTCCATTTATTTTTATCTTTATATGTTCTATTTTAAAACCAAGCAGCTTACTCATATCAATATTAGTGCATTTCATTGTAATTTATTTACAGGTGTGGAATTGCTGTTCTGGTAAAATGGAACTGAACTGTCTACAACTAGATGTATTGAGGGCAGATTAGACACAGATATAATGTTAACACAGTCTTTATGGCTTCAGTGATCCACTGTGCAACAGGATAACCGCTTTCATACTTGGTTCTTTTTGAAAATTATTGTTTTACAGTCAATTGATGTTTAAAACTACTAGTCTTCTTGGTCCCCTTCTGTGATGAAGATTCACCCCCAGCAGCAGCCCTAGTATACATGGATTCTTCTTAATCGTCATGGAAAGTGAAGGAGCCAGTTAGTCTTTGCAAATTGATTGCAGTACTACCTCTCATCATTAATGAGGAGGTTAATGATGAAGGGGTTAGTGGTAGAGATTGCATGTGCTGGGATCTATCAATGCTGCTGGTAGCTGATGCTGGACTGCTCGTTATTATTTTACAGGATTTTTTAGATTTTGATAAATAATAAGCATGAACTCACTGCAAATGATGTAACAGGGAGGAGGAACCTAGATGGTTAATATCCCTACCTCTACTTACTTTTGCTCCACAAATGGTACAAGTGGCTTGACAAATGTTGTCAGGATTTGTGAAAAAATTATTACACACATAAGAGGTGGCATTTTTGGTCTTATGCCCATGTATGACAATTACATTCTTCTTAACACTGGCAAGAACTGCTGCCACTGGTGGTTCACTTACTTTGACACAAACTACATCCTCCTCCTAAATTTTATAAAATTTTTGTCCAGCACATTCATCAACATCCTCATTAGTGTCAGACACACAAATATCCCTTGATCCTGTTGTACTTCTACAGTAGCATCTTAATTTATATGTCATCACCATTACTTTTACTACTACTCATCCCTATATTTGCAGAGGGTGGACAAATGGTAGAAGGAAGCTTCTTAACAATTATTTCAGAATTGTCAGACTCACACATAGCACATGTGGACATCCTTAGACTCTCCTCACTTTGTTCTTCAGCCTTTGTGTTCTTTTTGTGCACTGATATGCCTGTTTTAAATGTGATACCTATAGACTTAGAGCGAGAAGGTGTTACAGAAGATGCTTGACTGTGTTTGGCCCCAGCTTCTGCAATAGGCATTCTAGGAAATTAAACAACAGTAGCAGGACCACAACTCACAAAGAAAGGCCATGGTCTGAGCTATTCCTTGCCACTATGTGGTGTATGCCATGTTGCCAATTTTATGTTTTACCCTTCATAGTTAGAGGTGATGTTTTCTTAATCAGTGTCAAAACTTGTTTATAATTAGACTGCCCTTTCTTACACCTTCTTGCCCCTTGACCTTTTTATTAAATAGATATAGAGGAAGTACTATTAGGAATACTGCTTGCACTAGTACTGGGGTGCTCCTGTTCTTCTATAGATAGTTTCATGTTTGATTTACACCAGGATAGAAGAAACGGAATATACAATAAGATAAGAAAATGTGGGACTGTGACCTTTACCAAACAGTTTTATTAAAAGACTTGTGAATTTTGTTTAAACCAGAAAAAAATGTCTTCTTTCAGCTTATATTATCAAAACACACATTAATTTCAGTAATATGCATTGCCCATCAAACACACACAATATTTCTTTGAAATTTACTGTATATTTTAAAGTTTAATTAAGAGATTTTTTTAAAACAATAAAAGTCAATGAAAATTAAAATAAGAGGTAAGATGGCTTTATATTTTGATTTTGTAGATGATTGTATGTTATCTTTTAACTGTTATATGAGGTCACAGTACTCCTATTTAGTGCACAACAAAAATACATTTACACCATATACAAAGAGGATTTTGGCTCCTCACTAGACTCCCCCTATGCTGACTAGGGGGGTATGAGAGTGCAAAGCAACAGCAAGCTGTTAATCTGGAAAGTCAGTTTTGCCCTTCTGGGTCTGTTGGGTTCTGTTACCCATCCCCCCTTAATCAACATTACTGGCCAATAAGGTGAGGTTAGGGTATGTTGTACTCGCCCCCTTCCCGTCCAGTACCTGCACGTACATACATTAGGAATTAGAAATATTATTGCTTTTGTCTTCATTTTTTTTGCTTCATCTTTAACTTGGTTTTGTAGATTATCTTGGCCCTGATTTTATCCAATGACATGAACCTTACTGATAATAATTCTGTCTTTGCCATATCTTTAAAGTGGTGTTAATGACCATAGGATAATGTAAACTAACAATAACATCAAGGTAATGTTGTCCTTAAGATTATTTAAATTAACAATATTATCAGAATTATTTATATCAATGTCCTCTCAATATCCTCTACCATTAACTTCTCCCTAAAGAGAGACAATCCTTATTATCATTTTTTCTACTTTTCTTGGCTCTTTGCAATCTTTACCCAGTAAGAAAATAGATTAACAGAAAGGATAAATGTTTGTCAAAAGGTTTCAGGAGGCAATCTCAGTAGACTGTCTCTTTGTTTGTTTTTTTACAAAGGTAGAAGAATTTTGGCCAGTCCAAAAAGAGCAACACAGAGGCTGTCAAATAGGGACAACCCCTTACCTTTAATGTGGCAGTTTTCCCTTAATTAAAAGACTAGGGCATTTGAACATACACATGTATATAGACAATATGATTAGGTTGTTCATAAGAAACTTTCTAATTTGGGATTACATCCTGCCTAATTAAAATATTAGCAGAGCCCAAATCCATCATATTTCTGACCACCTAATGTTCAATGTGACCCAGTACCTGAAACATTGGTGAGTCCATTTACTTCAGTGGTAAAGTTTCCCAAAAAGGACCAAACCACCTGAGGGTTGGCCTCAGTATGCCCCTTTTCCCATCAGAATACACAGACAGTCTCTGTTATCTCGAGTTACAGTATGCTTGAGTCTGCAGTATGTGGGAGAGGACCTGCTCTGACTTACTCTGGGATGTGATCAATAGAAATCCCAGTGTGGAGAATATCCAGGAATGCTCAGATGCAATGTACCTGATCCAGGCACTCACAGAGTGACAGAGACTGATGACCACTTCCCAGCTGAAGCTAATGACCTTTAGTGATCCACTTGTTGAGGCTCAAATGGAAGATTTCCCAGTAAAGGAAAGTATTTTATAGCTCACAATCATGTCCCAGATGGCACACTGGGAAACATTCACTTGACTTTTCTGAAGAACAGCAGCAACATCTATAAGAACTTGGTGCTACTTGTCAAACTTGCAGCGGCAGCAAATTAGTCTCCTTATTGGAACAAGCCTATCACTCCCATGACTGGGCAACATCATCTTTCCATTCTGAAGGCTGCTACTGGTTGCCCCTTTGCAGTAAACCAAACACTGTAAGCAGTCATGGTTTGTTGGTGTAAATAATCAGGACCACCAAAAATAATTTAAGGGCCTGCTGTGCATACCTAGTGAGGCTGTAAATGTGTGGACCAAGAGGGATCCACAAGCTCACTGCTAATGGTCCACATTGTTGCCTGTGTGTCATTGATATTAGAATCAATAAATGTGCCATTTTGCTTGTGGCAACTACAAGGTTAGCTCCACATTTTGCCTACCTACATTCTGTTCTGCACATCTCTTCGGCAGATGGGTCCTTTGCCATTCCTGCTACTGTAGGCACCAGGTTGTCATCCTATCCTACACTATTATAATTTATCATAGTATAGTTCTATAGCCACTGTCTTGCAAAATAAGCATTTGATTAATTGGTAAATGCTTTACATGCTCTTTTCCATATGAGCAAATATTGCATATTCAATTTACTGTGAATATTTCACTAGTTGAGGGCTGCTGTTTCATTCTGTAGATTATTTTTATTTATTTTCTTTAATTGCCCTGGCTTTGTACTACATAATTTTTATTGATTAGTTTAAAATTTTATTAGTTCTGTGATACTAAGCATAAAAGCTTATGTATATTACTGCAAACATGAGTATTATCTGTCTGAGTTCCTGAACAATTTGCTTTATCTCATACTATGCATGTTCTGTGCAATCATGTTTTCATTAGCCTTTGAAACAGTCTATATTACAAAAGACCTTCGCATTTGTGCTCTTATCCTAATTCTAATCCTTCCTACATCACCCAAAAAGAAAAAAACTGATTCAGTCTGTGTGTAAAATGACATGCTGACAGCAAATTATTACACGTCATTACACTTCTTAAAACACAATTTACCCAGCCTTTGCAAATTATTCTCCAGTGAGGGTGAGGGGGTAATGGAAACTGTCTAGTCCACTTACGGTTGTCACTCTTACTTTAGACTATACAATGAAATGAACAATTTATGTTTTCTATTCTGTTTCTGCTTTGCCTTGTTTCAAGGATAGGGCATTATCTATCTATCTATCTATCTATCTATCTATCTATCTATCTATCTATCTATCTATCTATCTATAAGAGAGACAGCACATGTATAGTACAAAGACATTATAAACTGATATGATGAGCAAAAGTATGCTAGTTTTGGACAGATGATGCCACCTACCTACACTAACACATTTTCATTTGCAAATTCTGCTAGATAATTTGTGTTTTTGACAATTTGTTTCATTTTCTGTGGATAAAAAACAAACAAACCCTACCTATTTATTTTTTCAGATATTACAATAGAATATATCCTAACTGTTCCAATTTAGACTGGGCAGCTCACATTTGCCACGGTTCCTGACTTGAAGGGGTGGAGGGTGGACATGACATGGCCGTGTTCCTATGTAGTGCAGTCCCTATCTCGTGCTTGTGCTATTGTATGCAATGTCTTCACTAGGAAAATCTTAAAGCTGTGAGGCATACATTTGTCTATCCTTTTCATGATACTTATAGATCATTTATGCAATTTCTGATTGATTTTATTAGACTCTTATTCATTCACAAATAAGTAGTGTTTGTGAGGGAGCAAATGTCTTTTGACATAATAGATACAGTAAAATAATTACAAGAGCTTCCATTAGAAGGAAAAGCCTTAGAGGTCCTTTTAATCAAGTAGCCCTATTTAACCTGCTAAATAATCAATAATTTACTCAGTTTGCTTCTTTTTCACACTGCTAATGCAATGAAAGGTATGTGTACTCTGTACACCACTTGCTGATTTACGTGTTATAACAGTGAAAAAGAAATGGTTATCTGTGAAAAAAGGTAAGAGATCAGGGACAGATATGACTTAGCTGCACCATGCATCCTGCCATTGTGTGAATTTACCCTGCAATATTTGCAAGCAGGGCCAGATTAAAGTCTGTGGGTGCCCCTAGGCACCAAACATGTGGGGGCCCCTATTAAATGTGATAAACTGGGGGTATGCACAATGGGGACCTTATGCGGAGCCCCCAGTAGTGTCAGTGCCCCCAGTGGTAGTACCCCATATGCAGAGCCCACAGTAGTGGTGCCCATTATGCAGTGCACCCAGTAGTAGTGCCCCTAATGCAGTGCCCCCTATGCAATACTCCCACTCATAGTGTTCCCAATAGTAATGCCTCCCAGTAGTAATGCCCCCAGTAGTTATGCCCCCTGTGTGTGCCCAATAGTAATGCCCTAGTAGTAATGCTCCCTGTATAAATGCCCCCAGTAGTAATACCCCTGTAGTAATGCCCCCTGTAGTAATGCCCTAGTAGTAATGCCCTCTGTATAAATGCCCCAGTAGTAATACCCCTGTAGTTGTGCCCCCAATAGTAATGCCCCCCAGTAGTAATTCCCCCAGTAGTCATGCCACCTGTGTGTGCCCAATAGTAATGCCCTAGTAGTAATGCACCTTGTATAAATGCCCCAGTAGTAAAACCCCTGTAGTTGTGCCCCCAATAGTAATGCCCCCAGCAGTCCTGCCCCCTGTAGTAATGCCCTAGTAGTAATGCCCTCTGTATGAATGCCCCGAGTATTTATGCCCCTGTATTAGTGCCCCCAATAGTAATGCTCCCTCTGTAGTAGTGCCCCAGTAGTAATGCCCTGCCTTCATGTATTAATTCTTCCTGAGTAATGCCCCTAGTAGTTGTGCCCCCCGAGTAATGCCCCCAGTAGTAATGCCCCCCCGAGTAATGCCCCCAGTAGTAAGGCCTCCCCCATAAGTAATGCCCCCAGTAGTAATGCCCCCCTGAGTAATGCCCCCACTAAGCTGCTTGCACTTAAAAAAAAAGCTCATACTTACCTTAAACTAAGCCCTGCATCTGCTGCGATCCACATCCAGTCCACTCGGCTGCTCCTCTGCACTATGGGAGAGATGTCATGACATCTCTCCCATAGTGCACTGCGTGAGCCAGAAGCCGGTCACTCCAGGCTCCGGCTGCCGCTGTGGGGAGGGAGCCGGGCACCTGCTGGTTACAATAACAACTGGCAAATGGAGTCTCCCAGCGGCGCCGGGGTTAGGTTGGCCGGAGGTGGCAGAACTGGTTCCGTCTCCTCCAATCCACTTTAATCCCGATGGATGTGTGGGCCCTTCACATGTGGGGGCCCAGGGACAATTTCCCCTGTTGCCCCCCATTACTCCGGGCCCTGTTTGCAAGATACTGTAAGTGCAAATCATAAGTAAATGCCAGAAGGGCCAATGCCAGATAGGCTGGTTCTGGCCAGTGCCGCGGAGGGGGTCCCGGATATCAGCAGTGTGAATTTGGTGGGCATGCAGCACTTGAAAAACAGCGCTGCCTTCATTCAAATCTGGTGCCAGACACAAGCCAATCAGAGCTCACGGACCGGCTGCCAATCAGCAGCGCCTGCTGGTCTGTGAGCTACAATTGGCTTGTGACCAGTGCCAGATTCAAATGACAGCAGTGCTGTCTTTCCATTTCAGCTGCATTCACCTGCTTATCTGACACACAGGGGGAGGACAGAGGCTGCTGGACGCACAAAGATAAACGCGAGCGGCTTCTGGTAGGACACAGGGAGAAGGGGGTTGCAAAATGTGTATGGGGCATTACTTTGTGGCATAATGATATAAGGGGCATTACTGTGTGGCATAATGTGTTATAAGGGACATTACTGTGGGTGTGGCATAATGTGTAAGGGGCACTTCTACTGTGTGGCATAATGTGTATAAGGAGCACTACTGTGTGGCATAATGTGTATAAGGAGCACTACTGTATGGCATAATGTGAATGGGCTCTGTGTGGCATAATGTGAATGGGCCCTGTGTGGCATATGGGCTCTGTGTGGCATAATGTGAATTGGCTTTGTGCAGCATAATGTGAATGGGCTCTACTGTGTGGCGTAACGTGAATAAGAGGCACTACTGTGTGGTGTAATGTTAATAAGGGCCACTACTGTGTGATGTAACGTGACTAAGGGACAATACTGTGTGGTTTAATGGGACTAAGGGACACTACTATGTGTGGCATAATGTGTAAGGGGCACTACTACTGTGTGGCATAATGTGTTATAAGTTGCACTACTACTGGGTCATAATGTGTTTAAGGAACACTACTGTGTGGCATAATGTGAATGATCTCTGTGTGGCAAAATGTGAATGGGCTCTGTGTGTCATAATGTGAATGGGCCCTGTATGGCACAATGTGAATTGGCTTTGTGTAGCATAATGTGAATGGGCTCTACTGTGTGGCATAATGTGAATGGGCTCTACTGTGTGGCGTAATATGAATAATTGGCACTACTGTGTGGTGTAATATTAATAAGGGACTCTACTGTGTGACGTAATGTGTTTTTTTTCTCTCCCTGCTTCACTTATGGATGGAGGTACCAATGCAGTGTCATCCTCTGTGTTCAGCATCCCTGCCCTAAAAAAATACTACAGTGAACATGATCTAATTCTCTAAACTGCTAAGCTAGGGCTTAGTCAATTTGAAAATGCCTTCCCCTTTCTTTGTGTGTGACCTACACTAATGAAGTGCCTGCTTCACCAAACAGAACCAACCAAATACCAAATGTCTGACTATGGGACATGTTGAATCCCCTGCAGGATGTGCTCTGTTGTGTGTATTTTAATACAGAGAATGATGTACACTTGTATGCAGGAGCGTAACTAGAACTAGAAGGGCCCCATAGCAAAATTTTCACAGGTCCCCCATGGCCCCCCCCTCCACACTTCCCTCTCCCGACTGAACAAGCTTCTGCTGTAAGCTACTGTGTATGGATCCAAGAGCTAACATTCCATCCACAGTGCAGATACCCTTCCTTGTAAGCATCCTGTGACCCCTAGTCTACTGTATATAGACCCAAGAGCTAACATTCCATCCCATTACACAAGATACCTTCCCCAGTAAGAGACCTGTGGCTACTAGAGCTGCTATGTATGGGCCCAAGAGCTGACACACTTCCCCTAGTACACATATCTTCCACAGTAATCAACCTATGGCCCCTGAGCTGCTGAAGAACCACAACTGCCAGCAGGACCATCATGGAGTGGCAGGCACACTGGGACTTGTAGTCTAATGGCTCCAATGGCTCAGGCTTCCCAGCTTATGGACCCACCTTGCCTTCATAACCTCCGCAGGCAGAGCTCCAGCACCACGACATGAAGTCGGCACAATTTTCCCGGCGAACACTACCGGCTGCCCAGGTCCATGATCTCATAGCACTTGGTAAAGCATCCCTTGCAGAGGAAGCGGGTGGTTAGGTAGTGGTGCCGGGTGAGTGTGTCTGCCAGGATCTCATTCGCCGTGGTGGAGCCGGAGACCCCAGGAAGCTTGGTGGGGAAGGCTCCTGTCATCTACATGGGCCATGGCTGTGGCGGCGGAGGGGTGATGGGGCTGAAAAGCTGCAGGTACAGTGTGGGAGGAGCGGGACGCATCAGTAACCCTGGTGGCGGTGGTTTGGTGCAACCATGGCAGTCGTGGCAGCATAGGTGCAAGGGGATGGCCGGGCCCGGAGGTGGTCCGGGCCCCATAGCAGCCGCACCATCCTGCACCTACGGTATTTACGCCAGTGCTTGTATGTTTTTCTAATATGAATTATATTTGTAAGAGTATAGACTAAGAAGTAGGAGGAGTCATGAATAGTAAGTCGGAGGAGTCGGTGCCAGGAGCCAGATGCTGACGCAAGGTGGGCCTGTGTGCTTTAAATGCCAGGACCTGTTTTTAGTCCCAGTCCTGGCCTGGCAGCTGCAGTGCAAAAAAGACACGGTGTAGCGCGAACAAGATACAAAAATATGATAGTCCTGAACTAGCTGTCCGTTGCATGGTGTCTAAGTCGCTCCACATGTATTGCACCAAATTATGCAAAAATGCTAGGTGAATGAGGAAACATCTGTAATAAGACTGAGAATATAAGTTACAAATATTGGCAGTGCATTTAAAAGCAGCAAAGATATTAATATTTATATCCAAATATTTAATTTTTTTAATAGTGAATTTTGTTAGGACTGGATTGCATATTTTTGTGTTAATAAGCATTTTTGTCATAGCATCACTTTTTAAGTTCCATAATCCAAATAGTTTTAATTACACACTATGGCATATATTCAGTCACCTTGCTGTGTGCATCTGTGTGGAAATATAGATCAGCAAAAAGTGGCTTGTGATTCACATTGCTTGCACACTATTTATTTACCTTGTAAGCTATTCCATTCTCGCTGCTTGACTGTATTAAAGCAGCATTTGTCTTTTTATTAGAATGACGAGAAATTATTTGAACAACCCAATCTACACGTGAATAGGTTTATTTAACGCAAGATGATAAAGAACAGTTTGGAAATAATAAGGTGCCCCTTTCCTTAACATCTTACTTGCTCAGATTGTGTGCTTTCATGCATTCTCCTGCCAAATCCATTCTGCCTCAACAGGAGAAGGATGATAAATTATCTGGCTACCTAGGGGAGGGAGAGAAATCCTTAGCATGGTTCTGGGAATTTGTTAAGTACTCCTGTGGAGCTTCAACCTCATAATCGCTCACAGCGAGTTGGCCTTTATGCCTTATAAAGTGGGATGATGATTAATGATCTTTTAAGAGGACAAGGCAGGCCAAAAGACTCACATGCTGGACCACTGAAACATGACTACCACTTGTAGAAGAAGAATAACAGATTTTACATATGTCCTATTCAAATGTTTCTTTAAAAAGATTATAAATTGCTGCTATTAACCCATTATTACAATTTCACATCCATATTAGATGCTAGATATTGTTTATAACTACATGAACAAAGGACAGATCCCAAATGTATCTATTTATTTATTATTATTAATAATAATAATTTATTTAGATAGTGCTTTTCTCCAATAGGACTCAAAGTGCTTAACATATAGTATTAACATAATACAGAGGTTTAGATTTGCATGAAATACAGAAACCATGAAAACGATTAATACAAAGGTGTTGTAACCATTTTGGGTCATCACTTCCAAGAAGTATTCATCCTACTCATGACAGAACCAGGTGAGGCAGCCTTTTTAGACACAATAAATAGGATTACACTGGGTAGAATAAGACAGAATAGGATATTTATCATCTATCCAGATGATAAATCCCTTATAATGTCACTTCATACTATGTGCAGGATGTATCACGCATTGCATATTACATGCGATACATCCCATCACTTTTTACATGCACACCAGTATTTTTTAACATCGTATGAATGATTTATTGCAACTATAAATACAAGGATAGCTCTTTTAATAAGAGCTGTCCTTTGCATTGTGAGGCCCTCTGAGTTTATGACACAGGAGTCCTACTAAGGGAGGGTCAGAGAGGGATCCTTTGGAAACAAGCCCCAGTAACCCCTCTGTACCTGATTAAATGTGCCTCCCACGCAGTGCACCATACTGGTGAACATGATATCCACTGCTGTTCACTAGAGAAAAAATTATATTCCAAAGTTCTTGGGGGGGTAGGTAGAAATGAGAGACCACCCTCAATTGGTTGACTGTCTATTATATAGGCTGACACCCAGCTATTAGCTCATCTCTGTTGAGCAATAAATCTTGGATAATTGTGGAAGTAGGAGAAGCAAATAATATTAAATAACACAAGGTATAATATTATTAATATTTTTTATTTTAACAGTATAGAAGAGTAGAAAATATAATAATAAGAATACTAATAATAAATTGTGGCACTATACTTAATAATAATAAATTAGCTGGCACTATATTTGATAATAATGAAAAATACAGGTGTACTTTACATACGTATTAAATTAGTACTAAATTAGGAGACACTACAAAATAATAATAATAATAATAATAATAATAATAATAATAATAATAATAGTGGCTTATTCTAACTCACATGTGGATTGGGCTAAACCATTTGATTTAGTGAATTCAAAGTCATTCCACATTGCTGGCTGCTTGAGAATCACCATCTAAACAAATGAATAAAGAATCCATCAGTTTGGAGTTTAAAACCGTCAACGATGTGCAGCAGTTTCAAACATTTGCACAAAATGCTTTATAGTAAATTTATCCCTTCTTCTCGGGATTATGAGTGATAAAAATATTTTTACATTTTATCCAGACTATTCTTTGGGTAGATAGACCTTCCCAATTGATATTTAAAATAAGTATGACTGAAGAAAATGTCATTAACACTCCAAGATTAAACATTTAATTACAGTTAATGAAAAGCTTCATGGATCAAAAGAATTCCCAGTTTACACTTACAAATCTGCAAATGAATGTACGTTTAGTAGCTGTAATGTAGAGCTCAATGGATCTACCATGTTTTAACTAGCCAAACCATTCAAAACATGGTGCTAATATTATTTTTGAAATAATTTTGTAGATATTTAATTTCCTTATAAACATAAAAAGGTTTTATGTTTTTTTTAACATGAGCATTGTGTAACTGGACATCATTCCTTTTTCCAGTCTTATATCCTTAATTGTTTAATCTTGAGTCAATTTAGTTATTACCTCATTGATTTTTACTTTTGTTTCAAAATATTTGAATTAAAACCAAAAATATGCTAATAATTTCATCTATTTGAGATTACATTATTTAATTATTTTCTAAAAATTGAAAGGCAAACAGCATTTTTAGATACACACTCATGATGTATAAGGAAAACATAATTTATAAAACAATTGTAAAATATACTAGATAAACAAATATTGGGGTTTCCAGAATCATGATTATACTCAAACTCAGATTACTTGATTTGTGTATAACGTTATATGGAGTTTTATCAATATCTAGGTTTACCTAGGTTTGGCATAATATGCTTTACATTAGAAATTAAATAAAAAATTTATTGAGAGTAAGTTGTTCAATGCTACCTTCCACAAAGTATTTTTCCAAGTAATTTTACATTTAGCATTATAATTTTCATATAGGTTCATTTGGGCAACAAGAGTTGTCAATCATGATAGTACTAGCAACCAACTAACCGGTTACCAAAAAAAAATGGATTTCCAACTAGACACATTCTCGAATGTCCATTAAACTCTATCCAGCAGCCACTTCCTTTTCACTTGCTGCCTAGGCTTGGGAATTGGGATCAGTCACTAAAATCGGTAAGTTAGTAATAAGTCAGTTGTAAAAAAAATGAGTACCATAATTGACAGCAATGTTTCTCAGAAGTACTGAAATAACAAATGGCATTGAAAACCAAAAGTATTCTGTTCTCCAAATCCAAATTAAATAACACATCTACTCTCCACAGTGATATCAGCTCTTTTCTTTACATTTATTCCCCTCTTTACTAATCCATGCCCACCACCTTTATCAATATTATACACACTCCCTCCCCCTAACTACTTTCTCTCTGAATTATTTGTTCTTCCATCCTTCTTTTCATCTTTTATCATTTACTGGTCCTTATTTCCATAATTCTCTTTGTCCTCATCTTTTTTTTTATCTTTTTCTAGACTCCTTTATTGCTCATTTATTATCTACAATATATGACATCATCCATATTTACTAAATTAGTTAATTGATATTATTATTTTTATTATTATTTGATAAAATAGAACCACACACTGTAATGTGTACACTCTCATATGAGCCAGTCTGCGTCTGAGTTTCTTTTCTGGGACAAATCATTCATTTTTCTCTCTGTCTTCTTAATCACTTGTTCTTGATTATAAACCATGGTTATAACAGTATGTATGTATACATGTATGAATAATAAACAGCGATAATAAAGCTAGACAATTTTTTACATGAATTGTCATTTTCCGATGGATCAGAACAACAAATCATTCAAATCGTCCAGTGTGTATGCACTATGCATGCTCCCACATCATTGTACATCGCATCTTCAGATCTGCCATACATGCTACTCAATCTGAGGATATCATCAAAAATTTTCCTCAATTCGAGCAGTGTGTACGCTGTACTATATGATGACATATGGACGTAACCTTATGCACTCTCAAAACATTCCCCTCCGCAATTTTGTGGCTGGATCGTCACTTGAGAGGATGCATCTTGGCAGCATCTGGAGCGCAGCAGTCCTGTCTCAATCGGAACTCTTCTCTGGTATGTTTGATGCACATGCCTGCACCCCTATTCTCCAATGTGTACTGTTGCTGCCTAGTGATTGTTGCTGCCTAGTGATGTCTATACGTATAATGCACCCCTATTCTCCCATGTGTACTGCTGCCTATTAGTTAAAAAGTGATGTCCATACGAATAATGCACCCCTATTCTCCCATGTGTACAGCTGCTGCAACCTATTAGTTACCTAGTGATGTCCATGCATATAATTCACCCCTCTTCTCCCATGTGAACTGCTGCCTATAATACCCAGTGGTCAAATTATTAATGCATATCTTAAAATTTAACACAACAATGAACATCTAAAAAACTTATTGAAAACCACCAATTTAAAAAATATTAACAAGTAAACATTTAACAATAAAAACACAACATTAATTTCTAGAAAAATAAAACATTTTGTTTTAAAAAATCACATTTTTATTTTAATTCCGAGAAGAAAAAAAAAATCAATCATTTATTTAACAAGGCTCCCATTGATTGGGCATACTATGTCAGCCAGTGACCAGTAGTCCAAAATGAATTTACTGCCCATCCCCATCTGTGGCAAATCACCCACCCATCTATCACTCTGCCATTTGGAGTGACACATTTGGCAGTGATACAATATCCAACAGAAACCCCATTAGATTTTGTGGAAATATTACAGTTTATAATTGTATTTTCAGAAAGTTTTTAACAAGTTTTTTTTCTATAATTTTTGCAGTAATGGCCATGAAGAAAAATAGCTCTCTTTGGACCTCCTTTATCAAGCAGTACAGGGAGAAAAGGATGATTATCAGGATATAGAATAATTAAAAACACATGAAACTCATAAAGGTATACATATTTATTTTTATTTATACCTTTATGAGTTTCATGTGTTTTAATTAGTCTATATCCTGATAATCATCCTTTTTAATATTAAATATCATACTGTTTAGCGCCTGTCAGTGTGTGTTTTTGGTTTAGTTTATTATTGGAGGGTACAGTTCCTTCAGTCTGATGGCTGCTGTTAGTTTTTATTGGGTAATATTTAGAACATATACATTAATGTATTTACATTGACTCTTGGGTTACCACTAGTACTTGGCGAAGTCCACCACCTGTTTGTGTTTATTGTTGTACAGGAAAAAACATTGCCTGTGGAAGGTCAAGTCAAACTCCTTAGTAATCAGGGCCATCTCTTCCATTGGGCTTGTTGGGCAGTTGCCCAAGAGCCCGAAGCTTGTAGGGGCCCGTCAACTCGCCCCCCCACAACCACAGGCAGTTGGTAAATTTGTGATATTTGTATAAGCTGGCTGCCGGTGCACTGTATTCTGATCTAACCTCACCCACCCCATCCCCCCCGGTGACGAGTACTCACCTCCCAGTTTCACTTCATCGTCAGTCCCAGTCCCAGTTTCACGTCATCTGCCGGCTTCAGACCAGTCAGACAGAGTCTCTCTGCATGTGTGGGAGGTCTGATGGGCATGCAGGAGGTTTAATTTTATTGAGCATTTACATTTTTTTCCATGAACGGGTGGGTAGGGACCCCAGTGAATTGCTTTGCCCAGGGCCCACACTGCTGTTAAGACAATCCTGTTAGGAATGTCGCCATCCAGGACCTTATGGATTCCTGCAAACCGCCCTACAGTTCTGCGGACATTAACGGCTGCATGAGAAAATATAGAACCTAAGGACAGTGTTCATGAAAGAGTATAAACAAGTTAAGGCATCAATGGGATCAGGAGCAGGGGCAGGTGGCCGATACATCCCCATGCTGTGGTATTAAAATATCCTAAAGTTCACGTTAGAGCAAGATGCACAGCGGCCTTCCATCAGCTCGTTGGACACAAGGCTGGGAGAAGAGGAGAAGGAAGATATTGTAGAAACTTCCAGCATTGTTTTGGTAAGTGGAAACACAGTGCACAATGTAGATTACAGTGCAATGTGCAACAGTACATCAGTTCTAATTGGCCAATAAATGAAATAACTTTATGCAGTAATCCTGCCAAGGCACTTATCCCACACCATTAAAATAGGTCAGGTATTCCTCCATGACTTGTTTAGCAGGTGCAGAGGTTGTTGGTATAAACCCTACTGCCACAGAAGACCACTGATCTATGTTGTCTGCCTGCTCTGGGTCATCTGGCACAGCTATGTTAACGTTGTTTATTGCTGCTTGGTTTTGCACCTTAACCACTTGCCAGGCATGGTCGCATTTTTCCTACCACACAAGGCAGTGCTTTATCTGATTTGGTGGCAATAATATGACCAGTCAGATAAAAGCATTGGTGGCTGCAGGAAGAGAATCTTCCCGCAGCTGCTGATCTCGGAGATACCTTCCGGTCCCTCTGTTTGCCTGCACCCTCCCCCAGCGTCTGCTGTGCTGCCGATCACTGCAGATCAGTCAACACAACAGGACCCCCCACTAGAGGCATAACTACCATAGGAGCAGGGGGTGCAGCTGCTATGGGGCCCGGATGGACCCAAGGACCGGCCCCCCCTGCACCTACAGTGCCAGGCCTTGGTCCGCGGCCCCCCCTCTGCACCGCATCATCCTTACCACTCCCCTCTCCTCAAGTTGACTTACCTGCTCTGTGGTTGTGGCCCCCCTCCTTGGTTGCATCCTCCTGGTCGGCTCCGCCTCTGACTCTTCTGTCTTTTCATTGACTGATACTGGAAGGAGGCATGGTCACCTCTTCTTAGCATCAATCATTGAGGACTGAGGATATGGAGCCGACAGGGAGAGGAAGTGTTCATGCAGTGCACAGTGCGACTACGGAGCAGTTAAGTCTACTGTCAAGGAGAGGCGAGTGTGGAAGGTGCAGGGGATGGGGGGCAAGCGCCTAGGGGGCCTGTGAAAATTTTGCTATGGGGCCCCATTAGGTCCAGTTATGCCCCTGCCCCCCACCCAATGGCTGCTGAGATTAGCAGCCACTGGGAAAAGGTAAATTAACCTCCCCCTCCCGTGCCGGAAACCACTGTGAAATGGAAAGTCGCGATGATCGTAATGTTTCCAATGTTCCCGATGTTCCGATGGTGGTGTTCCAATGTTCCAATGTTTCAAAAAACTTTGTATTACACATATTACTAAAAAATATATATATTTTTTAGTGAAATCATTTTGGATATGTTGAAGTAGATGTTCTTCACCTAATTCACTCGTAAAAAAACCTGACAATTTCTGAGCGGTTTTTAGAAACATTTTTTGTCAGTTAAGTGGTTATAAATTATGCAGCATGCATGATGACCCAGTCGATCTTGTCCACACAGAGGTTGATGGCTGTGTGGAAGATCCTGAAGCAATTGCTTAAGATCCCAAATGCATTTTCCACAATACAGCATGCCCTTTAAAGCCTCTAGTTACATATAAGCATCTCCTTTATGCATATGGCTTCATAATCTGCTCATGTGCAAAGGCCTCATCAGCTATGAACACAAAATTGAGCTCGTGCTTGGTTTCTTCAGCAGATGGTAAATTTACAGTTTTGGAGATGAGCTTCTTGTAGAAAGCTGTCTGCTTAAAGGATCCACCATCAGAAGTTTAACATTCTTGCCAACATCAACAAATAGGAATTTATAGTTTGCATTGACCACGGTCATCAGAACAATGATGAAGACTCCCTTGTAGTTATAGTAATATTATCTGCTATTGGCAGGTGGGGTTATCCGCACATGTTTGCCATCTATGACTCCCCTAAGTTAGGATAGTTCCACCAGGTTTCAAAGTCCTCAGCAATACTTTTCAAAACTATATAGAAAAGAAAAATATATAAATTCATTAACTTAACATACCTTTAATTTACAGACTGCAACACCTGATCGGTACAGATTTCTCTGGAAAATATGTGAATCCTGCCGGAATCAGAAGGGGACACTTCCTCAAAACACTTGCCGCCCTACAAAAAGTCAAAGAAAAAACTCTGAAACAGAGAGGTGACACTTTCCTAATGTCACAAGAAGTCTTAGCAAGTGCACAGCAAATGCTGCAAAATTCACCCAATGGCTTGGACATCTTCAGGTCCAACCTTGGTTGCATGATGCAGCATATGGCAAATGACCAGTGGATTGAGTTTGCAAGACTCGCTTGTGACATGATGATATGGGAGATGGGCGGCCAACTAAAGCCAAAGACCAAGATCACTAATCCACCACAGCAGCCCATGAGCAGTAGTCCAATACTACCTCCCACCCCATCAATGGCAAATCCCCCACCCATTTATCCCTCCATCATTTCAAGTAGCATTTACACGTCCATGTTGCATTACCTTTCTGACCAACCCCCACCTGATGAGCCACATTTTTATCATATCTAGATGGTTCTACATCAATTTTGTTTAAAAAAGGTACCCATTTAACAACAAGTTTTGTCATGAGCAATAAGTTTTGTAGTCTATAATATATGGTGCTCCCGCCAATCACTCCCCTGAGGTCATTTATGAAACATGCCATAGTGTGCACATTGAGTATTATAAAACTTGTTGACAAATGGCCCCAAAATTTTACATTGTTTATTACAAGTTCACATTGTGATTGGCATACTCTGGGATGATGAGGCCCAAAGCTTGAGGGGAGATGAGGGAGACAAACTTCAGTTCAGCCAGGGACTTTCCAGTAGGCAGGTACCACAGGGTAGCCACCAGCCTCTCCTCAGCAGGGATGGCCCTCGGCAACTTAGTATTCTGCCTCTGGATGTTGGGAGTCACCAGTCGCAGCAACTTCTGGAAGGAGGCATCATCCATGCACAGGAAATTGTGGTAGTCATCCAAATTGTTCTCCCAAATCTCCATAAGCAGTCATATGTGAGAGGTAGACTCCCTCGCAGCAGCCACTCCTTTGTCCAGCAATATCTCACTCTTCTCCTATTCTGTGCACTCTCCCTATCAGCTGGCATCATACCGACAGTGTAGGATGCCATAACGTCGATAGTGAAAATTATTCATCATAAGAGAATACAACATAGATGCACTTTGTTAAGGAAATCAAAACAAAGAAGAGCAGTAAAGTAATGTATAACGTTCAGCAGGTATACACCAAGCCTTACTAGTCACAGAGCAAAACTGCAAAGAGCTAAAATGGTGCCTGCTTTATATACCATATAAAAAGTACAGCCCCCTATTTCAATTTGGCAGCAATCTTTAAAATTGTCATCAGGTGTTTAGAAAACAAATTACATCTAATTAACGATCTAACAACCAAACAACGCATGATATATCGTACGGTCATTTGGAAGATTGCACACTGTGTATGCACCATATAAGTTGTCCAGGAGATCAAGGGAAATTGGGCTGACCATCATGTCGTTTGCTCATCGTCTAATGTGTACCCTGCTTTAGAATATAAGAATACCAACAAAATTCTGTCAATAGTAATATTAACCGAAAAAAATATTAACCTAAGAAAACAAACAACAGAATTTCCATTTTTTTGACTCTAGTAAAACCACCCAAAAATACTCCAAATTATACTTGTAAACATCCACTGATTAATAGGTATACAAAAGAAACACCCTTTATATAGTATTTGATACAATTAGTACCTGTTCACACTGATGTTTTGGAAGTGTAGCCCATGTGTGTTGAACTAATACACGCTGAATCTTCTAAATTCCTTTTGGTGGAACTGTGGAACAATGAGAAATGATGCCAGTAGCCAGCAGAGGGTGCTTGAAAGACAGTAGGATGGACACTGCTTTCTGTTTTTTTTGGGGGGGGCTGTTGTAGTCATTGTTAGGCAATGAGAAAATGAAGAGTTATAAACTTACTTGAATGACAACTCCAGCCTAAACATTTTGCATATTGCATCAATGCTCAATTTTGTACAGTAGAGTTTTACTAAGCAGTCTACATGCACACACACATGCAGAGCCGGCCCTAGGCATAGGCATCTGCTGCTGCTGCGATCGGAGCTGTAAGCCGGTCAGAATGAGCTTCTGCACAGAAGCTCATTCCGACCCAGTCCCCATTACTTAAATAGTGGGAGTCAGAGCGGACCCACTTCGGCTGCTCCGGCTCCACCAACATAACAGCCACCTCCCGCCGTGGCCCGGCTCCTTGTTATGACACGGCGCGCGTGACGTCATGCGCGCCATGTCATAACAAGGGGCCGGGCTGCTGGAAGGAGTGGATCGAGAGGAGCCATGGAAAAGAAGCAGCCAATGTAAGTGGCGGCTCTGGGGCGGGGAGGCTGAGACACGCACTGGGGCTGGGAGGGGGAAGGTTGAGACATGCACTGGGGCTGGGGGGGAAGGCTAAGACATGCACTGGGGCTGGGGGGGAGGCTGAGACACGCACTGGGGCTGGGGGGAGAAGGCTGAGACACACTGGGACTGGAGGGGGAAGGCAAGGCTGAGACACACTCTGGGGCTTGGGGGGAGAAAGAGGCTGACACGCTGGGGGTGGGGGGAAAGAGGCTGACATACTGGGGCTGGGAAACGTGCTGGAGGGGAAAATGATCTGAACACACCCTGGGGCTGGGGGGAGAATGAGGCTGACACAGTGGGGGAATGGTGCCGAGAGACACACTGGGTCTAAGGGAATGGGGCCGAGACACACACTAGGTCTGGGGGAATGGGGCTGAGACACTCACTAGGTCTGGGGGAATGGGGCTGGTGGAACTGCAAGGTGGGGTGCCGGCCTTTTATTACGTGTGTGTATATATATATATATATATATATAAATACATGCTAGGGGGCATCAGCCAAAATTTTGCCTAGGGCACCAAATTGGCTAGGGCCGACTCTGCACACATACATAAATAAAATAATAATAAAAATATATTTATATAAATTATGCTGTACCTGTGTTGTGAATGACCTGGAGTCCAAGAAACCAATATATCTTAGCCTTTCTTAGCCAGTCTTTCTTGCACAGATAACAACAACATTTCCTAGAGGGTTTATCTAGTGATATTATAGTCTACTAGTTGTCTCAGGACTGTAAAAGTCCCTGTTTGTTATACATATAGTAGTCATTTCTGCAGTCATTTCTGAGGATAAAAGACATAACTCATTGTAAAGTCATAGGTATTTTTCCAGCCAAATTAAATATTAAATAAATAATTTTAATTGTATAATGCCATATTTTCTACTTGCCTAATCACACTGACCTATATTTTAGTTGACTTATATATGTATGACCTTGCCCTTGCTTTTGCTTAATTGGGTTCAAACCTGAAAGAGTCAACATCCATCGTGTGAGCATGTGTCATCTTGTGAATTTGTATAATAACCTTTCATAGTTACTCTGCTGGTGCTATCCTCTCTGGAAAATGAGTAAATGCACCATCAGCAGCTGTGAGGGTCTGGTTGCAGGCTTTTAATCAATTAAATAATCAATACAGAGCAGTAAGCAAGTATTCGCCTAGACTTTAAAGCCTTAAATCAGCAAATGTTTTAACCTGTAATTACACAGTTGTTAGATCTTTGGACTAGACATGCTAAAGCTCAATATGTGTACAATAAAGTGTTGTTACTCTAGCAGTATGTTTAAACTCACATTGTACTGACTTCTTATTTATCTAAATCGACATGTAGAACTATAGAGTATGATTCTAACAACAAAAAATTATTTGGGAAAACACAGCCATGCACACTGAAAATATAATGGACAGTGTCATGATTGAATCTTCATATATGGTTAAAGTGTAATCCACATTATATAACTATATAAATAAATAAACCCTATGCTATTTGCAAGTGCTTTCTATATAAACTCATATTCAGTGGCCTTGCCATTGTGAGTCATCCGTCCTTAGCCCCCCTCCGCCACTTTCTTGGATTTGAAACAAGTAATACAAAAATCTGATGAAGATACTCATTTCAAAACGGATGATGATGGTTTTCTGGGGCAGCCAAGGGACCAGTTATAGACAGAAGACTCACTCTGAATCTTCCCCACATATGACAGCAGCTTCAGGACAGGCTAGTGCTGTATTTACTCTACTAGAGAATGTACATAGGAAAAGTTTACGGATAAAATAGTGATTGCATGTAGAAAGAATGGATATACTACTGTTATACTAATATATACATTTAACCCCTAAGTGAAACAAATTCCATGTAAGTGGAGTAAGCCTTTAAGACATTTTGTAGATGATGCAGAATTGAAAGCAAGTTGACCGTCATTGCTACTGCATTGCATGCATTTGTGCATTGCACCCGCTTGTCCTTATCCATACTCTTAGTTTGATCATCATCATGCACAAAACCTATCCCTGGTTCAAAAGATTTGTATGACAATAGGAAAATTTGTACATCCACACAATTGTACATAGCCCTCAATTCCATCCACATGCCCTCTATGTGAGTAATACCCATTACAGCCCAGACATGCTCATTCAGTCGCAAGTGGAGACACGGAGGAGATCTGTATAATTCTGCTTTACCTGGTTACACATGTTTCTGGGTCATGCGCAGAGTAAAAATATAAAACCTACACTTCATAGATGGGCTTATATTCAGCTCTGCAATGGCCCATATCTTTTTCAAATAATAGTGCACAAAACCTGGACCTATTACTCTCACCATAGTTAATGCACATAAAAAAATTAAGATACCAGAAAGCTAACTTAAGATAATGGATCCTTACTTATTTTAATAGGAGATAATCCCCCATAAAAGGAGAAAAGTTCCATATCTCCAGTAACAACAATATATGCATCTGCTTTCATTAACTGACAGTGCGCATCATCTTTCTAAATGTGAAGCATGTTTCATGGTTGTGCAGGTTGCATAATTTGCTTAATGCCCTCATTTTCTGCTCCAGTGGAGTCACAGGCAAGTGAAATAGGAAACTGAAACCTTAAAGTATTTTTTTTAGCTGCAGCTCTATCATTATATATTTTTTTAAATTCGCATCCTAAGAAAGTCATTTCATAGCACATACCCTGTTTATTGAAATGTTTTAGAAATCAAAACAAAATTCCCTTACGTTGCATTATAGCATGTTAGTTACCAAATCACATTTAGCCGTTCTAGATTGAAGTATGCACATGTTTGGTAATCACAAAACAATGGTTTCACCGATTGAGCGGCAGGATGAGAATAGAATGGATCTTGTACGGTTGTAATAACCTTTCCACGGTCCTCTGATCTTGCATCCACAGTGTCAGACTGGCTTCTGTTTGTCTCATTTCCATCACTAACATTTAAATATGTCATTAGGATCACAACTAAAACCAAGATTAAAACAATGGATTTTTATGAACTGAAACATTTATTTATTCATTCACATTGAAAGGGATATATTTGTATGTTTTTCTTTGTCTAAGTTTAAAAAAAATAATTTGTATATATGTAGATAAGCAAAAACAATAGTGATAGATAACAACAACATGAAGGACATTTATGCAGGAAAAAAATAAGCATTTTTTTATACAGAATTACAAAAAATGCAGCATACTGTAGTATATATTTGCATGCATTTGTATCACATGTAGTTTAATAAATAAACTAACTTATTAATTATTATACACTTATTCTAAAAGTTTTACTTTATAGTAAGAAATTAAATAAAATACACATTACTGTCTTTTTATGAAGCAGTGATAATCCATTTGTCTGGCTTTTTTATAGAAAAAAGGGTAAATATAACATTCATCTGTTTAAATCACTATTTTTTTTACCGTCCCTCTGTTTTTTGGTGGATACCACATACCACATGGTCTGCTATGGGGACTGTGGTGTCTGATCTATTTAGTAAGCAGCAGAAAGGGTATAGGACATTACCCTAGGTCAGAGAAGCTTTGTTGTATTCTCTACAGGTCATGTCTCTCTTTTCATACATGGCTGCATAATACAGCTGGTGAGAGGGAGAAACTTCTGCATAGAAAATTCCCGGATTGATAAATGGCAGAGGAAAACATTTAATATCTTACAATGGGCTCTATTTACTACAATCCGCATTGGTAATGCAGATTGTAGTGTGATATTACCGACTGAATTTGCATTGCAAATTCAGGCAATATCACAGGGATTTACTACAAATCCGTTGCAGGGACAGAACTTGCGATAAAACTATGACCCTGCAAATCCCCTCCGCACACTTGTCACAGTATTTTCGCAAAAAATGCTATTGCAAGTGCTGACGCATGCGCCGACCGGCCGTCGCTAAGCCCTGCCCTCAATGCTAAGCCCCGCCCCCATGATCACGGACACTGCAGCCAGGTCAGAATGAGCTTCTGTACAGCTCATACTGGCTACAGGAGGAGACAAGAAAGATTGCCACAGGAGGGCATGCAGCGCATGCCCAAGCCACGGCCATCACTCCCATGGACCTCTGTGGAGCAGAACCATGAGTGACATCTCATGTCTCTGCCTCAGCCTCCATATTAGCTGACATCGCCACCCAGCACCCATCGGACCTCACCAGGCATCTGCAATTCTGCAGTATCAAGAAAAAAGGCAGGGCGAGTGAGTTTCAATCTAGGTAAGTTCCCTTGATGATTAATCATTCTGGGAGACAGGAGCAGAGGGGAGGGCAGAGAGGAGTGCTGGCACGTGCTGCTGAGTCTGAAAGGGGCTGGGGTTAGGACCTCTCTTTTTGTGGTAGTGTCGTATTGAAGGAGGCGAGGGTGTGTTTTTATATTATGTAAATTAAATTGTCTATATTATCTTTTTATATCTGCCTTATCTGATAATCTTCTGTTTCTGGTATATTTATGTATAAGGTATATTAAGTTTTGAAAATACTAAAAAAAAAATTCTGTGTGATAGGGGGGTAACTAATATCTATGCCATTGTGTGCTTTCTGTGGTCTCTCTAATAGTGCCACATATTACTTGTGTGTTTAACATATATGGATATACAAACCAAATAGAATAGTTTTCACCCCACTAACTACAGTGCAGGTAGGTCTTAACGCCGCCCTTGGTTCCCCAACAGCAAGTGTCTCCAAAAAAGTGCACTTCAGAGGTGACACTCATGCCAGGCTCTTCCTGGTGATGTCATCATGCATGCGCAAAATGACTGCTGTGGAACCCGGAAGCGTGTACAGTGGTGTGTGTCCAGTGTCTCCTGACGCTGTAACAATGTGTGTGTGTCAGGCATCTCCCAAATCTGTAACAACATGTAGATATAATGGTGATACGACCCACAGCTTTGAGGCTTAATTTACTTAACTGATTCCCACATGTAAATGTTAGAATATTTACTCTGCATTATTTATGGAAGCCTGGGGAGGCAATGTGTTAGATGCTACATTACTTGCCGATGTGAGAGGTCTATGTTGTAACAGTGTACCCTGCTCATGACTATTTGACCTGATTGACATGCCTGGTTAAAGGATCGGTTGGATCTGAAATGTCGGCAAATTGGCATATGAAATGTACACAGGACATTATGGAGCAGCAATCATGGCTATGACTTGGGCATAATAAATTGAAAAATAATTTCTACAATCTGATGATTGCCTTTGTGTCTATTTCAATAGATAACTTTTATTTATATATAAATATATAGAAGGACAGAGTAAGGCAGGTGCAATCTGATTGAGCCAGTTTAAACCCCGTGGTTGTGGGAGCAGTATACATGTAAAGACTTTTGTTGTTAATTGTCAGTCATTAGTGTTAGCCTATAGCACAGGTTCTCAAACTCGGTCCTCAGGACCCCAAACAGTGCATGTTTTACAGGTCTCCTCACAGAATCACAAGTAAAATAATTAGCTCCACCTGTGGATCTTTTAAAATGTAGCAGTGTGTAATGAATACACCTGTGCACCTGCCAGGAGACCTGGAAAATGTGAACTGTGTGGGGTCCTGAGGACCGAGTTTGAGAACCACTAGCCTATAGGGATCCTTGGGGGTTTGGCCTTGCTGGTATATTAGGTCTGTTAGCCAAAGACGACTCCTCTTTGTTTCTGGAAATTTCTAGCTGAAAGAGTCACAGAAGTGGCTGTGCTTATTACACTAACTACCTTCTCGGCTTTATTTACTTCAAACTTACTTTTACTGTCATCTATTCTTTTTCCTCACCCTGCTATCCTACTCTACATATCTCCTGAACCTATTCTATTTCTTTCTGCTCTTTAATCCCTTTGTCTTTTCCCCTTTTCTTCCTTTGGTGCTACCTTAGTCCACACATGGCATTACTATCACTGTGCCTGCTGCGCTGTGGCTCTGGGTCTCCAGCTGACTGCCCCTCCTGCTCAATTGTAATCGGAGCAGGGCCGGAGGGCGGCAGCGCGGCGCGGGGTCATGTCTCCAGCCGCGACTCTGAGTCGCGGTGTGGTACACATGCCGGGACCATGCTGCCGGGGCTGGAGGCATCTACGACTGCCCTGGCACCCGGCGGTGACAGGCTCTGCTCGACGCTTGTTTTTTGAGGGACGCGGCTGCTGCGGGCATGTCCCCCTCAGTTGGCTGCCCTGGGTGATCTGCTGTTTGGTCGACGGTGACGCTGACCACACGGTTGGTCAGTGTACTGGTGGTTCCCTACCCTGTTAGCGGCGGCAGTACTCGTCGGCCCGGGCGGGGCTGGGATTAAGCTGCCATTTTCTTTTTCTCCCGGGGGACCAAAATGGCAAGGGGGCATGGCCAGGCAGTGCTGGACTCTAGTGGGGCCCGTTTTATTATGTGTTGCAGTCTACAGTTATGGTGCTTACACACTGGGCGATTAAAGTGGACAACTGAACGATATCGTTATCATTGAGTTGTCCACTTTTTCGTCCAATTTTAACAAAAAAACGATGAACGATAACGACGACGCGCGTTCCCGCGGGTCGTTCGTCATCATCGGGTTAACATGCAGGCCAACCGGACGATGTCGTCAGGTTGCTGCATGTTATGGAATGTTGGAGAGAGCCCGGCGCTGAATGATATCATTAATGATATCGTTCAGCGGGTGTGCTCAATGTCATGAACGGCATTGAGCACACCCTGCCGGGGACACACTAGACGATATCGCTCAGGGAGCATATCGTCTAGTGTGTACGCACCATTAGACTGGTAGTTAGACTGGTTACTGTGATCGCTGGATATATGACACGCAATACACTATGTATGACACATATAATGAGTTACTGTGGTCCCTGGTCCTGTACTTGCTGGCTATATGATACACAATACACTGTATGACACATATAATGGATACTGTGATCACTAGTCCTGTATATGTTGGAATTATGACACACAATACACTATGTATGACACATATAATGGGTTACTGTGATCGCTGGTTCTGTGTATGCTGAAATTATGACACACAATACACTATGTATGACACATATAATGGGTTACTGTGAATGCTGATCCTGTATATGCTGGAATTATGACACACAATACACTGTATGACACATATATTGAGTTCCTGTGGTTCCTGGTCCTGTACAAGCTGGAATTATGACACACTACACTATGCCTACCCTCCAACATGACCCATTCCATCAGGTACAGAATGCTCTGCTTCTGGACTTCCCACAGCAATCTGTGTTGAACTAGGTGATTGATGAGACAGTTGTTTCACCACAGGTGGCTGCAATCATCAATTAAGAGGGAAGTCCAGGAGCAGAGCATTTTGTACCTAATGGAATGGGTAATGTTGGAGGGTCTGCACTATGTATGACACATATAATGGCTGATTGAGATTGCTGGTCCAAAATAATTTGTATGACACATATTAGAGCCGGATAAGTGCTAATTATTATTTCTTCAACGATTGCAGGGTAACCCCCTTACCCACCCCACACACACACACTCTCTAGAAATCCTTTGTTTATCACTGGTGGGGGTCACTTAACACTGGGTCACAAATATGCCCTGCCATTAGCACAACGTGTGCAGCGGGCATGCCTAAGCAATCCACGTGTTTCTTCCCTGGCCGCTTTTGCTTGGTGATGCTGCACCCATAGTGCAATGGGTTCCATTACCTCACAACTATAGAAAATAGGGCGCTTGTAAATGGCTGTTGGTTTGAGTAATATTATAATGCATTACACATTTCACAATTAAGACCTATTAATTTACTCAAAATACACAGATGGAATAATTCATAGGATCATTGCTACATTATATCTGTAAAGCCCAATCCGGCTCTGAGCACACTTTTGCAATGGCATTTCATGGCGCATTTCGGCGGCTGCACTGCTTTAGCGGGATGTATTTTGCGGCGAGGATTCTCTGTTGCGCAGGATGTGTCACTTTAGCACTGACCAGATTGGGCGGGGTCGCTGTCTAGCTTTGCAGAAATGTCAGGACGCCAGGACCTGCCCGGTGTGTTTGGCGCATGTATATTGCGACAGCGCTCAGAGTGTGGAGAAGTGTGGTTGGTGCATCAGGATGGGGTTCCAGTTAATAAATACCAATTTGGTCAGTTTTTTTTGCAAAGATGTATTGCTGCTCTCGGTCTCCCTTCACACGAATATGGCACTCATTTGTTCCGAAATGGGTTTGCCGCATCTGCTGACACTTCCGGTTTTCCAACGTCAGAGATTCAGGCTCTGGGTAAGTGGAAATCTGGAGCATGGAATCTTTCTGTGCATTCAGGCAAGGTACTTGCTAGTGCTTCTTTGGCATGCTAACCAGGGGTTTAGACTACTCGCTTTCAGGGGTTTGGAGGGATTTTTATTTTTCCTATGGAGGCAACAAATTGTTCCCCAGATAAGTAGAAAAGATTCTGGTAGGTTTTGTTTTTACCTCCAGCCTGGTTAGCATGCTTGTGTTTGTCACTAACAGCGTTATGGTTGTTTTCCATTGTATTGTCTGTGGATGGGTAGAGGAATGTTGTGGCGTGAATTGAAAGGGTGTCTGATGTTTACGGTGCAAATGTTTAGTTGGCTTAAAGGTGTTGATCGTGCACTTGGATGGAGATGATGGCGGAGTGTTGGTTCATCATGCACTCATAATTTAAGGTGTTGATCGTGCACTTGGATGGACATGATGGCGGAGTTGTTGGTTTGTCATGCACTTATGATCTAATACATGCATTTGTTAGGTCTGATGGGGACCTTGGTTTATCATGCACTCATGATCTAATACGTACATTTCTTAGTTCTAATGGGGACCTTGGTTTATCATGCACTCAAGATCTGATACGTGTATTTGTTAGGTCTGATGGGGACCTTGGTTTATCATGCACTCATGGTCTAATACATGCATTTGTTGGGTCTGATGGGGACCTTTTTGTCAGGGGCAGTTTTGCTTCAGTTTTGTGGAGGCATTGTTTAAGGTGCTGGTGGAGTTGGTTATAGTTTGGAGGCGGGCTGCGGCTTTGAGTTGCTTCGCTTTGGTGGAAAGAATGGTAGTGTGCTTTTAGTTATACAAATTAGATGGGTGCGCTCTCTTGGTTCAATGATAGGCCAAACCTGTCCCTTCCAGGAATGACGCAGCTCGTCCGAGTGTGCTTTTTGGGGACAGTTGAACACCAACGAGTGATGTGTTTGGTCTGCATGTGTCTGTGAGAGTGTCCGTTCTTTGTTGTCCACCACCATACTAACTTTAAGCTCACAATTAATTTCAATTGGCAACATCTAATTAGATAACCCAAATTTAATATGATTAATTATTAATAATCTGATGTCAAATAAATTTGACCTTTAATTTAAATCCAACTCCTGTTGTCCATGTGTTTATTTTAGATAAGTTTTAGTTGTGTTAAGTCGGTAAGGTATAATGCGTATATCAACCATAGGGAGTTTAGGACAGCGTAAGGCAAGTGCAATCTGACTGAGCCAGTTTAAAACCCGTGGTTGTGGGAGCAGTATACCTGTAAAGACTTTTGTTGTTAAGTGTCAGTCATTAGTGTTAGCCTATAGGGACCCTTGGGGGTTTGGCCTTGCTGGTATATTAGGTCTGTTAGCCAAAGATGACTCCTCTTTATTTCTGGAAATCCCACCATCCCACCCTGTTAACCTTCAGAAATACATTGTCAAGAAAATTATCCCTAGAGGCTTACGCCTATTTAAACCCTCTATCTTTCAGGATAATGTCACATATCAGAAAGAATGGGATCAAATACTTGACAACTGTTCTCTTATGTTGATGGGAATTATTGTTAGATATAGATCCAATAAAGTCCAATCGATTGAAAAAGAAATTGAGGACCTTAAAAATTCTATGGATGAATATAGTACATATCATGGTTTTGAGGAAAGAGACAGATTAATTAATGATAAAGTGATTAAATTTGAGAGGAGTCTTTTGGAGACAAAACAGAAAAAATTCAGAAGGGATTTGAATGATTATGAGAATAATGAAGTGAGATCATTTAGATCCAGAGGGGACATAATCAAGAAAGAAAAATTACTGATCATCTGAGAACAAAAAATAGAACAGAGATGATTTTTTCAAATAAGAATGATAGGAGGAGGGATTTTACTAATGATTATTCCCATCCCAATAGGTACACAGCTCTATCTGATCATAGGGAGGAACAATATGTTCAATCACCCCAACATTATAATTGGAGAAATAAAAACACCTTATATTCAAGAAACCCTACAGTTGAGAAAACAATAGAGAAAGAAGGGATGAAAAACAATAAGTTAGAAAGAGATTTTTTAGGGGCTCATCCCAAAACAAACAGAGAGTATCCGCATCAAACATCAGGGTATTATGGAGGAACACCAAAAAGACGAAGAGGCTCAAGCCCAGAGGGAGGAGAGGGGGAAAGAAGGAAAAATATAAGAAATGTTTAACTACTACAAATAAGGAAGAAATATACACTAGGAACGTCTTTAATATTTCCTCCAAAAAACTGGATAATTCCCAACTCTCACTATTAAGTAAGGGTTTGAAATTTTCACCTACTAGTGAACCCAATATATTTGACCTTTATGTTGATTTGAATAGATTTGTACGCACCTTATGTCGGAAGAGATTTTTTGCAAAAAAACATCTTGATAAATATAATGATGAATCAATCCCCATTCTATTAGATAGCACAGATGATTTAATGCTTTCTACATAAGAAGAATTATGGGAGGAAAATAATGTGTTGAATACTGAGAACTATAACCCAGAACCTGGTAAAAAAATATTCGACATGGGGAACAGTTCTGATAGATTCAAACTCAAATCAGAATTCTTCCCTATTGGAGCCAAAAGTAGTAGTGTGGAGGCCTTTTACAAAATCACTTTAGATGATTTCAAAACATTATGTCTACAAAAGAAAGGGAGTGCTAAATTTGATTCCAATTTATCTAAACAAGAAAAACAAGCACTAAGAATCCTCACACAAGGCACCTCCCTTGTCTTTAAAGAAGCAGACAAGGGCGGTGGAGTTGTTGTGATGGATAGGTCATATTATATTAATGAAGCCCTTAGACAATTGGGAGACACAGATTTTTATTCTATTCTGAACAGAGATCCTACTAGTACCTATCTGGTTGAATTAAAACAACTATTAGAACCAGCGGTTTCTTCTGGAATTATATCCAAAACTGAATTTAATTTTTTATTTCCACATTTTCCTATCACTCCCACTTTTTACTTTCTTCCGAAAATTCACAAATCCCTCACCTCACCTCCTGGTCGCCCTATTATTTCTGGGGTTAATTCATTCACTTCTAATCTTTCTTTTTATCTGGACTCTTATCTGCAACCACGTGTTCACTCCCTCAGATCACACCTCAGAGACACTATGCATTTTCTTAATTTAATACAAAATATTGTCTGGAAACCATCATTTGTATTTCTTACTCTGAACGTTACTGCTTTGTATAACAATATTCCACACTCTAATGGTGTAGAAGCCATAGCCAGAAGATTAGATAAGGATGGAGATCTGGAGGAGGAACACAAGAAATTTCTTTTACACTGTATGATTTTTATTCTCAAGCACAATTATTTTCTTTTTCTTGACACTTATTACCTACAGGTGATGGGAGCGGCCATGGGGACCAGGTTTGCGCCTAGTTATGCTAACCTATACATTGGGGACTTTGAGGAAACCCATGTTTGGGGGAGCGGGTTGGCTGCGAACCTGGTCTTCTATGGCCGTTATATCGATGATCTTTTCATTGTTTGGGATGGGGATCTATCTTCTGTCACTTCCTTTGTTCTTTTCTTAATACTAACTGCCACAATTTGCACTTCACTTTTATTGTTCATCCCACTAAGATTGGTTTTTTGGATGTAAGTCTCCAAATGTTAGATAATAGGATTATTACATCAAACTTCATGAACTTAGTAAATACTAATGCCTATTTGCACTACAAAAGTGCTAATTTTGCTCCCTGGAAGCGTAATATACCCAAAGGCCAATTGATGCGCCTAAGACGCAACTGTTCTACAGCTGATCTTTTTTCTTTGCAAGCTAGAGACATGTTAGATTCCTTTAAGCAGAGGGGATATCCTGAGAAATTATTAGATAGGGCCTATACAGAAGTTTTTCAGATGGATCGATCAAATCTTCTCTGTCCTAAAGAAAATCATAATAACAGCGTAGAACCAAATACCAGTAGGGAGTTAGCATTTATATGTAAATTTAACAACAGTTCACGTGAAGTCAGGAATATTATAACACAAAACTATAGAATATTAAGACAAGACAAGTTATTAAGAGATGTTTTACCAACTAAACCGATAGTGACCTTCAGAAAAAATAAGTCTCTTAAAACGATATTAGCTCCCAGTCATCTTAAAATTAGTGGAGAAAACAATAGAAATTTGAAAAGTTCCAGTTAGTTACCATATAGACCATCGGGATTCTATAAATGTGGCAAGCCTAAATGCACTATGTGTTCCCATATGGCTAGACGAACCATAGAAATAGATATACCTGGACAGGAAATTAAACATCGAATAAATAAGTTTATTAATTGTGACTCCACATATGTTGTGTATTTACTGACTTGTGAATGTGGACTATTTTATGTGGGTCGCACCACTAGAACACTCAGAACTCGTTTCATGGAACATCGGAGAAATATTGTGAACAAAAGTGTTCTTCACAGTGTTCCTTGCCATTTCAATGCAAATATAATAGTGACCCGACATGTCTTCGTATTTTTGGACTTGAGATCATTTCTCCTACTTCAAGAGGTGGCAAAAGGTTTAATGTGATGTGTAGTAGAGAGGTTTTCTGGATGCTTAAATTTAATTCATTACATCCGGATGGTCTCAACGAATCTATGGAACTGAATTCAGTTATCTGCTAATTTCTTCTAGAACCACTTTGATTCATATAGGGAATTTTGTGTCTTATTTGTCAATATTTTTTCAATATAGATTGAGTGATCTCAGTAGAGAGTCTTCTGTAATCCTCACTTTTAGTGTGGATTAGTTCTGTATCCGCTACACTTTATTTGGAACAAGCAGTGTCATCCTTTACTTTATTATTTTTGTATGACCTGTGGTTTTTTTTTATATACCATTGGTTGCCTTTATTTACTATTTGTGCACATATTTTCAGTGTGTTCTGCACTATATGATCAGAACATACATACACCCTTGATTTAGGTTATAGAGATTGTGGTAAAGGGGGTGGTTATTAGTGGCAACAATGGGTAACCATTTTGTTATTGCATTAGTGGGATTCACATCACATGATTGGAACATTATACATACCTCTGATTTTATTGGAGCAAAATATACATATAAACATGTGATACGTTCAGTCAGGTGATCGGATTATGAGTGTGTGAACCGTATTATATAACCAGGATTTTCACACATTCTTTATCCCATTAATACTAATATGAGCACTGATCTAAACAGTCACGTGATCAGATCTAAAACCCATTGATATAATTTTCATTATGTGAATGTATTGGTTAAATCACTATGGTTATTACTTTTGTTTTCTTGTAAGATATAGATAGAGAATTATATATCCTTCTGATTATCTGTATTATATGTCTCTGGATTTATGCCACATTAGTTACTATGCTATTGGTTGTTAATTATAACAACGACGATTTGTAAAATATTGTTGGTGCACTCCGTATTATACATTTGGTGTGCTCTGGATATACACACTTCCCTGACCTGTGTTGCATAGACTGTGCCACGGGAGGTGGTTACCAGCAGTAACAGTAGTAAACTATGATTTAGTGTGATTGACATCACAAGACCGGAGCAGTGTACACACCCCCAGTTTCATTGGGGTCATGGATGGAAACACGTTATAGGTTTGATGGAGCGATCGGATCACGGGCATGTGAACTGCATCACATGATCGGGACTTCTCACACACCCCTTATCCTATTGGTATTGACATGAACACGTGATAGTCACGTGATCGGATTTGTGATTATTGGTGTAATTTTACCATGTGATCACGTCAGCTGAAATATCAAGTGGCGATTAAGGATGGAAATGAATTAATTTTATATGTAAGTTTGTCTTTTTCTTATTATTTAAGTTTTTAAGCAACACATTCTCTACTCAAGAGTAAATAAGATTGCCTAACATTAGTTTTATTGCTTTAGATGGACGGTTGTTTTTTTATGTATAGTATGTTTAATATGTTGCAGGTGCATATGATTTCTAATTAATGAGTGGGTATTTAAACTTTACCAGCCATTCACAGACTTTATTCGCCTACACTCCTGAGGAAGCTAGTAGCCAATACACCAGCGAAATGCGTTGAGAGGACTATTTTTGCATTTATTATCTACTGTATGACTTTTGGACTTCATCATTAACCCCTCCTAACAAGGACTGTGGTGCCACGAGATACCTGGTTGTTTTCCACTTACCTTTTCCATGGATTGGTACTAAGGGTGCTTCAGGAACCCTTGGATTATACACCACAGACTAGCACTAAGGATGCTTAAAGGAACTCTTGGATTACATACCACAGACTGGTAATATCTCACGCTGCTTAATATCATCCTTGGGACACTAAGGAGGGAGTCCTAAAGCCAGTATTCAATTTCTGAGAATTACTTTTAGTTGTGCTATTTATTCTGATTCATGATTCAGACTGATATTCTACAGTGTAAATTCCACAGCTGTATTACTGTCCAATAGGTGATTTATCTACTCATTGAAGTAATTTTTGCAGTATTTTTATTTTATTTTATTTATTTTTACTGTCTATGGAGACATATGTCTAATTAAATGTATTTAATTTTTTAATCATAACCGTCCATCTTGGCATATTTATTTTCTATTCAATATCAATTTACTTTATTGTATACATTTTTAGCACTGGTTTCTATACTATTTATATTTTCCTGTTTGTTGTGTGTTTGTTTGTTTTGAGTGTTGTGGTGGAAAGAGCAGTAGTGTGCTTTTAGTTATACAAATTAGATGGGTGCGCTCTCCTGGTTCAATGATAGGCCAAACATGTCCCTACCGGGATTGACACTGCTAGTCCGGGCTTGCTTTTTGGGGAGAGTTGAACACCAATGAGTGATGTGTTTGGTCTGCATGTGTCTGTGAGAGTGTCCGTTCTTTGTTGTCCGCCACCAAACTAACTTTAAGCTCACAATTATTTTCAGTTGGAAACATCTAATTATCTAATTAGATAACCCAAATTTAATATGATAGTTAATTATTAATAATCTGATGTCAAATAAATTTGATCTTTAATTTAAATCCAACTCCTGTTGTCCATGTGTTTATTTTAGATAAGTTTTAGTTGTGTTAAGTCGGTAAGGTATAGTGCGCATATCAACCATAGGGAGTTTAAAGATTACATGGGCAGCACTCCTCCAAATGTCAATATATAATCAGCGATGCAGGTGCCCACCAGTGCAGCCTGCCAGAATTCAGCAGACTAGAATAGATACCAACAAATCGGTGGCACTCGGAGCATTAAATTAAGAATCTGCAGGCATGGTTAGTTACCAACGTTTCAATACATTGCGTATATTCATCAGGGTGCAGAGTCTTGCACCCTGACAAAAATACGCAATGTCCCAGTAGCTTCACCCCCAGTTCCTGAACCAATTTTTCCAGAAAAATAGCCCTGTATATATTTATATGTGTGATTGTTGTTGGTGTCCACATATAAACACCAATATTGGTGGTGGGATTATCTGCTAGGGGGCACCAGCCAAAATTTTGCCTAGGGCACCAAATATGCTAGGGCCGGCTCTGTTAAAACCCACATTTTTACTTCCAAAAATCTATGTAAAAAGACAAACTTGTAGTTTAAAAAGTATTGTTGATTAGCTGTATTTTGCCTCAGGAATGTCACCTTTAAGAGTCCAGCAGTATTCAGCCAGCAAATTGTGGCTTCACTTGCATTGGTAATGCTTTTCCATGTTAGCTACAGGATATCCTGATGAAAACGCTTGCCGTGTTCTTTGCTCACTGCACCCAAGTTTTCCAGAAAAAATTCCAAGTGAGAGTCCAAGGAGTGAACCATTATTGATGTACTGCACCCAATTGCACCCAAAAAATAACAGTACTTGGTGTAACCTGGCTGCAACTCAAGCAAAACTGCAATGACCTTTAGATCTCTACAGAAATTTCACTGATAATGAAGCTTTTCTAAAGGTAACTTCATGTTGACATATGACTCTTTCATGTTTCCAACATGTGCAATGGGTACAGAAGAAAATGTGTTTCCATTATGGACTGTTTTTAAGATGACTTTGAGGAGTCAATGAACAAGCACCACTCGTCCACAACATGTCCATGACCAACAGCCCACATGACTGAATTAACATTTTATCCTGCCAACATTTTCAATTCTGCAAATTCTGTTAAACCACTTACCTGAAGTCGACGCATGGGATGTGATGGCAGGCAGGTGGGCTGTAAGAGGAAACACTTTCCTCCTTCTGAAGGGGTTGGTCTGTGATGTTAGCAGCCAGTGACTGCTGACATTACATGATTTTTGTGTGCCCAAGAATGCCTTGCGATTGGTATTCTGGGGCAGTTGTTTACAAGGCCTGCTGGAGAATGACTGGAGAAGAAGTTCCACTCTGATCCCCAATCTCTGAAAACAAAGAAGTTGATGTGTGATTATCAACCCCTCTGATACTTCCTGCTCAGAGGGAGAGAGGAGGAGGGGAGGCACAAAATCTGCAATTTATTGATCTCATTCAGAGCCGCTCGCAAAAAGCAAGCGCTCGCTCTGAATGAGGGCGGACTTTTTTTTTTTTTTAGCTGGCCTCCTGGCCACTCGCTAAGCTGTGGGTGACCACCCACAGCTTTTGTGAGTGGCCAGGTGATGGTCGCAATGGTCGCAACCATCGGGTTTACGACGAGACCCTTGTGGTAGGGTCTCATCTTCCGCAAGCCCCAGTGAGCTTCCTGCTCTAATAGATCAGGAAGCTCACTACTGACATCACGAGTGATGTCAGTAGGGCCGCTCACAAATGGCAGGCATTCCTTCAGGAGTGCCTCCAATTGTCCAGCCACCCCCCCTCCCCTCCTACAAAACGGAGCGAGCTGACGCTCAACATCGACAGCCGACCCGTTTATAGCGAGCCCCGGAGCGAGTGAATTTCTCACTCGCTCCAGGGCTTGAGCGGCATGTGCACAGTGCCCCACTATCGACCCGCTTGCAAGCAGGTCTGAATGAGGGCCTATGACTTTTGGGGTAGGGATGCAAAGTTTATAACAATATTTATGGCCATTGTGATGGGAGTAGAGGAATAAGGTATAAGTTTATGGGCTTCTATGATTTACAATACATGCTACAGGGTGGCGCTAGACACCCCCTAATTAATAGATTTTATAATAAAAGTTTTAAATATGTTTTTAAATACATGGTTTTTACCTAATTATGTAATAAAATCAAACAATTTCTAAAACATTCTTTAAAAAAAATGGTCAGTTAAGTGGTTAATAATAAAAAATATATAATATATTATTTTCTACCATTATTCTAAATGGGTGCAAAGAGGGAGGGGTACTAAATATTTGGTCCCTGGCTTGTTTATGGGACCTGGCAGGGGTCTGAGCCAGCTATGAAGGGGGAAAATGCCGCCTACTCGGCACATACCTCTGCGCAGAGTAGTTTTCATGTTTCTTACAGGAGAGGGAGGGGGCGGTGAGGAGGGGGCATGTTTCCCCTGTCATCCAGGCTTTCTATGGCCCTGATTCCAAATGAGGAAAATAAACATGGCATCACAAGAATACTAAGTGGTATATTTACTAAGCATTGGTTTTGCATTTATATGGTTCTCTGGTGGTTTAGAATCTATATTTCTACTACAGGGTCCATAGGGTATCCACAGGAAACCTTGGGGTATAGGCAATGGCGGCAGCATTGGGCACCACAGAGTTAAATCTTTTAGCCTCCCTGGAAGCACTGGGGTCCCTCCTCTATACCCCACCCCCTAGCCAAGGCCATCAGTTTTCATCGGTGCCCGGCCAGGAGTCGGAGCACATGTCACAAAGTGGGGCTGTTACAGCCCCTGAAGATCTTCCGAGGCAGCTGTGGCTGCACATATAGAGCAGACAGCATGGACAGTCTGCTCAGATGTCCATGCTGTCGCTCCTTCACCCCGCCGGTACCAGTACGCCGGTACCGATCCGGGCAGGCTGGTGGGGGTCTGGGGTCACGGCTAGCGGTGACCCCGGTCCACTCGGACTGTGGCCGGATCTATGGGGACAAGGTAAGCGGCGGGTCCCGTGGCGGGTACCTGCCGGAAAACACAGTCCTCAGTCCCCAGGCAGGGGGCTCCCTGGGGACTGGCTTGCGAGTGTAGCCAGGTATTAACCTGCGCATCCACAAGCCCCAGGGACAGCGGGCCGTGGCTGAGCGGTAATCATCCGGTGTCCCTGGGGTTAAATGCATGCCAGGGGAGCGCGCCTTCCCTGTTTACAGCCAGTGCCTCCCCGCTGCACAGTGCCTCTCCACAGCGGTCTGGCGGGCTGTGTTCAGCATTCCTCCCCTGAGGCCCGCCTCCCCTCTGCTCTTCGGCGGCCATTTTACCAGAATGTACAAGCGCTGCTGGATGCTGAAGCTGGTGGCTGCATGGTCCGAGTCCACCATGCATACCTCTCCTTCAACTAAGGTAAGGTAAGTGTATGCTGCACTGTTTCCTACCAGGCTCTGGTCTGTGTAGTTGATCTCAGCGCTGGTAGTGCAGCATATTATTTCTGCACTGTATGTGACTTATTGCTAGCACTGTGACTGTCCTTTCACTCTGACTTTCAGCCTTTTTATTATCCCTGTCCTACTACAAGCCCTTGCGGTACGGTGCTGCAGGGTAGTCATGCCTCACTATAAAAGTATTTATCTGTGAGGGGAGTCACATACACTCCGTTACACTCGTTATGTCTGAGAGAGAATGTGAATTTCCACTACGGCTACAAGGTACCACTTGTAAGGTGCCAATAGCGGATGGTGATTTAATCACTGGGGGTTTATGCAGGGCATGTTTTCTGATATCACGCCCAATTACTGTGTCAGCGTCTGTGCAGGAATGCCCTGGCCTTATTTTGCTAAGGTACTTATAACCCTTATGGGTCAGCTGGCCACAACCCCGGCATTACCATCTGCGTTTCCCCAAATGGGTTATAACGGCAGTCGGTTGGGTTCTCACCAATACAGGGGTGCCCCAGGCAGCTGGTGATACCCAGTGTCTCCCGCTCTTGTCCACCCAGGTCTCGCAGGAACCTGCGTGTGTAAGTTCACTGTCCAATACGGTATGGCACCTAAAGGACTTGTTGCAGGGGAGTCATCATTGTGGTTTGTAGTGTATCAGAATGTTCTGCATTATAATGTTGCCATGACATCTGATGATGGTGATATTTTGTTTTTGACCTTTCAGACCAGGAATCCCTTCATACTAAAAGGTTGAGTCTAGGTCAAAAATATATGTACCAGGCCTTCTACGGGCAGTCCATGCAGTCTTTGTTATTAAGGATAATGATCCCCCCGTGCCCAAAACTTAATATGCCTTCTTTAAGGATATTAAAGGTGAAGCCACTGCCTTCCTCTATCTGGTCAGTGATGGATCATTTAGAGAAAGCATGGAGAAATCCGGGTAGAAGATGCCAGCCTCAGAAATGGCTGTCGCGTACCCCTTTGTGGATAATTGTTTCTCCAAGTGGGAAACTCCGCCTCAGGTAGTTTCTCATGTAACATGCCTATTGAGGAGTGCTGCATTACCCATGTCCTCCATGTCCTTTTACAAGGATGCACGGATCGTAGGGTTTAAATATGCCTAGATTCTCTTTATTCCCTTGCTGGAGGGTCATCCGGACCGGCTATGGCCGTGTGTTCGGTGGCCAGAGCCATGGAGTGCTGGGCTGATAGCTTGGAATTGTCTCTGGACTCTGACTCGTCGCCGGAATAGGCAGAGTTGGTGGGCAGTCTCAGAGACTAAACCACGTATATTAATCAGGCAGCCTTGGACATAAGTTTCCTCACTTCCAGATTCTTCTCGGCAGCCATGGCAGCTTGCCGCTCCCTATGGTTGCACTCTTGGACAGTGGATGCAGATTCCAAATAGAGTTTGGAATACTTGCCCTTTCATAGACAGGTCCTATTTGCCCCTCATTTGAATTGTGGATACTCTGGCAGCAGCTATGTCTGCATGTCTGCCATCAGCTATGGTCCCATCTGGGTCTGGTGCTTTGTCCTTTCGGCCCTATGGGACCCAGGGTAAATACAAAGTGCAGTCCTTTCCTAGGCAGTCAGCAACCAGGATATCGGCCACGCCAAAGCAGCAGGCTTAGAGTACAACACGTCCTACTCCCAAGTCGGACGATAAGCCTTCAGCCTGACGGGCCTCCCCTTGGAGGGACCTCTAAGTGGGAGGTCGGCTTTTTCAGTTCGCCCAATCCTGGTATCTTACTACCGTGGACACTTGGGCCAGAGAGGTATGCCTCTCCTGTCGGCAAAGGCCTCCCAGACGGTTTTTCACTACAGGCCTTCCATCAGATCAAGGCCATGAGACTCCAGAAAGTGCTTCACTCTATGCTCCTGGTTGAAGTTATGGTGCGTGTTCCGTTATCCCAGCGGGGAACGGGATATTTTTCGAATCTCTTTCTGGTATAGAAACCCAATGGGTTTTACCAGCCCAACCTCCGGTCCCTAAACAGGTCTTTCAGGGTTCCTCGGTTCAGGATGGAGGCTCTTTATTCCATTATATTGGCAATGGAACCCGGGGATTTCAGGGTGTCTCTAGCCATTCAGAATGCCTATCTGCATATCCCATTATCTTAGCGCATCAGCAATTCCTCAGGTTTGCGGTGCTAAGCCGCCATTTCCAGTTTCAGGCACTGCCCTTTGGTCTGGCAACTGCACCTTGAGTATTTACTAAAATCATGGCAGTCATGGTAGCACACCTGCAGATGCAGGGGGTCCGCCTGTTGTCCTATCTGAATGACCTCCTGTTGTTAGCAGGGTCTCCAGGAATCCTTCAGCGCAATCTGCTACTAACTATATCTGTGCGGCAGAATCATGGTTCGCTGATAACCTTAAAGAAGTACACCCTAGTTCCCTCATTGAGGATGCTCCATTTCGGAGCCCTGTTGGTCTTCCATCTCTTGGGGATCTTTGTAACAGAAGACAAGATCTCTGCATTACAGGCAGGAATACGCAGTTGCCTTCGCAGCCGTCAGTTGCCTGTGCACTCAACAATTAGGTTACTGGGCTCCGTGTTGTCGATGTTCAACATGGTGCAATATGCCCAGTTCCACTCCAGGCCTCTGCAGCAGTTGATCCACTACAGATGTGAGGGGTTGCCCAATCGGATAAAGACATAGATATTTGTGCTTTTCCCATAGGTACGTCTGTCTCCTGCCTGGTGGCTGTGGACTGCTCACCTGGACAGGGGGCGTCCCTTTTGCTTTGCTGACTCAGTCCTTCTGACGATGGATGCCAGTCTCCGAGGCTGAGGAGCAGTGCCAGGTCCACACTTCTTTCAAGGAAGGTGGACGCTAACAACATCTGCACTCTTGGAACTTTGGAACGCCACCACGGTGATCTTCATAACCGCCAAGATGGAGCCCAAAGTCGGGCAGCTCTGACATAAGTGTCCCGTATTCTTGCTTGGGCGGAGGTCACTCTCCCTGCCATATCAACAGTATTCATACCAGGGGTCCTCTAATGGAAAGCAGACTTCCTCAGCCATCAAGACGTGCATCCAGGGGAATTGTCTCTTGTCTGGGAGGTATTTCTCCAACTGGTGAACAAGTGGGGCCTTCTAGACATAGACCTCATGGCCTCCCGACACAAAACCAAGCTGCCTGTGTATGGGTCAGGAACAAGAGATGCAGGATCTTTTCTGGTACACGCTCTGTTGATCAGATGGACCTTCAGGTTGGTGTACCTATTCCCTCCGTTTTCCCTTCTTCCTCGACTGATTTGCAGTTTCAAGCAAGAAGGCAACACGCTTCAGTTAATAGCTCCAGAGTTGCCCAGACGGCACTGGTTCCCAGATCTTCGGGGTCTCTTAGTAGATACTTCGATACAGTTGCCTTTATGTCCAGACCTGTTGTCTCAGGGTCCTTTCCATCACCGGACCTGGGTAATCTGTCTTTGACAGAGTGGCTGTTGAAACAGCCCTCTTAAGGTCCAGGAGTTTTTCCGGCTCTGTGGTTAACACCAAAGCTGGAAAATCTACTTCTACAACAATTTACCACTGTGTGTGGCATACTTTCTTGGGTGTCGTCCTAAAGGATATGATCCTCAGCTCTTTAGGATATCCAGGGTTTTGGCTTTCCTACAGGCGGCCTTAGATCACGGTCTTCGCCTTGCCTTACTGAAGTGGCAAATTTCTGCCCTATCAGTCTAGATTCAGTGTAGGATTGATACACTTCCTGATGTCCATGCCTTTATGCAAGGTGTACTTCATATTCAGCCTCCCTTCATCCCACGAGTGGCTCCTTGGGATTTGGCTGTGGTCTTAAGAGCTCGCCAGGGACCGCCATTGGAACAGCTAGGCTCAGTGGATTTAAAATGGCTTACAGCTAAGGCTGTATTCCTTCTGACCATTACTTCATCTACAAGGGTGTCAGATTTGGGGTCTCTCTCAGGTCGCCCTTTCTGATTTTTCATAGTGACAGTACGGTGCTTTGCACTTGCCCTGGTTTTCTAACTCTGGTGGTATATAGTTTCCGCATTACTAAGGAAATCATAGTACTGGTTTTCTTTCTCCAAACTTCTCCACTAGTGAGGCCTCCTTGGATGTGGTACATGCTCTAAGGATTTATGTTGACCGTACCAGTTCCCATAGGAAATCGGACTCCCTGTTTGTCCTCTATGGTTTCCATAAGATGGGTTGGCCTGCCACTAAGCAAACTTTGGCAGGATGGATTCGCATGGAGTTTTCAGAGGCTTACATTCATAAAGGCCTTCCTGTTCCATCCACTGTTAGAACTTATTCTACTTGGTCTGTGGGTCCGTCATGGCTGCTCACCGTGGTGTCTCTGCTGTACAGCTTTACAAGGCAACCAGATGGTCTTCTGTCCATACTTTTTGTTATGTATTATGCTTTTCATACCTTCGACTCTCAGGATGCTTCCTTCGGGCGGCAGATTCTCCTTCCAGCACAGGAGCGTCCCCACCCTTAAAGGATACTGCTTTGGGACATCCCCAATGTATCCTGTGGATACCCTATGGACCCTGTAGTAGAAAATTAGAGATATGGTAAGAACTTACCTTTGTTATCTCTATTTCTACGAAGTCCATAGGGTTCCACAGGACTCCCGCCCTGTTGCACCTGTACTGCAGATGGGCTTTCATCTGATCACCAGTTTTTCCTTCTTCCTCTGGTGAGAATTTGATTCTTGTGTGTTCCAGACTTTCTTCTCTCTTTCTTCTCCTCCTCTGGCCTATTGCTTGTTATGAAACTGATGGCCTTGGCTAGGGGGTGGGGTATAGAGGAGGGACCCCAGTGCATCCTGGGAGGCTAAAAGATTTAACTCTGTGTGCCCTGATGCTGCCGCCATCGCCTATACCCCAAGGTATCCTGTGGAACCCTATGGACTTCGTAGAAATAGAGATAACAAAGGTAAGTTCTTACCATATCTCTATTATTATTTACTAAAGCTCAAACCAACAGGAAACTGTTGAGAAGCCAGAGTATAGAATACAATTGAACATTGTTTCATCATCAATGTTTTTAACATTACAAGTGTAGATTTATTACCAGTACCATGAGTTACTCACCTGGGGCCTGATTCAAATATTTCCGCAATGCTGATAATTATGCAGATTAAGTGATTGTTTGCAATTGAGCATGCGCATAAGCTGCACTGCGCATGTGCAGCAATTGGTTTGCAAATGTGCTCACACAAAGCAAAGTGAGTGACAGGTATTCAGTGTTTGGGGGATGTAAGAGGGGGCAGTTAGGCAAACGCAGGTGTGTTTGGCCATTTAGACACCAGTCAGGCAGCTCGGCAGTCCAGCAGCTCAGTAAGCAATGAACATGCCCCCAGTGTGATGAAAAATGGGTTTGTACCATGAAGCTATGTCCCATACCATTAAGCCACACACCCTTTTTAGACACGCCTGTGACAGGCACAGAGCATCCTTCTCCCCAACTCCCAAATGTTGATAGGTATGGGATGCCAAATTATAGTGTTGATTGATAAACAAATTTATTTGCTCACGGTAGAAAAGGTAGTTCCAGGGGTGCTTCTAGAGTGGAAATTGTTTCATGTAAACTATAACTGCCTGTCCTGGGATTGTCTCTGTAGATGCAAGTTCCATGGGACTGCAGTGAGAGAAGCTGCCCTGTGCTGCCCTGTGCAGCTAGGTGCAGAAGAGGGGACACTGAGCTTGTGCCTGGGGGCACAGCCATATTAGCGTGTACAGTTCTGCTGGCATCTGCATTAGAGTCACGTCTGACCCCAACCCAAACTTACATGCAAGGGTTGCTGGGGGCTGGCCCTGCCATAGTATATGGGGTCATGAGGTGATCTGATAACTAGTGTCCAATACATTCACACCCGGTCATGTCTGATGAATGCTAAAGACTGGTTTTTATCACAGTGCCTGCAGGAGGCGTCTGAAGGAAAAATACATGTCCTGCCGGCATCTAAGATCTGATGCCTGCATCTGAAGATGCAGGAACAGATCAACAACGTGATTATCAGTCACGATGTTTGCAGCATCAGCCATCTGGGTAACACTAAGCTGACTCAGAATAGCCACCTCCTGCCCGCTTGCCAGGACAGTAAATCTGCATCGGAAGACACAGACACTAGCCTTGGTACTTCTACAAAATATTGCCGTCATGCTCCCAGGCAGTTCTACCCCATCCTCAAATGCTACAGCATGTCAATCATGCTGCGTCTTAAGGGAACTGTGTGTGAGCTTGCAAGGCTCATTCTGCACATGCGTAGAACGGGTCATGTGCATGCGTAGTCCCCCACCATCGGAGATTATGCAAATCAACAGGTTTGCGTACATTTCTGAGTCAGGCCTCTAGTCATTTTAAAATTGCTGATTGAGACAGTACACCCAGTAGAAGGGATGCAATCGGGAAGCCGGTTGACATAAGCCCGACAGCCGGCTCCCCGACTGCTTTATCCCGGTGAGGGTTAAATGACATGCGTCTAAATCTGGACACCTGTCATTTTTCCAATGCCGGGAGACCGGCGCCCGGCATCCCGATCGAAGGGATGCCGGGCGCCGCGAGCGGACAGCCACTGGGGGGAGGGTTAGGTTTAGGTTAGGTGCCTAACCCTAAGTCCCCAGGGGGCCTTAGGGTTAGGCACCCCCCCCGGGAGGGTTAGGCTCCTCCCTGGGAGGGTTAGGCACCCCCGGGGGGAGGTTAGGGTTAGGCACTCCCCTGGGGGACTTAGGTTTAGGCAGCGGGGAAGGGGGGGGAGATTCAGGCACTTAGAGGGGGGATTAGGGTTAGGCACCCCTAAGGAGGGTTAGGGGGGTTAGGTTAGTAAGTACTCACCTACAGACAATCAGGATTTCCAGTGCTGTTGGGCTGCCGCTCCCGGGATCTCTTCATTTGTCTGCCTGACACTGCCGGGATTCGAACTCCCGGCCATGCGGCCGGTGGTATTTCATACCGCTTCCCAGTAGAATAATGTAATTAGGCAACAACCTGTAAAAGGACAGTGGCTTATTTAGTTTTGTTATTGTGGAGATGTGGACAGGAACAAACAAAGGCCCTCATTCAGAGCCGCTCGTTAGCGGCAGTACGCTCGTTCCGAGCGATGTTTGCACATCTGCGCATGCGTACGGTTTTTAGTACGCATGCGCGAACCAGTCAGTGCGGCCGAAAATCGTTTGTACGCTATATAGCGAGTGCCTGCTATTTTGAGTGACAGAATGAGGCGTATGTGGGTGGTAACAGGGGAAGGTGCTTGAAAATGGGGAGTGGAGATCCGAACGCAGGCGTGCTTAAAGGTCAAAACGGGCGTTTTATGGGTGTGTATATTTAAAACAGCAGCGTCAGTGACCACGTCACTTGGTTATTTTAGAGCCAGAACTGCTCGCAAATTTGTGGTAGCAAACACCAACCACAAGAATAGCGAGCAGTTCATACGCTGGTCGATGTACTCGATTAATCTAATAAATAGCGGACATGACGTATGGTGCGAGCGGCCAGGGGGCGTTTTTAACAAATAAACGAGCGTATGTTTTGCTCGCTCGTTCAGACTTAGAGGTGTGAACAGACTGCAATGTGCGTACGGATCATTTGAATAGCCACCCCTTGTTTTTAAACGAACGACCGCAAATAGCGAACGGCTCTGAATCAGGCCCAAAGACCTTAGTAATAACTGTACTCTAGATAAAGTAAGTGAGTACCTGACATTGAGGTTGTATGACTTGAAAATGAAAATATTTTACTGTAATATACAGTAAAACATGTGAATGTAGTATGCTGTAATCATGTACTGTAGCATTTCTGCAAATATCCCTTATCTACATCCCATTGGTTTTTAGCTTTATATGTGTTGATCGATGTGAGTAATGGAGGTTACTTCAGAACAGCATATGTAAATAGTTCCCAAATCATTGTCCCCTAAAGTATTAGCACCCCTGGCCAAAAGTTTATAATTAAGCGAACATTATTAAATTAAGTAACTTGTGTTTGTCAGCATTAGGTTATGTTTTTTGATAATATTTGGTTGACAGCCACCACCACTGGTTTTGCCTGTCACATGGACCATTAATAATTTGATTTGGTACTGGACCACCAACCTGTGCCATCTCTGCAAGTGCTCTGCTACGGCACCCAGTTTGGGACCAAATGGCATATGTCATGAGAATTGATAACACTTTGCAATTCTATCCAGTTTAATGTGTCTTTAATCACCATGTAAAATGTTATGCTGCTGAGTAGGAACAACAATTTACAGTGTTGTATTCACAGTAAAGTCTAAAAAATTTTAGGGGGAATTTCAAAAATGTATTATTAACTTACTATGCTACCTACTTGCTGTACTTTTAAGATGATAGGATCTCAAGTTTGAAAAATGTATTCCACCATCCCAAAATGAGAATTAGAATTACTTTAATGACATAGAATTGTCTGTGCTCCAAATACAATGATATAAACTGGACTTCATCTATTCAATCCGCATTTTTCAGCAATATGGGCAGATTTAACAATGCTTTCTGTGGAAAAATGTCACAAGAATTGCAACTTTTGTGTGGTTTTCATGTAAAAATATTTTGCACATCTACGCTTTATGTATCGCAAATACATTTATTGAAAATATTCAAAGTGTAAAATATTCGCAAACATCTCAGTTGTTATCAAATTTCATAATCAAATTTACTTCAATTCATTTTTGCCATCCTTTGATGGCAAGTTATTTAGCTTTTCAAAAAAATTGTTTTTGGGAAAAGGCATCTTTTCTCATTCTCCCTTCTGCTTTGCTCCTCCTCTTCTAGTACAGGGAAGCGCTGATTGTGTTAATTCTGTGAGGCACCAGATATATATATATAACTTTTGTAACAGGTGAGTAAAGAAAAAACGCAAATAATATTATATGATATGAACAAAAATGTCTATACCTATTAATGAAAATGGAGGGGAGAAAATATTTTTTCTCACAATACTTCAATAGATATTAGATCCCTGGATGTATGTCATTTATTCAAATCTATTGTTCTGATTCAGAGTTGTACATAATTCACACAGCTGCTGCTGTGCAAAAATTAGTAAAAGCAGCAGGAGGCATCTTTACAGTGGTGTGTAGTGAGGTGAGGCAGGTGAGGCAGAGCCTTTCCTGCCATACCTAGGTACACTCCAAAGCTTTGACTATAAAAAGATAAGAAAAAAAGAAAATATAACTTAATAATTATAATAATTATATCTTCTTGTATTCTAATACTTTTTATAGTCAAAACTCTTGAGTAAAAAGTCTATGGTAGGTGAGGCACTTCCTCCCCTGTCTATCTTTTCCGCACATCCCTGATCAAATCACAACAAATTTCCAGCACTATATACTTATATATAGATTTGGGGTCTCTCTCAGGTCGCCCTTTCTGATTTTTCATAGTGACGAAGACACAGCACCAGATTATCTGTGTGAACATCGGTCATCTGAGTAACCCTCACGTTCTCAAGATGGTCATGTATTTCACGCTTCTGGGGCCAGTGAAGAAGCATCCAAAGATGCATCACTGGCCTCGGAACACCCAGAAAATTGATCCGACATGCTTTCGTTTTGTTACGCTGGTTGTTGCCACCCCTTTCCAAATGGCTGCAGCATGTCAAGCTTAGGGGGCACTGCAACCATCATTGCAGACACAGATCTGCACATGTGCAGTACAGATCCTGCGCATGTGCAAATGTAAATCCTCTAATATCAGAGTTGTACGTAAACCATCTGGTTTGCGTACAACTTTGAAGCAGCCCCTATGTCAGCAAATCATTACTATTTCATAGTAAATTAAACTTGTATATCCTGTGTAATAAGTAACCTCATTGCACCCCAACCATGAAATCTCCTTGCCTCTCCCCACTACACAGTACAGTACTTCATTGTTGCACACTTGTTATGCTTATTGCAAATTACCATAATAATAGTAGAACATTCGCAGTCTTTAAATTAATTTTTGGATATTTTTCACATTTATGATAAAATTTACAAATAAAGATATGCAATACAACAAGCCTTTCCTTTTTTTTGAGACATGTATGCTTTCCTCCCTCAAGATCAGGTGCCAATGCACACAGGAGACAGGAGAGGGTTTGGGCTGTAGTTGCTCTTGAAAATATGCCACTAGGATGCCATTAGATTAGACAGAATTGGAGTAAGTAGATTGAGTGAGTGGGAAGGGTGACTGCAGGAATTTTTGTCTCTGATTGTACAGTATGTGTGTTTGTTTGTTGTACATAGTAGCACCTGCAATCCAGTGCTGCAAGTGCAAACAGGCTGTTTTATATGTTTGTATATATTTGGTTGAAAATGAGCGACCATGGTATTTATACACAATAAAAAAAATGCTTATTATATCAGCATGTTAAAACAAAAGATAACTATATAGTCATGCAAGAAAGTGCACGTATGTTGGTTAAAGAAATTATTTAATAGACTTTAATTACAATAATTAAAAACATTAATAAAGTGCTTCAGACTAAATTCATTCCTTAATACAATTTAAATCACAATAAAATAGACAAAATGAGAACAAGTATATAAAATCACAATAAAAATGAGCAAGGATGGATCATAATATGCTGATCTTAAAAAGGATGGTCAAAAGTTCATGGAGGTAAGATAGATCAAGTTACCAACGCATTTCGTAAATTACAGAATTTCATCACAGGACTTATATGTTTGTTAAAGTGAACTTCTTGCATGAGAGTAGAGAGTCAGTGTGTGGTCTGAACAGACTACACGCTGATACAGTTTACAAAAAACATTAATTTACCTGAGGTCGGGGCTCCGGTGATGTCTCCCTGCCGGTCAGCTGGTCTCCCATGCTGCACTGCAGCCCGGTCATCAGGTGATCGGGTCCCAGTGCCGTATGGGATATCACCTGACCGGAGGACATGGAAGACATCACCGGAGCCCGGATCATGCAGGTAAGTGTAATTAAGGGAGAGGGGGTGGAGGGGGTGGAGGGGGAGTCATGGGGGGTATGTGATCATAGGGGTGGGGCTTAAAATGGGGCGGGGCTTAGCGCCGGAGGGGGCAGCAGCAGCGGCTGGTCAGTGCATGCGCGGGGCACTAGTCACAGTATTTTTTTGTGAAAATACCGTGACTAGTATGCGCATGGGACTCGCAGGGACAACTTTCTCGCAAGCTCTGTTCCTGCAAGGGATTGTAGTAAATCCCTGTGATATTGCCTGAATTCGCAATGTGAATTCAGTCGGTAATATCACACTACAATCTGCATTACAAATGCGGATTGTAGTAAATAGAGCCCTAAGAGTGTCCACGAGTGCTATATGTAAGTATCGCATTTCTGACACTAGTCACAGAATTCTCCTTCCATCATTTCTGAACCCTGCAAATGTGAGGATGAGTAGTATTACAAGTAATTATGATGATGGTTTAGACAAGTGCAACATGATGAGAGGATAAGTATCTGACAGTAATGAGGATGTTGATAATTTTTTTTGGACAAGAACAAGCTGATAAAATCTGGAAGATGATGTTGTTTGTGTCAAAGTAAGTCAGCCACCAATGGTAGCAGTTCTTGCTAGTGAATTGTTGTAGAAAGACATTGTCATGCCTTGGTATAAGACCATAAAAGCCACCTCCCAATTATGGTGATTCTTGTAATTGGATGTCAATAGATGATTTCTCCATGGACATGAAAAACATCAGAAATATGTACACATCGTGTGGTATAGTACAAAACACAAACTTTATTCACCACATAGAGAGATAAACTAATCATCCAAAGATGAAAAAAAAATATATAGAAACACACAAAAAAAAAAAACACAAAAAATATTATAAAATATTATAAAATATTATGAAGGACAAACTTGATATAGCCTTCAATAATAAATCTGGAATCCTTAAATGATATTCAATATTAAATTACCAGAAGTCCCATTTCTTGAGGGCTCATAGATGTAAAAGGTGGAGGTTCTCTGGATAACCTCTCATCCACTCCTCGTCAGGGGACTTCTTATAACATGAGTCTCACAAGTCCGGCAATCCTGTCACCAAATGCCAACTCGTTTCGAGAGCCAAGCTCTCTTCCTACAGCCTTGAGGAAGAGAGCTTGGCTCTCGAAACGCGTTGGCATTTGGGTCACCAGTGTAAAATATTAACAAGTGCTTCCAACAGCATTAGTAGATCCCAGCACATGCAATCTCCACCACCAACACCTTCATCATCAACCTCTTCATTAGTGATTGGAGGCAGTCCTGCTGCACCCAATTTGCAGTCTTCCCCTATCCAAGATTCCCAAGAAGAATGGTAGGGCCGCTGCTGCTGGGGGTGAATCTTCATCCCAGAAGGGGAACAAGAGGAGTAGTTCCAAACATCAATTGACTGAAAACAATAATTTGCGAGAGGAACTAAGTATTAACTAAGTATTACAGCCTACATCCTGTTGCACAGAAGATCACTGAAGAAATGATGAGTATGTTTGCATGGGTTCTGTGTCCAATATTCTCCATCAATGCACCTTGTTTTAGTTTAGGTCATGTGTCCACACTATCAAATTCACTGTTGATTCTATTTTACAAGAACAGCAATTCCTCACCTTGACCAGAATTTAAAAAAAGTTATTCTTTGAACAGAAAATGCCATTATTCCCACAATCCACCTGTTTAAAGTTATATGGACAATCAGTACTAGTCAAAGCAAACATTACATGACCGTGAAAACCCACTGGGTGGGTGTATTGGATTCAGCAGCAGTATCTAACACATTCACAGGTAGGGTCCTCTCTGTGTCACTGACTACAGTAAGGTGCATACTGTACCACTTTCAATCTGTTGGAAAAACTCAGGAATGTGATAGCAAAATTACTTACTCTACTAAGGCTCTCTTCAGGATTTGTAAATTCCGATAATGCAAGTAACATTGTGAGAACATTACAACTGGGTGAATTTGAACATGTCCCATATTTTGCACACACAATAGACTTGGTGTTTCAGAATGTATTAAAAAATGACAGGTCCGTGTAGGACATGCTGGCTTTGGCCATAATGTCTGGGTATTTTTGATATTCATCAACCACATGTAGAAGATTGTAGCAGCAGTATCATTTCCCATGCCATCAACTAAAGCAAGAGGTAGTAATCTCATAGAATTGCACCCTTTATATGTTTCAGTGACTGGAGGAACAGCAACAAGCCATCCAAACGTACACATCAAACTATGACATAGGAAGAGGGGGCAATTTTCTACCTCACTGCAGCACACTGGAGAAAACTTTTTATTCAAGCAACTGAAAGCATTTAAAATTGTAACCAATGGAGTGAGTTTAGACACTGCCAGTATGGGTAAGGTCATACCCTTATTAAAACTACTGGAAAAGCAGTTAGATCAGCTAAAGAAGGAGAACTAAGTGATTTTATTACATACTGTATGTTGAACTTGTATATTAAGAGAGCTCTGTCACAGCGCTGCCGAATCCAGGTCCCTCTTACCTGGTTCGACAGTGCTGGGGTCTAGGCTGGTGTGGGACAGCAGGCGGGAGATCCCCGGTGCCCGCTCTCAGCAGTTCTCCTTCCCTGGTGGCTATTGGGAAGGCGGCCGTGGCTTCAAAAGGGGTGTGTGCACCGCTCTGCTAAAATATTTAAAGAGGCAGGCATGGAAATTGGGAGTGCTGATTGGGGGCTAAGTTGAACTCTGACCTATATAAGGAAGTTCCTGGGAACACTCCAGTGCCAGAGTATAGGCTCCATTACCATACTCCAGCATTCCTGTGCATATCCTGATCATCGGTTCTGACCTTGGCTTTGTTCGTGACTCTGATTCTGCTCGACCCCTGGTTCCATGTTGATATCTGGTTCTCACCTGGGCTTCTCCCTGTTACTCATTTACACCTGCTCCCTGGTACCATCTCGTCCATTTGTTTCTGACCCAGCTCATCGACTATGCTAAAGTCTTCTGCATTCCAACCAAGTTCACCAGTACCTGTATAAGGAAACCTAACCTTAGTGCCGCGACTTCTGTGTCAGACACAGCCAAGTCCATACCTTGTTGTGAGGATCCCTGGTGAAAACCGCCAGTACATTAGACTCCACGCCTCGGGAATAGGTCTAGCCAATTCCCTGAATATGGGTAGCATCCGCAATCTGTCCAAGAGTTTGTGACAAGCTCATTGCAAGCAAGTTATCAGCTGAAGTGGCACATGACACAACATCTCCTGTTTCAGATGATACCCACTGATGATGAAGAGTCAACTCAGCATGCCAGAAAAAAAAATTATGATATCTGGTCAGGCTTCAATCTGATACAGTAGGCATCAATTGAATGGTGCTGGAGATCTTTAATGATAATGTACTAATTAACATCTCACACAGTCCCTTTGAATACTGAGAGATAATGCAATTTTGAGTACATTGTACAAAATAGCTATTGTTTAGCTACCTACCCTTCAGTGTGTACACGGAAAGAGTGTTTAGCACAGCCGGGAACCTTGTAAGCAATCAATGTTGCAGGTGTCTTCTGAAAAATGTGGAAAAACTTATGTTTATCAAAAAGATTACAAATTCTATGAGCAAGACCTTTGGCACCAACTACAACAAACAGAGACTATAACAGTGGATTCCAATGGAGATAAGCTAATATTGTGTGATGATGACATTAACAACAGTGAACAGTGATGATGAGGATGATGAGATATTGAGCTGTGATGATTAACAAAACTCTTACCTTATTCCCATTGGTAGCTTGGTTTAACCTAACCACCAAGATGTTTTCTTTTGGGAGACCCACACAAACCTAGCACTGCAGCCACAAAAGTTAAGACCCAACGGTTCCATGAGATTGTTCAAAAATTCGATCATGGCTATGATGCCTAACTGATGTGGAATGGACATGTATAAACTACACATGTCCATAGTACACAATAGATCATGTTGGTCAAGGTTATTGAATTCACTCAATTTGTTCAAGAGGGAATTTGTGTACTTCAGATATGTTGATTGTTTAATAACATGAGGTTGAATGAGTTTGTCCAAAAATTCAGAAACAAGTTCATAAAGAGACCCCCTTGCAGATATATAGAATTAGGTCTTAACATGGACTTATATGTGCAACTGCTCAAGCTTATACTTACAAGGAACTATTTTATTTTTAATGGAAATTATTATTTGCAAGTAGCTGGCTGCGCAATGGGGTCCCATGTGGCCCCTGCGTATGCGAATGTTTTCATGTTTAAGTTTGAGAAGGAATGCTTTTTGCATAATCCTAAATATAGCCAATACTTTAAATGGTATACACGGTATATAGACGACTCATTTGTATTGTGGTCCAGAGGAATAAATCTTTTTGAAGAAATTATGCTTAGCATCAATGCATTAGATACTCCTATCAAATTTACCTACACTATTAGTGCCAATACAATTAACTTTTTGGACGCACAAATTAATCTTAGTGATGGGCATATTTCCACGGCTGTTTTTTATAAATCTACAGACAGAAACACGCTATTGGAATCGAGCAGTCATCATCCAAGAGCGCTAAAACGCGGATTGCTGTTTTCACAGATGCACAGAGTGGCTAGGATAACTAGCAATAAAGATGAGCTACCACAAGCTCTGGACATTGTAGTAGACAAATTTAGAAAAAGAGGCTACAGAGTAAAACATCTTTTGGACATGAAACAAAAAATTTTGGGTATGGAGAGATCTGAATTATTTGAAAACAAAATAAAAAAAAGGATGATGGTACCAATAAAGAGGAGACATTCATCTGGTCCACAAAATTTATGACAGCGAGTCCTGTCATCCCTCGAGCATCCAGAGCAACTTGGCCAATTGTGGCAAGTGATCAGGATCTCCCAGTATTCAAAAATACTAGAACTATGATTAGCTATAGGAGGGGTCAGAATTTGCGGGACATCTTAGTAAAAGCTGACATAACTAATCGTAGACAACAAACTAGTCTATTTGGCCAAGTTAAAAAACCAGGGTGCTATAAGTGCCCGTCGTGTATCACGTGTGGATATCTTAAAGTCGGTCCAAAATTCAGCCATCCTCACTCTAATATAACATATAACGTCAAATATGTCCTAACCTATAGCACACAATTTGTTGTTTACTTTATTGTAGGGGTGAGCGGGTTCGGATTTCTGAAATCCGAACCCCCCCGAGCCCCCCCGATCCGAGTCCGATCCGAGTCAGGCTCGACTTTTCCCGCCTGACTCGGATCTGACATCGAGGCAAAACGTCATCATCCCGCCTTCCGAGTCTCGCGGGTTTTGGATCCTATATAAGGTACCCGCGTCGGCGCCATTTTCTCACTCGGCTGTGGACAGTGAAGAGGGAGGGTGGGAGTTAGTGCTGTGTAGTGTAGTGTAGTGTAGTGCTGCTGTTGTCCACTACTTCAAAGTCCATAGGGGCTGGCTGTGTTGTGCTGTGCTGCTGTTGTTAATAGGGGCTGTGTCCACTACTTCAAAGTCCATAGGGGCTGGCTGGACTGTGTTGTGCAGTCAGTTCTCCATAGGGGCTGTGTCCACTCCAAAGTCCTGTGCAGTGTCCCAGTCCTAAAGGGGTGCTGTAGTGTTGTCCAGGGGGTGCTCTGTCCATCAGGGGTGCTCCCCCCAAGTGCTAAAAAAATAATATATTTTCTGTGTTTGTGAATTGTGTGCGCAGTAGCCGCACGTGCATCAACAAAGTAGTGCCAAGCGTGCGCCTGTGTCATAAGTAAAGGGCCGGCTGGCTTGACCGTTAAAGGGTGCTGTAACCCCCGCAAGTACACTCCAGTCCAAACCAAAAAAAAATTATTTTCTGTGTTTGTGAATTGTGTGCGCAGTAGCCGCACGTGCATCAACAAAGTAGTGCCAAGCGTGCGCCTGTGTCATAAGTAAAGGGCTGGCTGGCTTGACCGTTAAGGGTGCTGTAACCCCCGAAAGTACACTCCAGTCCAAACCAAAAAAAAAATTATTTTCAGTGTTTGTGAATTGTGTGCGCAGTAGCCGCACGTGCATCAACAAAGTAGTGCCAAGCGTGCGCCTGTGTCCCATAAGTAAAAGGCCGGCTGGCTTGTCCGTTAAAGGGTGCTGTAACCCCCGAAAGTACACTCCAGTCCAAACCAAAAAAAAAATTATTTTCTGTGTTTGTGAATTGTGTGCGCAGTAGCCGCACGTGCATCAACAAAGTAGTGCCAAGCGTGCGCCTGTGTCATAAGTAAAGGGCCGGCTGGCTTGACCGTTAAGGGTGCTGTAACCCCCGAAAGTACACTCCAGTCCAAACCAAAAAAAAAATTATTTTCTGTGTTTGTGAATTGTGTGCGCAGTAGCCGCACGTGCATCAACAAAGTAGTGCCAAGCGTGCGCCTGTGTCATAAGTAAAGGGCTGGCTGGCTTGACCGTTAAGGGTGCTGTAACCCCCGAAAGTACACTCCAGTCCAAACCAAAAAAAAAATTATTTTCTGTGTTTGTGAATTGTGTGCGCAGTAGCTGCACGTGCATCAACAAAGTAGTGCCAAGCGTGCGCCTGTGTCATAAGTAAAGGGCCGGCTGGCTTGACCATTAAGGGTGCTGTAACCCCCGAAAGTACACTCCAGTCCAAACCAAGAAAAAAATTATTTTCTGTGTTTGTGAATTGTGTGCGCAGTAGCCGCACGTGCATCAACAAAGTAGTGCCAAGCGTGCGCCTGTGTCATAAGTAAAGGGCCGGCTGGCTTGACCGTTAAAGGGTGCTGTAACCCCCGAAAGTACACTCCAGTCCAAACCAAAAAAAAATTATTTTCTGTGTTTGTGAATTGTGTGTGCAGTAGCCGCACGTGCATCAACAAAGTAGTGCCAAGCGTGCGCCTGTGTCATAAGTAATGGGCCGGCTGGCTTGACCGTTAAGGGTGCTGTAACCCCCGAGAGTACACTCCAGTCCAAACCAAAAAAAATATTATTTTCTGTGTTTGTGAATTGTGTGCGCAGTAGCCGCACGTGCATCAACAAAGTAGTGCCAAGCGTGCGCCTGTGTCATAAGTAAAGGGCCGGCTGGCTTGACCGTTAAAGGGTGCTGTAACCCCCGAAAGTACACTCCAGTCCAAACCAAAAAAAAATTATTTTCTGTGTTTGTGAATTGTGTGCGCAGTAGCCGCACGTGCATCAACAAAGTAGTGCCAAGCGTGCGCCTGTGTCATAAGTAAAGGGCCGGCTGGCTTGAACGTTAAAGGGTGCTGTAACCCCCAAAGTACACTCCAGTCCAAACCAAAAAAAAATTATTTTCTGTGTTTGTGAATTGTGTGTGCAGTAGCCGCACGTGCATCAACAAAGTAGTGCCAAGCGTGCGCCTGTGTCATAAGTAAAGGGCCGGCTGGCTTGACAATTAAAGGGTGCTGTAACCCCCAAAGTACACTCCAGTCCAAACCAAAAAAAAAATTATTTTCTGTGTTTGTGAATTGTGTGCGCAGTAGCCGCACGTGCATCAACAAAGTAGTGCCAAGAGTGCGCCTGTGTCATAAGGGCCGGCTGGCTTGACCGTTAAAGGGTGCTGTAACCCCCAAAGTACACTCCAGTCCAAACCAAAAAAAAAATTATTTTCTGTGTTTAGCCGCACGTATATATCAAATCGATATAACATAAATGGAGGACCAAACTTTCTCCGATAAAAATAAAATAGAGAAAGATCAAGAACCACTTCCTCCTAGTGCTGAAGCTGCTGCCACTAGTCATGACATAGACGATAACATGCCATCAACGTCGTCTGCCAAGGCCGATGCCCAATGTCATAGTAGAGGGCACATACAATCCCAAATGGCAAAGTTCAGGAAAATGACCTTGAAAAAGACATTTAAATCAGCTGAAGAGAAACGTAAACTTGCCAATATGCCATTTACGACACGGAGTGGCAAGGAACGGCTAAGGTCGATCCCTAGTATGTTCATGACTAGTGGTTCAGCTTCACATGACGATGGAAGCCCTCCTCCCACTAAAAAAATCAAAAGAGTTAAGCTGGCAAAAGCACAGCGAAGAACTGTGCTTTCTAAGAAGATATCACAAATCCCCAAGGAGAGTCCAAGTGTGGTGGTGGTTGCGATGCCTGACCTTCCCAGCACTGGACGGGAAGAGGTGGCTCTTTCCACCATTTGCACGCCCCCTGCAAGTGCTGAAAGGAGCACCCACAGTCCACTTGCTGATATGCAAATTGAAGATGTCACTGTTGAAGTACAACAGGATGAGGATACTGGTGTAGCTGGCGCTGAGGAGGAAGTTGGCGAGGAGGATTCTGATGGTGATGTGGTTTGTTTAAATCAGGCTCCGGGGGAGACAGTTGTTGTCCGTGGGATGAAAAAGCCCATCACGGTCATGCCTGGGCAGAAGACCAAACATTCCACCTCTTTGGTCTGGCAATATTTCTATCCAAATCCGGACAACAACTGTCTTGCCATATGTACCATATGTAAAGGTGAAATAAGTAGGGGTAGGGACGTCAACCACCTAGGAACATCCTCCCTTATACGGCACCTGCAGCGCGTTCATAAAAAGTTACTGTCAAGTTCAGAAACTTTGGCTAAGACCGTAAGCAGTCCAGGGACACCTAAATCCCGTTGTCCTGTTGTATCCAAGCGCCTGCAAACCACACCGTCAACTCCCTCCTCGTCAATTTCCTCCTTAGTCAGGATCGGAAGTAGTCCTGCAGGCCATGTCACTGGCATGACTGACTCTCCTATCCGGGATTCCTCTGGAGGATCCTGCATTGCTACGCCTACTGCTGCCGCTGCTGCTGTTGCTGCTGCTGGGAGTCGTTCATCATCCCAGAGAGGAAGTAGGAACACCACTACTTTTACTAAACAATTGACCCTCCAACAGTCCTTAGCGAGGAGGATGAAGTACGACAGCAGTCATCCTGAAGCAAAACGTATAACTGAGGCCTTGACTGCTATGTTGGTGTTAGACGTGCGTCCGGTATCCGCCATTAGTGCAGTGGGATTTAGACAATTGATGGAGGTAGTGTGTCCCCGGTTCCAAATCCCGTCTAGATTCCACTTCACTAGGCAGGCGATACCGAGACTGTACAGAAACGTCAGAAAAAGTGTCCTCAGTGTCCTGAAAAATGCCATTGTACACAATGTCCACTTAACCACGGACATGTGGACAAGTGGAACAGGGCAGACTAAGGACTATATGACTGTGACAGCCCACTGGGTAGATGTATCACATTACGCAGCAACAGCAGCAGCGTCACCAGTAGCAGCATCTCAGAAACGCCAGCTCGTTACAAGGCAGGCTACGCTGTGTATCACCGGTTTCAGTAAGAGGCACACCGCCGACAACCTCTTAGAGAAACTGAGGGAAATCATCGCCCAGTGGCTTACCCCACTTAGACTCTCCTGGGGATTTGTGATATCTGACAACGCCACCAATATTGTGCGGGCATTACATCTGGGCAAATTCCAGCACGTCCCATGTTTTGCTCACACAATAAACTTGGTGGTGCAGAATTTTCTGAAAAGCGACAGGGGCGTGCAGGAGACGCTTTGGGTGGCCCGAAAAATTTCTGCCACTTTCGCCATTCAGCGACTGCGTGCCGAAGACTGGAGCGCCAGCAAACACTCTTGAACCTGCCCCGCCATCACCTGAAGCAAGAGGTTGTGACGCGGTGGAACTCAACCCTCTATATGCTTCAGAGGATGGAGGAGCAGCAAAAGGCCATACAAGCCTATACATCCACCTATGACATAGGCAAAGGAGGGGGTATGCACCTGACTCAAGCGCAGTGGAGAATGATTTCCGTGTTGTGCAAGGTTCTCCAGCCCTTCGAACTTGCCACACGTGAAGTCAGTTCAGACACAGCCAGCTTGAGTCAGGTCATTCCCCTCATCAGGCTTTTGCAGAAGCAGCTGGAGAAAGTGAAGGAGGAGCTAAGACGGAGCGATTCCGCTCGGCATGTGGGACTTGTGGATGAAGCCCTTCATTCGCTTTGCCAGGATTCCAGGGTGGTCAATCTGTTGAAATCAGACCACTACATTTTGGCCACCGTGCTTGATCCTAGGTTTAAAGCCTATGTGGTGTCTCTCTTTCCGGCCGACACAAGCCTGCAGAGGTGCAAAGACCTGCTGGTGAACACACTGTCAGCTGAAGCGGAACGTGACACGTCAACGGCTCCTTCTTCATTTTCTCCCGCAACTGGGGCTGCCAGGAAAAAACTTAGGTATCCTAAGCAACCCGCTGGCGGTGATGCAGGGCAGGCAGGACCAAGTTTGGACATCTGGTCCGGACTGAAGGACCTGGCAACAATTTCTGACATGTCTACTGTCACTGCATATGATACTGTCACCATTGACAGAATGGTGGAGGATTACATCGGTGACAGCATCCAAGTAGGCATGTCAGACAGTCCATACCTGTACTGGCAGGAAAAAGAGGCAATTTGGAGGCCCCTGTACAAGCTGGCTCTATTTTACCTGAGTTGCCCCCCCTCCAGTGTGTACTCCGAAAGAGTGTTTAGTGCAGCCGGGAACCTTGTCAGCGAAAGGCGTAGGAGGTTGCTTCCACAGAATGTGGAGAAGATGATGTTCATCAAAATGAATTATCAGCTCTTCCAGGGAGACCAGCCTCCAGAAGGTACAGAGGGACCTGTGGTGGTGGATTCAAGTGGGGACGAGTTAATACTTTGTGAGGATGAGGATGTACTCACTGAAGAGGGTGAGGAATCGGTGGATGAGGAGGATGAGGATGACATCTTGCCTCAGTAGAGCCAGTTTGTGCAGGGACACATTAATTGCCAGCTTGTTTTGTGGGGGCCCAAACGAACCAATCATTTCAGCCACAGTTGTGTGGCAGACCCTGGCGCTGAAATGATTGATTTGTTAAAGTGTGCATGTCCTGTTTATACAACATAAGGGTGGGTGGGAGGGCCCAAGGACAATTCCATCTTGCACTTCTTTTTTTTCTTTGCATTATGTACAGTTTGGGGCCTAGTTTTTCTAACTGCCATCCTGTCTGCCACTGCAGTGTCACTCCTAGATGGGTCACGTGTTTGTGCCGCCCACTCGTGTCGCTTAGCATAGTCATCCAGCTACCTCGGTGCAACCTTTTGGACATGAAAACACTATTGTGAGGTGTGAGGTGTTCAGAATAGACTGGAAATGAGTGGAAATTAAGGTTATTGAGGTTAATAATAGCATAGGAGCAGAGAAACCAACAAATTCTGTGATTTTAGCTGTTTTTATGCTTTTTAAAAAAAAAATACAGATCCAAAACACAAAACCCAGAACCCAAAACACGGAAGGGTGGTTTTGGCAAAACCAATCCAGATCCAAAACACGAAGAAAGATCCAGATACAAAACCAAAACACAAAACACGAAAAGTGGCCGGTGCACACCCCTACTTTATTGTATGTCCATGTAGCAAATATTATGTAGGAATGACCACACGGGCCTTTAAAGAGTGTATAGCTTTGCATCGCTCAGCTACTAGACAATCACTGGCTGGCAAGGATGTAGAACAGCCAGTTGCTAAACATTTAAAATTATTACAACATCCTTTGGCATCTTTGAGATATATGATCATAGATCATATCCCTCCCAAACCCCGAGGGGGTGATCGAATTCAAGATCTTATGAGATTAGAAACTAAATGGATCTTACATTTAAATACTATGCAACCGCATGGACTTAATGAGAAAATTAATTGGAACTCTATGTAAGATCAGGAACTTTTATGCATTATGTCCAATATAAATACTCCATTTTATGACCTCTGATAGATAAAGTTTATCACGAGTCGAAAGAAATAATGTAATATTAGCATTTCAGTGATAATTTTGCTGTCATCGATTATTTTTCATAGTTTATTTTTTATGACTTAAGAACTATGTTTAAACGACATTGCAGTTATAATATGTTGATGTATTTAATGATAGTGTTTATGCATTAGTGCTCACGACTAATTAATTTTTTTAAATATTCCAGCTGCAAGTCGGAGTGAGAGACTGTGTAGTGGGCAATGGGAGTTTCCATGGCAACGCATACCAACAGGGTGATGATGCCATCAGTGTGTGCCACCGGTTTGACGCGGACACCACTCTCAGCTCCGGTGGCAGTGTGGAATCGAGCACAGGGGGTATAAGGTAAGCGGGAGTTTACATTTGTTTACTGTGTTGTTGTGATCTTGAGGACGGGACTCTGCGCAGTCCCGAAACGTTGATCAATTATTTATATAAAGGAATTTTTTGCAAAATCCTGGAGTGACCTGCGTGGGTCTGTACTTGGAATTAAGTACTCTTCCAACTGTTTAGATATATATATATATATATATATATAATATACATATATATATATATATATATATATAAATTCCCATGAAGTTTGTGCATAAAATCAAAATATAGCATCAGAAATTTGTATCACAGAAGGTCTTTGGGATATTTTGAAAATTTTGCATTTTAAAATATAATGTATTTAATCACAGTAATTTCTTCGTAAGACTCCATTTGTTGGATGGAATCTTTGTTTTGACTTGAGTCAAGTGATGTGTCCACATACATCTAGGCTCCTTATGCATCAATGGCCCTTCTAGTAGCGTCATGCCATGGCACAACTTGGTAGTGCCGAGAGTCTGTTCATGCAACTTTTTTCTTTAAAATGTGTCTTATTCGCAAAGCGATGCAAATAGGACCCTCAAGCAGCTTCACTCAAACTATTCCATACAAACATGTACACTGTAATTTCTTCTTTCTATTATCTAAAATTATCAATTTATTATGTCCTGATGCCTGTGATTTGCTGTTTGGATTCAGTGTATTTATAAACTCATTTTTGGATGCTTGTTTTTTTAATTATTTTCCATGTCTCCCATGTATAGTACTTTTCTTTATACAACTAATAGTCAACCAATGCTTTACCTTCCACTGAATAGTACTCCACATCCAATCAACTGTACTGGCCTCGGGCCTATGATTTTCTGTTTGGATTAAGTTTGATGGTGATCCAGTTTTCTACTAGACCTTTCTCTGACAGCAATCAACTGTACTGGCCCGAGGCCTGTGATTTGCTGCTTGGATAAGTTGTTATTTATTTTTTTTAATTATTCATTTCTACTATGCATTTTGTAGTTTGATTCTACTTTCTACACTTATCAATTTCTATTGTCCTAAGGCCTGTGATTTGCTGGTTGGATCCAGTGTGTTTATAAACTTACATTTTGATGCTTGTTTTTAAAATGTTTTTTCAGTGTCACAGATGTACTTTTCTTTATATAGTAGTTCCAATTAATTAATAATCCACTAAATAGTACTCCACCTCCAATCACCTGTACTGGCCTTGTGCTTGTGATTTGCTCTTTAGAGTAAGTATCATGGTTATCCAGTTTTCTACTAGACTGTACTACAGTAGCAATCAACTGTTCTGGTTGAGTCCTGTGATTTGATGTTTGGAGAAGTGTGTTAGTAATATATTATACTTTATACTAGGTGTTTACTCATAGGCTATTAGGGTTTGATTAACATTATGTTGCTTCATTTAGCCAGCCAGCCTTCTGAAGCCTTAGGCCAAAATTGGTAAAATCTATACTGTAATCTGTGAGGTGGTCAAAATTAATGTAAATGGCTGCAAGTTTAAGTTATTGATGCTAATAATACTCTAGGAACAAAAACAGGTCCAAATTACATGATTTTACAAGTTTTAATAAATTTTAAAGAAATTAAAAACCAAAACATTTGAGGGTGGTTTTCCCAAAACCAAAATATTATGAAGATTTAGAACCAAAACCAGAATACGGTGGTCTGCACACATCTCTAATAATTAGACAGTTCTATACTTTTTTTCTCCCATAATTCTGTGTTCCCTCAGCACAATACATGGGTAGAAATATTGTATTCTTCTAATCAAGGCATAATAATCAAAGCTATTAAATGCAGTTTTATATGTGCTGCACTTACTTTGATCTATGGGGGAGGTGTAAAGCCTCACATTCCTTTTGGATCGAGCATTGGTTGACACCATTGTTGGGAGATGCAGTGATATTTGCAAATTACATAAATTTGACAGAGTTATCTTTTTACTGGGACAGTCAAATTACACATGGACTGTCCCGGCAGGGAAGCAATTGGGAATCCGACTGCCTATATACCGGCAGCCAGCTTCCCGACTGTCTTATCCCAGCAATGGTGAAATGCCGGGCGTCTAGATGTAGACACCCGCATGTCCCCGATGCCGGGAGACCTGCGCCCGGCATCACGATCGTAGTGATGCCGGGTGCCGCGAACGTACAGCCACGGGGGGAGGGTTAGGTTTAGGGCTCCCGGGGGGGGACTTAGGGTTAGGCACCCCCCCGGGAGGGTTAGGGTAAGGCTAGTGGGAGGGATGGTTATGGTTAGGCACCCCCGGGGGGACTTAGGGTTAGGCACCCCCCCGGGGGACTTAGGTTTAGGTAGCGGGGAAGGGGGTGGTTAGAGTTAGGCACTTAGAGAGGGGATTAGGGTTAGGCACTTGGGGGGGAAGTTAGGGTTAGGCACCTCTAAGGAGGTTTAGGGTTAGGGGGGTTAGGTTAGTGGATACTTACCTATCCACGATCGGGATTTCCAGCGCTGTTGGGCTTCCGCTGCGTCGCACTGTGCTCCTGTCGGGCTGCTGCTGATGGGAATCGAAACGGCGGTATTTCATACCCATTCCTCCCGGCATGCTTATTAATGTAAATATAGAGAAAAGGGTAGCACAAAATGGGGTGAACACTGCCTATAATTTGGTATGAGCTATCAGCAAAGTTACTAAATAGACATACTTACCTTTGCCTTTCCTCTGCAATGCTAGCTAAGTGAATTTTTAATATCAATAAATTAATTAAATGTAAAACAAATGGAGAAGCTCAGAGGTATTTATTCACTGCTCAAACAATGGCACAAATTGTTCTACAGGGTGATGATAACTCCTGTTGTTACAGGTAAGCTGTATGTAGGATGTATTATAAGTTACTCTACTGTATGTGGAAATACATTTGCATTCATAGGATGAAATGGTTGTGGAGGGCAGTTGGGGTGTATTCATAACATTACTGACGAATCAGAGCTGCCCATATGTAAGTGGAATGGACAAAACAAATGCAGTAACAGTTGAGCGCTCCGATAGGCATGCATATTTGCTTTCCACTGCCTGTTATTAATGCCCTTAAAAAATACATTATTATTTAAGTATAGTGATTTATATTTAAATGATTCGTATTATATACACTTGTTTTTTGATAACCAATATGACATTGACACACTCATAAAAAAAACTTGGAGTATTGCTCCAGAAAAAATTGATTAAATGAATTTTAACACTGTGTATGTATCAGTTAATAAAACAAGTACAGTAAATATATTTCCTTCAAATTTCTGTAATGATTTCTTGTTTTTGCCAAAACTCAAAAATGACTTCACTACGGCTGGAGTATCTTCTGTCAAGCAAGCCGTAAAAGACATCTCATCTATTGTCAACAGTCACTGAAGTGAATTGGAAAATACATTGTAACAGATAGGAATCATTTACTTCACAAATAACATACAAAGCAAATGTGTCATACAATCACTCCAATGAATGAGGAACATAATTCTGTAAATAGTAAGTCACTGGTACAATCCTCTCACACAAGCCTACAATCATAACATTTCAAAGACAAGTTTAAGCTACCCAGTCAGATTCACCATAAATTACAGTATATTAAGAGTAATGAAGAAAAAAGGTATGCGAATCTCCCAATAGATGTATACCCTGGCAAAGCTTAAAAGTAACAAGGTCTAATTTAAAAGTAGAGATGTGTGGTTTGGTTGCTGTGGAAACCAAACACACCCGAACTTAGGAGTTCAGACTTGAACTGAGCCAGGGCATGGGTCTTCCTACCATGTTCAGATCCCAAAACAAGGCAAAGCATCTTCACAGCATTGGATCTTGCATGCTTTGTAATGGATATTAAAGTTCCTCCTGAATTTCACACAGGAGACCAGAGGGAGATGGTGTGGGACTGGGCAGCAGCACTGTGAGGCAGTGGTATAACTGGTATTTGAAGGGCAAGATGAGAAATGAAGCCACTCAATATGTTCATGCGCTGAAACAGTGGACATGGCCACATGCCACAAGGGGCTTGGCCACTGAAAAATAGGGGCATATCTACATGACACGCCACTCTTTTTCACATCACTCTGGGAGCATTCCTTTCCATTTCATATGCACCTTAATGCCCCCAGTAGTAGCGCCCCTTATACAGTGCCCATTATGCAATGACCCTAGTAGTAGTGCCCTTTATGCAATGACTCCAGTAGTAGTGCCCCATATGCAATGCCCCCTGTTGTAGTGCACATTATGCAGTGCCCAATATATAGTGCCCCCAGCAGTGCCCCCTATACAATGCCTGTTATGGTACTTTATATAGTCAGTGCCCAATATATAGTGGCCCAGTTGTGCTCCTTTATATAGCGCCCCTATGCAGTGCCCAATATACAGTGCCCCCAGTAGTGCCCTTTATACAATGCCCCCACTAGTGCCCATTATACTATGCTCCAGTAGTGCCAAATATATAGTGCTCCCAGTTGTGCCCCTAATATAGTGCCTAATATACAGTTCCCCTAGTAGTAATGCCTTTTACACATAAAACGGAAGGCAGCAAGGCATAGCTCATGAATGAGCTCCAGCCTGGCTCCGGCCCTGGGTGCAGCAGCCAATGACAGTTTGTCTGACTTTCATTGGCGGCTAAAACAAACACACTGCTGCCAGGTAGCACGAGTGTACTACACGCGTCAGTGGTGGTGTGTTTGTTTTACTTAGTAGTGTGAACTGCAGTGCACTCACTGTGGTCTGCAATATGCACTGATCTGGACACCAGTGACGTCCCCCCCGCACCACCTGTCCGACGGTGCCCCCAGGTCTGCTGTTCCAATGGGACCCCCCGTACCACTGTTCCTAATGGCGTGCCGCCGTTCCGACAGCACCCAGTGAACATACCCTGCCCGACCCCCCTTAGTTATACCACTGCTGTGAGGCACTAAAAGAATGTCATTATGAGGAGTGGATTGGAGTTAAATAAGACACAACAGGGGTACTTTGTCATAAACAAAAAAATTATTAAGAGCACTGTGTTAAAGGGGCACTGTAAGTTTAGAGGCACTGTGGACTCTGGACTTCAGCAATGTGAGGCACTGAAAAAACTCTATTCGGGGGAGTGGACTGGAGCACTGTGTTAAATCCTACAGGGGTACTTTGTGATTAAAAACAAGGAATTTGACTGGAGCACTGTGCTTAACTTAAAGGGTCAATGTGTAATAAAAAAAAACAATGACAGGAGCACTGTGAGGCAGTGTGTTGTGTGTTCAGTAACTGTTAAAAAAACCATTAAAATAAAACTTGCCATCATTACGGTGCCGCCCTTATACTCGGAGCATTGTAAGTCACTGTGTTGTGTGTTTAGGTACTGTTGTCAAAAAAAATAATACAATTTAAAACTTGTTTGTCAAAAAATATACCAACATTAGGGTGCTGCCCTTATTCTAGGTATTCTTAATGTGTTGTGTGTTCAGGCACTGATATAATAAAAAATAATAACATTTTAAAACTTGTGTCTTAAAAAATATCACGTCATTAGTGTACCACCATTACTAGGAGAGCTGTGAGGACTGTGTTGTGTGTTTAGGCACTGTTATCAAGAAAATAGCAGAATTATTTTAACCCAAATACAGACATTTGTACCATTTGTGAAGCTAAAGGAAGTAGAGATAGAAATGTTAACCATCTACGAACCGCCACCTTGTTATGCCATTTGCAACAAGTTCATGCTAATTATTTGGAGAAATCTGTAAAATCATGTAAAAAAATAATAACATGCAGTCAAGCATCAGCTGCCAGCAGCATGGATAAATAGCAGCACATACAATTTCCACCGCCAACACCATCATCAACAATCTCCTCATTAATGATTGGAGGTAGTCCTCCTGCATCAAATTTGCGAATGCTTACTGACTCCTCCCCTGTCCAGGAATCCCCAGGAGAATGCTTGCTTGCTAGGGCTGCTGCTGCTGCCAGGGCTATATCGTCATCCCAGAAGGGGACCAAGAAAACTAGTTTCAAACTACAACTATCTGTGAAACAATCTTTTGCAAGAAGAAGCATGTATGAAAGCTGCCATCCTGTTGCACAGCGGATCACTGAAACCATGATAGATCTGCATCCAATATCCGCTATCAATGCATGTGGTTTTAGACAGTTAATTGAGGTCCTGTTCCCCGCTACAAATTCCATCTCAATTTAATTTAACAGTAACAGCAATTCCTCACCTGTACACTTGTGCACCTACATGCACTGTTAAGGAAACATGGAAAACATGCACTGTTAGGAGTGCATTGCTATAGAACATAATTTGTGTTAATTATTAATACTGTATAATAATACACTATCCAGTGCATTAGGAGACCAATATGTACATATTTGTCCAGGGCAGTGCTAGGTTCTTCTGCTGCTCCCCCAGACTCCCAGACTTGCTCCAATGCTCTGGAATGGTGTCCACATCTGAAATAAAAATGTTCAGCTAAGGCATGATGGCTCTACTGCCGCATCTAATGGCTTACTGTGATTGATGGTCCTGTGTATGCTGGATCTATGACACACATGCTGGAATTATGACACACAATACACTTTGTATGACACATATTAAAGCTGGTTAAGTGCTAATTATGCCCTCTTCATGGACTGACCACACTCACTCCAAAATCAAGCATTTGGAACCCCCCCTCTAGAAATCCTTTGTCTGCCACTGTTGTGAGTGATCGGTGTAGAAGGCAACTTCCTCAAAATGTGAAAAAACTCATGTTCATAAAAATGAATGACAGATTCTATGAGGAAGACCTTTGCCGTCAAATGCAACAAAGTACAGAGACTTATTTAACTGTGTATCCCAGTGGGGATGAGCTAAAATTGTGTGATGATGATGTTAACATTGATGAGGTTGAGGAGGATGATAATGTCATCTTTCTAGGGTAGAGATGATTAACAAAATGCTGTTATCTGCCTTAAGCCCATTGGTAGCTTGTTTTGTGGGAGCCCAAACAAACCAAGCAGCTCAGCCACAAAAGTGTATTTACCTGTCGCTTAAGCACTTGGGGTCTATTTACAAAGCAGTGTTAGGAGACAGAGTGAAAAGTGATAAGAAAGTAATAAGGTGCCAGCCAATCAGCTCCCAACTGTCATCTCACAGAGAGTCTGTGAGAAAAATGACAGTTTGGAGCTGATTGGCTGACACCTTATCACTTTCTTATCACTTTTCACTATGTCTCCTAACACTGCTTAGTAAATAGGCCCCTATGTTTGTTAAACTGGGCATGTCCTTTTTAATATACAATATAAGGGTGGGTGGCAGGACCCAAGAACAATTCCATCTTGCACCACTTTTCTTTTCATTGTGAGTAGTATTTTTGGGAGACATTGGCGGCCTTTTTTGCATAAACAAACATTTTTATTGGCAATTGCTCTAATACATTACTCATTTATAACACATTATTAAACAGAAATAATGTGGTGCTTCACAAAACAATTAAAAAATGTAAAGAAATATGCAGCATTGTTCGAATTTTCATTAAATTGTACATGGCAAGATAAATTATTTTTTATGAGCTTTTCTCATTTGCTGCAGTGTACAGTAGGTGGTATTATTGTGAAGTGGATGTCAAGAAGCATAAACAGCTCAGCTACACAGCAATAGGCCACACAAGTACATATGTGTGGGATGTTTGGATGTCCACATACTTTGTCCATGTAAAGTACATATTCTTTGAGCGAGCACTCTGGTTTCTGCTAATGTGTAGGGCAGAGCTGCAGAAGCTGAGGTAAAGATTGTAGAGAGGGGAGAAGAAGAAAGTGGCAGGGAGGAGAAGGAAGGGACATTGACCAAGGTAGGAAAAACATAGGAATTAATCTATGATCTGCAAAGACTGCATTGGTTGTTGGCCCTAAGGAGGGACCAGCCATATAAGCAGTTTACCAGAGAGACAGACAAGCATCCGAATACTCTATTGAGTTTGAGGATAGATAAGCACCCTGTTTTTTATGGGAGCTTTATTAGGCAACTTAAGGGCTGAGGGGGTCCGGTTAGGCAGTAGTCACTTGTTAGATTTGAGCCTATGATAGAAGTCAGGGGAGGGACTATAGGACCCATATATATATATAGCCTGATCAGAGGAGCCATCTTCCTCTTTACAGTTTATTTCAACCCCACCCACCCGCCCGACTAAGCTGGTTGGTATACTTTTTTATTTTCGCTGGATTGTGCATTTCATGTTTTTCTTTCCAACAGGTAGAGGTGCAGCTTGGCGGGAAGCAGTTCTCCTGGGTGGCCTATTATTGGCGCAGGAGTGCCTGGGTAGCATCTTTTCTTTGAAAGTGGCAAGATGGTCAATGCCTAAGGGGGAACCTGGTCTCCATCTAAGGAAGGGGCCAAGGCTGTGCCAATTAAGGGGGATGGTACTGCCTCAGGTCGGTCTGCGCTGGGCGGGGATCTGCCCCAATTATTTAGTTATTGTATCCAGCGGGTTGTGGCCTCGGTGCACTGCTTTCTTTTTGCCAAATATTCTCAGATTTCAATTCCAATTAGATCAATAAATTGTGACCACTTTAAACTCCATTTACATGTCGGTGTGTTTATTTCTAGGTTTAGGTTTAAGTTAAGTTAGAAAACGGTAATAATAAAACAAATGGGTGACATCCTTAGCTCAGACTGACTCTGATAAGCATGACAATGTGAATCACCTGCAAGGTGAACTAGGTTAGCCTCCTAATCTTACCCTGTTTATTTTGCTGATCTCGACACAGCAGTACTAGCACCAAATATTACATTTATAGAAATATGAATTTGCAAACCAAACTTCTTAAGTATTACTTAGAGGATGGGGAATGTCCCTTTTTTGGCTCAGTACCCCTCATGTCCACCAGCAGATGTCATTCATTAATGTAAAATACTGACGTGTAAATTTTTAGATGAAAGGAGACAAAAAAAAATATTTTTCAAGATTGCTTTATGTTTACCTTTAGGATACACCTGTAAGAGGTCACTGTTGAGTGGTACAATGACTACCACAAATTCATCAGAATGAGCAATTAGAATGTATTTTTGTTCCAGAAATGATATTACATGGTAGTGCTGCAGAATTCAGTATTCATAATAATATGAATAATATGTAATATGTTCTCAGTATTTTATATTTTTCTGAGCTATGTGTGCCTTTTATCCTTGGTATCTATTCGGTAAAGGTAGTCACAGTTACTGTAGCACCTTTCTTATCTTTAAACAAGAATTGTATGCACTAAACCATACATATACAGTATACAGTACATATAATGTTCACTGTAAATAATCAATACCTGTGTCTTCCTTTTCAAAATAATGAGCAGAATGGGCAAAATGATATAAAGAAACATCTTGATTTATGGTGTAAGTCATATAATTCCCAGTACTGTTTGTTTATCCCAATAAATGATCAATACTGCAATTATTTTGAGATCAATGAATGACATATTTATAAAGCAAATCATTTCTCATACACGGAAAACATATTTGAAATTAATGAAGTGGATTTGTTATATCTGGTATTCTGTGAAGTTCAGAAATATATCACATATAGAAATATAGTAAATTTAGGAACTAATGCCATCTGTTTGATCTAATTCACATAGAGATTATAAGTTTCTATGAAAGAAATGTAGTTTATTTGGGCTCTGTTAACTACAATCCGCATTGGGAATGCAGATTGTAGTGTGATATTACCGACTGAACTTGCATTGCGAATTCAGGCAATATCACAGGGAAAAATCCCTTGCAGGGACAGAGCTTGCGATAAAGCTCTGTCCCTGCGAATCCCCTCTGCAGTCTTATCATGGTATTTAAAAAATACCATGACAAGTTCCCACGCATGCGCTGACCGGCCGCCGCTGCTTCCCCCCCGGCGCTAAGCCCCACCCCCAGTGCTAAGCCTTGCCCCCCATGATCGTGGACCCCCCCCGACCCCCCTCCCTTAATTGCACTTACCTGCATGATCCAGGCTCCAGTGATGTCCTCCAGGACTCCGGTCAGCTGACATCCCATACTGCACTGGGACCCGGTCACCTGATGACCGGGCTGCAGTGCAGTATGGGAGACCAGCTGACCAGAGGGAGGACATCACCGGAGCTCCGAACTGTGGTCCCTGGACTCAGGTAAGTTAATTTCTTTTTGACAATTTTTTTTTTTTGCAGTGTGTCAGCGTGTGATCTGTTTAGACCACACAGCTGATCACTGGGGCTGGCTCCGGGCTCTGCTCTGCACGTTAGAGTGGAGCAGGATTCCGGTAACTGGGGGAGACCCTGGATAACGCCACCTCCAGATGGCGTTATTATCACAGGGCCTCCCCAGGTATTTTTTTCACAATTTATCTTTAGTAACTTGCACATAGATCACATTTCCCTTTACAATTATGGGAAATGCGATCTGATTGCTAAAATAAGTGATACTTAGGGGTTGGAGTAGAATTTTATGAATTCTACTCCAATTGCCCTGTAGTAACTTTAGGTTACAGTAAAATAATGTGAAAAGGGTGTGAAAACACTAACCAGTGGACCATCAGCGACAACACAGTGGGGTGCAGCGGGACATTGCCTTTACAGACTGAGGTAATCTATTATTACACATGTGTAATACTGGGACGCAAGAGTTCATGGTTTACTCTTAACGGCAGCTCACTAAGCAATCAGCGTGTATATGTATACCAACATCTATAAACTGTACATCAATGGCTGCATTTCACTAGTCAGCTCTCATTTATTCTAGTGCTGATGGACTGTATATGAAACGGCTATCTAGTAACAATTAAGTTGCAAGCACTTTATGATAATTAAGTATCTTTCTATGTGGCTTGGATTCCAAATGCTGTAAAAAGAAAACAGTTATTTCATTTTTATATTACTCTTGAAGCTATTATAGCTAATATTTATTGATTCCAAACCTAACTATACAATCTAAAATGTCGCTATTTAGCGTAATAAGTCGCACAAGAAATAATTGCTCTCCAGACTTTGATTGTGTTTCCAAAGCACAAAAAGATATTATTCATCAAAAAGCAGATAGTTACACGCCTTGATCTAAAATACAATTGGTGCAAAAGATTATACATAAACAGGGTACAGTCAATACATTACGCAGAAGCTCTGGATCCAGATTTCTGGCATCAAAGGTGAAGCTTCCGTCAACAGAAAGAATATGATGACTCCCTAGCAGGTTCATGGATCTTGCATATAAACCCTTGCAGAGATAGGCAATACGATAGAACAAGTTGGCATAATCCCATTGTGTGTTCTTCCTCGTTCTCCTGTTACGATGCAGTTCATAGGTCGGTTTGTATTATCACAGTCCAGCCTCCAACAGCTCTTTGTGTCTATTTTCCCACTGAAGAACAAGTCTAAACTGGCTGCATTACAGAGTACATTTTAATGCCTATCTCTCTATGATCCATAATTGCCAGACACATGTTGCGATTTCCTCATTCATGGAATCAGTAGTCTGCAAATACACAGTGGTATAGAATATCACCAAACACGGTCTGTTTATCATGTACTAAACCTGAGATCTTAAATACAGTCGCTTTATTACACACTTAATAATGAATAAACCTTGAATATTAACCTTAATGCTAGGGAATCTTTTTATGTAAGTGTGCAATGTGTAAGTGTAAGAATATTGCATAGTTTTGCTAATATGTGTGGTGCATTTATGTGTTTTGTGCTTTGATATACAGTATTTATATGTTTTATTTAATGTGTGTATGCATGGAAGTCTATGTGTGTGTGTGTTATGCATGTAAGTCTATGTGTGTGTGTTTTAGGCAATTCAGCTATTTGTGTGTGTTATGCAATTCAGTGTATTTATGATGGATATAATATATATATTATCCCTTCCTAACATATTTTAAAACTACAGTGCAAGGTGTTACAAGCAGTGAGGTTCACTTTCAAGCAGGGTGGATACCCCCAGCTGACTGCCGTTGCCACTTCGTCTGATAGCTAATTCAAAGGTTTTCCTCTGCCTATTTAGAATACACTTGTCAGTACTTCTTAAGCAAACCTCCGACCATTGTTCCTAACTTCTCATTCAGACAAATTCAATTGTGCATATCAGTGTCTGGGTTATAGTTCAAATGCCACAGCCATACTTGTCTGTATGCGGGGCTTCTCAATTTATATGTAAAACACTCACAGTATCCTGGTGTATATATTTTTTAATTACTTTTCTCAGACATGTATACAGAAGCTGTTTCTCATATTGTGTTTGTCAGTGTGCGAGTGTTATATATTATTTGCTATTTAGTGTTGTTACAATGTGTGGCTACGTGCGCACACTGGGTGTGTGCGCACGCAATGGTGCGTCATGGATTGTACCAACATAAATCGGACAGCGGGTGACCAAATCGTCCGATAACAGTTGAATTGCGGTCGCATGCAATTATTCGACTTCGACATACTATTATATTTATGGATTTAGAAATCTGTTACTCTATATGTGAAGTGTATTGTTTTGTGTTGTGTTTTTAATATATGTTTATGCTTTTATGAAATAAAACCATTACTGGTGAGATTTGAATAAGCGGCATGTCCATTCAATAGAGAGCAGACATACTGTTTTTATATAATAAATACATTTTTTACAGATTACATATCCCTATATTGGCTATAAATACCACTTAATACCAAGCACAGTAATCATTACAACCTTTGTACGGTACTTAAATAAACAATGGAGAGCACTGGAATAAATGTTGTATTTTATTCAAATAACACCAGTAAAACATAAAAGCAAGAAGTACTTACTAAAAAAATCATAAGACAGCACATAAGACAATGGTTAAAAATCATAAAATAGGACAAATATAGAAATGAAAACTTTAAATGAGGATGTGTGTATACAAATCATAAGATAATAATAATCTATAAACCCACTGTATATGTCCAGTTTTGTTTTGTTGCTTGTAGAGCACAGAGTATTCATAAAAGAGACACATAATGCATTAAAATTGCTGGCAAGCTGACAGATGATGGTTAGTCTCTATGAACAGCAGCATGAAGCATAAGTAATATTAGTATTTTTAACAGGTGAAGAAAGGGTTAAGCTCAGCTAGAACAGCTGCAGGGGTCAAGCAAATATTAAATCTTTAGTAGTCAACATACAGTCTGAGCAATCCAAGCAGGCCTGATAGCCCTGTGCTAAATCCCATTGCAATACTAATATATCACCTGTAACACTGGCTGAAACCGGCATCCTGGTCAGCATTAAACAGCAGTGGTGAGTGGACCTGCTGCAACAGCTCAAAGTCTCTCCATGGACAGAGCACATGCTGTAGTATTAAGTAGTGCAGGCTGTGCAGTAGCTCTCAGTTCCCAGTGTCTCAGCATATACAACTTCCTGTTTAGAACAAATTAACTGACGCATTTCTCGGCCAATGAGAGGGACCTTTTCATAAGAGGGAAAGGCTCCAGCGGCCGTGGAAGGGGCTGGGAGATGCTGCAATCAAGAAAGTAAATTGGCAGCAGTGACTGAAAGTGGAGGAGAGGCAGTGCTGCTGGCCAGGACAGACCAGCATAAGAAGAATGCGGCAGACAGGTATGTCCTTCCCATCATTAACCCCTCCCTAGACCCCCAGGTTGCCAGACAATAGGCCAGTAGGGGTAATCAGGCCTTAGGCCTGTGGCACTGATAGGCAGGCATTAGACCCATGCTCCTGTAAGTGACCCTGGGCAATAGGGACAGGTATAAATTGAGGGGGTACCATTTGTCAATTTGCCCTGAGCACCAATAACCTTAGTTACACCCCTTAATGTAACCCCTGTGTGATGCATATATGAGAGATTTAGGCAGGAGATCAGTTTAGACAGGGCCTTAGTGGAGAGGTTACTGTAGGGACAGGTCTGCATGACTGGCTAAAAACTTTTACCAATTTCTAAGGAAGTCATGTGTAGAGGATAACAAGGTGGAATAATGGGGAGATACTTACAATTGCAGGGATCCACAAAATATATAACAGGAATTCAAATAATAATTTTTCAATTAAAATAAATTAATATGACATATGTCTAAGTTTTAAAATCCTATATATTTCCATGTGAATTTTACATTATGTACAAAAATGAATAATAATAGTGAAAGGTGTATTCTATGAAAGGTATACTGCAGGTTGAGTCTCCCATATCCAAATGTTCCTAAATACGTAATATTCCGAAATACGGATTTTTTTGGGCGTGACTGAGATAATGAAACCTTTGATTTCTGATGGTTAAATGTACACAAATTATTATAAATATTGTATAAAATTACCTTCAGGCTGAGTATATAAGGTGTATATGAAACTTTTAATAATTTCATTTCTGTACACAAACTTTGCTTCAGCCACAAAATTATTGAAAATATAGTATAAAATGACCTGCAGGCTGTGTGTATCAGGTGTATATAACACATAAATGCATTCTGTGTTTATATTGGGGTCCCATTCCCAAGATATCTCATTATGATATGCAATTATTACAAAATATTCCGTTATACAAAATACCCCTGGTCCCAAGCATTTTGGATATGGGAGACTCAACCTGTACTAAGAAAGGTCTACTACCACTTCTAATACTGCTTGATTGTAACACTATCAAACTCTATTTACTTACATTTTCCATTCCATCTCATACTGACACTTATTTGCATCTTTTAAATTTCCTCTGCAGATAAATTTATTAGACCCAATTAAAAGTAGAAAGAGTGGTAGTGAGATTTGGATGCAATACAGAAATGGTTCCTCCAAAAGAGGGAAAAATGTATTATAAATAGTGACAGAATTTCCACTAACACCTCAGTGGTATATCTATAATGGGTGCAAGGTGTGCAGTGCATATTGGCCCAGGGCCCAGGGTGGCCCACACCGCACACCCTGCACCAATATAGAATACAGTATTATACTTACCTCACCACAGTCCCACATCTGCGGTAGCACTGCAGAAATCATTGGGAAAATAGTTCTGTGCCATGTTTATAGTACCTCATCACGTGACACATATTTAACCATCCACTCACCTCTTCCTCCCACAACCAATTCCTCTTCTATCTTTCCTTATTATGTCTGCCTGTGACATCTCGCCTAACATTGAACCAGGTCCAGCAGTCACCACCTTCCACCCTTTACATCCCATTGCCATAAACTTTGCCAATCTATATGCATCAGCAATCTTGCCAAATGTATCCATATCCTACCCCTCCATTTCTCGTGTAATTTCTGTAATGCCAGATATATCTACAAAATCCAGGCCTACATCCATGATCTACTCTTCACTAACTCAATTAATCTCTTCACCGTCACTGAAACCTGGTTTACTGCTTCTGATATGCATCTCCTGCAGGTCTCTCCCACAGTGGTCTCTCATTTACTCACTCCATCAAAGTCCATCCCAGGCAGGGGTGTTAACATCTTTCCAGTGGTGTCACTAGGAGGGTAGGGGGGTGCGGGCTGCTCTGCTAATTTGGTGTCAACCCTTTGGGTTGGATGATGACAGCAAGCAGCGAGCAGTGGGGCTAGATGATTGGCGCATGTGCACTTAATCCACTGTGTCAGAAAAGAGACGGGGGCTGTTCAGAGGCTTTCTGAGCACTGAGCAAACCCCCACCATGATGAGAATGGGGATGTGACCTGCCATCACAACCACAATTTGCCATGCATAAGGGTGTGTGGCTTCACTGGTATGAGGCCACCCACCTTTTATGAGTGTGCGAGCACCATTTGTAAATGCAGAGGACCATAGAAAAGATGACAGGGTGAACACAGCACACTGGGTGCAACCAACCCCAGTGACACCAGCTGCACATTCTGGGTCATTCCAGCATCCTTCAAGGTCTCCAATTGTATTTTTACCTATGTTGCTTTAGGCTTCTGTAATCTACCACCCCTTGAGTCCTTAACAATTTGTCTCACCCACTTCCTGTCCTCAGACATTTTCTTCTTTGGTCTACCACAATGGTCATCCTCCCCCAGCACTAGCACTCTTCTCCCACCTATGCACCATTTATAACTTACTCCAACTCTCTGTTACCACTTTGAGACCACCTTGACCTCTTTTTCGCCCTCTCCTCGCCTCCTGTCCCCTCCCATTCTCCCAAATCCTCTCGCCAGCAGAATCTAAATTCCCTCAGCCATCTTACCTTTTATTCCATCCTCAAAAAAACTACTAACTCAAAATACCTCCCTGGCCTGCCTCAGCTAAGCTGTCACCTTGTACAACAGTGCATATGAGGCTTTACTGATCCTGCTAGAGTAGTGGCTGAGGGAATTACAAGAAAATTAAATATTTACACTCCTTGCCAAATTCTGTAAAATATTGTGATCTTATAGAGAAGGAGTATGGATCTTAAAAGGTTATGAACATATGAAGTCTAAGCTATTGGCTCTAGATGCTAATGTAATCCCTGGTTGTTTTAGTGTGCTGTGGTAATGTGTCCTGCGCATCTTCTATCTTGTATTGCCTTTACAGTCAACTACCCAGCTATAGCTCAGTGCATCCTACTTCAGGATCCTGTGGGTTAATATCATCAAACACACATCTCTACATATGCAGGTTTGATAATAGACAAAAAGATGTAGTGCAGATGCAACAAATGCTCTGGTGCACAGTTACCACTAAGGAAAAGCATGAGCATCAGGTCATCTTTGAATATTTATTGATATTATGATTTATTTTATTTAACATGTTAGATTTGTAGAATTAATACTTTTTTATCATTTTATCACAATCATGTTATTGCCACTCTCAATACACTACTCTCCATCTGCACGGTGGCTTGAAGTAACTAATATTTGTTTCTCTTAACTATGCTTGTTGAACTACACTTCATTGATCCTGATGATTATTACAGCATTAATTCTTTAATCATTGACACAAAGGGGATGATTCTTAGTCACACAGATCTCTTTGCACGGTTGTAAGCAAGCTTTTGCATAAAGTACTGTATACTGTAAGAAGTGACTGTATGCATTTTTGTGTATGTCCGTCATGTTCTGAGTTGGACACAACTTGGCTGAATCCGTCTTTCCATGAAATAAGAAATTGTCAAAGTGATTGCATTGAACCTCCTTGACTTGTGGCAGTGTCATGGGAGTGTTCTGGGCAGGTATCAAATGCTCTGTGAAATTTTGAGTCATGCATATGGGGAAGGGAAGCCTGTTTCACCTAGCATGGAGCTGGTGCAAGTTCAGATACTAATGATGATGATGATGCAACAGCCTGCATAAAATCAATAGTCACCACTGGTTTGTGCTAGCACATGCACGATTCCCTACATTAGTTGACTGCATACTCACATTAGCATAAAACAGGCTTCTGCTGCTGTCCGCAAATACATCCACTGTTGGCATACCTCCATGCTCTAGGATTCCCACTTAATGCTAACCGTTGCTCAACTGTAATTATCAAACGGTTATTCATAGTCCTAAATTCTTGCTGGTACTTCTCTTAGAACCCACATATGCTTTTAGCATCCGGCTCCTATACAGATTAGTTTAGCAGTACTTTGTACTATACTTATTTCATACTTTGTGTACATAATTGACTTATTCACATCTCACTTAAAAAAATATTGTTCTTTTTTTAAAATAAAAAGGGCAATAAAATGTTTTTAATTTGATTATTATATGTAATAAAAAGCTGTCTTTATGCAACAGGTTCATCCTGTCTTTTTCTGGCAGATGATCAGAGATTGTATAACACACAGAAAGGCATTGTCAATTAAGGATCACTTTCAATTTCCTTTCCTTTCAGTTTGCCTTGCCTAACATCGTCAATAATTTTACCCTCCTACCTTGTCTCTAGGAAGATTGATGATGCATGTCATATTCAATATGAAGACATTTAAATGAAAATCATATATCCGTGGTTGCATCAAATTGCTTTCCCGCAAACAATAGAGAATAAACAGGTTCATCTTTGCATGACTCCTATTAATTAATAGTAATAATGTTTTACTGTATATTTTAGTATTTGCATTGACATTGTAATAATAACTGTTATATTTGACAATATCAAATACATTTATAATATGAAATAAGAACAAAATATGAATCATTTCAGTGTAAGTAAAACAGTATTATTTTTTGTTCTTTTACACATGTATTTTTTAGAAATACACAAGCTGGTGTATGGGGTATTATAGGTATTTGGTATCCCCCACGTCAATCTGACTCATATTTTTAAATATAAAGAAAGCTTATACACTGCAATGGCAATTTTTGCACAAGCATTTGCACATATTTCGGGGAGTGTCACATACTTACCTACTTTACAGCAATGTCCGGTGGGCTCCCAAACTTTTGGTGAGTCCAACAGACTCCCGGAAGAGTAGGTCACACTCCAACATCTCATCCACTTCCTAGTGAAATGGGCAAGACAGGAATGCGATGACAAGAGTCATCTTCATGGACCCATAATTAGATGGCATTATACCTAACGACAAGAAGCACTCCCCCTGCCCCCAGAGTTATTAACTGCACCTCCCTGAGGAGAACATTTTTAAAGTTGTAATGGATGGAGTGCCATCTGTTTACATGGCTGAAGTAGAATTCATTAATAGTGTTCAATGTATATACTGTAGGTTCTATTTGTAGAGAATATATATATTCTAGAGATGTACGGGTCCGGTTCTCAGAGAACCGTCAACAACCGAATTTAGGGACTCCGACTTGAACCGAGTCTGAGTTTAGAATTACTTTGGGGTACAGAGTTAAACTGAGTCCCAATTAGGATCTTCCCCTGGTTTGGAACTCAATTTAAAAAGCAAGCTCGGGTTTTGAATTGCATGCTAACAGGTCAAAATTTTAATTACAGGTCCAAAACCAAAACTCAAAGATGAATCTGGATCCAAAACCAAAACACGGGGTCCATGCACATCTCTAATATATGCACAGAATTTTAATGTTTTGCTGAAAGGCAAACTTTCAAACCTCCATTCAAAAATCTATGTGTGTCAAATAAAATTCAGACCAATACCTTCTGTGATTATCAGGGAAGAGTTAATCAAGTTCAAATGCAAATTGTCCGGCTGATTTATAATGACCAAATAAATTCAAATATATTTCTCTGAATCTAGATGTGTAGATATCCATTAGCTAATGAAAAGGAGCATTTATTAAAACAATCTAAAGCAATCTAAGTAGTCTATTTTGGATCACTTAAATATTCCTGCCAGTTGAAAACAAATATACAGAGTGGTTATCTTTAGTGGACGGCACAACAAGGACACAAATATGTTTTTTGATATCACTTCAAATAGTCTGAGTTTTCCACAGGTAAACACAGGTGTGGATTGGTATGGAAAACCAACCCGGGAATTTTTTTTACAGCAACCCTAATGGGTCTATTGAGGGGGCGGAGCCTGTGGAGGGGGCGGGATACTGCCTTCTCATAGAGCCTGATTCTGAGTCGGAGACAGTCGTGGCCTTCCGTGCTTTTTTTTCTGCAGTTGCACCTGCGACTTTATGCTAATTTTACTACAATTCCCTTCCCTGGTGTACATCTGTGCATCCGAAAGTGCAAGGACTGTGGCGCCCACTTTCAGAGTCTACAGATGATGCAATCATGCTTTTTGCATCTTTATACTCCACCATCAGTTGCACCATTGAAATTTGCACAAGCCCTATGCTACAAGGGGCAGAATATCCATCTGAGTTTAGCCTCCAATGTGAGCGATCCACATCTCTATACACAATCACTTTCAGCAACCCACCAATGTCACTCCAAATACATGCCCATACTACGCTACATCTGACTAGCCAATTCCCTGTAACCTCCCCGGAATGCCCAGCACATTTCAATACTATCTATACTATCTATACTTTCTATACTACCCCTTAGTACACACAGCACCCCTTATTACATTACAGTATACACAGCCCCCCATACTACCCCTCAGTATACACAGCCCCACCCATACTACTCCTCACTATAAACAGCCCCACCCATACTACCCCTCAGTATACACAGCCCCACCCATAATAGCCCTCAGTATACACAGCCCCCCCATACTAACCCTCAGTATACACAACCCCTCCGTACTAACCCTCAGTATACACAGCCCCCCATACTAACCCTCAGTATACAGAGCCTCCCACCATACTACCACTCACTATATACAAACCCCCATGGTACCTGCATTTCTTCCAGGACAGAGCAGCAGCAGAGAGCCAGGACAGTGTGATGAGTGAAGGAAGCACAGCCACAGGCTGCCCAGTGACAGTTCATGTGAGGAGCAGGAAGAGGAGGACTGGGCTGATACACACAGCTCAAAAACAGGAGGGAGGGGCCAGGCAGGCAATGTGTCAGACGGCCCCATATGTGTGCTGTCCTGGCTGCTGCTTTAGTTTGCTGGCAGCACAGGTTATTCAGCCCTACCTGCTGCAATGTGCTTCTGCTCATGCACACAAGAAAGGGGGGGAGATGTACTAAGCTCTGGAAAATGATAAAGTGGAGAGTGATAAACGACCAGCCACTCAACTCCCAACGGTCATGTTACAGGCTGTGTTTGAATAATGACAGTTGGGAGCTGATTGACTGGTGGTTTATCTCTCTCCAGTTTATCACTTTTCAGAGCTTAGTACATCTGGCCCAAGCTCTGAATGCTGCCTTATCGCAGCAGTTGTTAGTCGGCCCACACGGCAGAGAGGGGTGAGCATGGGGAGGACTGGGGGCCCTGCCCAGCAGGAACTGCTGCCTCTTCCCGGCGGCCCAATCCACCCCTGGGTAAACTGATGAGATCTGTCACATGATATAACACACATTTTCCAGTGAATCACCAGCCATAGTGCAACATACTTTACAAAAGTACTCGTACAGTACTGTAACATTTCCACTGGATAGGATCTTACTAAAGTTTGCTACAGTACAGATGACTTCATCCTTAAATCCTGAGAAGAAAAGATGATTTCCACCTAAAATGAAAAAAAGTTTCTTATTTTATAAGCCCACAAGGGTCCCACAAGCAGTACATCTAAAACATCACAAACACTTCAATTTATTGAGGCAGAAGCCCAAACAGGTATTTAGGCAAAGCATATTGATGTCTTACAGCAGAGAGTGCAAAATGAATGGTAAAATGAATCTAGTAGGCAGACACAATACCTACATGTTGAAGCATAAGGTAGGAAGGATGTTTGTAATTTGAACATCATTTACTTTAATGTAAAATAAACAATCCAGTAGCTTTTCTGGTGCAATGTGATAAATAATATTTTAGCTTAAATATAGGGGCGGTTCAGCCACAGAAATGCATATGCACGAATATATACAATTAGTTCTGTGCAGACAAAGCAGATGCACTTACAGCCAACTTGCATTTAATCTTTATTGACTCCTGTGTTTGCATATGGATTTAGTAGTATCTACCCAGTTAGCTATGATCCAGTCATATTATATTTTTAAACCTGAGAATTTAAACTTTGACAAGTTACTAAGGGGGCACATCCACTAGCAGACTGTGAAACGATTGTACGATTACGACATTGTAATCATGCAGTAGATTCACAGTCTGCGCTGTGCCTACACTGAACAATCAGTTGCTCAGTGTAGGCACATCAATCATCCCCGAACATGGTCTATCTGTCGTTACAGGCAGATTGACCAGCATGTTCGGGCGATGATTGATGTCGCAAACAACCAGCGGGAGTGCGCATTGCTGGTCGTTTCCGACATTGATGTGCACGATTTGTGCCCAATTACTGAGCGATTGCATGATTACAACTTCGTAATCGTGCAATCGCTCAGAAATGTTGCGTAGTGGATACACGGCTTAAGGCATTTCATAGTCTGTATCACCGCTCTCCCTTTATCTGTAACTAAGGCTAAAAAAGTTCTTTATCCAAAGGTGATAGAAAGTTGCTATAATCAGAGCAGAATATCTTGTGATGTTTGGCCCTCATTCAGAGCCACTCGTAAGCGGCAGCTCGTTCGCTCCGAGCGATGTTTGCCAAACTGAGCATGCGTACGGATCGTTATACGCATGCGCGAACCAGTCAGTGCGGCCGAAATTCATGTGCTCGCAAAATAGCGAATGCCTGCTAATTTGAGTGACAGGATGAGGCGTATGTGGGTGGTAACAGGGGAAGGTGCTTGAAAACGGGGAGTGGAAATCAGAACGCAGGCGTGCTTAAAGGTATGGGTGTGCTTATTTAAAACAGCAGCGTCATTGACCACGTCACTGGGTTTTTTTTTAGCCAGAACTGCTCGCAAATTGTGGTAGCAAAAACCAACCACAAGAATAGCGAGCAGCTCCTACCCTGTTCGATGTACTCGATTAATCCAATAAATAGCGGACATGACGTCGGATGCGAGCAGCCAGGGGGCGTAGTTTCCCAAAAAACGACCGCAAGTTTTGTTCACTCATTCAGACCTAGAGGCGTGAACAGACCACAAGCAGCGAACGGTTCATTTGAATAGCCACCCCTATTTTCTGGACGAGTGAGCGCAAATAGCGACCGGCTCTGAATCAGGGCCTTTACACTCTGTTGCCAAAGGATTGACGTCCTTACATGTAGTCAGGGAACTGATAAATTATGTTTCTGGTCCAAAGTGTATAAATTCAACGACACTAGAATAAAATGGTGAATATGAATTAGTAATCAAATCATTTATAATTTATTCAGAAACAATCATGCCATTATTTATACTCATTTAATTATTGTTGAGATGATATCATGATATCAGAAATATGGACTTTCATGAAGTCCAAATGCATGGTGTTCAAATCCAAATATGTAAAGGGAAATCTGACACTAGATTAGAATTACTGTTTGGATGAAGCTTACAAAACTATAGTTCCAACTCCAATATCACAAAAAATTTGTACAATCTAAATTCATTACTTTCCTTTTTGACGTAGGCCATTAATCCTTAGTTTAAGTAATCTAATTGAAGGAAGTTGTAGGGGGTGGTGCATTTTTATTTTTCAATAAAATGTGGCCCAGGATTAGCTCACCACAGCTTGATTCTAATAACACCAACTTTTTTTGGATCAACCAAATAACATAATTACATTTATAATGTTGTGGTAGAGAAACCATTTAAATATTGTAATTTATACAATAATAAATTTCAACTCATAAATGATGTATCTGAAACACATCTTAGTGTCGAAATGATTTACCATCTATCTGTATTGATTTTTTAACAATTTCTCTATACAGTATGCAGTCTCTATCTGTTTAAGAAACTCTGTAAAGTGAAAACATAAAATACATGAAAAATTAAAATAAACTAATAAAAAAAGAAACAGTGAAATTATGTGATACTTTTTACAAAGGTTATTTTGAACCTGAAGAAGTAAAAGTGTTCATAATTTAATTAACTGGTGTGAGATTGCTGGGTCTGCATCTACCACTTAAGATTGGATTAATCAAGGGCAAGTGATGAAAATGAGTAGTTACATATAATTTAGCGTTGCTGAAGAATTCGATACAGTATAACAGCATAATAAAGTCTTCACAGCAGTTTTCACTTGTAGATCTTAAAATGCCTACCTTTTCATTCATTAGTTTAAGAGAACAAAGAGCAAAGATGAAGTCTTAATTCCAAATTTTGCATAAACACAGGAATGCTGACATTGTATTAATGTAATTGTTTTTAGCTTTGTTAGGCAGCATGTAAAATTAATTAAGCAGTAAAGGACACAGAAGTATTTGATTTTTCTGTGAACTCTTTTGTTGTAAAAACCCATGATAATGGGAATGTTTCCTCAAGCCAAAGTGTATATTGCTTACATGCACGATACATTGTATAATTACCAACCATCTTTAGTCCTCACCTTTCAGTTGTTAAATAGAAAATTTCACAGTGCTTATGAGAATATCTTCTCCATGTAGCAGACAAACTACAGCAAATTATTTTTGAAGTTGAAACTTTTACATTTTCACTAATTTATTTATTGTTTTTTTACCTTTGTTACTTTTATAATATGAATTTATTTTGAGTGTGTAGACTGTTTTATTGATGGTTTATTGTGATATACACTATACAATTATCTGTCAGATATCTGTCCAATCTGGCTGGTTGGAATGAAAACCTTGTAATGTATGGGAGCAAATGATAGTCGATCATATGGTCTTAAACGCTGGAAAATGGACAAAAAACAATTGTTCAAATTGGGTAAATTCATGTGTTTTAACCAATTTGTCTGAACGACCTGTTTTGTCTGTTTTCCAGTGTTTGTGAGCAAATGGTCAATTGTCAGTTGCTCCCATACATTACCGGATTTTAATTCCAACCAAACAGATTGGACAGATATCTGATAGATAATTATATAGTGTATGCCCAGTATTAGACAATAAATATAATTGCAATCCAGTGATTAGCAACAGGTGGCAACCTGGACCCCAGCTGCTCCAAAAGCTGGCCACAGATTTTAAGATTATCTTTCCAAACAGCCAACTAGTTGATTGGTTGGAATGAAATCCGGTAAGGCATGAAAGCAAATGACAATCAGCAATTTGCTCCCAATTGCCGGAAAATGGACAAAAACTGTTGTTTGAACAAATTGTTTAGATCAAACATTTACCAAACTTGTCTAACAACCATTTTCATCTGTTTTCTGGCATTTAGGAGCAAATTGCTGATCATCATTTACTCCCATACGTTACCAGATTTTCATTCCAACCAATCAACTAGTTGGCTGGTTTGACAGATAATCTTTAGATGTGTGGCCAGCTTAAGTCTCCACTTGCAGACTCTAGCACCTTCAAGTTTGATACTCCTACTCTGACATATTCTGTTTTATGCTGTCAAATTTTGCCAGCTGCCCCAGCTGTGCCAACTGGTGAAATGGATTTAAGGTAGTGAATTAAAACTGAATGTGATTTTAATGCCAACTTCTGAATCTTGTGACCTCATCTGCACAAAGCATGGCAATCATGCAGCACATTTGAGATCAGAGGAGCAGATGGTGAAATTTGCAACACATGATCATCCACCTCCCTATGCAGGAAAAAAATATGATGGTGATTGCTGATCATAAGCATGCACACCCTACTAATGCCGGGGGGCCTGGCACTACCCACTGCAGTGCAACTTATCGATTCAGACAGAAATTGCTCCTTCTCACTTAAATCTGAAATTAGAACAACACAATTGATACCTGGTAATCTCCATACTTGTTTCCACTGTGCTTTGGATGACTTGTAAGATCGGACACAGAGCAATGAGAGATACATTTTAGTAATTCTGCCATTAGTTCCATTCTGCCAATTTGTCACAAAACAGCTATAATCACTTACCCAGTATGATATACTGTATGTTTAACTACTTACCTAATGTCATCTACTTATTTATTTTGACTGCTTACCATTGTACATTATCTATCTATAAACACTTAGCAAGTGTTTTTAGAAATCAGCAAGATATATGTTTAGTACAGTGTTTTCATGTTTAATTTATAAATTAAATCTATATAATAAAATGGTCTGCTGATAAAAATTATGTCATCACCAGTGTCAGTGATGGTTCTTCCAGAGAACACACATCTGCAGTGTCCAAAAACTTCTGTTATTTCCTATACATATATGTGGAGATAAAATTGGAGGGAAAAAAGGCTGCACAGGAGCTGAATGATACTAATATAGCGTGGAGGTATCTAGGGATGTAAACATTTCCCATTATAATAAGTGACATATCCATATGATCTGCATTCCTATCAATGATGGATAGGGAACACTTGAGGTGTACCCAAGAGCATGTAAGTATTCATATTTCCTATGCTTACTCAACACATAAACCTCATGATGAAAACACAGATACAAATAACATCATAACAAATTATCCACAAAGGTAAATGTATTACAGTATAGAAGAAAGAAAAGAAAATACAGGGACGTACATGGCACATAAATAAAAGAAAAGGCAAGGATGCCCCAAAAGGTACAAGAATAAAGTTTAAAAGAGAAAGGGTAATACTAAAAACAAACTATATAATAAAGATGTATTGATAAAAATTATGGGCCTGATTCAGTGGTGGAGGCAGTGCTCATATTTGCACAGTGAAGGGGTTTTTGGCTGCAGCGCATGCGCAAGAATTTTAGAAAAACCATACTGTGAACGCACAAACCTAGTTTTTGAGATGGCATATGCAGTTGCATACATCATTGCTATGACTAGAGAGGGCACATGTGATCCATGGGTGTTTCAGCATAAAGACTGGGAGGTGGCTTGAATTGGATGCAAAAAGATGCCGTTTCATGGGTGTGTTATGGGAGTGTAACAAGGGTGAACAATATGGGATTGGTATGATTCAAATCCCGACAGCGGCAGCCCTACATGGGTGAAAATCCTGAACGGTGATTAAGGTAAGTAACCCTAATCTTTCCCCCTCCCTAACCCTCCCTTAGGGGTGCCTAACCCCCAGTGCCTAACCCTAATCCCCCCTCTAAGTGCCTAAACCTAATCTCCCCCTTTCCCGCTGCCTAAACCTAAGTCTCCAGGGGGGGTGCCTAACCCTAACCTCCCTCTGGGGGTGCCTAACCTTAACCCCCCTTCCTCTAGCCTAAACCTAACCCTTCCAGGGGGGTGCCAAAACCTAAGTCCCCCCTGGGAGCCCCTAATCTAACCCTCCTCCCCGCAGCTGTCCACGCCCCGGCTTACCTTCGATCGGGATGCCGGGCACTGGACTCCCGGTGTGGGTAAAATGACAGCCGTCGGGAATTTGATGCCCGTCATTTAACCCTTGCCAGGATTAGACAGTCGGGAAGCTGGCGGTCGGGATTCCATCCGTCGGCTTCCCGCACAATACATGCATGCGGTTGCATTCTCATTCACAACACCATAGCCAATGTGGCCAGATTTTGCATGTCAGACCTAACATGCATACCGCAGCACAGACGGTGTAATGGTTAGCATTACTGTCTCACAGTACTGAGGTCGTGGGTTCGATTCCCACCATGGCCTTAACTGTGAGGAGTTTGTATTGTTTTTGCATGGGTTTCCACTTTGTACTCCGGTTTCCAAACTGTGTTTGTGTGGGTTTCCTCTGGGTACTCCGGTTTCCTCCCACACTCCAAAATATACTGCTAAGTGAATAGGCTCCCAATAAAAATTAACCCTAGTGTGTATGTGTGTGCGCAAGTGATAGGGGGACAGGGACTGATGTGAATGGCCAAATATTCTCTGTAAAGCACTGCGGAATATGTGTGCGCTATATAAATAACTGGTAATAAAAAATAAATAAATAAATACAGCACCTACCGCCAAGTCCTATTGAAAAAGGAAATTCTACAAACCCTGAGTGTGAGGAGGCAAGAGAGACAAGCGAGAGAGAAACAGAATAATGGGAGAGAAAGCAAAAGAGGTAAAGGGAAGCGGGGGAAGTGTTTTCAAGTGAGAGAGAGAAATAGACAGAGGAGGGAGGAAATAGAGAGACAGGGAAGAAAAAGATCGACAAGAGAAGGAGGGAGAAAAAAATGTGTGTGTGATTTAAAACAAAAAATCACTGCCCATATCTCACCACACTTTTTGGTCATGGTTGCATTTTTTATTTAGATTTAAAAAAAGGGTCACAGAAGTAGAGGTTGGCTGGGGAAAGAAAACATAGCAGATCTGCATACAGACTGCTGTACTTTGATGACAATAACATAGTGGTAGGCATGCCACTTCAGTGGCGCACACACCTACTTTATGTTCCTGATTACTTAGTTGGCAAGGAAAGGCATTTTAGATAGGTGGTATTGTTTAGTCATTAATAGATAGTGGTTACTAGAACTCAGTGAGGAGTGAGTGGGTAATGTGTTAGGTCTGAGTGGGATGTGTGATCAGTGTAGAGTACTTCCAGTGAGGAATAATTGATGGGCGTAAGGGAGTGTTAGAGTACAGTACAATACTACAGATTTCAGGGTACATGAATCATTTTGGGGTTAGTGGGAGCATTATGCAGCAAATGTGATGTTCCGGTGTCGTGATTGCATATTGTGGCAAGTTGTGGTTTGAAAAAAAATTGGAAAGTCTGAGGGGTGTGTTGGAAACTTTTTGAACGAATGGCTGATAACAGGCTGTTGAGGGTCATTTTGGGGGTTGTTGCTTTTCATGAAAAAAATTTTTTTTTATATGAAGACAAAATGTGTAGAGGGATAATGAGGCAACAGAAGGTGTTTAAGATTAAATAGATTATTTTTTTCTAAGATTAATACGTACTGTAAATGGGACCCAAGTCAGACTACCCGAGTTACCTGATTCCACTGCAGCTCACCCGTGTAAAATCGTGCTAGGTACCCTGGAAGGATTCCCTTGGTGACTGGACTTGGGTGGAGCCGTTTCCACTGGCAAAAATCTCTGGTTGTTGTGCATTCAAGTGTAATAACCAAGGATTTTCAAGTCAGTTGAAATGGGGTATAAGGCTAATGTGCAGCCATTTTAAAAGTTAGGGACCTACGTATACAGCTATTGATGATATCACTATTATAATCAAGTATTTAAAACACACTTTTCCAGTATGTGGATACCAGCCTCCCTAGTGTATACATATTTAGCCCATTTGGCATTTTTTGTGGAAATGTTCAACTAGCAAATTTTGCCTTCCACAGACCAGTGGGTAAAATATTGTACTGTAATGTACATCACTGTATATTGATGGTGATTTTGCCCTCCAAAATACCACATTTATTATGCTGTCGTTTGATGTTTAAAACTCAAATTGCCACCAATGTGCAGTGATGTGCAGCAATTTCAAACCAACGAAAAGAATCCAAACAACCAGAGAGTTTAAGAAAATGCAGCAATTTTTAAAAAGTGCTGTTTACTGATTGGCTGATTTCAAACATCACTAAACATATACAAATTTCATCTCATCTGCACTATGCCTACTGCCTTCTTTTAGTTGCTAAGGGATGAAAGAGCATTGCAAATTACATTTTGAATAATGTGTGATTTGTCTTGTGCTTTTTGTCTAGAGCATTTTTTTGTCGGGATGTAGTCGGCTTCCCGACACACACAATGCCAGCGTTCAGAATTCAGGTGCCAGAATCCCGACAAAGAGTCATAGTCCTGGCTCCAGAATCCTAGCAGCTGTGATCCCATCTGTGAGTATTAAGGTTAGGTTTAGGGTTAGGCACTAGGGGGGGGGTTATGGTTAGGCTGCGATGGAGACTGCTAGGGTTAGGCTGCGGGGGGTAAGGGTTAGGCTGTGGGAGGGGAGGGTTAGGGTTAGGCTGTGGGAAAGGTGGAATAGGGGTAGGGGAGGGTTGGATTACTTACCTGCATGCGTCGGGAGCCTGACCTGCATTGTGAGTGCCAGGATTGAGTACCCAACCCTTTTTTGTCTGGATGTCAAAGTTTTTGTTGCTAAATTGTTCTCCATCTTTTTTGTATGCTGACATATTTGTGTGCAACAACAAACAAATGGTTGTTTCCTCTGTGTTTGAAGAACAGAAGAATAAATAGTCCACTTACGTTCAAACAGCCAGGGCATGCATAAGGCCTTACGTTTTGTATTACATGTTTTGATTTTTGCTACATGAATTAACATCTGTTATTGCATTTATTTGCAGCTAGAACAGATTAAGGGCTCCATTTATCAATGAAGCATAACCCTTTAGGGCTCATGAAGGGGTTATGATTTCCTTTCTGTTACGATTCTCTCGCACAGGAGAGATCGCAGGACTGCTGACCAGTGCTAGGTATGATGGAGGAGTGGCAGTCCTTTCACAACTAGGGCTAGCTGGAGTGTGGCTGTGGGAGGATAGCACTACACAGAACAATATGGTCATAGATATGTCAGGGACTGAGGAGCAACTGAGTAGTCAGGCAATGAGTGGCACGACCATACTAATTGCTGCAGAGCAGGAGTGACCTGGACTGATGTGTAGCAGGATAACTGACAAGCCTGGACTGGACAAGACAAGACTAGAGTATGATAAGACTGACAGAAAAACAGACAAGGACGGGACACAACAAAATAATCACAGGATACTAGATATAACCTAGAGGCCGTGGTGCGGTTTAGACAGCCGGGACTGGTGCGGCAAGTGTGCCGATGTTGCAATGATGGTGCCGATGTTGGGGCAATTTCCGTGGATAAACAGTTATTGTTTGATGATGGCTTTGAGAGCCGATGGTGCGGCAAGTGTGCCGATGTTGCAGCGATGGTGCCATAGGATGAACGTTGGCAGCACGGGAGCTGCTGGATACGGCTAGGATACGGCTAGGAAGCCGTTTGGAGATTGGTGGTAGCACGGAAGCTACTTGGAGCAGCCAGGAAGCCGTGTGGGAGTTCAGTGAACCGGATAGCAGGAACAAAGTGACTCTGTAGCCAGTCTGAGGGAACTCACAGACACTCTGTAATGCAGCCTGTGTTGCCCGGTTGACACAAGCAGCTGAGATGGTCTAGGCAGGGGCCTAAACAGCAGATAGGTGGATTCAGATGCTGCAGTAACACATAATGGAGGCAGTGAGGTGGAAACACTGCAGGTAAGACGATGAATGCAGACAGACAGGACTGTGGTATAATACTGCAGGGCAAGCACTTAAGAACTGAACACAGCAAACATACACTGGTACTGACAGCATAACCAGCAATGAGATCAGGGCTGGGTGTATACTTATGAGATGCAGGATCCAATCAGAGACCTTCCTGGAAAGTGATTCCTAAGTAAAAGGCATGTGTGTACCTGCTCTGCAGAGAGAGAGCTAGTTAATTAGTGAATACATGAAACAACACAAACACAGACAGACCTGAATGACAGGCAATGAATTGACACAGACAAGACAGGATTTCCAGCTTCCTGCAAAAAGCCAGAACAAGGGTAGGACATGATGCAGTATCCCAGTACCCACTATGACTGGGAATTGCCACCAAGATGATTTGCTAACCGCAAATCCTAACACTTTCTTGATTTAACATACAGGATTACCGCTGTTTGTCACAGCATCTTTAGATGGCGAGAGCGATGCAGTCCCCATTGCCGGCAATGGAGTCCAGGCACTGCCTTTCTGGCTTTAGTGAAGCCTTCCAGGTACTGCCGGATCCCTGTGTCATGCACATGTGCAGATGGACCATTGCGCATGTGCATTTGACAAGACCTCCACCGCTGACAGCATTAGACTGCCAGCAGCACAACAGAGGACCTCCCAGACGAGGAGGACTTCGCTGGACCTCACCAGAGGGGTAAGTTTTGGTAAATACCAGTGGATTTTTCGTTTGTATCACAGTGATACTAAACAAAAAAATCTGCTGGTGTTTACCTTCATTGATAAATGAGAACCTAAATCTGATAAGGGGCTGTCCTGGACATGATTTTGCCCCATAGAAAACATCCTTCACTGCTTTTTTTTATCACAGTGGTGAAATAGGCATTTGTACTGGGGATGTGCACACTCCAAGATACCTGTGAGGGATCCAAAGATCAGTCTTGGGCTAAAAAAAATAAGAAAATGTAGCCTTTAGATTACAATGGCTAATGCCATCTGAAACTGGTGTTAGCTAATGAGGCCTAGCTCCAAAAAGTTAAGCTTTTCAAATTCCAAATGGGGTATTAGACAGTAAAAGCACACTGGATATCACCATCAGAGATTTATTGAAGGTCAAATTTGATTATTATTAGTAAATACTGTAATGTTGCCCATCAATCCTGCGGCAATGTGCAGCGAATTGCAATTGAAGCCAAATACAATTCTTAGTAAATTTACCCCGAAGTGTTAAGAACAAAAGGCCTCATGTTGGTTTTGCCTTAAAAAATTTCTGCCATAGCCCGCAACGCCCAGGGGGCCTAGTATTAGGAACAAATCAAGCTAAAGGGTGCATATTTGCACATTGGCAAACACATTCAAGTAGATTTTTTTATTACCCTCTTTCACATGGATACTGAGCAGCTTTATCCTAAAACTGCAATTTAGAGTTAATCTGCAGTGGTCTCCCCTGTAATTCAGAGCAAAATAGCTTAGCAAATGTGCACAGCAGCACGTTATACTGGTTTTAACTTTAAATAATTTCTACTTCTTCCGCTAAATGGATTTGGCTGCACCACCTGACTAACTTGCAGCATATTACAGATTGTAATAGTTATGCTGCATATTTAATTTTTTTGCATTTTCAAACATTTGTGAGCAATGCTGCGCAGAAAATACAGTGATGTTATGAACTGTCACAGTTGGTTACATAGTAGACTTTGTCCAGCATCATCCTATGTTACTGCAGACCAAATATACGTGTATTATGTCAGAAACCTGTAAGAGCTAGCCCCCTTTGGCCCACTACTAGACTGTAATTTGCAAGCTACCCATGACACATATAACGTAAATGTCTGCTCAACTGACAGAAATTGTAGATGAAAATCTCCTGTACAGCTCTTCCCTTGCATCCTCCTCAGACACAAGCAATCTGGTCGCTATACCTGGATATAGGTGATGATAATAAATGTCGCAGTCTGCACATGCAGAAAACTGAAAAGCTGTTTCAGTGTTGAACTTTACATAAGCCCCATAGTTTTATTGTCTTCGTTTTTTGTGATTTAATTTTGCTTTGGTTTTAGCCCAATGCAAAAACATTATTTATTAAAACACAATTTTTTAAACACATTACAAGTTGAAAACAAAAGAGACTGTGCATATAGTGATTTGCTACTTAGGATAAACGGAGTGATTGACATAAGAAAGAGGTGGTTTAAACCTCTAGCATGGTGGTGGCCATGGGTGCTGATCACTGGACTCAGAGCTGTGTCTTTGTTTTAGCTTATTTAAAGGCTTGGGCTATGGGACAAGCCTCTTTGTTCCAGTCTTTCTACCCTCCCTCACCTTTTGTATGTGGGTTAGGTAGTTTATCCTTGACTATTCTGTGGCAGGAAAGAATGGCAGGTCACCAGTTCAGGTGCAGCTATTTCATTTGGGTGTGCTCCCTTTGATGACTGGTTAGTTGGCTGTACCACCCTAAAGGGGGCAGCACCATCACCCAACTGATTGGGAAGTCAAGTTAGATAGTCGAGTGGATACCTATACCTTTGTTGTGTTATCGTGGTGTTATAGTTGTGTTTGTGCACCTAGGGCGATTTCTGTCTGCCAATGCATGTTGTTGTGCTGATTTTGGCTGTCCTATTTTGCCACCATACTTACATAAATATATATTTAAAAAATAAATAAATAGTTAACAGTTTTTCTACTAAATCTATGTTTTTGTGTCTTCATTTATTTAATTGTATAATATATTTAAGTGATCTGCACGCATGACACACCTCATAGAAAGTTTACAAACACTGAGTACTTTCTATGTTTAAAAATTAAGTTTAATGAATGTGAGAAATAGTTTTTGGTCTATTATGATTAAGATTTGTTTTATACAAATGTATGTTATGTTGTATGCAAAAAAAATTTTTGTCACTTTTCACTGTGTGACATAGCAGATCTCCCATCCCTGCTTTGTTGGCCTATATGCATGAATAACTTTCCCAGTATTTGCTTGTAATAGAGGAAGAGAATGAGAGAATTACCACAGCACAATCTCTTGTTGTCCTTTATCAGAATTCCGTTGGTTTGAGTTGGCTTACAACAGTGTAAAGACATCAGTGGCATGTGTTATAATATATTGGGCATTGTACTCCTAGAGAACGCTCAGAAAAAAGATCATTGTTCTACCAGGGAGCAATTCATTGGGTTTTTCCCAGAGACTCTTAGGTCAAGTTTTTATAGGGTTATTTGATTTTTAAATTCTCTTTTTTCCTCTCTCTCTTTTTTCTCTCAGTGAGCTATAGTGTCCAAACTTGTCTACATTTACTTCCCATGTTTTGTGCATGGTAGATGTCCTTTAAAAAGAGTATCTCAAATAAGTCTTTATTCTTGTTTTGTTGGCTCTTATTCTGTGTTTTCATGAACTCTGGCCCTGGCCATGGCAACTGCGAGAAAAATGTTAACATTGATTGACAGGATTAAAAAAGCCTCCATCCCTATCCGCATTTCAAACACTTTCAGAACAATGGTGTTTGCTGTGATTGAATTAATGAGATATCGTGGACTGTCAAAAGAGCACACATACTTTACATAAACCTGATTATCTTTGCATGGCAGAAAGTGAAAAAAAAAAAGAAAAAAAAGAGAAGGGAACAGTGGTTTGGCTTTCAGTCATACCTCCAAAGGAGCCATCAAAGTGTAGACCCTGGCTTATGGAGTGATGTGCTCACTCAGCTGGCCAATCCCCCTCCCTCTCTCTCCACAAACTACATGGCCCTGCTTAGCATACATCAGCCATAGGTTTTAACAAGTCTATTCAATAAACTAGCTTTGGAACAACACTCTTTTCATAACTCAGCACTTCTTTACTGATTCTTTTTCAGCAATTCATTGTTTAACTTGAACTAAGCATAAACTGAATTAAAAAGTTGACTGGCAATGACCCCAAAATACTGTATGTTAACACAGATTAAACAAGCATTAGATTATACCCAAACAACTTAAAAAAATAGAAAACTGATTTTATCTGTTATGACATGATGATATTATTATTATTATTATTATTATTATTATTATTATTATTATTATTATTAAGTCACAGGGCCTGATTCAGAGGTGGGTGCAGAAGCGTCCTCAGCTGTGTCTATTGGCGGTTACTCTCCTGCAAATGCTATACAATGTCCATCGCATGTGTACATCAGTGCTTCCAATTGTGCAAGGACTTAGACACCCATTTGCAGCGTCTGTATGTGCGGTAAAACCGATTGGTGTGTCCACCATCGGTCGCACCATCAAAACTTGATTCAGCCCTATAGCAGGTGCAGAGTATGGCCTCCTATTTAAGTGGTTAACACCCCTATAAGATGAACCATCTATATGCGTGTGCGAAGTCACCTCCCTGTCACTGTTGTAGAATGCTCACTGCATTTTCAATACACTGTGTTGTCCTGGAACTCTGGGCTCGATTCAGACCCGCTTGCTAGATGCGTTCGCACGCAGTGAAAGTATGCAAATCTGCAATCGCATTGCAAGGCATTAGCACGCCCACTGTGTCTTCGCGTGCAATCGAGGTGTTTATGCAGATGCCCACCAGCCTGTCTTAAGATGCCCATTTATGCACGTCATCTCCAGGATATGTAGGCAACCAGCAGTAAAATAGAGTACTGTCGGAAGCGAACGCAGTACTTGTGGTTGACCATACCTTACCGCAAGCACTGCGAGTGCTTCACTGTGTAAAACAACCATGTGACGTGTACTATGACGCAGCGTCTTAATTATGCACACCTCTGAAATGCATTGTGATGCTCAAGCACACCTGCGTTCGCACCACCACACCTCAGTTTTCACCAACCATCCCGTCACCACCCATAAATGGCTTATCCTGTCACTCATTCTAGCGAGCTGTCTATGCGCAGCGAGCGACTGCTTCCCGATTGCATGGACTAGTTTGCGCACGTGCACTGTGATGCGTACGCATGCGCAGATTGCAAACATCGGCAGGCTGCATGCATGGTGCAAGTTAGACATATGCGCAGTAGCAAAAAACATTTGGAACTGGCACCAAATGGTGTAAAGCTGAATACAATAATATTATAGATGTTGTTTTTAACAACTTCCTGACCTCTAACCACCTTATCTGCCAAAACACACTGTATTGTGACAGTGCTTAGATAAATAGCTGACATTGGGCTCTATTTATTAACATTATTTTTACTAAAATAAAGTGAAAAAGGGTGTTTTCACACCCTTTTCACATTATTTTAGTTTCACCTGTATTTATTACAGGGCAATTGGAGTAGAATTAGTAAAATTCTACTCCAACCCCCAGTATCACTTATTTTTAGTAAAGCAGATCGCATTTCCCATAATTGTAATGGGAAATGTGATCTGTGTGCAAGTTACTAAAAATAAATTGTAAAAAAATACCGGGGGAAGCCCTGTGATAATAACGCCACCTGGAGGTGGCGTTATCCAGGGTCTCCCCCGGTTACCGGGCTCCCACTCTGCTCTAATGGGGAGAGCAGAGGCGGGGGCCGGTATCAGTAATCAGCTATGTGGTCTAAATAGATGGCAAGCTGATTGCTGTAAAAAAACGAAAAAAAAAATTAAACATTTTTTTTTTCACTTACCTGAATCCAGGGACCGGTGATCGGGCCTCCGGTGATGGCTCCTCTCCGGTCAGCTGGTCTCCCACAGTGCACTGGGGCCCGGTCATCAGGTGATCGGGCCCCAGTGCAGTATGGGAGATCACCTGATCGGGAAGCCCGGAGAAGACCACCGGAGGCCAGGAGGATGCAGGTAAGTGTAATGAAGGGAGGGGGGGTTGCGGGTGGGGAAAGGGGGGTTCGCGGGGGTCCACGATCGCGGGGGGCAGGGCTTAGTGCCAGGGGGCGGGGCTTAGCATCGGTGGGGGGGTAGTAGCAGTGGTCGGTCGGCGCATGCACGGGCTCTTAGTCGCGGTATTTTTTCCGAAAATACCACGACTAGAGTGCGGATGGGATCCGCAGGGACAGAGCTTTATCGCAAGCTCTGTCCCTGCAAGGGATTTATAGTAAATCCCTGTGATATTACCTGAATTCACAATGTGAATTCACTCGGTAATATCACACTACAATCCGCATTCAATATGCGGATTGTAGTAAATAGAGCCCATTGTGTCACTAGCAGGGTCGTAACTAGGGTGGTGCGGTATGTGCCACTGCACAGAGCACAAGGCAGGGATGGGTGCTGACTTGACAGAGCAGCTCCTCACTAACATCAGTGCTCCTGCTCACAGGAAAGCAGGAGCGCTGTCAGGTGCACATTCCGTTGGTTTCCCCACTTTCTTCTTCTTAATTACAAGCAGCGGCAGCCACCCCCGGGCAGGGATCAGTAACACCACGGATCAGAGATCTGAACAGATGCTTTTTTGGGGGATTTTTTTTTTTAAGGTTGCTTGTTTTTGGGCTTGTTTTATTTTTGTGTGTGTGCATTGCTGAGGCGCCCCTGGAGGTAAGTGAATGTGTGTATTTTTATTACACTGGTAATGACTGAGGGAGGGGGGAGGTTGTGTCTGGGGACGAGAGGGCAGTAGCCAGAGTACAGGGTATAGTTGGAGGGGCTAGGCAAGAGGGAGAGGTAAAATAGAAGATGGAAATGAGGCAGGTACATGGGGGGGTTACAGTTACTAAGACCGTTAAAGAGGGGGGATAATGGAATTAGACAGGTGACAGGAATGAAAAAGGTAAAGAAGAGGGGTGAGAGGAATGGAGGGGAGAAGTAGAGTCAGGTAAAGGAAAGTATGCGCGACCATGCGCACTCCTGCGGGTCGTCCATTGTGGTCATTCCGACGGTCTGCATGTAGGGCCGATGGAATGACCAAGATGCCGATGCTCGCATAGTGGATGGAGCCAGTGCTGACATATCGGGCGTTTGGTCATTGCATTGTGCAGTACGTATTGACTGCCCAAGATATATCACATGGTTGTGTGTCGCATTGCTAGGTACATGCATCGGCATGTGTGTACCCAGCTGAAGACTGGCAAGGTAGTGAGGTATGAAATAAGGCTGTGCACACACTTAAATATTTAGGTTAATGAAGAGGGGGGAATAAATTAATTTAGGCAGGTAGAAAGTGAGGAAAAAGAGACACCCCAATCATTATTTATTGCGCTTTTTAGGATTGGTTTGGGCTTGTTTTGGGCTTGGTTTTTACTTATTGGTTGCTTGTTTTCATTTCAGAGTTGGCAATACTGTGGGGTAAATTTACTAAGATTCAATTGGTCCCGATTTGTCCCATTGTTAAACTCTGATAGGATCGATCAAAATCACTAAAAATATCAGGAATTTACCAAGCTCCCGGGTTTTGACAGGGTCGTTTTGATTGATGGTGTATTTGGCCGATCCTGTCCAATTTGAAGTCCTGATTTAAATGGCCAAATTTGTCTCCCGAACAAGCAGCCAGCAAGTACCAGCATGCGATGGAAGGCTTTCTGGGAGCTGTAGTTCCACTGTAAAGACAATGTTGTTAATTCTATTTTTTACACTCTACATACATGTCGGGGATAGCCCCGGGCTATCAGCCTAGGCCAGGGGTGCTCTGGAGAGGGGGACCCCTTTATTGAGGGGGTCCCCAACTCCCCAGGGATCCCTGGCCTGCACTGACTAGCGGTCAGGACTGATGCTGCAGCTGGGGCGCCCTGTGAAAGGCATCAGCCCCCCACTAGAAAGGGTCCAGTGCTGGTTTTAATTATAGGGGGACCCCTATTCAATTTTTTTCCCCTATAATTAAAACCAGGACTGGCCCTGCAGCCAGGGGCTGGTACCTAATTTACAGTGGAACCCTACATGTTTTGTTCCCCATAATTTTAGGTACCAGAACAGGCTGGCAAGTTTGGGGCTGGTTAACCTTTTGGGGGGGACCTCACGTAAGTTTTTTTTAAATTAACCCTTGCAACACACTTGCCATTCAGAAACATACGCAAATCACACTGATTTGTGCATGTTCGATGGCAACTCGCTGCTCTGGAGGTGGTGCATTTAAAACTTCTATTGAGTCCCCAATTTGAGTGTAAAAAGGGCGACTTTAGCAAAATGAATAATGGTAAATTCCCAATTTGTATTAAAAAAGTGAAAAGTACTTCCGAATTGAGCCGGATGGTGATATCATTGTTCAAAACAGCCGAATTTGCGGCATTAAACCACCCGATTTCAACCTGAAAAAAATAATAAATCCCCCGATTTTAATCATATTAAATTCCCGATTTGCAAAAAAATTAGATTATCATCCAAAAATGCAAATAGGGACAAACACGGATCTTAATAAATTTACCCCTGTGTGTGAGTTATGAGGAGCAGCAGCGCCTAACTGAAGGAGCCCTCTGTGACTGTGTACTGCATAAGGCAAGCTGTCAACTATGGAGGGGCTGCTGGTGGTCTGCCTCATCTCCCTGGGCTGCTTTCTGCTGATCTGGCTGTGAAACTCTCCAATGTTTGCAGCTGTGTGTCTGTCTAGTTCCTGAAGGGTGCCGGCAGCAAAAGGGTCCAACAGCCAGAGCCAGGTCAGAGGTTGTGGGATGTTTATGCTTGTAACTAATTACAATGCATCGTCCTCTTCCCATTCATTGACAGCCTGGTCAGGGAAGGGGGGAAACTTTGGTCTTACAACCTGTGCAGTGTGTCTGTTGTGTGTCCAGCAGCTGATAATTACTATTGCATCACATTCTAAAACCTGATGTGACCTGCAATAAAGGGCCCTTATGTTTTTTATTCTTTTAAAAGTTGCCCTTTTTAGGGTCAAGTCAGGGAAGACTGCAGTCCTTAAATGAGAGGGTTTATGTGTATTTTTATCAGCATTATGTAATCACTTTCCATTATATATTATTTTAGAAGTTTTTTCTTTAATAAGTTTTTATTGAAGCATCAATTTCCCGTCAGCTGTATCTTTAATAAATGAGCAAAAATTTTATAAAAATTAAGTTTCCCTTTCTAAAAAAAAAAAAAAAAAAAAAGACATTTACGGGGGAAAATGAATTCTTGCCAATATCTGCCATTGTTTGAATGTCTGCACCTCTTGGCCAGGGTTTTCCTTGAATCCTCTCCTACTCATCCATCAGGGACAGGGCCGTGGTGTCGACACCAGTGTCAGCCAATCGCAGTTCTTCAGACAGAACAAAGTAGAGTGTGACCAGCGATTGGCTGTGAGGCGGCCTACTATAATATTCCCTTGGATACAAGTCTACGCCCCATTTTATTTTTATTATTGGGGGGTGCACCAATGCTCTTTCTGGCACAGGGCACCAAAATGTCTAGTTACAGCTCTGGTCACTAGAGTTGCTGCCTACTAATATTGTCACCCCTACCTCTGTACTCCTTGCGTGCACCCTAGCCACGTGCACTCTGGAAAGGAAGAACTGCCTCATGCCAGCAAAGCCATAGCCCCTGTTGAATGACATTTGACAATGAATGACAAATGCTAACGCCTCGTTCTCACCACATAGTGGCTTGTCCACTGCTCTAGGAGTTGTTGGGCAGCCCCCAGTCTCTCTGGGCACAGTGTGGAAGACGAGCCCATGCATGCTTCAAGCATTACCACTATCACCACTGCTTGGTGACACCATCTGAGGGGATGACACAAAAAAGTAGAGAAACTCTTCTATTTTGGGGTCACCCTTTTGGATGGTGTCACCTGGTGCAGCCCGCATCCCCTGCACCCTCCTATTGATGCCACTGATTGTGGCCATGTTGCCACTGGAACCAGGCTATAACAACTGTGTCAACCTCAGCCTTTACTCAATACTTTAAATTATTTTAATTGGTTTATAGTATAGATGACTTTTGGGTTCCAAGTTAAACCGAGTCCTGGAAAGAATAACTTTGGGGTTCAGAGTTAAATCAGGTCCTAGATCGTATCACTTAGGGGTTCTTAGTAGAATCGAGTCCCAATTTCTTGCCAAGTCCAGAACTCGGATTTAAAAAACGGATTTTGCATATTTTGGATTGCAATTAAGTTCCTACTACATGATTTCAGGTGCCGTGAGGTGATTGGAAATGACTAGAAATGAATGTTATTGATGTTAATAATACTATAGAAACAAAAATAGACACAAGTATCATGATTTTAGATGTTTTAAAACATTTTTAAAGAAAGGGTGGTTTTGCCAAAACAAAAGCACAAAGATGATTTAGAACCAAAACCAAACACTGGGTCTGCACATGTCTTTAGTTTATAGCAGGGTTATACTAGGAATACTCTACATACGTCATAGCCACTATTCGAGGGATCATGGGTGACTTTTAAGGTGTGCCCAGCACTTATGAAGCTCTAGGACACTCAAAGCTTTCTTCCCCACACCTAATAACACCTTCAAATCAGTGCACACTTGTTGGTACATATCTCCCAACTGTGCCAGACTGGGACAAAAGTCCTTTACTGAAGGTGAAGCACTCACTTTGAATTGGTACTGACTTGCCATAATCAGAGAGTCGTCAAACTGTGCTGCTCTCTCCTGCCTTTTATTTGAATATTTGTTACTGCTGGTAATGTCTTAATCTCTTTTGTTACTTGGCTGGACCCTTGAATGTTGGAACCTGGGGCCTGATTCAGATGTGGACGCAATACCGACACTTACTCAGATGAAATGATTGTTTGCCATTTTGCATGCATGTATGCGGCACTGCACACTCGCAACTTTTGAAATGCGATTATGCTGACACAGAGAATTCCCATGCATAGTGAGTGACAGATAGTCAGCATTTGGGGAAGGTAACAGGGGGTGGTTAGAAAAATGTAGGCGTGTTGGACCATTTAAACATTGTTTTCTGCTATTTTGGTGTCACTCTCTCAGATGCTGTCACCCACTGCATTCTTGCTAGCAACTAGAGAGTCTTTTGCATGTCTAGAGACCAGCAATGTCTGTGACAGCTTAGACTTACTCAAAAGTCTAATGATCACCTAATCTGCATACAATTTTTCTGCATTTCTGCATGAGTGGCAAATGTGAGAAGGTTTCATTGGGCGTTTTTAAGCACTGGAAAGCGAGTGGCTCATTAGCATATTTTTGCAATTGCAAATCTGTGAGAGATCGCACCGGGGATGGAATTTGTTTCCATATTTGAATCAGGCCCACTGTTTGGAATTGAGATGTTCATGGACCCCCATGTTTTGATTTTGATAAAACCACCCTCAAAGGTTTTGATTTTGCTTTTGGCTATGACAAAACCACCTACAAGTGTTTTGATTCTATTCCAATATTGGAATTCTTTAAAATTGATGAAACAGCTAAAATTATGAAAGTTGGCCCTGTCTTCAACAGTACAATTAACACAAATAATTTTCAATTCTATGTCAATTTGATCACCTCTCCATATTATTTCACCCATATTGGACAAAGGCTGCAGGGAGCTGCCTGGCTAAAGTAAGCGACAGAGCAGTGGCATAAACTCATGGCAGTTTAAAAAAGAATATAGCACAGCTGTGAAGCATACAATAGTGGCACTGCAGTAGCAGTTAGTATGGCAGTTTAATATAAACTATATGATACTATGGAATGTTTTCATTAATTAAGAACTAGATCAGAGGCCCAAAGCCAGCACAGATAAATGGAGATGGAGTATTTAGTGGAAGTCGGGTGATTGATTGATTGATTGATTCATTCATTCATTCATTCACTGATTACAGTACTAATACAATTATAAAAAAACAAAAAACAAATCACAGTGTGCTAAAACACTCTTTCCGAGTACATACTGGAGAGTGGGCAGCTTAAGTAGAGTAAAGCTAGCTTGTTCACAGGTCTCCAAATTGCCTTTTTCCTCCCAGTATTTGAAGGGACTGCATGACATGCTAATTTGTACATTGTCATTAAAATAATCCTCCACTATTCTATTAATACTTACTGTTTCAGAGTCATGGTAGAGGTGTCAATAATTGTCAATAATTGTGGGCAATTCTTTAAGCTTGATCAGATGTCCTAATGTTGTTTCACTATGCTGTAATGAGTTGACTCATCATCATCACCAGTAAAGAAAAGATTTTTTTTCTGGCAGCAGAATTTGCAGGAGAAACTGAAGCAGGAGATGACAATGGGTCATGGTCCACTTGACACGACAACTTGCTCACAGGGAGCTCTTTACATCACTTAAGATCTCTGTAAGTTGAAAAGAAAATCATTAAGTAGGACTTAAACCGATGCTCATGCATGGTTGCCAAAATGTACTGATCCAATGTCAAGATGTTGCAAACACCTTGGTTCAGACACAGTGAGAAAAAACTTCATCTACATGTCCAGCATACTTAATTATATCTCCATCAGCTTTTGTAGTTGCTTTTCCCATAGTTTATGACCTGACTAAGGCTAGAAGTATCTGAACTCACTTCATTGGTTATAATTTTAAATGGTTTCTGTGGCTTGGATATATCTGAGATTATTCTCCAGTGTGCTGGACTAAGGTAACATGCACCCCTCTCCTTAAATGTTTGGATGGCTTGTTGCTGTATCTCCAGTCACTGAAGCATATAAAGGGTGGAATTCCACTTGGTATCAGAAAAAGCAGTGCCACCTAGGCCACAGCCCATTAATTTAATTTAAATTATATGAGATAGCACCCACTCAAGCGCAACCAGGATTGGGTGATAACAATACCCCTTAATTGGACTAGCATTGGTCCCTCTGTGAGATGGTAACAAAGTCATCCCCTCAAGTAGAGACAAATTTTGCCGATCTCAAAAGGGGAGCGCCACCCGACCATGGTGCCATTGGAGGCCAGTGGTGAGCACTACTCTCCAAAAAAGCCTAAATTTAGGAACCACCATTCAAAGTAGGGGTGTGCACCGGCCACTTTTCGTGTTCTGTGTTTTGGTTTTGGATCTGGATCTTTCTTCGTGTTTTGGATCTGGATTGGTTTTGCCAAAACCACCCTTCCGTGTTTTGGGTTCTGGGTTTTGTGTTTTGGATCTGTATTTTTTTTTTTAAAAGCATAAAAACAGCTAAAATCACAGAATTTGTGTGTTTTTCTGCTCCTATGCTATTATTAACCTCAATAACCTTAATTTCCACTCATTTCCAGTCTATTCTGAACACCTCACACCTCACAATAGTGTTTTTATGTCCAAAAGGTTGCACCGAGGTAGCTGGATGATTATGCTAAGCGACACGAGTGGGCAGCACAAACACGTGGCCCATCTAGGAGTGACACTGCAGTGGCAGACAGGATGGCAGTTTGAAAAACTAGGCCCCAAACAGTACATAATGCAAAGAAAAAAAAGAGGTGCAAGATGGAATTGTCGTCCCACCCACCCTTATGTTGTATAAACAGGACATGCACACTTTAACAAACCAAACATTTCAGCACCAGGGTCTGCCACACGACTGTGGCTGAAATGATTGGTTAATTTGGGCCTCCACAAAACAAGCTGGCAATTAATCTGTCCCTGCACAAACTGGCTCTATGGAGTCAAGATGTCGTCCTCATCCTCCGATTCCTCACCCTCTTCAGTGTTGTGTACATCCTCATCCTCACAGAGTATTAATTCATCCCCGCTGGAATCCACAACCACAGGTCCCTCTGTACGTTCTGGAGGCTGGTCTCCCTGGAAGAGTTGATAATTAATTTTATGAACATCATCTTCTCCACATTTTGTGGAAGCAACCTCCTACGCCTTTTGCTGACAAGGTTCCCGGCTGCACTAAACACTCTTTCGGAGTACACACTGGAGGGGGGGCAACTCAGGTAAAATAGAGCCAGTTTGTACAGGGACCTCCAAATTGCTTCTTTTTCCTGCCAGTACAGGTGCGGACTGTCTGACATGCCTACTTGGATGCTGTCACCGATGTAATCCTTTAACAGACAGACGCACGCTTGTCGCTGCTGCTTTAAGGATGCAGGTGCGGCTACAGCCCACACATTTCACAAAGACAGAAAAAAAGAAGAATATTTTTATTGTTTGTGGAGCGCACTTTGAGGGTGTCAAAACCCTTTAACAGACAGACGCACGCTTGTCGCTGCTGCTTTAAGGATGCAGGTGCGGCTACAGCCCACACATTTCACAAAGACAGAAAAAAAAAGAAGAAGATTCTTATTGTTTGTGGAGCGCACTTTGAGGGTTACACCACCCTTTAACAGACAGACGCACGCTTGTCGCTGCTGCTTTAAGGATGCAGGTGCGGCTACAGCCCACACATTTCACAAAGACAGAAAAAAAAAAAAGAATTTTTTAATTGTTTGTGGAGCGCACTTTGAGGGTTACACCACCCTTTAACAGACAGACGCACGCTTGTCGCTGCTGCTTTGAGGACAGTATCATATGCAGTGACAGTAGACTTGTCAGAAATTGTTGGCACGTCCTTCAGTCCGGACCAGATGTCCAAACCGACCCTTGACTTATGACACAGGCGCACGCTTGGCGCTGCTACTGTGGTGCTGCACATGCGGCTACATCGCACACAAGTCACAAACACATAAAAAAAATATTTTTTATTTTTTGGAGCACTTTGAGGGTTACACCACCCTTTAACAGACAGACGCACGCTTGTCGCTGCTGTTTTAAGGATGCAGGTGTGGCTACAGCCCACACATTTCACAAAGACAGAAAAAAAAAGAAGAATATTTTTATTGTTTGTGGAGCACACTTTGAGGGTTACACCACCCTTTAACAGACAGACGCACGCTTGTCGCTGCTGCTTTGAGGATGCAGGTGGAATCTAGACGGGATTTGGAACCGGGGACACACTACCTCCTTCAATTGTCTAAATCCCACTGCACTAATGGCGGATACCGGACCCACGTCTAACACCAACATAGCAGTCAAGGCCTCAGTTATACATTTTGCTTCAGGATGACTGCTGTCGTACTTCATCCTCATCGTTAGGGACTGTTGGAGGGTCAATTGTTTAGTAAAAGTGGTGGTGTTCCTACTTCCTCTCTGGGATGATGAACAACTCCCAGCAGCAGCAACAGCACTAGGAGGAAGTGGTTCTTGATCATTCCCTATTTTATTTTTATCGGAGAAAGTTTGATCCTCCATTTATGTTATATTGATATATACGTGCCGCTAAAGCGCACACAAACACAGAAAATATTTCTTTATTTTTGCTGTAGAGTAGTGCACTTTGTGGGTTACACCACCCTTTAAGAAATGAGCCAGCCAGCTCTTTACTTATGGGACACAGGCGCACGCTTGGCGCTGCTCCTTTGTTGATGCACGTGCAGCCACAGTGCACACAATTCACAAACACAGAAAATATTTTGTTATTTGGTTTGGAGTGTACTTTGGGGGTTACAGCACCCTTTAACGGTCAAGCCAGCCGGCCCTTTACTTATGACACAGGCGCACGCTTGGCACTACTTTGTTGATGCACGTGTGGCTACTGCGCACACAATTCACAAACACAGAAAAAATATATTTTTTTTTGGTTTGGACTGGAGTGTACTTTGGGGGTTACAGCACCCTTTAAAGGTCAAGCCAGCCGGCCCTTTACTTATGACACAGGCGCACGCTTGGCACTACTTTGTTGATGCACGTGCGGCTACTGCGCACACAATTCACAAACACAGAAAAAATATTTTGTTTTTTGGTTTGGACTGGAGTGTACTTAGGGGGTTACAGCACCCTTTAACGGTCAAGCCAGCCGGCCCTTTACTTATGACACAGGCGCACGCTTGGCACTACTTTGTTGATGCACGTGCGGCTACTGCGCACACAATTCACAAACACAGAAAATATTTTTTTTTTTGGTTTGGACTGGAGTGTACTTTCGGGGGTTACAGCACCCTTAACGGTCAAGCCAGCCGGCCCTTTACTTATGACACAGGCGCACGCTTGGCACTACTTTGTTGATGCACGTGCGGCTACTGCGCACACAATTCACAAACACAGAAAATAATAGTTTTTTTGGTTTGGACTGGAGTGTACTTTGGGGGTTACAGCACCCTTTTACGGTCAAGCCAGCCGGCCCTTTACTTATGACACAGGCGCATGCTTGGCACTACTTTGTTGATGCACGTGCGGCTACTGCGCACACAATTCACAAACAGAAAATAATTTTTTTTTTGGTTTGGACTGGAGTGTACTTTCGGGGGTTACAGCACCCTTAACGGTCAAGCCAGCCGGCCCTTTACTTATGACACAGGCGCACGCTTGGCACTACTTTGTTGATGCACGTGCGGCTACTGCGCACACAATTCACAAACACAGAAAATAATAGTTTTTTTGGTTTGGACTGGAGTGTACTTTGGGGGTTACAGCACCCTTTAACGGTCAAGCCAGCCGGCCCTTTACTTATGACACAGGCGCACGCTTGGCACTACTTTGTTGATGCACGTGCGGCTACTGCGCACACAATTCACAAACACAGAAAATAATTTTTTTTTTGGTTTGGACTGGAGTGTACTTTCGGGGGTTACAGCACCCTTAATGGTCAAGCCAGCCGGCCCTTTACTTATGACACAGGCGCACGCTTGGCACTACTTTGTTGATGCACGTGTGGCTACTGCGCACACAATTCACAAACACAGAAAATATATTATTTTTTTAGCACTTGGGGGGAGCACCCCTGATGGACAGAGCACCACCTGGACAACACTACAGCACCCCTTTAGGACTGGGACACTGCACAGGACTTTGGAGTGGACACAGCCCCTATGGAGAACTGACTGCACAACACAGTCCAGCCAGCCCCTATGGACTTTGAAGTAGTGGACACAGCCCCTATTAACAACAGCAGCACAGCACAACACAGCCAGCCCCTATGGACTATGAAGTAGTGGACAACAGCAGCACTACACTACACTACACTACACAGCCCTAACTCCAAAACCCGTGAGACTCGGAAGGTGGGATGATGACGTTTTGCCTCGATTTCAGATCCGAGTCAGGCGGGAAAAGTCGAGCCTGACTCAGATCGGACTCGGATCGGGGGGGCTCGGGGGGGTTCGGATTTCAGAAATCCGAACCCGCTCACCCCTATTTCAAAGTGACCAAAAATTTGCTAAAAGAAGAAGAAAAGCCCTCCTATAATAAATAAGTACCTCCCCTGCTAGATGCACACCATCCATGTTATAATGTTCCTCATATCTTAATTGAGGGTGCGTTATAGCTCAGACCCTAAACTATCAGAAACAGGATATAGCTGTGTTAACTTCATGCTAAACCCTATCCAAGGCCACCCCCCTTGATACTCCCTCTAAAAGTGATGCAGTATAATCTCTGAACACACCAAGGGATTGATTCAGAGGTGGAAGTAGTGCTGATGTGCGCAGTTGTCTGATTTCCTTTGTACTGCACATGCATCCAAGTCGCACTGCACCTGCATCCCAATGGTTACCACTGGCAGTTGCAGAATGAATTTGGATGCAGAGAGAGACAATTTCGGTTGGTGTACCTGTGAGGAAAGAGGGGGTGGCTTATTAGACTCAAGCATCTTGCAGCCAGCGACTGCATCCAAGATGCAGCTGCAATGTTACTGGTGGGTGGGTTCTATGTGGGTCCCCTATTTGAATTTTGGACTGCGCTGCAGCACCACCACTGGGGCCACTACTGGTCCTAAATAGGAATGATGAGTTATGTGTCCATCCGTTTTCTCATACGCAATGGGAACACCCAAAATTGAAAAAGTGCTGGCATGAAAAAAAACTGTTCCCGACAAACAGAGCTATCACCCAGCCCTACCAGCAAAGAAAAAAGCAGATAAGTAGTGGATCCCAGATTAGCCAGGACCTGCTTGGATGTACCACTGCAAAAGGGAATAAGGACCAAAATATAAAAAAATCACATTGGCAGACATTTATCTATGTAATAAAGGCTGAACTTTAAAACCCACGTTCTTAAAGTAATTTGGATGCAAGAGCAGAAGCTGAAAGGAGGATTCAGTATCCAATGGAGTTCCATCAACTAAAACTTACCTGGTTCCTTCTTTGGCACCATGCCCAAAGAAGAAACACACAAACCTCCCACGGGGAAAATTAAATGGGCCACACATGCACCCAACCCTCACTTCCGCCTCCACTTTGTCCCTAGCTATTCTAGGAAGATCCGTGGCAGACTTAAGGTTTCTTCTTGTAACATTCAAAACGGGATAAGAAATTATCAAACTGAGGGCCTGATTCAGAGCCAGACGCTATTTGCGCTCGCTCGTTCAGAAAAAGGGGCTGGCTATTTAAATTGAGCGCTCGCTCTTTGTGGTCTGTTGACGCCTCTATGTCTGAGCGAGCGAACGAAACATGCGCTCGCTATTTTGTAAAGACGCCCCCTGGCTGCTCGCATCATACGTCATCTCTGCTATTTATTTGATTAATCGAGTACATCGAAAGACGTCTGAACTGCTCGCAGTGCTTGTGGTTGGATTTTCCTACCACAATCATGCGTATAGTTCAGGCTAAGAGACAACCAAGTGACGTGGTTGATGACGCTGCTTTGTTAATTATGCACACCCTTAAAACGCCCGTTTTGACCGTTTGGCATGCCTGCGTTTGGATCTCCACTCCATGTTTTCAAGCACCTTCCCCTGTTACCACCCACAAATGCCTCATCCTGTCACTCAAATTAGCAGGCACTCGCTATTTGGCGAGCACTCAATTTCCGATAGCACTGACTGGTTGGCGCATGCGAATTATGACCCATATGCATGCGCAGATGTGCGAACATCGCTCGGAGCGAACGAGCGGCCGCTTACGAGCGGCTCTGAATCAGGCCCTGAAACCCTCCCAAAAGAGCTGCCTCCTCTCTAAAAGGATAGCAACTTAACCAATGTACTAAATCTTCAATACTATCTGGGGAAGTAGGCTTATTTCCCTCACATGGGTCTCCTCTACCAGCTGACTGGCCTCCTGATTTACTGCAGTATCTTTCTGGGTGGCCCACCCACACAACATGCAGGACTGGTGACACCAAAACCCCACCCACTTTTTATATTGCACGCTGTTAAATGTGTAACATGTCCCCCTTCCCACTGCGGAAAACCTTGGTCTAGCTGAGGTCTGAACTGCAGAGTAACTAGAAGCCAGAATTGAAGCCACAGCTCTAAATCCTCTGACCATCTTGTTTCTATGAAACATTTTTATGTAATAATGATGTCAATCTGTAGTATTAACAGACATGCCATGAATTATGGGCATGTATTTTATCACATTTAGATATTGGCCTGGCCTTGTATCCAAATAGCATTCCATAAACACAAAAATGTTGAAAATCATTTTGAGTATTTGCAGTGAACCTATACTCTAGAAGCACTCCACGCCATTACTGCCGCCAATACCCACTTAGCCTCATCAGGAACCACAAGGACATCCACATACAGTATCTTCTTTTGTAGATGTGTTCCTTAATATTAGCTCTGAATCCCCTCCAGATGGCTGTATACGAACAGTTCAACATGTCGCCGTGAGCACCCGAACCCACTACGTTTACCCTTAATCTGTTGCTCTAAATAATGCATAAACTTATGCCATCTACAGTATATGATGAACTGGAAGAATCCCTTTGTCACTAGATACGGACAGAGGGCCACACGCAAAGCTTGTATCAAAATGTAGAGGGAACCAACACATCATCCACAGAAGTGCCAGGTCACTCAAAGCGCAGAATGCCCACTGCTTCTTGACCTGACAAAAGTCCCTCAGTGCACAGTGCATCCAACACAACTTGATCCGCAGCATCACTTACATCATATGTAACCTGGGAACTTGGGACAACAGAAGGTGAGAAAAAGGATAGCATAGCGAATAAAACAGCAGGAGTTGAGACCACAACAAACAGGATGGAAGATGCATGGATGAAAGTAGTGGGGTGGGGTAAGCTAGAGGAGGACCAACAGGAAATGAGAGGGCCTGGACTGTGGGATCCCATTCCACAGTAGATGTTAGAATGGAAAAAGTAACCAGGGATGTGTGAATGCACCTGGATTAGCAAGACCTTACGCAAATTGGGATAAGATGGAAAAATGGTTTTTGGGGCCCGCACAGGATAAAGACAGAAGAAGAACACAGTCCCTGTTAATAGTTTCTACTTAAATGGGATGGTGAAATAATATTTGAAAAAAACTACTTAGATAAGAATAATGGTACACAGATTGTGAAAAGAAATGTCACGAGTTGGCGGTGCTCCCCTGAGTCAGAGAAATACAATGTTATAGGTGAAGAAAAGAAGACTATTTGTTGGGGGCACTCTAGTAATAAGTCTCAATGAATTATTAAGGAAATTAAAACGTAACTTTTATTTTTATATATTTATAATAAATGATGTACAGTACACTACATATAAACACACAGACATACAAGCTCTCTAGTCAGTAGGTGCTGACTAGGATGCCACGCACAGGGAGTGGAGATTAAATGTGCAACAGTGCACTAAGGTAAAAGTGTGAATAGTAACAAATCAGTTACTATTGGTCACGGCGAATATTTTAATAGATGCATCAGCCCAAGTAATATTCTTGCTAAGATTTCAAATGGAAAAAAATCCTGGGGAAATAGTACTGCTACCTCCTAATACTGCACAAAAAGTGACTGAACTTGAAGGTCCAAGTATGTAACCAGAGATATAGGTTATGCCTTCAGAGAAGCTGAAAAATATGAGTTACCAAACTCCAAAATAACAGGTGAAGATCTAATTCACTAGTCAGTTCTCTAGAACATAGGGCCTGATTCAGACCCACTCACGAGCGGCTGTCCGCTCGCAAGTGGGTCGATGTTATGGACAGAGCATGCGCACGACGGAGGGAGCTCCGTCGTGCGCATGCGCCAGACGCGACGAGCAAAGGAAAGTCCTTCGCTCGTTGTGTCTGATCAAAGGGGGCGTGCTGTCGATGTTGATTGACAGCACGCCCCCTTTGGTAGGCGTGCCGGGGGCATGCCTCCCTGCCGGGGGCGTTCCCACGGGAACGCCTCCCGTCAGAAGCCGGCCCACTGACATCTCTAGTGATGTCAGTGGGAGTGATTTTGGCTCTGATAGAGCCAAAATCACTCCGGAGCTTGCGGTTGAAAACCTCAACCGCAGGCTCCGGCTCGCAATTTCGATGGTCGCGATGGTCTCGACCATCGCGGCCATCAAAATGCACGCTCGTATATCCTGTGGGTGGTGACCCACAGCTATACGAGCGTCCAGAAGGACGCTCCATTTTCATGGAGGCCGGCCCTCATTCAGAGCGTGCGCTCTGCTCAGAGCGTACGGCTCTGAATGAGGGCCATAGTTACCTATTTTGAAAATACTTGGAGTTTACATAATTGGTATTAGTCAAATTGTACGTAAAATTGATATGTCCAGCATGGGTCTAGTAGGAAGCACAGAAGCACAGAGATAGAGTTACTGTAGGTTGTACTAACGCTCTTATAGATACACTGAGAATCTGTATCACCAAAGTTATTAAATTATTTCAGATATATGTATCAGTTAAGTATCACCAGAGTTGTTATATAACATCAGATATATGTCAGTTATGTATCACCAGAGTTGTTATATTATATCAGATATATGTATCAGTTCTCAAAACACAGTTGCCGCCTTGATTGCATAAAAAATGGTTCTATTTTCTTCATGTAGATATATATATAGATATAAAATCAACATATTCGTCATGGGTTCATAATAAAACAATTAGACAGACTACTTCAATGTTTATTAATTCAAATAAATATATGACAGAAAACACAATGCTGTTTTAAATATGCAAGGGCTAGATAGGTGCTGGGCCCTAGGGCAAACAGTTATTAACCCTAAATGCTGGATTGGAAAAAAAATCTAGTTTACAGTATTAGGAATAACACAATGTCACCTAAAAAAGGAGGAAAATATTGTTTTATAATGGGTTAGTAACATGGGCCCTCATTCAGAGCCGTACGCTCTGAGCAGAGCGCATGCTCTGAATGAGGGCCGGGCTCCATTTTCATGGAGCGTCCTCCTGGACGCTCATATAGCTGTGGGTCACCACCCACAGGCTATACGAGCGTGCTTTGTGATGGCCGCGATGGTCGAGACCATCGCGACCATCGAAATTGCGAGCCGGAGCCTGCGGTTGAGGTTTTCAACCGCAAGCTCCGGAGTGATTTTGGCTCTATCAGAGCCAAAATCACTCCCACTGACATCACTAGTGATGTCAGTGGGCCGGCTTCTGACGGGAGGCGTTCCCATGGGAACGCCCCCGTCAGGGAGGCATGCCCCCGGCACGCCCACCAAAGGGGGCGTGCTGTCAATCAACATTGACAGCACGCCCCCTTTGATCAGACACAACGAGCGAAGGACTTTCCTTCGCTCGTCGCGTCTGGCGCATGCGCACGACGGAGCTCCCTCCATCGTGCGCATGCTCAGTGCATAACATCGACCCACTTGCGAGCGGACAGCCGCTCGCGAGTGGGTCTGAATCAGGCCCATGGATACAAAAAGGAAGACCCAGTAGAAAATGCAAAAGACAAAATAGGCAGTTTATAGAAAGCAGGACAGAGTGCTGTCAAAAAGGTGTATCAATAGCTGCAATCATTCTGTAGTAAAGGGACCCAGATATAGTCACCCCCGTTTCTGCTGTCTCCGCATCTTGTATGAAACAGAGGGCCTGATTCAGAGCCGGACGCTCTGACAGAGTGCTTGCTCTGAATCAGGGCCATCCCTCTGTTTTTTTTGAGCGGCCATCCAGGCCGCTCGCACAGCTATAGCGAGCGGCCATGATGATGGTCGCGATGGTCAAGACTATCACAACCATCGGGCTTGCGACGAGACCCTTGTGGTAGGGTCTCGTTGCCGCAAGCCCAAGAGTGCTTTCGGCTCTAACAGAGCCGAAAGCACTCCAACTAACATCACTTGTGATGTCAGTGGGGCCGGCCTCAGACGGTAGGCGTTCCCATGGGTAATCCTCCATCTGGGCAGCCATGCCCCCGGCCCGCCCACCAAAGGGGGCGTGTTGTCACTCAACATCGACAGCACGTCCCCTTTGGTACGAGACCCGGAGCGACGGTTTGCCCATCGCTATCCGGGTCTCACACATGCGCACAACGAAGCCGGCTCCATCGTGCGCATGCGCACTGGGCCACCATCGACCCGCTTGCGAGTGCATAGCGCTCGCGAGCGGGTCTGAATCAGGCCCAGAGTACATGGGATGAGAGAACGGGGTTGACAGCTGGTTGGAAGAAAGGGAAAGGGTACTTCTGCTGTCATTGTGCACAGACCGCGTCTATACTGATATCATAGACTTTGCAGGACAGTCGCGGTCAGCAGACTGATGAGAGAGTGCCGAAAGGTTACCTGTGTAAAGAAAATTCAATGAGGGTTCCACTCAGCACCGGTCATCTGGAGTAACCATAAGTATAGTGTCAGTGCTTCTGAGTAGGCACATCGGCGGTAGTGATAACCCTATTGAATGTGAAAACCTGGAGCCCTGTGAGGCACAGGATACTAATTGAGACCCAAAACAGGTAGGGAAGAATGGGAAGAAAAATAGGAAGCCCAAGAAGTGGGAGATGGGCTACCAAATATAACTAGAGGCATGACCAAAGTGGGTCTAGAATATACCTGCCAAAGGTGATGTACCTAAAGCAGGACATGGAGAGGGTATAAATGGAACCCCCATGGCTGCATGCACAACTTCCTGATATGCAACACTGGGGAGGCGGCCACTATCCCTAATATTACTTGCCCCCACCCCTGGCTCAGCAGAGTGCAGGGAGCTAATGATAAAAATTTTCCCATCTCCTGAAACTGCATGGGGGAGGGAAGTTGCTTGCAGTTGCCAGGTCATTTAAAATGGGAACTATAGCTGGTTGTTTGGGGCCAGTCATTGATGCCAAGTGTTGTTTGACCTTGACTATGGAGGACAAAAGACTGGCCAGCTTGACACTTGAACGAGGAGTCCAAGCCTAAAAGTGAAACCACAGATTACAGCATCCCCAGTGGTGAGAGGCTGAGGTGCAGCATCATGTGCCACTACAGATCACACATCATTCCTCACAATGGATGGGGAAGGGCAGGTCAGAGGGTGGGAGCCTCAACCAGACAGTTATTGCAGGGAATTGCATTGGGGTTAGAGTATGAGGATATGCTGAGCAGGAGGGACAAATAAATTGAGGAAGAAAATAAAGAGGGGGAGGTAAAGAGCAAAAATCTGAGGGGATAGAGCTAAAGGGAATAAGAGAAAGGGGTTGTAGAAAGAAACTAAAAGAACAAAAGTAGAGAACAATACAAATTTTAATTAACAAACATTTGTAGGGAAAAACACTAATGATACTGTACTTACCCAGCCTTTGTCCTGGAGGTTTAAAACTGTATAGAGGTAGATGGATCTAAGGATGCCACCAAAACTGGTTACTTTATTATCAAAGTTTAACCCTTAACAAACTTGATATCATAAAAAATTTTTCCCACACTTAGTTATATGAATATTTTTAAAAGTAATGAGTCACCACTCATGCAATTGTATCTGTATTATTTGGGTGAACAATGATTTTTATTTTTCTCAATTGAATCTTTTTTTTTTCAATTCACATGAAGGGGGAAGAGAGTGTACTAAAATCAGATAATATAAATGTAATACCCGGCAGAGCCAGGCTTAAGCTCCGCCCCCGTAATTAAGCCTCGCCTCCCGGTGACATCATCTGTCAATCACCAGGAGGACAGGAGGAAGCAGGCTGCAAAGGGGGCGTGGCCTCGTGGGGAAAATGAGGCGTGACCTCACAGGGAAAAGGGGGCGTGGCCTCGTGGTAGTGCGAAAAAGTGTCCTTGGGGAGGAAGAAGGAGTGTGGCCATCTTAGGCTGGGGCCGTGGGACGGGAGGAGGGAGGTCCTACGGTTCCCTGAGGTTCAGGGGAGGGAGCATGGCTGCTGCCATGAGCCACATTTCATATGTACAGGGGAATGCCCCTGTAATGCAGTAAGGGGCCCCCTGCAAGAAGCCCCTAGGCTATAAGGAGTCTTGAAGTCCCTGGATACAGACAAGGGGGGGAGTCACCCTTCCCCACAGTCCTGCAAGGGAGCTGCTGTATGAGGAGCAGCACTATTTTAATGAGACTCCCTTATTAGAAGAGTATTGGGGAGTGCTGCAGAGGTAGCAGCTGGAAGCAGAGTGCCTGTTAGAGTGAGGAAGTTACTGCAGAGGAAGTGCTGCCTGATGGCACAGTGGAAGATGAGAGATCTCCTGTGAAGAGACAGCCCATGTGATGAGAGGGTGAGTGTCTGTGATGCATAGTGCTGGATCCCCGGTTGATAGCCCCTGGAGAAGTGCCCCATAGTGAGGAAGGGCTCAGTGCAAAATGGAAGTGTGGCTAGAGGGGAGTCCTATAGAAGAATCCTGTGTAACCATGTGCTGAAGTAGAGAAGCCCAGCAGTGAAAGGGTTAATGGTCTGCATGAAGTTGCCAGCATGTCAGATGAAAGGTCCCTGGATAGTGGGACTTGTACTAGAGGCAGAGTCCTGGGATATACAGGACGTTAGTATGCCTGAAGAAGGTGAATGCGGGGTGATGGAAGGAGAGAGGGTCCCTGTGTAATGTGCCGCACGTTAGCAGTCTCTCGTGAGGATAGAGATGAGTGCGATGAACTTCGAATCTGGAGTCCCCTGTATGCTGTATGAAGTTTTTATTGGACTGACATGCGTAGAACTACTGAACCCAGCGACACCGGGTATGTGCTACTATTTCACTGCTGTGTCATATGTTTAAGTCTGCGCTGGAGGTGTTCGTTTGGAGTGGAACGTAACCAATCTATAACCATTAAGCGTAAAACACAGCATTTACCATCTGCTGCAAGAATTGTGCTGGAGGAAGTTGTCGAAGTAGAGCTTGTAACCGTTACGCTTACTGTGCTGGAGGATATGGAGGAGTGTAAATAAAGTTTCCTGTTATTGCCTCATGAGATGGTCTGGCGCCCAACATTTCTTTATTGCACTGCACCTGTTGTCCACATGTGTTCCCTCCATCAGGTACTTTGTGCTAAGCACCCGAGTATTCGGGGGCCCTGCTGGTCTTGGATGCCATATCCACGCCATAGCCGGAGCAAAGAAGGGTCACCGTGAAGAGGTGAGAGACAGTATTCAGGTACTCCATGTAAGTGTACCACAGTACCAGTAGGGTTTCACATATAAATGGCTATCTATTATCTGGATAATGGCCCTCATTCAGAGCCGTACGCTCTGAGCAGAGCGCACGCTCTGCATGAGGGCCGGGCTCCTTTTTCATGGAGCGTCCTCCTGGACGCTCGTATAGCTGTGGGTCACCACCCACAGGCTATACGAGCGTGCATTTTGATGGCCGCGATGGTCGTGACCATCGCGACCATCGAAATTGCGAGCCGGAGCCTGCGGTTGAGGTTTTCAACCGCAAGCTCCGGAGTGATTTTGGCTCTATCAGAGCCAAAATCACTCCCACTGACATCACTAGTGATGTCAGTGGGCCGGCTTCTGACGGGAGGCGTTCCCGTGGGAACGCCCCCGTCAGGGAGGCACGCCCCCGGCACGCCCACCAAAGGGGGCGTGCTGTCAATCAACATTGACAGCACGCCCCCTTTGATCGGACACAACGAGCGAAGGAAAGTCCTTCGCTCGTCGTGTCTGGCGCATGCGCACGACGGAGCTCCCTCCGTCGTGCGCATGCTCAGTGCAGACCATCGACCCACTTGCGAGCGTACAGCCGCTCGCGAGTGGGTCTGAATCAGGCCCAATGATCCTCTGTTTTTTTTCTTAATTGATGGCATCATAAAAGATCCATTCTCCTGTCTATTTATTTTTTATTACACATTATATAAAGCACACATAGGGCCAGATTCCGAGATGTATGCTAACTAGGGGTGAGCGGGTTCGGATTTCTGAAATCCGAACCCCCCCGAGCCCCCCCGATCCGAGTCCGATCCGAGTCAGGCTCGACTTTTCCCGCCTGACTCGGATCTGAAATCGAGGCAAAACGTCATCATCCCGCCTTCCGAGTCTCGCGGGTTTTGGATCCTATATAAGGTACCCGCGTCGGCGCCATTTTCTCACTCGGCTGTGGACAGTGAAGAGGGAGGGTGGGAGTTAGGGCTGTGTAGTGTAGTGTAGTGTAGTGCTGCTGTTGTCCACTACTTCAAAGTCCATAGGGGCTGGCTGTGTTGTGCTGCTGTTGTTAATAGGGGCTGTGTCCACTACTTCAAAGTCCATAGGGGCTGGCTGGACTGTGTTGTGCAGTCAGTTCTCCATAGGGGCTGTGTCCACTCCAAAGTCCTGTGCAGTGTCCCAGTCCTAAAGGAGTGCTGTAGTGTTGTCCAGGGGGTGCTCTGTCCATCAGGGGTGCTCCCCCCAAGTGCTAAAAAAATAATATATTTTCTGTGTTTGTGAATTGTGTGCGCAGTAGCCGCACGTGCATCAACAAAGTAGTGCCAAGCGTGCGCCTGTGTCATAAGTAAAGGGCCGGCTGGCTTGACCGTTAAAGGGTGCTGTAACCCCCGAAAGTACACTCCAGTCCAAACCAAAAAAAAATTATTTTCTGTGTTTGTGAATTGTGTGCGCAGTAGCCGCACGTGCATCAACAAAGTAGTGCCAAGCGTGCGCCTGTGTCATAAGTAAAGGGCCGGCTGGCTTGACTGTTAAGGGTGCTGTAACCCCCGAAAGTACACTCCAGTCCAAACCAAAAAAAAAATTATTTTCTGTGTTTGTGAATTGTGTGCGCAGTAGCCGCACGTGCATCAACAAAGTAGTGCCAAGCGTGCGCCTGTGTCATAAGTAAAGGGCCGGCTGGCTTGACCGTTAAGGGTGCTGTAACCCCCGAAAGTACACTCCAGTCCAAACCAAAAAAAAAATTATTTTCTGTGTTTGTGAATTGTGTGCGCAGTAGCCGCACGTGCATCAACAAAGTAGTGCCAAGCGTGCACCTGTGTCATAAGTAAAGGGCCGGCTGGCTTGACCGTTAAGGGTGCTGTAACCCCCGAAAGTACACTCCAGTCCAAACCAAAAAAAAAATTATTTTCTGTGTTTGTGAATTGTGTGCGCAGTAGCCGCACGTGCATCAACAAAGTAGTGCCAAGCGTGCGCCTGTGTCATAAATAAAGGGCCGGCTGGCTGGACCGTTAAAGGGTGCTGTAACCCCCGAAAGTACACTCCAGTCCAAACCAAAAAAAAATTATTTTCTGTGTTTGTGAATTGTGTGCGCAGTAGCCGCACGTGCATCAACAAAGTAGTGCCAAGCGTGCGCCTGTGTCATAAGTAAAGGGCCGGCTGGCTTGACCGTTAAGGGTGCTGTAACCCCCGAAAGTACACTCCAGTCCAAACCAAAAAAAAAATTATTTTCTGTGTTTGTGAATTGTGTGCGCAGTAGCCGCACGTGCATCAACAAAGTAGTGCCAAGCGTGCGCCTGTGTCATAAGTAAAGGGCCGGCTGGCTTGACCGTTAAAGGGTGCTGTAACCCCCTAAGTACACTCCAGTCCAAACCAAAAAAAAAATTATTTTCTGTGTTTGTGAATTGTGTGCGCAGTAGCCGCACGTGCATCAACAAAGTAGTGCCAAGCGTGCGCCTGTGTCATAAGTAAAGGGCCGGCTGGCTTGACCGTTAAGGGTGCTGTAACCCCCGAAAGTACACTCCAGTCCAAACCAAAAAAAAAATTATTTTCTGTGTTTGTGAATTGTGTGCGCAGTAGCCGCACGTGCATCAACAAAGTAGTGCCAAGCGTGCGCCTGTGTCATAAGTAAAGGGCCGGCTGGCTTGACCATTAAAGGGTGCTGTAACCCCCAAAGTACACTCCAGTCCAAACCAAAAAAAAAATTATTTTCTGTGTTTGTGAATTGTGTGCGCAGTAGCCGCACGTGCATCAACAAAGTAGTGCCAAGCGTGCGCCTGTGTCATAAGTAAAGGGCCGGCTGGCTTGACCGTTAAAGGGTGCTGTAACCCCCGAAAGTACACTCCAGTCCAAACCAAAAAAAAATTATTTTCTGTGTTTGTGAATTGTGTGCGCAGTAGCCGCACGTGCATCAACAAAGTAGTGCCAAGCGTGCGCCTGTGTCATAAGTAAAGGGCCGGCTGGCTTGACCGTTAAAGGGTGCTGTAACCCCCGAAAGTACACTCCAGTCCAAACCAAAAAAAAATTATTTTCTGTGTTTGTGAATTGTGTGCGCAGTAGCCGCACGTGCATCAACAAAGTAGTGCCAAGCGTGCGCCTGTGTCATAAGTAAAGGGCCGGCTGGCTTGACCGTTAAAGGGTGCTGTAACCCCCGAAAGTACACTCCAGTCCAAACCCAAAAAAAATTATTTTCTGTGTTTGTGAATTGTGTGCGCAGTAGCCGCACGTGCATCAACAAAGTAGTGCCAAGCGTGCGCCTGTGTCATAAGTAAAGGGCCGGCTGGCTTGACCGTTAAAGGGTGCTGTAACCCCCGAAAGTACACTCCAGTCCAAACCAAAAAAAAATTATTTTCTGTGTTTGTGAATTGTGTGCGCAGTAGCCGCACGTGCATCAACAAAGTAGTGCCAAGCGTGCGCCCGTGTCATAAGTAAAGGGCCGGCTGGCTTGACCGTTAAGGGGTGCTGTAACCCCCGAAAGTACACTCCAGTCCAAACCAAAAAAAAATTATTTTCTGTGTTTGTGAATTGTGTGCGCAGTAGCCGCACGTGCATCAACAAAGTAGTGCCAAGCGTGCGCCTGTGTCATAAGTAAAGGGCCGGCTGGCTTGACCGTTAAAGGGTGCTGTAACCCCCGAAAGTACACTCCAGTCCAAACCCCAAAAAAATTATTTTCTGTGTTTGTGAATTGTGTGCGCAGTAGCCGCACGTGCATCAACAAAGTAGTGCCAAGCGTGCGCCTGTGTCATAAGTAAAGGGCCGGCTGGCTTGACCGTTAAGGGTGCTGTAACCCCCGAAAGTACACTCCAGTCCAAACCAAAAAAAAATTATTTTCTGTGTTTGTGAATTGTGTGCGCAGTAGCCGCACGTGCATCAACAAAGTAGTGCCAAGAGTGCGCCTGTGTCATAAGTAAAGGGCCGGCTGGCTTGACCGTTAAAGGGTGCTGTAACCCACAAAGTACACTCCAGTCCAAACCAAAAAAAAAATTATTTTCTGTGTTTAGCCGCACGTATATATCAAATCGATATAACATAAATGGAGGACCAAACTTTCTCCGATAAAAATAAAATAGAGAAAGATCAAGAACCACTTCCTCCTAGTGCTGAAGCTGCTGCCACTAGTCATGACATAGACGATAACATGCCATCAACGTCGTCTGCCAAGGCCGATGCCCAATGTCATAGTAGAGGGCACATACAATCCCAAATGGCAAAGTTCAGGAAAATGACCTTGAAAAAGACATTTAAATCAGCTGAAGAGAAACGTAAACTTGCCAATATGCCATTTACGACACGGAGTGGCAAGGAACGGCTAAGGTCGATCCCTAGTATGTTCATGACTAGTGGTTCAGCTTCACATGACGATGGAAGCCCTCCTCCCACTAAAAAAATCAAAAGAGTTAAGCTGGCAAAAGCACAGCGAAGAACTGTGCTTTCTAAGAAGATATCACAAATCCCCAAGGAGAGTCCAAGTGTGGTGGTGGTTGCGATGCCTGACCTTCCCAGCACTGGACGGGAAGAGGTGGCTCTTTCCACCATTTGCACGCCCCCTGCAAGTGCTGAAAGGAGCACCCACAGTCCACTTGCTGATATGCAAATTGAAGATGTCACTGTTGAAGTACAACAGGATGAGGATACTGGTGTAGCTGGCGCTGAGGAGGAAGTTGGCGAGGAGGATTCTGATGGTGATGTGGTTTGTTTAAATCAGGCTCCGGGGGAGACAGTTGTTGTCCGTGGGATGAAAAAGCCCATCACGGTCATGCCTGGGCAGAAGACCAAACATTCCACCTCTTTGGTCTGGCAATATTTCTATCCAAATCCGGACAACAACTGTCTTGCCATATGTACCATATGTAAAGGTGAAATAAGTAGGGGTAGGGACGTCAACCACCTAGGAACATCCTCCCTTATACGGCACCTGCAGCGCGTTCATAAAAAGTTACTGTCAAGTTCAGAAACTTTGGCTAAGACCGTAAGCAGTCCAGGGACACCTAAATCCCGTTGTCCTGTTGTATCCAAGCGCCTGCAAACCACACCATCAACTCCCTCCTCGTCAATTTCCTCCTTAGTCAGGATCGGAAGTAGTCCTGCAGGCCATGTCACTGGCATGACTGACTCTCCTATCCGGGATTCCTCTGGAGGATCCTGCATTGCTACGCCTACTGCTGCCGCTGCTGCTGTTGCTGCTGCTGGGAGTCGTTCATCATCCCAGAGAGGAAGTAGGAACACCACTACTTTTACTAAACAATTGACCCTCCAACAGTCCTTAGCGAGGAGGATGAAGTACGACAGCAGTCATCCTGAAGCAAAATGTATAACTGAGGCCTTGACTGCTATGTTGGTGTTAGACGTGCGTCCGGTATCCGCCATTAGTGCAGTGGGATTTAGACAATTGATGGAGGTAGTGTGTCCCCGGTTCCAAATCCCGTCTAGATTCCACTTCACTAGGCAGGCGATACCGAGACTGTACAGAAACGTCAGAAAAAGTGTCCTCAGTGTCCTGAAAAATGCCGTTGTACACAATGTCCACTTAACCACGGACATGTGGACAAGTGGAACAGGGCAGACTAAGGACTATATGACTGTGACAGCCCACTGGGTAGATGTATCACCTTACGCAGCAACAGCAGCAGCGTCACCAGTAGCAGCATCTCAGAAACGCCAGCTCGTTACAAGGCAGGCTACGCTGTGTATCACCGGTTTCACTAAGAGGCACACCGCCGACAACCTCTTAGAGAAACTGAGGGAAATCATCGCCCAGTGGCTTACCCCACTTAGACTCTCCTGGGGATTTGTGATATCTGACAACGCCACCAATATTGTGCGGGCATTACATCTGGGCAAATTCCAGCACGTCCCATGTTTTGCTCACACAATAAACTTGGTGGTGCAGAATTTTCTGAAAAGCGACAGGGGCGTGCAGGAGACGCTTTGGGTGGCCCGAAAAATTTCTGGCCACTTTCGCCATTCAGCGACTGCGTGCCGAAGACTGGAGCGCCAGCAAACACTCTTGAACCTGCCCCGCCATCACCTGAAGCAAGAGGTTGTGACGCGGTGGAACTCAACCCTCTATATGCTTCAGAGGATGGAGGAGCAGCAAAAGGCCATACAAGCCTATACATCCACCTATGACATAGGCAAAGGAGGGGGTATGCACCTGACTCAAGCGCAGTGGAGAATGATTTCCGTGTTGTGCAAGGTTCTCCAGCCCTTCGAACTTGCCACACGTGAAGTCAGTTCAGACACAGCCAGCTTGAGTCAGGTCATTCCCCTCATCAGGCTTTTGCAGAAGCAGCTGGAGAAAGTGAAGGAGGAGCTAAGACGGAGCGATTCCGCTCGGCATGTGGGACTTGTGGATGAAGCCCTTCATTCGCTTTGCCAGGATTCCAGGGTGGTCAATCTGTTGAAATCAGACCACTACATTTTGGCCACCGTGCTTGATCCTAGGTTTAAAGCCTATGTGGTGTCTCTCTTTCTGGCCGACACAAGCCTGCAGAGGTGCAAAGACCTGCTGGTGAACACACTGTCAGCTGAAGCGGAACGTGACACGTCAACGGCTCCTTCTTCATTTTCTCCCGCAACTGGGGCTGCCAGGAAAAAACTTAGGTATCCTAAGCAACCCGCTGGCGGTGATGCAGGGCAGGCAGGACCAAGTTTGGACATCTGGTCTGGACTGAAGGACCTGGCAACAATTTCTGACATGTCTACTGTCACTGCATATGATACTGTCACCATTGACAGAATGGTGGAGGATTACATCGGTGACAGCATCCAAGTAGGCATGTCAGACAGTCCATACCTGTACTGGCAGGAAAAAGAGGCAATTTGGAGGCCCCTGTACAAGCTGGCTCTATTTTACCTGAGTTGCCCCCCCTCCAGTGTGTACTCCGAAAGAGTGTTTAGTGCAGCTGGGAACCTTGTCAGCGAAAGGCGTAGGAGGTTGCTTCCACAGAATGTGGAGAAGATGATGTTCATCAAAATGAATTATCAGCTCTTCCAGGGAGACCAGCCTCCAGAAGGTACAGAGGGACCTGTGGTGGTGGATTCAAGTGGGGACGAGTTAATACTTTGTGAGGATGAGGATGTACACACTGAAGAGGGTGAGGAATCGGTGGATGAGGAGGATGAGGATGACATCTTGCCTCCGTAGAGCCAGTTTGTGCAGGGACACATTAATTGCCAGCTTGTTTTGTGGGGGCCCAAACGAACCAATCATTTCAGCCACAGTTGTGTGGCAGACCCTGGCACTGAAATGATTGATTTGTTAAAGTGTGCATGTCCTGTTTATACAACATAAGGGTGGGTGGGAGGGCCCAAGGACAATTCCATCTTGCACTTCTTTTTTTTCTTTGCATTATGTACAGTTTGGGGCCTAGTTTTTCTAACTGCCATCCTGTCTGCCACTGCAGTGTCACTCCTAGATGGGTCACGTGTTTGTGCCGCCCACTCGTGTCGCTTAGCATAGTCATCCAGCTACCTCGGTGCAACCTTTTGGACATGAAAACACTATTGTGAGGTGTGAGGTGTTCAGAATAGACTGGAAATGAGTGGAAATTAAGGTTATTGAGGTTAATAATAGCATAGGAGCAGAGAAACCAACAAATTCTGTGATTTTAGCTGTTTTTATGCTTTTTAAAAAAAAAATACAGATCCAAAACACAAAACCCAGAACCCAAAACACGGAAGGGTGGTTTTGGCAAAACCAATCCAGATCCAAAACACGAAGAAAGATCCAGATCCAAAACCAAAACACAAAACACGAAAAGTGGCCGGTGCACACCCCTAATGCTAACCCATTGGTTACCGCACATCACTAATTGTTAGAGGACTGCACATGCACATGATGTGTACGGTGCATGTGCAGCCCTACATCTGTGAGTCAGCTTGCAGTGTCTCCCAGATTAACAGGCTGTGGCATTTGGGAGGTGAAATGGGGGCGTTCCTAGGCATTGTTCCTGGAAAATGGGGCCTATTTTGAAAGTTATAGTAAATTTAATTTTGGGAGATTATTTCCTGATTTGTCAATAATCTTAATTGGTTACAGGGAGACAGGCAGAATTACAACTTGTCATATCCTGTGCTGGAATGTATAAAAATAGTGCTATATGACCTCAGATATGTACAAACCACCTTGAACATGATGATATGTTATCTTCTGATGATCAGAAAGGAGTGTAACATCTGTATACTGTGAAATTACTAAGCACCTTCAGTAAGATAATTGTCTTTTTTTTAGACATTTAGAACTAAAGTCAACATTGTCTTTCTTCAGGAAAATGCCTGCATCTTCTTGTATCCTGTGAATACTATTTAAGTACCAAACACTTAAATATTTCTAGTTGACTTGGTGTTGATCCCAGTATCTCAAGCCTACTGCCTGCTACCATGCTCGGTGGTCCATAGGAAGTGGTTAGTGGGGAATTAGATTACAGTAACCAGGAGGTGTTGCAGCACAGTGACCACACATACCCAGAAGCAGGTGTTTCTAGGTGACAGTAAAAGGAGGCTGGGAGAAGCAGTTATGCATGCCAGTGTAGGGGCATGTTAACCTAATGGTTCTAGGTGCCTATATAGGACCTTGGTGGTTGTAGTGAGTTACTGTTACATGTGCTGCTGCGGCTCTCTGCCTGATTGGCTTTCAGTGGTTATCCTAAGTACCTGGACTCTGGCTGCTACGTGCAGTTACTCACCTGTTGGTAGTCTTGTTATCTGACCTCTGCCTGAGTGACCAATCACAGGAGACCTTTCCCTTCATTAAGGATTCCAGTCTGTTCCTGCCTGCCGGTGATATTACTAAGTTTTGTTCCTAGTGGATGTTCATGTGGTCGCTGCACGCTGTGCAGTTTCTCATTTCCTAACCTTTGTTCCTGTGTCCAGTATCCTGCCGTTGTATACCTTTGCTCCCAGTCCCAGTCTACTGTGTCCTGCTGGATTCTGCTCTGTTCCTGTGTCCATCCTAACTCTGTGCCTGTGTCTTGCCAAGACCCTCCAGCTTACCTTCTGTGTCTCCTCTGGTGTGTGTCTAGTCCCAGTGTGTACCTGCATCTGCCTGTCAGTTCTACTATATCAAGTATTGGTTCTGCTACAAACGCCAACCTGCATTCACCTGTCAGTTCAACTATATCAATTATTGGTTCTGCTACAAACTCCAACTTGCATCTGCCTGCCAGTTCAACCATTTCAAGTATTGATTCTGTTACAAGCTCCAACCTGCATTTACCTGTCAGTTCAACAATATCAAGTACTGGTTCTGTTACAAACACTCACCTGCATCCTGAGTAACTGGTCTGCCGCTATCAAATCCATTTCCAACATTGCAAGTTCTACAGTATTCCCACCTGCATCCTGAGTAGCTGGTCTGCTACTATCCAGGACTACATCCTGTCTGTTTCTGTGCTTATCCACCTGTGCCAGTTAATTGCAAGTCTTCAGGCCATCAATCTAGTTTCCCAGCAGCAGACTCTAGCACACACCTCAGGGCCGGATTATAGGGGGGGCGACAGGGGCGGTCATCCCTGGGCCCCCACACAGGAGAACAGGATATCGCTGCCTGCGCTCCGGTTCTTGCTGGTGGCAGCTCAGCTGTTCCATATACAGCGGCGCCGCGGTGCTCACTACCCTGCCTGCTGCATACTCATTACCTGCACTCCTGAGGGGACTGGCGAGCGGCATCTCTGACTCAGACATCCAGCTGTAGTAGTTGCAGAGAGCCAGGACTCAGGAGTTTCCTTCAGACAGTATGAGCAGCAGGGGGCTGTGACAGAGCAGGTAGTTCCTCCTCCCCATAAGGCAGGCAGTGGGCGGAAGCCTCTGGAACGGACATTCCCCTAGTGAACAGCAGAATTTGAGGCAGGCTCTCCACGGGAAGAAGTCAGAGGAAGAACTCAGAGCAGTGACTCCTTCCTTCAGTAAAAAAAACCTACTTTAGGACACCCGGAGCAAGGTCTGTAATATATTACTTTTATCACAGCTCTACATATCCACCCTACACTTCAGCTGACCCTCATCTATGGTTCTGTAAAGAACAGTATAGCTGTCAACTACAGAGAGGTTCTGTAGGGACAGAAGGCAATAAAAAAATAATTAATTAATGATTGGATGTTCAGAGTGCAGGTCAGACTTTAATTATACTGCATTCTGTTGCTCACCTCATTAGGGAATCCCTGTATAGTTTAATAGCCTGTAAATTACTTTCTTCTCTCTCTCTCTCTCTCTCTCTCTCTCTCTCTCTCTATCTATATATATATATATATATATATATATATGTATTAGGGGTGAGATGGTTCGGATTTCTGAAATCCGAACCCCCCCCGAGCCACCCTGATCCGAGGCCGATCCGAGTCAGGCTCGACTTTTCCCGCCTGACTCGGATCTGAAATCGAGGCAAAACATCATCATCCTGCCTTCCGGGTCTCGCGGGTTTTGTATTCTATATAAGGTACCTGCGTCGGCGCCATTTTCTCACTTGGCTGTGGACACTGAAGAGGGAGGGTGGGAGTTAGGGCTGGCTGGCTGGGCTGTGTAGTGTAGTGTAGTGTTGTGCTGTGCTGTGCTGTGCTGTGCTGCTGTTGTCCATAAGGGCTGTGTCCACTCCTCCAAAGTCCATAGGGGCTGGCTGTGTTGTGCTGTGCTGCTGTTGTCCATAGGGGCTGTGTCCACTCCGTCAAAGTTCATAGGGGCTGGCTGTGTTGTGCTGTGCTGCTGTTGTCCATAGGGGCAGAGTCCACTCCTACAAAGTCCATAGTGGCTGGCTGGACTGTGTTGTGCAGTCAGTTGTCCATAGGGGCTGTGTCCACTCCAAAGTACTGTGCAGTGTCTCAGTCCTAAAGGGGTGCTGTAGTGTTGTCCAGGGGGTGCTCTGTCCATCAGGGGTGCTCCCCGCAAGTGCAAAAAAATAAATATTTTTTCTGTGTTTGTGAATTGTGTGTGAAGTAGCCGCACATACATCAACAAAGTAGTGCCAAGCATGCGCCTGTGTCATAAGTAAAAGGGCCGGCTGGCTTGACCGTTAAAGGGTGCTGTAACCCCCAAAGTGCACTCCAAAAAAAATAAAAATATATATTTTTCTGTTTGTGAATTGTGTGCGCAGTAGCCGCACGAGCATCAACAAAGTAGTGCCAAGTGTGCGCCTGTGTCATAAGTAAAGGGCCGGCTGGCTTGACCATTAGAGGGTGCTGTAACCCCCAAAGTGCACTCCAAACAAAATAAAAAAAATTATTTTTTTGTGTTTGTGAATTGTGTGCGCAGTAGCCGTAAGTGCATCAACAAAGTAGTGCCAAGCGTGCGCCTGTGTCATAAGTAAAGGGCCGGCTGGCTTGACTGTTAAAGGGTGCTGAATCCCCCAAAGGGCACTCCAAACAAAATAAAAAAATATTTTCTATGTTTGTGAATTGTGTGCACTGTGGCTGCACGTGCATCAACAAAGGAGCAGCGCCAAGCATGCGCCTGTGTCCCAAAAGTAAAGGGCCGGCTGGCTTGTCCATTAAAGGGTGCTGTAACCCACAAAGGGCACTCCAAACAAAATAAAAAAATATATTTTTTTTGTGTTTGTGAATTGTGTGTGCAGTAGCCTCACGTGCATCAACAAAGTAGTGCCAAGTCATAAGTAAAGGGCTTGCTGGCTTGACCGTTAAAGGGTGCTGTAACCCCCAAAGTGCACTCCAAAAAAAATAAAAATATATATTTTTCTGTGTTTGTGAATTGTGTGCGCAGTAGCCGCACGAGCATCAACAAAGTAGTGCCAAGCGTGCACCTGTGTCATAAGTAAAGGGCCGGCTGGCTTGACCATTAAAGGGTGCTGTAACCCCCAAAGTGCACTCCAAACAAAATAAAAAATTATTTTTTATTGTGTTTGTGAATTGTGTGCGCAGTAGCCGTAAGTGCATCAACAAAGTAGTGCCAAGCGTGCGCCTGTGTCATAAGTAAAGGGCCGGCTGGCTTGACTTTTAAAGGGTGCTGTAACCCCCAAAGGGCACTCCAAACAAAATAAAAAAATATTTTCTATGATTGTGAATTGTGTGCACTGTGGCTGGACGTGCATCAACAAAGGAGCAGCGCCAAGCATGCGCCTGTGTCCCATAAGTAAAGGGCCGGCTGGCTTGTCCATTAAAGGGTGCTGTAACCCACAAAGGGCACTCCAAACAAAATAAAAAAATATATTTTTTTGTGTTTGTGAATTGTGTGTGCAGTAGCCTCACGTGCATCAACAAAGTAGTGCCAAGTCATAAGTAAAGGGCTGGCTGGCTTGACCGTTAAAGGGTGCTGTAACCCCCAAAGTGCACTCCAAACAAAATAAAAAAATATTTTCTGTGTTCGTGAATTGTGTGCACTGTGGCTGCATGTGCATCAACAAAGGAGCAGCACCAAGTGTTTGTCTGTCTGTTAAAGGGTGCTGTAACCCCCAAAGTGCACTCCAACAAAAATAAAACATTTTCTTCTGTGTTTGTGAATTGTCTGCACTGTACGTGCATCCTCAAAGCAGCAGTGCCAAGCGTGCATCTGTCTGTTAAAGGGTGGTGTAACCACCAAAGTGCGCTCCACAAAGATTAAAAAATTCTTCTATTTTTTTCTGTCTTTGTGCATTGTGTGCACTGTGGCTTCACGTGCATCAACAAAGGAGCAGCACCAAAGGGCCGGCTGGCTCATTTCTTAAAGGGTGGTGTAACCCACAAAGTGCACTAGTCTCCAACAAAAAAAAAAAAATTTCTGTGTTTGTGTGCGCCTTTGCCGCACGTATATATCAATATAACATAAATGGAGGACCAAACTTTCTCCAATAAAAATGAAATAGGAAAAGATCAAGAACCACTTCCTCCTAGTGCTGAAGCTGCTGCCACTAGTCATGACATAGACGATAACATGCCATCAACATCGTCTGCCAAGGCCGATGCCCAATGTCATAGTAGAGGGCACATACAATCACAAATGACAAAGTTCAGGAAAATGACCTTGAAAAAAACATTTAAATCATCTGAAGAGAAACGTAAACTTGCCAATATGCCATTTACGGAAAGGGAAAACGAGCGCTTGTGAATACTAAATCGGGGAAAACAAAAAAGTTATCAGACAAACAAACAAACAAACGAACAACCATAAAACACTGAAACCATATGTTTAAGCTCTTTTAGGAGAAAATTTATGGCAGGTCTAAGCAAGCGTGCAGTGGTATAGTAGATCCAATGCAACCTAGCTGTCCCTACTTTTGTCTGTAGCTTCTAGAGCTGGCAGCGTGTTGTGTTGTCTGCACCACACGAGAAGCCACATGAGGTATAAGTGTGGTAGCGGTGGTTGTGAGCAGCGGCACAGGATTCCGTCAGTGGATCGTGGAGATCGTCAAGTTGTAGTCCAGTAATGCTTCACTGTTCTTACCCCACGCTAACCCTGGGTCCAACGCGTTTCGTACCTGCCTTGGTACTTTTTCAAGGATAGTTTCCTTCTCTCTGGATACTTCCTTTTATAGGGAAAACTTTATTAAGCAATAAGAAAAAAAATGGAAGTGGTCATCATAAAAATGGCCGAAAAGAGCGGTAAGCTCATGGGCCAATGTTAAAACATATGGTTTCAAAAACAGTAAAATAAAAAATATAAAAAATAATAAATAAATAAAATAAAAACAAATAGGACAACATTGAAGACAAACATGAAACATAATTAAAGAATAAAGGTGAAAAAAAGGGGGAATATATATATATATTTTTTTTATAAAAATATTTTTATAAAAATACATTAAGTTCAATATCCACATTAAGTCCTAATGGCTGTAAATTTTTTAATAAATAAATCCATTTGCTTTCATTTCTTTTTAGTATGTCTACTATATTTCCTCCTCTCCAATGGGCGGCAATTTTTTTTATACCGACAAATTACGACACGGAGTGCCAAGGAACGGCTAAGGTCTTTCCCTATGTTCATGACTAGTGGTTCAGCTTCACATGACGATGGAAGCCCTCCTCCCGCTAAAAAAATCAAACAAGTTAAGCTGGCAAAAGCACAGCAAAGAACTGTGCACTCTAAGAAGATATCACAAATCCCCAAGGAGAGTCCAAGTGTGGTGGCGGTTGCGATGCCTGACCTTCCCAGCACTGGATGGGAAGAGGTGGCTCTTTCCACCATTTGCACGCCCCCTGCAAGTGCTGAAAGGAGCACCCACAGTCCACTTGCTGATATGCAAATTGAAGATGTCACTGTTAAAGTACAACAGGATGAGGATACTGGTGTAGCTGGCGCTGAGGAGGAAGTTGGTGAGGAGGATTCTGATTGTGATGTGGTTTGTTTAAATCAGGCTCTGGGGGAGATAGTTGTCCGTGGGATGAAAAAGCCCATCACGGTCATGCCTGGGCAGAAGACCAAACATTCCACCTCTGGTCTGGCCAAATTTCTATCCAAATCTGGACAACAACTGTCTTACCATATGTACCATATGTAAAGGTGAAATAAGTAGGGGTAGGGCCATTAACCACCTAGGAACATCCTCCCTTATACGGCACCTGCAGCTGGTTTATAAAAAGTTACTGTCAAGTTCAGAAACTTTGGCTAAGACCGTAAGCAGTCCAGGGACACCTAAATCCCATTGTCCTGTTGTATCCATGCACCTGCAAACCACACCGTCAACTCCCTCCTAGTCAATTTCCTCCTTAGTCAGGATCGGAAGTAGTCCTGCAGGCCATGTCACTGGCATGACTGACTCTCCTATCTGGGATTCCTCCGGAGGATCCTGTATTGCTACGCCTCCTGCTGCCGCTGCTGCTGTTGCTGCTGTTGGGAGTCGTTCATCATCCCAGAGAGGAAGTAGGAACACCACTACTTTTACTAAACAATTGACCCTCCAACAGTCCTTAGCAAGGAGGATGAAGTACGACAGCAGTCATCCTGAAGCAAAACGTATAACTGAGGCCTTGACTGCTATGTTGGTGTTAGACGTGCGTCTGGTATCTGCCATTAGTGCAGAGGGATTTGGACAATTGATGGAGGTAGTGTGTCCCCGGTTCCAAATCCCATCTAGATTCCACTTCACTAGGCAGGCGATACCGAGACTGTACAGAAACGTCAGAAAAAGTGTCCTCAATGTCTTGAAAAATGCGGTTGTACCCAATGTCCACTTAACCACTGACGTGGACAAGTGGAACCGGGCAGACTAAGGACTATATGACTGTGACAGCCCACTGGGTAGATGTATCACCTTACGCAGCAACAACAGCAGCGTCACCAGTAGCAGCATCTCAGAAATGCCTGCTCGTTCAAAGGCAGGCTATGCTGTGTATCACCGGATTCAGTAAGAGGCACACCGCCGACAACCTCTGAGGGAAATCATCGCCCAGTGGCTTACCCCACTTAGACTCTCCTGGGGATTTGTGATATCTGACAACGCCACCAATATTGTGCAGGCATTACATCTGGGCAAATTCCAGGATGTCCCATGTTTTGCTCACACAATAAACTTGGTGGTGCAGAATTTTCTGAAAAGCGACAGGGGCGTGTAGGAGACGCTTTGGGTGCCCTGAAAAATTTCTGTCCACTTTCACCATTCAGCGACTGCGTGCTGAAGACTGGAGCACCAGCAAACATTCTTGAATCTGTCCCGCCATCACCTGAAGCAAGAGGTTGTGACGCGGTGGAACTCAACCCTCTATATGCTTCAGAGGATGGAGGAGCAGCAAAAGGCCATTCAAGCCTATACATCCACCTATGATATAGGCAAAGGAGGGGGTATGCACTTTACTCAAGTGCAGTGGAGAATGATTTCCATGTTGTGCAAGGTTCTCCAGCCCTTCGAACTTGCCACACGTGAAGTCAGTTCAGACACTGCCAGCTTGAGTCAGGTCATTACCCTCATCAGGCTTTTGCAGAAGCAGCTGGAGAAAGTGAAGGAGGAGCAAAGATGGAGCGATTCCGCTTGGCATGTGGGACTTGTGGATGAAGCCCTTCATTTGCTTTGCCAGGATTCCAGGGTGGTCAATCTGTTGAAATCAGACCACAAAATTTTGGCCACCGTGCTCGATCCTAGGTTTAAAGCCTATGTGGTGTCTCTCTTTCCGGCCGACACAAGCCTGCAGAGGTGCAAAGACCTGCTGGTGAAAACACTGTCAGCTGTAGCGGAACGTGACACGTCAACAGCTCCTTCTTCATTTTCTCCCGCAACTGGGCTGCCAGGAAAAAACTTAGGTATCCTAAGCAACTCATAGGTGGTGATGCAGGGCAGGCAGGACCAAGTTTTTACATCTGGTATGGACTGAAGGACCTGGCAACAATTTCTGACATGTCTACTGTCACTGCATATGATTCTGTCACCATTGACAGAATGGTGGAGGATTACATCGATGACAGCATCCAAGTAGGCATGTCAGACAGTCCGTACCTGTACTGGCAGGAAAAAAAGGCAATTTGGAGGCCCCTGTACAAACTGGCTCTATTTTACCTGAGTTGCCCCCCCTCCAGTGTGTACTCCGAAAGAGTGTTTAGTGCAGCCGGGAAGCTTGTCAGTGAAAGGCGTAGGAGGTTGCTTCCACAAAATGTGGAGAAGATGATGTTCACAAAAATGAATTGTCAACTCTTCCAGGGAGACCAGCCTCCAGAACGTACAGAGGGACCTGTGGTGGTGGACAGCGGGGACGAGCTAATACTCTGTGAGGATGAGTATGTACACAACACTGAAGAGGGTGAGGAATCGGTGGATGAGGAGGATGAGGATGACATCTTGTCTCCGTAGAGCCAGTTTGTGCAGGGACAGATTAATTGCCAGCTTGATTTGTGGGGGCCCAAACGAACCAATCATTTCAGCCACAGTCTTGTGGCAGACCTGCTGTGTGGTGCTGAAATGATTGGTTTGTTAAAGTGTGCATGTCCTGTTTACACAACATAAGGGTGGATGGGAGGGCCCAAGGACAATTCCATCTTGCACCTCTTTTTTTTCTTTGCATTATGTACTGTTTGGGGCCTAGTTTTTCAAACTGCCATCCTGTCTGCCACTGCAGTGTCACTCCTAGATGGGCCATGTGTTTGTGCCGCCCACTCTTATCGCTTAGGATAGTCATCCAGCTACATCGGTGCAACCTTTTCGACATAAAAACAATATTGTGAGGTGTGAGGTGTTCAGAATAGACTTGAAATGAGTGGAAATTAAGGTTATTGAGGTTAATAATAGCATAGGAGCAGAAAAACCCACAAATTCTGTGATTTTAGCTTGTTATGTTCTGGGTTGTTTGTGGACCCGGGGTGGTAGCAGGAGCGATCACAGAAGCAGATTTGAAAATAAAACTAGGATTTTTAATAAGTGCTTGAGTAGACATATAATGTGGCAGTAAATAAAAGTCCAGAAATATATAAATGTGCACAAGAGTTCTGTGGTGGGAGCAAAAGGGTTAATGTCCAAGTAGAAACAATTAGAGCTGTCCAGGTGTGCAGGTAGTGAAACTGAAAATAATCAAGCCAGATTTGCAGGTAGTGAACTGAAAATAATCAAGCCAGGTTTGCAGGTAGTTAACTGAAGCACAGGATGTCAGCAGGCTCAGGCACTCAGGTATGGGCAAGGGTGATTGAGGAAGCGGGGTAGTCCAGTGGGAGCTAGGAGCTGACAGGCAGACTGGCAGACAGCAAATTCACAGGAACAGGAAAGCACAGAGGACTCCCTCTCAGCTAGGCTGAGATACACGTTGCACTGGCAAAGAAGGAAGGCACTGACCCTTCCTAAATACCCCATGCCGTGCTGTTACTGGCTGGAGGGTACATGTGACTCACCAGGATTGGCCAGCCGCATCACATGGCCAGGAGGCAAGATGGCGGTGCCCATGCCAAACAGAACCGAGACGCCCCCAGGCCTCACCAGCACAGAGTGACAACAAGGCCGCACAACAAAGCGCGCAGCCAAAGCCCCCCGCCAGACACCAGCTCTGCCAACAAACAGCCCGCGCCACAACGACCTCACAGGTAACACCCGCCTAGCGCCATGCTGAAATACCCTGGCCGTGACAGTACCCCCCCCCCTTTTGGGGTGGCCTCAGGACACTCACCAGGCTTCTCCGGATGGGCAGAATGGAATCTCCTGATGAGCGTGGGAGCGTGGACATCACGAGCATCGGTCCAGCAATGTTCCTTTGGACCGTAACCTTTCCAGTCCAACAAATACTGAAGATGACCTCTGCGCAGACGAGAGTCCAAGATCTGGGCGACTTCAAACTCAACTCCTCTCTCCGTCTGGACTCGAGGAGAAGCAGTTAGAGCATTATGCAACTTATTCAGAACTAGGGGCTTTAATAAGGAAACATGGAAGGAATTGGGAATTTTTAGGTATGGGGGTAACTGTAAATGGTAGGCCACTGGATTAATGCCTTCTGTTATGGTGAAGGGACCGATGAAGCGGGGTGCGAATTTCATAGACAACCAGACCTGGTTTCCTACTTGCATGCGTGGAACTATTCTACGCTTTCTATCAGCCTTGGTCTTATAGCGAGAGGATGCCTTCAACAAATCAGACCGTACTTGAGTCCAGATGGCAGCAAAATTCCGCACCGTGTCCTCCACGGCCGGAACATCGAAAACAGGCAGGCTTCGAAATTCGGGAACACGAGGATGAAGGCCATATACAACCTGAAATGGCGTTTGGTTAGTTGACGAGTGGTAGGAAGCATCATGTGCAAACCCATGGCAGCAAGGCAGCCCAATTGTCCTGGGAAGATGACATAAAAATTCTTAAGAAAGTCTCTAGATCTTGATTAACTCTCTCGGTGGAGCCGTTGCTTTGCGGATGGTAGGCCGTGGAAAAGTTTAACTTCACTTGAAGAACAGAACACAAAGCCCTCCAGAATTTTGCAGTAAATTGCACACCACGGTCAGAGACAATTTCAGCAGGAAGGCCATGTAGATGAAATATGTGTTGGACAAACAACTGTGCCAGGTCAGGGGCAGAAGGTAACTTCTTCAACGGTATATAGTGGACCATCTTAGAAAATCGGTCTATTACAACCCAGATAGTGTTTAAACCTTGAGAGACTGGCAGGTCTGTGACGAAATCCATGGAGAGATGCGTCCATGGACGTGATGGAGTAGGTAATGGAAGCAATTCCCCAGCTGGAGCTTGTCATGATGATTTATGCTGGGCACAGGAGGAGCAGGAAGAGATGAACTCCATTATATCTGCCTTCATAGAAGGCCGCCAATATAGTCTTTTCAGGAACTCCAAGGTCTTTCGAGTACCTGAGTGCCCTGCGAAGTGAGAGGAATGTGCCCAAGTGAGAAGCTGCTTCCTTAATTCCGGGGCCACAAATGATTTTCCCGTAGGAGGCTGAACTTGTAATGCGGCAAAAACTCTTGATTCCAAGACAGGGGTATTGCTTTGATTTTCAGATTGATCATCACAGAGGAGAGATCTCGATAGGGCATCAGCCTTCTGATTAAATGCTCCAGACCGGAAGGTCAGGGTGAACTGAAATCTGGCAAAGAATATTGCCCAGCGGGCCAAACGAGGACTCACACATTGGAGGTTTTTGAGAAATAGGAGATTTCTATGGTCTGTAAATACAGTAAATGGAAACTTGGCGCCTTCTAGCAAATATCTCCATTCCTTCAACGCCAACTTTACAGCTAGTAGTTCTTGCTCACCTATGGCGTAGTTCCTTTTGGCAGGTGAGAATTTTTTAGAAAAGAACCCACACGGATAGACTCGGTTGTCCTCATAACGTTGAGACAAGACTGCTCCCACAGCTTCAGATGATGCGTCCACTTCCTACAAAAAAGGCCTGTCCAGATCTGGTTGTCGAAGAACTGGTGATGAGATAAAGGCCTGTTTTACAAGATGAAAGGCAGACTCTGCCTCAGGTGACCATTGGGCAGGATTAGCACCTTTGCGGGTCAAGGCTGTAATGGGAGCCAGCAGTGTAGAAAATCCCTTAATGAAGCGTCTATAATAATTGGCGAAGCCCAACAATCTCTGGATGGCCTTCAGTGTCTGAGGTCGGGTCCAATCCAGAATTGCTTGTACATTCTTGGGGTCCATTTCTAAACTGGAGCCAGATATTACATAGCCGAGAAAAGGTACACTGGGCACTCCAAAGATGCACTTCTCCAGTTTGCAGTAAAGGTGGTTTTCTCTCAAACGGGTCAGAACTTCTTTAACATGTTCTTGATGTTTAGCCACAGAGGGTGAAAAAATCAGTATGTCATCCAGGTAGACAACAACTGAAACATATAACAGATCCCGGAAAATCTCATTAACGAAACATTGAAAGACAGCAGGGGCATTACACAATCCAAAAGGCATTACTAAATACTCGAAATGTCCATCTCTGGTATTAAAAGCGGTCTTCCATTCATCGCCAGCTCGGATATGAATGAGGTTGTAAGCCCATCTCAGATCTAATTTAGAAAAAATGACAGAGCCCTTGACCCTATCAAACAACTCAGTAATCAGGGGAAGAGGGTATCGATTCTTTACAGTAATGTCATTAAGGCCTCGATAATCGATACATGGTCTTAGACCACCGTCCTTCTTGCCAACGAAGAAAAACCCAGCTCCGGCAGGTGAAGTAGAGGGGCGAATGAACCCCTTTGCCAGGTTGTCCCAGATGTACTCAGTTATGGCTTGAGTCTCAGGCAAGGACAGCAGATAGGTACGACCACGAGGTGGTATCTTATCAGTTATAAATTCAATTGGACAGTCCCATTCCCTATGAGGGGGTAAGATATTTGCTTGTTGCTCAGAGAACATGTCAGCGAACATCTGATATTCCTTGGGAATGGCAGAAGAAACTAATGGAACTGTCTTTCTCACAGGTCGAATTTTTGGAAGACAGGATTTCTGACAGTCCATACCCCATGACAGAATCTGCATAGAACTCCAATCAATCCTGGGATTATGTTGACGTAACCAGGGTAGACCAAGAACCACTTCTTGAGAGGCCTCTTATATCACCAGGAATTTTAAGGACTCAGAATGAAGTGCTCCAATTCGGACCAATACTGGTTGAGTCTCTTTGGTGACTATCCCGTTAGTTAGAGGGCGTCCGTCTATTGAGGTCAGAGAGATGGCATGGTTGAGAGACAAACAAGGAATCTGAAATTTATCTATGAAACTTGACGTTATGAAATTTCCGGCTGCTCCCGAATCAAGTAGAGCAGTAGCAAAGACAGGTTTGGGTTTAAGATCAAAGGCTAGGGTAATCGTGAAATCTTTAATTTTTGGAGACGGGTTCATAACTCCTAACTTGATGTCTCCAGGGTCAGTTAGGATTTGGCATTTCACGGTTTACGGGGGCAGGAGATCAGCAGGTGACCGGACTCTCCACAGTACAGACAGAGGTTCTTTTGCATTCTTCTCTGATGCTCTTCTTTGGAGAGGTGTGTATGATTCACCTGCATAGGCTCCTCTTCAGTAGGAGAAGGAATGGGTCGGGTAGAAATGGAGGGGGTAAATGACCTTTGCCGGTCAGTTCTGTTTTTTTCAGCCTGACGTTCCCAGAAGCGTAGGTCAATTTTGATACACAACGAAATCATGTTGTTCAGATTAGTAGGAAGCTCTCGAGTGACTAGATCATCCTTTAATCGGTCTGACAACCCATGCCAGAAGGCCGAGGTGAGGGCTTCCTCATTCCATTTGAGCTCTGATGCTAAAATTTGAAATTGCACGGCATATTGACTGACAGGACGGACCCCTTGTCTCAGTGTCATGATGTTTGATGATGCTGATACAGTACGCCCAGGTTCATCGAAAATCCTCCTGAAGGATGACACAAAGCCTGCGTAATTATCCAGCAGCGGATCTGAGCGCTCCCAGAGTGGGGAAGCCCATTCCAAGGCCTGGCCGGATAACAGAGAGACTATATAAGCCTCTTTAGTTCTTGCAGTTAGAAAGTTGTCAGGCTGCAGGGTAAAATGTATGTCACACTGATTTAGGAATCCTCGGCAGAGTTTAGGATTGCCGTCAAATTCACTTGGTAAAGGAAGATGTAAGCGGGGAGATGATCTGCCTCCTGTATTCCCAGATGCTGATGCGGATGTAGATGCTGGTACTTCAGGGGTAGAAAAGGAAGTTTGCAAACTATCCTGTCGCTTGGACATCTCTTGCAGAAATTGAGCCATCTGATGCTGCATGTTTCCCAAATTTCTAAACGACCAGAAATGCACCGGAACAAATCCACTCCTGACTCCTGATCCGTGGCCGGCTCCATGGGGCCAGTGCAATACTGTTATGTTCTGGGTTGTTTGTGGACCCGGGGTGGTAGCAGGAGTGATCACAGACGCAGATTTGAAAATAAAACTAGGATTTTTAATAAGTGCTTGAGTAGACATATAATGTGGCAGTAAATAAAAGTCCAGGAATATATAAATGTGCACAAGAGTTCTGTGGTGGGAGCAAAAGGGTTAATATCCAAGTAGAAACAATTAGAGCTGTCCAGGTGTGCAGGTAGTGAAACTGAAAATAATCAAGCCAGATTTGCAGGTAGTGAACTGAAAATAATCAAGCCAGGTTTGCAGGTAGTGAACTGAAGCACAGGATGTCAGCAGGCTCAGGCACTCAGGTATGGGCAAGGGTGATTGAGGAAGCGGGGTAGTCCAGTGGGAGCTAGGAGCTGACAGGCAGACTGGCAGACAGCGAATTCACAGGAACAGGAAAGCACAGAGAACTCCCTCTCAGCTAGGCAGAGATACACGTTGCACTGGCAAAGAAGGAAGGCACTGACCCTTCCTAAATACCCCATGGCATGCTGTTACTGGCCGGAGGGTACATGTGACTCACCAGGATTGGCCAGCCGCATCACATGGCCAGAAGGCAAGATGGCGGCGCCCATGCCAAACGGAATGGAGACGCCGCCAGGCCTCACCAGCGCAGAGTGACAACAAGGCCGCACAACAATGCGCGCAGCCAAAGCCCGCCACCAGACACCAGCTCCGCCACCAGACAGCCCGCGCCACAACGACCTCACAGGTAACACCCGCCTAGCGCCATGCTGAAATACCCTGGCCGTGACATAGCTGTTTTTATGCTTTTTTTCAAAAAAATACAGATCCAAAATACAAAACCCAGAACCCAAAACATGGAAGGGTGGTTTAGGCAAAACCAATCCAGATCCAAAACATGAAGAAAAATCCAGATCCAAAACACAAAACACAAAAAGTGGCCGGTGCACACCCCTAAATTATATATATATAATATTTTACAGATTTCTGGCCTATTTTATTTCCATTGAGACACACACACCACACATGTACACACATAATAGACATTAAATAAAAAGTTCCACAACTGTAACACACACATATAAAGCTTTTTCCCCATGCTATATTTCTCAGCGATCCACCTGGCAAATATTTCCTGTCAAAAGTCGCACTGTACTGACGTCCTCACAATGCAACTTCTCGGCCACATCACAGTGCATCTCACTGCTCCAAGCCAACCCCACCAAAGGAGGATGCAGACCGCCCCGTCCACCTCCACCCCAGCCCACTGTCCACTGGAGGACCACCTCTTTCCTTATATTATTAGGGGCCCCCATAAGTTTGTTGCCCAAGGGCCCCCACAAACCTTAATCCGGCCCTGACACACCTACATCTGTTTGCCATTACTCCAGGTTAATCTTTTCTGTGGATCCCTGCCTGTTTCATGATCCATCAGTGAGCTCAAGGGGTCTCTTGTAAATAGTGCTGGTACATCCATAACAGTTACCTACCCACAATGTAATAGAAGGAGTAAGTAATAGATGGTTTACAACAGTGAGATAGAGGCCCTCATTCAGAGGCAGTCGGAGGATGCAAGCGGTCGCTCAGAAACTGGGCGGCCGCTTGCATCCTGACCGGCCGCCTCTGTTTCGGTCGTTAGGCTGTGGGTTAACACCCACAGCTCTAACGACCGCTAGGGTGATGGCCGCGATGGTCATTGACCATTGCGACCATCGGGGATTACGACGAGACCATATTGTAGAGTCTCACTTGTCGTAAGCCCCGGAGAGCTTCTGGCTCTGTCAGAGCCGGAAGCTCTCCACTGACATCACTAGTGATGTCAGTGGGGCCTCCCCCAAACAGCAGGCGTTCCCATGGGAACGCCTCCGTTTGGGCTGCCACCCCCTCGGCCCGCCTTCCAAACGGGGCGAGCTGTCAATCACCATCGACAGCTCGCCCCCTTTGGAAAGAGACCCGCTACGACCGGCGCTGTCGGTCGTAGCTGGTCTCACGCATGCGCACGAAGGAGCCGGCTCCCTCGTGCGCATGATCACTAGCAAACATCGAGGCGGCCGTGCGGTCGTAGACCGTATGGCCGCCTCTAAATAAAGCCCAGAATCCCTATATCCTAGTAGTGGTGGTGAAGTAAGCCCAGTTAGGTTGCTCTAGGAAGAGTAACCTATACACAAATTGTGACTGCCTGGGTCATCCGGTAACAGCTTTATGTAAAGTCTGGAGTAAATCCAGCTAGAAAGTGCAATTAGGAATCTTTGCAAAACTATGTTGCAGAGCAAGTGAGGTCAATTTAAAATGTGCAGACAGACTGTATATAGGGCTGAGAGGAGTAGGGAATTCTAAGCAAACTCTAAAATTGAATATGTTAAAATAAAACTGCCCATTATTTGTTTGTTGTATGCAAAGGTAGTATGTATTTTAATAATTAAATAAATAAATAAATAATACACCCCTTTTATCGCAACATGCCTACAAGTCTCATCACAAACCAACAAGGAATTTTTTTCATGAACTATATGCATTATATTAGATCATGGGCGATGTGTCAGATAAATAAAATACAGTACATTTCATATTTGATTTTTTTAATATATACAGTATACTGTACATCTCTTTATCTGAAACAGAATAAGGAGAGTTAATATGTACTCTACATCTACTGCAATTTCTCAATCAGTTCTATGTCAGCCTGGGGTCAACTTTGCTCATAAACTGAAGACAAATATTTTTCTTTCTACCAGCAGAATCCTAATTTTCTTCACCAACCTGTGTCAGTTAGAGTATTACATAATATTAAATATTAATTAACATTGTCTGATAACTGTAAAGTGCAAAGAATTCTGTAATGGATATTAATCTGTTCATATACAATTAAAGAGGGATTGCATGGTACATGAATGTTTGTTTAATTACCTCCATCATACAGTATTAATATTTATAACTTCTTGGTATCTGCATTGTACATTTGAGACCGTCTAGGAGAAAATAGGGATCTTTATCAAATGCAGCAAATTTCTGGCTTTTAACCTTTTCCTTAACCTCTAACACAGTGGTTCTCAAAGTCAGTCCTCAGGACCCCACACAGTTCACATTTTACAGGTCACCCAGCAGGTGCACAGGTGTATTGATTACTCACTGATACATTTTAAAGGTTCCACAGGTGGAGCTATATATTTCTCTCGTGATTCTGTGAGGAGACCTGGAAAACATGCACCCTTTGGGGTCCTGAGGACCGAGTTTGAGAACCTGTGCTCTAACATATACAATATACAGTGCTATATATGTTACAGTTAAAAATCAATACCAGTGAAAACCTGTAATGGGCATTGGGGGGTGGATAGTGTTTCCTAACTGCTACTATGATTCAACTGGGATGGAGGGGGAGTATATGCAGTGTATTTTGTATTTCCTCAACTATATATATATATATATATATATATATATATATATACTAATGCTGCTCCTCACCTCTATGGGGGGAATTCAGGAGAGCTGCATGCCGGTGGTCACTAGATGGCGCTCCGATCGAACAAATCAATGGTTGCTTACTTTGGGCGTACGCGTCCGTCGGTGCTGACATTTCTACTCGCAACCCCCTGAACTGGCGAGCAGAAATGATTGAAAAGTGACCTAATTGTGCGCGACAATGTCCCATAATTTTGATGTGCTGATAACTATTAGTAACAATTAAAAGAACATTATACACAAACCTTATTCATTTCAGTACTTGCTAGCTTTGGCTGATTTTCAGTTTTAACTGTAACATATATAGATACTGGCCGACTTTCCTGGGACCTGAGAAAGGCTCATGATTTTTCAGGTAGACCCTTGCACCCCTGGAAGAGTAGGCACTCCTCCCAAATTCCAGTGACTCACCAATTCCACCTAGCTTCATTCTACCATGTATCCCCCTCCCAACTCACAACACATGGGGTAAGCAACTTGGGATAAGGCATTTTCTCTTTCATCCACTAGGGGACACTGGAGTCGCAGTACAGTGGGGTATAGAAGTGGGTTAGCCGGGAGCTGGCACTTTAATAAATTTGTAAGGTAGCCAGCTCCTCCCCCTCCATACCCCCCAACAGGTCAGTCTAAATTTTGTGCCCAGGGAGCTGGACACTCCTTCTGGGCTCTCAAAGAGAATCCTCTACATCAACTACGCACTGAGGATCAGACAGGCAGCTCACTGCCCCTGCCAGTCTGCTGCGATGGAGCTGCCGGGGAGACCCCACCACAGCTGCTTGCGGCTCATGCTGGAGTCTTCTGCTCCAGAGACCACAGTCTCTGGGGAGACCAAGACGTGCTGCGTGCCGTGCTTGACGCAGTCTCCCACCAGCAACGCCTGCCACCGGCAGCATTGGCAGGACAAGGTTAGTGTTCTCCTGGCTCCCTGAGAAGCAGGAGAGCCAGGACAATGGCGGGCATGAGAAGGAAGCAGCCCACTCAGTGCGGAAGACGGCTGTCATAGCGGGGGGGCGGAGCCTAATATTCAATTCTGCACCTGCCTCCCAGCAGCTCCAGCACTCCCAGAAAGAGGCTGGTGGACATTTTTTAGCATAAGAAGCTGCTGCTGAATGGAGACTGACCTGCCTGCCTGGTCTGTGAGGCACAGTGGGGTCAGGCTAGCTGTTTTACTTGTATGTACAGTTAATTTTATACACAATGATGTTGTGTGTAACAGTACTGGTCATAGTATCAGCGCTAGTGAGGTAAAAGCATATCTCCCTCTATGCCCTTATCTCTCCTTTTCTATACAGTCTCTGTGTCTGTCTCACTGTGTCTGTCTCACTGGATTTCACCTTGTGAGTGTGTGTGTGGACCATGGGATTACAATGGCCCTGATTCAGACCAACTCGCGAGCGGCTGTCCGCTCGCAAATGGGTCGATGGTCTGCACTGTGCATGCGCACGACGGAGGGAGCTCCGTTGTGTGCATGCGCGAGACGCGACGAGCGAAGGACTTTCCTTCGCTCGTAGTGTCTGATCAAAGGGGGCGTGCTGTTGATGTTGATAGACAGCACGCCCCCTTTGGTGGGCGCGCCGGGGGCGTGCCTGCCAGATGGAGGCATTCCCAAGGGAACGCCTACCGTCAGAAGCCGGCCCCACTGACATCACTAGTGATGTCAGTGGGAGTGATTTTGGCTCTGATAGAGCCTAAATCACTCCTGGCCTTGCGGTTGAGAAACTCAACCGCAGGCTTCTGCTCGCAGTGGCGATGGTTGCGATGGTCAGGCCATCGCGACCATCATCCTGCACGCTCGTATAGGCTGTGGGTGGTGACCCACAGCTATACGAGCGTCCAGGAGGATGCTCCATATTTATGGGGGTGGGCCCTGATTCAGAGTGAGCACTCTGGTCAGAGCGTCTGGCTCTGAATCAGGGCCTTAGACCGTTTCCCAGAATTGGTAGCTATGCTTAGGATGTATTGAACAATGTCCGAGATCACATCAGTCTGGTGCTTTCCTGAGTGAAAAAGGTAAAATATAACGAATGTTTAAAATTATGGCAACTTGAAGGGGATGTGTGGCTTAAAGGTGTGCAAGCGATGCAAACTAGCATCACGAGCACGTTACCAGAAAGTACACCTGCAGCGCCAAATTGCAATGCGTGCGAACCGCGAAACTCAACCGCAGGCTTCTGCACGCAGTGGCGATGGTCGCGATGGTCAAGACCATCGTGACCATCATCCTGCACGCTCGTATATGCTGTGGGTGGTGACCCACAGCTATACGAGCGTCCTGGAGGACGCTCCATATTTATGGAGGTGGGCCCTGATTCAGAGCGAGCGCTCTGGTCAGAGCGTCCGGCTCTGAATCAGGGCCAATGTCTTCTAAGGGATCAAAAGCTGCACAGAAATCTTTCTCCTGCAAAAATTGTGCAGATAAATTTACACAGGAACAGTCAAATACTTCCCTACTGTGTGATAAGTGTGTTTCAGAGTCGCAGACTACTGTCTCACAGCTGCAGCCTATCTGGACTGATCAATTTGCATCAATCATGTCTCATCTGTCTGCATAACTGGAAGTTTCTCGCAGAGACAGAGAGGTGGCCAGAACTCAGAGATCTGCTATCTCAGAACCAGACTGGGCTCATTCATTAGCCAGATCTGTAGAGGGACTCACAAGAGTTATGTCGGGGCAGGTACCCCCTGCAGCCCTGTCATCTAAGGTCCCTACGAAGAGACTGATTCCTAATCCCCCTAGGTTGGATGAATCTGAGGAAGAGGACATACAGGAGATTGAGGAAGGTGAGGTCCAGGAACCAGAGGAACAAATTCCTCAGGTGCCGGAACCTGTATCTCAGGGCGTAGAGCGCTGTTTGTGGCAGTACGCCAGGTATTACATGTTGAAGAGATAGATACAGTGGTGGTTAGGTAGTTTATCTTTAATAAAAGACAGAGACAGGCCGTCACTTTTCCAGCATCTGAGGAATTGGATGAGATCCTAACCTCGCCATGGAAACATCCAGATAAAAACTTTCAGATATCACGTAAACTTTTATCTTATTACCCATTTCCGCCAGAAAGCAGGAAATCATGTGCGGTACTCCCTGTACCAGGAGCAGTCTCCCTAAAAGAATCCTCTGACAGAAAGTTGGAAAACACCTTTAAAATCTTATTATGCAGTAGCAGGTGCGTCCCTTCGTCCCGCGCTAGTCAGCTGTTGGGTCAACAAGGCTGTAGAAGCATTGGCTACACAGCTTTCAGAGGGCCTTAAGACAGGAGTCCAAGTGGACAAGCTGATTCAGTTGGCAGATCAGATTGCAGAATCAGCCTCTTTTCTATGGGAAGCTGCAAAGGACATATGTAACCTTTCCGCTAGATCCTCGGCCTTGGCTATCTCAGCGAGAAGAGCTCTTTGGCTATGACAGTGGCAGGCTGATGCCGAGTCTAAGAGAGCAGTGGAGGCTCTCCCTTTCACAGGAGATGTCCTGTTTGGTTCCAAATTAGATAAGTGGATATCACACGCCACAGGTGGTAAGTCCACTTATCTGCCTTCAGTGGCTCCTCCTCCTAGGAAACCAGGATGGATATGAACAGCGATAGGAAACCTATTGGTATATTATGAACCAATTACAATAAACAAATCTGTATATGGAGTGCCTGCTATCTCCAGGGGTTCCAGAGGCCGAGGAAGAGTCACTGCATCCTCGTCCCAACAGGACAAACCTGTGGTTAAACCTTCAGCATGATGCTCTACCTTCTCACTTGGGGGATCCCAAGGTAGGAGGTTGACTGCAGAACTTCAAAGAAAAAAAGGAACAACAAACGGGGCACTATACAGCTAAAGAAGACAGTGTTCTCGGTGTAATGGGAACAAATAAAAATTCTTCTTGAAGAAACGGCAGGAGGCGAGAAACGCGGCAAGCTGTTTACCCTCCACCTGTTGCACAGCTGACCCTTCTGTGAGCTCACTCCCTCCGCACCGACCTCTGCCTGGCATCTCCGGCTCATTCTGTTTAGGTACAGCTGTACTCCGAAGGGGCCCCGACTGACACATGCAGTCACGAGTGCACTCGTCAAGGACTTCACACAGATGGACCTGAGTTGTGGTCACCTTTCCACCGGAGTTTGGAGGTACCTAGTGACCTAACCAGTGGCACATGGCTGTTGATTCAGCATGTCCAGTCACTTGGTCACACACTGCACGCTGATCCTGTTATTCACGGTAGATCCCAGTGCTGGGGCTATTATCAATTTACTATAAAGGAGTTTACCAGCAGTGCAAATTTATTAGGAGCGGTGCTCATTTGGGATTATTTATATCCTGCAAATCACACATTATCAAAACTATGCCTTGTGATTGAGACTTGACACAAATTTTCTTCTGGCTGCTTGTATGGTATGCAAATGAATCTATTCAGTTACTGATTTATCACACTTTACAAGACGGGAGGATTTCTTTCATTCATCCCACCTATTAAGGACATTATTGTTACAGACCGACAACACTGTTGCACTATCTTGGAGTTTGGATACTCAGTTACCATCTATGGCAGTTTTCAGAATAAGGCTCTAAGAATCATCCTAGGATCATTGATCCATAATTAGTGCCACCAAGTCTCATTCCACTTTTATACAATTTCATGTTTTATGTCTATTCATTTTTATGTCATTGTGTTATATATGTCATTTCAGATTATGCCTTTATAATTAAATTTTTTTGATTTTTCTTTCTTGTATTTGGGCTATTTTTAATGTCTATAAAGTTTATTTTATTCTGTGACCTTCTATTCTCCATTTTTCATTTATCTTTTCCCTAGGATATTATATATCAGTTACACACTTAGGCCTCGAGAGATAGCGCACCTATCCTATTGTATTTGTTAGAACTTCAAAGAAGAATGGATCCAGTATTGCCAGGATGCCTGGGTTCGGGACATCATTACCCAGGGGTTGAAGTTGGATTTCAGAATCCAACCTCCTCCTCACTTTTTCACAACAAGATTACAACTGTCAACAGAAAAACGGGTTGTGATTCAGGGGGCAATAGACAGGCTTCTGTTGTCTAGAGTGGTAGTGAATTTTCCGAACCATCAGCAGGGTCAGGGTTTTTACTGCAGCTTGTTTGTGGTTCCAAAACCAGATGGGTCGGTGAGACCCACCATTCTGAACTTGAAGGATCTCAATCCTTATCTGCATGCTTTCAAGTTCAAAATGGAGTCCCTGCAGTCGGTCATTGCTGGCCTCGAGGCGAAAGAGTTTCTTGTATCCTTAGACATAAATGATGCCTACCTTCACATTCCCATCTTGCCTCCGTATCAGGCATTCCTTCGATTTGCATTGAAAGACTATCATTTTCAATTTCAGGCCTTACCTTTCGGTCTTTCCTCAGCACCAAGAGTTTTTACGAAAGTCATTGCTGTGATGATGGCCCTGCTTCGGATGCAGGGTGTGACCATCTTTCCGTATTTGGACGATCTTCTTATCAAGGCACCATCGATAATATAATTGTTACAAGACATACAGCTAACTCAGAGTCTGCTTTTACAACACGGTTGGATCCTCAATTTCCAAAAGTCATGTCTACAAGCTACACAGCGCCTGCTATTCTTGGGGATGACTTTGGACACGGTGGAACAGAAAGTGTTCTTTCCTCAGGACAAGGTATCCTCCAATCAGCACATGGTGTGGTTGATACTGCATCATTGACGAGTATCAGTACATCTGTGTAGACGATTACTAGGGAAAATGGTGGTGATCTTCGAGTCCATCCAGTATGGGAGATTTCATGCCCAGCCATTTGAATTGGATATACTTTCCCAGTGGTCAGGGTGCCATCTCTTTCTTCACAAGCAAGTGATACTGTCCCCTAGGACTCGAACATCTCTCCTTTGGTGGCTGAATTCCTCTCACATATTAGCAGGAAAGCATTTCGCAGTGTGGGATTGGATTCTCCTCACCATGGATGCAAGTCTGAGAGGATGGGGGGCAGTGTCTCTGGGAAGACACTTCCAGAGCCGTTGGACTCAGCAGGAGGCAGTACTACCCATAAACATCCTGGGCAGTGTTCTATGCTCTTCAGCTTGCACAGCCTCTGTTGCAGGGTCAAGCAATCAGAGTGCAGTCAGACAATGCCACAACTGTGGCATATATAAACAAACAGGGCGGTACCAAGAGTCGGGCCACCATTCTGCAGCGGCGATATCAGCAATCTTCATCCCAGGGGTAGAAAATTGGGAGGCAGACTACCTCAGTCGACAGGACATTCATCCGGGGGAATGGACGCTCAAGACACAGGTCTTTCAGCAGCTGATTTTTTTTGGGGGTCAAACTGATGCGGATCTCTTGGCACTGAGGTTGAACCATCAATTACCGCTGTAGGGCCCATGAACAAGTGATCCTTATGTAGTTGTCATGGATGCACTGACAGCGCCTTAGCAGTTTCACTACGTGTACCTGTTTCCTCCAATTCCACTTCTTCCTCATCTGCTTCAAAGACTCAAAAGTGAAAGAGCCAAGGTGTTGTTGGTGGCTCCAGATTGGCCCAGGTTAGCATGGTACTCAAGCCTACGGCATCTGTTGATAGACGATCCATGGACTCCTACTCTGCAGGACGATCTCCTTCAACATGGTCCGTTTATTTATCAGGACTTAAAGCGGCTTCATTTGATGACTTGGCTGTTGAAAGGGCCATCCTAAGAAAGAAGGGGATTCCTTCCAGTGTGATTCCTACCATGATTAGGGCTCGGAAGGAAGTCACATCAAAACATTATTATCGTATCTGGAAGACATACGTATCTTGGTGTGAACGCCGCAGTTCACCTCTGTCTGATTTCAAGGTATCCCGTCTTCTTCTGTTTCTGCAGATCGGTTTATCAGCATGCCTTCATCTAGGCTCTTTGAAGGTTCAGGTGTCGGCACTGTCCATTTTCTTTTAGAGAAAATTATCATTATTGCCAGATGTCCAGACATTCCTACAGGGAGTAATCAGAATACAGCCTCCATTTGTACCTCCTACGGCCCCATGGGATTTGGACTTGGTCCTTTCGTTCCTCCAGTCTGCTCTGTTTGAGCTGCTACAGATGGTGGAGATTAAGTTTTTAACATGGAAGGTGGTTCTTCTTTTGGCGCTCACCTCATCTAAATGTGTGTCGGAGCTTGGTGCTTTATCCTGTCACCCGCCTTACCTCGTTTTCCATGAGGATAGGGCGGAACTTCGTACCCAGATGTCTTTTCTTTGTAAGGTGGTGTCTGCATTTAACATAAAAAAACAATTGTGGTTCCAGTGTTCAGGGACGAATCTCAGGGCTCCAAATCTCTAGATGTTGTTAGAGCTCTTAGGATGTATGTTGAAAGGACAGCAACTATCTGGAAGTCGGATGTGCTTTTTGTCCATGTTGAAATGGCAAGGCCAGGATGGCCAGTTTCAAAACAAACTATTTCTTGTTGGATTCGTCTGACAATCAGACAGGCTTATTATGGCGCATTCAACGTGCTCGGTGAGACCTTCATTGGTGGCTGCCCATGGCGTATCTTTGACTAATCTCTGTCGAGCGGCCACCTGCTCAGGCAGGCATACTTTTGTTAAGTTTTACTGCTTTGACACTTTTGCGGCCTCTGCTTAGCAGTATGGCCATGCTGTTTTGCAGGGTTCTCAGCGGTCTCCCGCCCAGGATGGGAGCTCTGGGACGTCCCCACTAAATTGAGACTACAGTGTCCAATAGTGGATGAAGGAGAAATCAGGATTTTTGTTACTTACCGATAAATCCCTTTCTCCGATTCCACAGGGGACACTGGATGCCCACCACGGTGCTGTTACTCCTGCTTAAGTTTATTGTTACAGGTTCAGACAATTTGTTTATCTCCATGGTCTACTTGGAATGTTTTGTTACTTTTATAAACCCATTTCTGGTTTGTTCATGTACAGTATGTGTAGTTTCTCTTCTCCTTTCTCCTTAAATTCCAGTTTGCCTCAGCTTGGGCACAGCTTTTTTTAGACTGACCTGTTGGGGGATATAGAGGGGGAGGAGCTAGCTTACAAATTTAATAAAGTGCCAACTATCAGCTAACCCACTTCTATACCCCACTGTACTGAGGGGGTCATTCAGACCCGCTCGCAAGCGCAGGACGTTCGCAAGCGGGTCGATGTTGCCCCACTGTGCATGCGAATGACAGAGAAAGCTCCGTCGTGTGCATGCGTGAGACACAGATAGCGACGGGCTCTCCGTCGCTCCGGGTCTCACACCAAAGGGGGCGTGCTGTCGATGTTGATTGACAGCATGCCCCCTTTGGTGGGCGTGCAGGGGGCATGGCTGCCAGATGGTGGCGTTCCCATGGGAACACCTACCATCTGAAACCGGCCCCACTGATAAAGCCAAAATCACTAAATAGAGCTCTTATAGAGCCAAAATCACTCCAGGGCTTGCGGCAGCGAGACCCTACCGCAGGGTCTCCATCTCAAGCCCGATGGTCGCGATGGTCTTGACCATCGTGACCATCATCATGGACGCTCGCTATAGCTGTGGGTGGTCACCCACAGCTATGCGAGCGTCTAGGAGAATGCTCCATTTTTATGGAGGACGGCCCTGATTCAGAGCAAGCGCTCTGGTCAGAGCGTTCGGTTCTGAATCAGGCCCTGAGACTCCAGTGTCCCCTGTGGAATTGGAGAAAAGGATTTATTGGTAAGTAACCAAAATCCTGATTTCATGGTGGAGTCCCTCTTCACTTTTCTCATTACCACATTCAAGGACATCAACCAGACTCTTACTAGCAAGTCACGGCTAGTAAAAGCACTGCCCTTTTAAATGTTGGGCAGAAACATGAACAGAAGTGTCAGGTTTTACAACCCAACACTTTGTAAATAAATCCCCAAGACATTGCTGTCAGGAGCAGACTTTTTCAAAGAATCTCACAGCAGAAGTTCATATTTCAGATACAATACAGCTTCCTAACTTCTTTGAATAAAAAAGTTTCTATTGGCTTCCCAAATCCTTAAAATTTAGCAGCAGGTTTGAACTAAGGGCCTGATTCAGACCAGGTCGCAAGGCTGCATTCGCATGCCAAAGTATGTAAATCCTGCGATCGCTAGCAAGACATTAGCACGTCCACTATGTTTTGCTGTGCAATCGTGGTATGACATTAGATGCCCACCAGCCTGACACAAGATGCCCACTTTCCCTTAGTAACTTACATCATCTCCAGGTAGTGCATGAAACAATCTGCAACATGGGCAGACATCGGACCCATACGCAACACTTGTGGCTGACCGTACCCTACCGCAAGCACTGCGAGTGCTGCTGTGTTTAATTCAGCCATGTGACACGTATACTGACGATGCATCTTAATTATGAACGCCCCTTAAATGGCATTCCGATGCACAGACATGCCTGCGTTTGCACCACCACACCCCTGTTACCATCAACTACCCCCTGTCCCCACCCACAAACAGCATGTCCTGTCACTCATGCTTGTGGAATGTCCGTGTACTGGGTGCGATCGTTTCCCGATCGCAGTGATGCACACTGCTTCTTGTATGCATGCCAGATTTTAAACATCGGCAGGCTGTGTGCTAACGCAGCTTTGCAACCGGGTCTGAATCAGGCCCTCGTTGTCTTCTTTATCCAGTACTCCATATTCCTCATCAGACATCATCTTAGGCTTTGAGAATTCAAAGCAACTTTCTGAAAGTTTGTCATTACCTTTCAAAAAAGTCTTCTCCCTTGTAGCCAAAGTTCAAGTAACAAACCTTGTATTTCTCTGCAATAACCAATTTACTCACAACTGCTGGCTTTTTCTTCCTTTTGTGGAATTATCACCTTCCATCTTATGGAATCAGTATGTAATGCCGGCAGTCAGGATGCCTCCTGTCAAAATACTGACAGCGACATCCCGATGGTTGGTATCCTAACAGGTGTCGGGTAAGTATACTTACCCTTACCCCTTCTCTCGCTAACGCTAACCCTCTTGTCATGTAGTTGAACCCTAACCCTCCCCACCCAGAAAATTAACCCTAACCCTCCCCGCTAGTGCCTAAACCTGCGTCTCCCCTCTTCGTTCCTAATTCTAACCCTCTCCCCTTAGTGCCTAAACCTAACTCCCCCCAGTTAACCCTAACCCCCCCTAGAGGTGCCTTACCATAACCCCCCCAAACCTAAGACTAACCCCGTTGTGGTACCTAAACTTAAGACTCCCCCCCTTCCCCTGTGGCTAACAGCTAAGATGCCATGGACTTACCTGGCTCGGGCTGGAGTCTGTCTGTTTTCCGGTGTAGGTATTAAGATACAGTAGGCGTAGGTATTTCGATGCCTATCTTAAGTCCTGTGTCAGACTTTCAGCATCGGGATTCAGACTGATGACATGCCAACCGCCAGTCTGATTACTACATCTCCATCTTATTACTGCTGCTTATATTCTTAAATGGAGGGTGCTCTTCTTTAGATTTGGAGCTTTCAATCTCTGTAGTGTGAGACTCATTAAATCCATTTCCGCACAAACCAATTTGGCTGTATTTCAAGTTTCAACTTGGTTGCATAAAGTCACTGGCTCATTTACAGGAGGACAACTCTCCACAACTCTTCCCACTTAGGGCCTGATTCAGACCCACTCACGAGCGCTATGCGCTCGCAAGTGGGTCGATGGTGGCCCAGTGCGCAAGACCTGGATAGCGACAGGCAAACCGTCGCTCCGGGTCTCATACCAAAGGGGGCGTGCTGTCGATGTTGAGTGACAGCACGCCCCCTTTTGTGGGTGGGCCGGGGGCGTGGCTGCCCAGGCTGAGGCATTCCTATGGGAACGCATACTGTCTGGGGCCGGCCCCTCTGACATCACAAGTGATGTAAGTGGGAGTGCTTTCAGCTCTGTTAGAACCGAAAGCACTCTTGGGCTTGCAGCAACGAGACCCTACCACAAGGGTCTCATCGCAAGCCCGATGGTTGCGATGGTCTTGACCATCGCGACCATCATCATGGCCGCTCGCTATAGCTGTGGGTGGTCACCCACAGTTATGCGAGTGGCCTGGAGGCCATTCTGAAAAACCAGAGGCCCGGCCCTGATTCAGAGCGAGCGCTCTATCAGAGCATCCGGCTCTGAATCAGGCCCTTAATATAAACTTCCTGCAAGTTTTTGCTTTCAGCTGCAAAACTATTTGACTTTGTCATATCCATATCATTCTGGTAACATTGCAAAATTAGAGTCTTATCACTGGAAGCAATAAATGTTTTTGTAGTCTTCTGTATGTCTTGTACATTTACTTTATTTGACAGAATATCACTTTTTGTATTTGTTAATGCCATATAACCAACATTAGGTACATCTTTATCCACAGGCACTTTAAGAGAGGAAGGGGCCCATGTGCAGGCTCTGATAGGGCCTCTCTAGCAGTGCAGTAGACTTTGGCATTGTGCCAAAGACTTCTGCGCATGCGCAGGTCTCCGGGAACATGGCGTCCATGCCACATTCCCATGAATCACCGGAAAATGGCCACAGTGGCCATTTTCCCGGTGATTTCTGCAGCACTGAAGCTGGGCCAAAGGAGAGGTAAGTATATGTAATTGGATGCAGGGTGTGCAGTGTGTGGGCCTCCCTGAACCCAGAGGCCAGAGTGCACCGCACACCTTGTAGCCATTAAAGAAAATACTCCCCTGGCTTTATCATCAGAAACTATAGTGTCAAAGCCAGATAATTGGCTGAGACAGGATAAGTTAAAAATTGGATTGGAGCGACGCCATATTGTGAATGGCGACAAGACTCCATTTTGAAAATGAGATCTGCATGATGCCATTTTGCGAATGGCCGCCCTGGCGCCATTTTAGCGAAACTCACACTTAAGTACATACGGCGATGCTATTATTAGCATCGTGCGATCTCATATCTCATATACACATTAAATACGTACAGTTGCGCTGTTAACACCATACGCACATTAGCGAATGCATAATACCCCGCGTACGAACGCTGTTTATTAGTTTTGTGCGTACGCATCTTCCCCAAGTTAAATGTCCTTACTACATAAATACAGATAGTCACTTACCATGGAGAACTCTAACTAGCGTCCTTTCCCAAACCCCTAACACTTACACACCGCACACCTACATAAAAGGTTCCAAAGCTTCAAAGTGTAATATTCAAGGTTTATTAATTTATTACTAATGTTGTGAAATAAAGACTATTTGGTATCTAAGGTTTAGTACATGATAAGCGGACCATGTTTGGTGTTGTACTGATCTACTATGCCTCAACAGGTTTCCGGTGTCATCGGTGAGAAGATCGCAACATGCGTCTGCAACTTATGGACTGTAGAGAGTTAAAACACTAAAATGTACTATGTAATATTAGTAGCTTAGATTTGCCTGCAGCGGGAAATAGGAGACAAAAGGCTTTTGGAGGCTGACCTGTGTCCATTTGAATTGACCTGTTAACTGTCCTGTAACAGAAGCATCGTGACGGAGAACCAATGGAATCATGCCAAACTTGCCTATTGTATTGCCTATCCCTGTAAAAGTATAAATGTGCAATCTCTGACACCAATCGGGAGTCTTCTTGCTGATGCTGTTGACGGAGGTTTCTTGCTGATGCCGGTATCTGGTCCCAGAATGCGTGCGTATGTAACAACTGTTCCTTGGTCTGTATGATTTATTTGTGCTAAATTGTCTTTAGATCACAGCATGTAACCTACTGTTTTTATGTTGAATAATAACCTATTGTGCATTGGAAACACATTCAAAGTCTGAAGGCATTTATTTACTGTATGACTCATTACGCTAATTGCGATAATTTTAGAAGGTATAGGCAGGATCGTATAAAGGTGTAGAAGGTATAGGCAGGATTGTAACACTCGGTATCGAACTCTCATCAAAAGGGTGGAGGCGCCTAGCAGGAGAACGCATTGTGCATTCGGAATCTGATACTACTGTTGTTGCTGAGAGTATGCTACCTGTTACTGTGACTTTAAGAGCGCTGATTGAGAATCCAGGGATGAGTGAGGAAAAAATTTGTTTTCCTTTGTCGATAGGTTTTTTTGAATGTATTTTGTTTTGTGTGTTAAAAAGGGGAAGTCACAATATTGCGTACACAGCTGAGGTGCATTATTGCGTACGCAGCTAAGCCACAATAGAGCGTAAGAGTCATAATATGGTTGTTTACTAGTTGCATTATTGTGTATGCGACTAGTCGCATAATAGCGTATACGTATTTCCGGTCTTGCTGCCACGTGTTTTAAACAAAGCCGTTGAGATTACATTATCAATTGTTGCCAATAACTGGGTTAACGTGTATTTTTCTGTGCAGGAAAAAAAGTGTAACAGTGAGTATTTGTTTAAGGTGTAACACAGTTCCTAAATGTTAAGGGTCTCGTAGGACCCTTAAGTACTAGGCGTAACGAGCAGCCTAGTGACTCGGCAGCAGCTTACCATTTACTTTACACAAGGCAGGTGTATGGGTTGTTATTTTTGTTAGGGTTAGGCTTTCAGTGTGATTACAGTATTCAGCAATCGGTTAGGCTTATTTGAGCACTGCAATTGAACCGCATAATTTTGGCTAAATTGTGATTGTGAACTGATGAGAGGGTGGACGAAATCAACTGGAAAACAAAGGGTATTTATTGCCCCCTTGCGGTTGAAAGGTAGTCAAAAAGGGATTTCTACATGGAAGCAGCTTTTCTTCAATAGGTGAGTGGAGGTGTCTAGAGGTCCTCCATAGGGTTTGTTGATACACCCTTTTTCAAAGATGTCCCCAGGTAAGTGAAAGTATCTTTACTGTCTATCACCATTTTAAATCTTTATTGAAAAATGTAGGGGTTGTCCCAGGATGGGAGCCACGCAAACAGTAGAGATGTTAGACAATGATATGCTTCTAATGGAAGAGCTGATTGGATCGCAAGCCATCGTGACCATCGGGCTTGTGACGAGACCCTGCGGTAGGGTCTCGCTGCCGCAAGGCCTGGAGTGCCTTTGGCTCTGTCAGAGCCAAAAGCACTCCCACTGACATCACTAGTGATGTCAGTGGGGCCGGCCCCAGACGGTAGGCATTCCCATGGGAAGGTCTCTGTCTGGGCAGCCAAGCCCCCGGCACGCCCACCAAAGGGGGCGTGCTGTCACTCAACATCAACAGCATGCCCCCTTTGGTGCGAGACCCATAACGATGGCTTGGTCATCGTTATTCGGGTCTCGCACATGCGTACGACGGAGCCGGCTCCCTCGTGCGCATGCGCACTTGGGCAACATCGACCCGCTTGAGAGCGCTCGGCGCTCTTGAGCGGGTCTGAATCAGGCCCTAAGTACGGTGCTTATGCAATTAGGTACTGTGATGTATGGTTTAAAATTACAATAAAGAGGCTGTCCGCTCGCAAGTGGGTCGATGGTGTGCACTGCGCATGCGCACGACGGAGGGAGCTCCGTTGTGCGCATGCGCGAGACGCGACGAGCGAAGGACTTTCCTTTGCTCGTTGTGTCTGATCAAAGGGGGCGTGCTGTCGATGTTGATTGACAGCACGCCCCCTTTGGTGGGCGTGCCAGGGGCGTGCCTGCCAGATGGAGGCGTTCCCAAGGGAACGCCTACCGTCAGAAGCCGGCCCCACTTACATCACTAGTGATGTCAGTGGGAGTGATTTTGGCTCTGATAGAGCCTAAATCACTCCTGGCCTTGCGGTTGAGAAACTCAACCGCAGGCTTCTGCTCGCAGTGGCGATGGTTGCGATGGTCAGGCCATCGCGACCATCATCCTGCACGCTCGTATAGGCTGTGGGTGGTGACCCACAGCTATACGAGCGTCCAGGAGGATGCTCCATATTTATGGGGGTGGGCCCTGATTCAGAGTGAGCACTCTGGTCAGAGCGTCTGGCTCTGAATCAGGGCCTTAGACCGTTTCCCAGAATTGGTAGCTATGCTTAGGATGTATTGAACAATGTCCGAGATCACATCAGTCTGGTGCTTTCCTGAGTGAAAAAGGTAAAATATAACGAATGTTTAAAATTATGGCAACTTGAAGGGGATGTGTGGCTTAAAGGTGTGCAAGCGATGCAAACTAGCATCACGAGCACGTTACCAGAAAGTACACCTGCAGCGCCAAATTGCAATGCGTACGAACCGCGAAATGGTGCACACGTGCAGAAAGGTAGCATTGTGGAAGGTATTGCCAGTACCCCGCTGCCCTATGCTGATGGGGGTGCAGGTACAGTTGTTGAAAAACCCATAAAAATGTACCCTCTCTAAAGTAACCATATGGAAAATGTTTATGATGTGGATGATGAGCCTATTGTTATGTCTGCCATTTCCCATGCTGTACACATGTTAGATGCGCCACCACGGCAATCACAAGTGGTGCCGCCATCTCCATCAGTGGTAGTACAGGAAGTGTTAACATCCACTGCATCTGCAGTGGAAGTTGTGAACTCTATACATTGCAGTAACAGACTAAACCCCCAGCCAGGTAATAAGGTCAAAAGTAGCAGCGTGGCCGGTCTGCATCCCATAAGGACAATAACTGTTCCGAATGGGAATGTGGATACGAACGGTGTAGTGCCCACAAGGGACGTAGCAATGCATTGTCCTTGGACAAGAGCAGAGCTAAATTCCATAATGAATGATTTCCCCGATCCCAAAAAGGAATTAGCCAAATGTCAAAGATTTTTGAAAAATTTGGGTAGTTCTCATGAGCCAACCAATAAAGATTAGCCAGTGGTGTTAAGGGCCTGTCTTCCACGCAATACCGATGTGACAAAATTTATCACAGATTGTGTATTGGATGGAGATGTTCCCTTAACAGACGAAATTAACCAAGGTAACATCTCCCGCATTGTAACTCAGTTAGGTGTATATTTACCAGTAGTAGCTATCTGGAGCAAAATTTTCACCATAAAACAAAAAGAGAGCGAATCTGCAGAAGATTATTGTAACCGGGCTCTGCAGGCTATCACCCAGTACACTGGGTTAGAAGATATTCATGATAGCACTCACCACAGGGGAATGATTGTAACTGTACTCACGGATGGTCTTAAAGAGAACCTAAAGACCCAGGTTCAGACCTCACAGCCTGGCTGGAGGGGAGTCACTGTAGACACCCTCATAGAATCCGCAATTGAACATGACAAGAACATCTCTAAAAAGAGAGAGACCCAGAGTGAGAAACTAATGGCTGTTAGTATCCAAGCTCTAGAAGGAATGACTGTAACATCACAGCCAGCAGACACACCTAAACCTGCACCTGAACAGTTACACCTCCTCACTAATCCTACACTCCCGCAAACACAGCCCTACTCCACTTATCACACACAACCACAATTCCCATACTATCCACAAACCCCATATCTCCCTCAATATCCATACCCATACCCACGACCTTTTCCTCCTGCTCAACCCACACAAAAATCCTTTCATCCACCCCACACACTAAAGTGTTTTAATTGCAACCAGCCAGGACATGTAAGTAAGAATTGTACGGCAAAGAGGGTAGGGCCCCCTAACCAGAGAGTACCTGGATATCCCCATAAGGGATATGCACAGAGACCAGCAAATGTCCAACAGGCACCAGCTCCAATTGTGGCCATTAATGCTTTATTGGAGAGTGGGAGCCAACGCTAGGGGTCAGGTCATAACTGTAGTCTACAGATAGTCAGGTTAACGGGAAGTACTAGGGAAGAACCGCAAATGATGGTTGATGTAGCTGGCACTAAATATCCTTTTCTTGTAGACACAGGGGCAACCAGGTCAGTGATAAAATCTCCCGTTAATTTACAGGTAACCAACGAGACAGTATCAGCAATGGGCGTGACGGGTAAAGTGCAACATTATTCGTTAACAAAATCCACAGAGGTCACTATCTGACCATTGCATACCAGGCATTCATTCCTCCTGGCTGCGGTGGCCCCTACTAACCTACTGGGAAGGGATTTGTTATGTAAAATGGGATGTGTCATATACTGTACCCCTGATGGTGTATTTTTAGATATCCCAGAGAGAGTTGCGCATGAGGTGAGGGATATGTTGGACACTCCCCAAAGGATAATGTATCACTCTACCGGTTTAAGTGAAAATCCATCTCAGGTAGATCAAATGTTATCCCAAATTCCAGATTCACTTTGGACTAAGGATGGACAGGACACAGGATTAATGGCAAACGTAAGTCCCGTAATGGTAAATTTAAAAAGCGGTAGGCAAGTTCCAAAAATTCCCCAGTACCCATTAAAACAGGAGGTATAATTAGGGGTTTACCCATAATTGAGCGATTGTTACAACAGGGAATTTTAGTTTGTACAGCTAGTGTAGCCAACAGTCTCATCTTTCTGGTAAAGAAGAGTGGTGGGTGGGGTTATAGGCTGGTACAAGACCTTAGAGGTATTAATAAGGTGGTAGAGAGCCAATTTCCCGTAGTGCCAAATCAAGCTGTCATTCTCATGTAGATCCCACCTAATGCAACCCATTTCACGGTCATTGACCTTTGTTCTGCTTTCTTCTCTGTGCCTCTTCATCCTGACTGTCAGTACCTATTCACTTTCACATACAGGGGTGTACAATATACATGGACACGATTGCCCCAGGGTTTCATAGACATCCCCAGTATATTTTCCCAGGCCTTACATGACTGTTTACAATCTTTTCAACCTGCCAATGGATATGTTCTAATACAATATGTGGACGATTTATTGTAATGTTCTGATTCGTTTATGTCATGTTTGAATGATACTAAACTTTTGTTGCTTCATCTCTCGCAAACAGGACACAAGGTTGCCAAGGACAAACTACAGCCATGCCAGTCCAGGGTTAAATATTTGGGACACTGCCTAACTCAGGGGTTACAACATCTAACAAATGACAGAATCCAGGCCATAAAGAACATGACACTGCCACAGAACCAACAGCAAATTCGTACCTTCTTGGGAATGTGTGGATACTGCAGAATGTGGATCCCAGGTCTATTTTGGCCTTGCCATTACAGGACTTAGGGCCAGATTCAGAGCCGGATGCTCTGACAGAGTGCTCGCTCTGAATCAGGGCCGGCCTTCTGTTTTTTTAGAGCGGCCTCCTGGCCGCTCGCATAGCTGTGGGTGACCACCCACAGCTATAGCGAGCAGCCAGGAATATGGTCGCAATGGTCAAGACCATACCACAAGACCCTTGTGGTAGGGTCTCTTTGTCGCAAGCCCCAGAGTGCTTTTGGCTCTAACAGAGCCGAAAGCACTCCTAGTGACATCAATTGTGATGTCAGTGGGACCGTTCCCATGGGAACACCTCCGTCTGGGCAGCCACACCCCTGGCCCGCCCACCATCGACAGCACACCCCCTTTGGTACGAGACCCAGAGCGACGGTTTGCCCATCGCTATCCGGGTCTCGTGCATGCACATGACAGAGCTGGCTCCGTCGTGTGCATGCGCACTGGGCCACCATTGACCAGCTTGCGAGCACATAGTGCTCGCGAGCGGGTCTGAATTAGGCCCTGAGTCTCTTCCTCAAAGCCCGACCATGTCATACACACAGAGGAATCAGAGCAGGCTTTCCTTAATCTTAAGGATAGTCTGACAAAAGCATCTGCATTGGGAATACCTGATTATGAATAACCTTTTGATTTGTATTGTACGGAAGCCAATGGTTGCGCAGCAGGTGTCCTCACACAAAAACATGGTGATGCCAGTAGGCCCGTAGAATACTACAGTGCACAATTGGACACTGTGGCAAGATCACTCCCAATGTGTTTAAGAAGTGTAGCAGCAACTGCTGTATTGGTCAGTAAGAGTGAGGATGTGGTACTAGGCCATAATATGATTGTCTATACTCCCCATGCTGTATCTGCTCTGCTGAACTCTGCCCAAACCAGACACGTCTCTTCAGCTAGAGAGATGGGAGCTGATGGCAGTGCTGAAGGAGTGGAGTCAAGAGGAGGAGTGCTATGCCAATCAGGGGAGTGTCTGACCAATCTTATTACTGTAATTGTTAAGAGATCTGCTATTTTGGATACTCGGGGACAGTGTGAAAGACTATCGTCTGAGGATTACTGTATGTGTGAGTTCTGTGGGTCCGTAATTGATGAGAGATGCATCCAACATTGTCATCCTAAGTATAATCAGTATTGCATTGGGTATCCTTTAGAGGATTATCACACCATGGTGGGCAAAATTTTGAACCAAACTGACTGTTGGGTGTGCTCTCACGTGCCCCAAGGACAGCATAATGTAGGATTGGTGCCATTCCCATTAAATATCTCTGAAATTATAGAATCACAAAGAGGTCATGCACTAGATGGAAAATTTCTTAAGTCCAAACCACCCCATTTTAAAACTCCACCAGTACCAAGTAGATAAAGCACTTTTATGTTTAAACATCAACAACTCTAAAGACCCAGGAAGTTGGGAGGTGACTGGTAATAATCAGATGATGACCTTCTCACAAAGAGCTGACCATGAGCCCATGAATTATGAACATTACACAAAATTAGGTCAGGCGGAAGACACTTCCGGTATAAATATACACTGAGTAACACCAAAGAAATGATTAGTAGAGTACCAGAAGGGTATTGTTGCCAAGATATTACAACAAGAAACTTGTATGAGTCAAATGGGAGAACCTGAAGTAGGATCACTTGCAAGGGAAGTGTGTGGGTTATTGATGTTTACCATCACTTATGTTCTCCCTGATGATGTATATTTTATATGTCGAAGGAAAGCGTATAAGTGTCCGAAGGTTTGTGTTAACTGAGAAGAGTAGTCCCAGAGGTTATGACCATCACACATGTTGAAATGCTTGGTATTCATAAAAACACACCATCACCATATCTTTACACACAGTATGAACACAGAGGCAAAAGAAATATGATACATGGTGATGTGCATAAAGCCACACAGTTAATTAGTGAGACAGCTTGCTTTCAAGTTTTAGTAGAACTGGATCCCACCAGGATCGCGCGGGGTACACTAAATTTTAGATATATCCAAGACCTTGCTAAATTGATAGATAACATTCAGGTATACAGGTAGGGAGTTGCAAGCATATAAGAAAGAATTGGTGCAACACAGACTAGTGTTAAATTATTTAACAGCTGTCACTGGAGGGTACTGCATAACTTTGGCCACCCAATTTGGAGTGAAGTGTTGCACTTATGTCACAAATGATACCAGCGACCCCAAGGAGGTGATAGACCGGAAGATGGAGGAAATTCTGCAGCTAAAATGGGAATTTCGAAAGAACCATAATGCTTCAGTGGCAGAAGTAGAGGAGAAGGTAGAGGAATGGGTTTCATGGTTGAACCCAGTGAAATGGTTCTCAAGCCTAGGAGAATGGGTCCAGGAAATTATCACAAGCATAGGTAAACTTCTGATCCTCATACTGGTTGTCATCATAGTAATTGGCATATGTGTCAAGTGTGTTCCTACTGTGTTAAAGTGTGGAAAATTAAAAAATAAGGTAAACCGGAAGAACAAAATTATGATGGTGGTCAGTAGTGACAATATGAATACTGAGGTAAATGTAGAACTGCATTACAACCCTGAACTAGGAAATACCATCGTATAATGTATTATATTTAGACATGCACAAAATGTATTATTAAAATGTTATTTTAAAACACCTCAAATAATGTAAGTCCCTACTCCCCCTCAAGACTTCCTTTATAGGATAGGTGCATCCCCACATCTTTCCCATGATCTTCCAGGATGCGCGGTGTACGTATAATGGTATTTTTATGTCCCCTCTTAGAGACACATTATTGATGGATTAAGAACCACCTTGTGCCATCCCATAATAACATTAAATAATATATACCATAATGTAAGTCTAAAAAAATAAAATTTAAGACCAGTGTATGATAGCATGTTGGTTGCTATCAAAGGGTGGACTGTCAAAGCCGGATAATTGGCTGAGAATGGTGACAAGACTCCATTTTGAAAATGAGATCTGCACGATGCCATTTTGCGAATGGACGCCCGGCACCATTTTAGCGAAACTCACACTTAAATATATATGGCGATGCTATTATTAGCATCGTGCGATCGCATATCTCATATACACATTTAATACGCACAGTTGTGCTGTTAACACCATACGCACATTAGCGAATGCATAATACCCCGCTTACGAACGCTGTTTATTAGTTTCATGCGTACGCATCTTCCCCGAGTTAAAAGTCCTTACTACATAAATACAGATAGTCACTTACCATGGTGTACTCTAACTAGCGTCCTTTCCCAAACCCCTAACACTTACACACCGCACACATAAATAAAAGATTTCATAGCTTCAAAGTGTAATATTCAAGGTTTATTAATTTATTACTAATGTTGTGAAATAAATACTATTTGGTATCTAAGGTTTAGTACATGATAAGCGGACCATGGCCCTCATTCAGAGCAGTACGCTCTGAGGAGAGCGCACGCTCTGAATGAGGGCCGCCCTCCATGAAAATGGAGCGTCCTCCTGGATGCTCGTATAGCTGTGGGTCACCACCCACAGGCTATACGAGCGTGCAGTTTGATGGCCGCGATGGTCTTGACCATCGCGACCATCAAAACTGCGAGCCGGAGCCTGCGGTTGAGGTTTTCAACCGCAAGCTCCGGAGTGATTTTGGCTCTATCAGAGCCAAAATCACTCTCACTGACATCACTAGTGATGTCAGTGGGCCGGCTTCTGACGGGAGGCGTTCCCATGGGAACGCCCCCATCAGGGAGGCACGCCCCCGGCACACCTACCAAAGGGGGCGTGCTGTCAATCAACATCGACAGCACGCCCCATTTGATCAGACACAACGAACGAAGGACTTTCCTTCGCTCGTCGCGTCTGGCGAATGCGCACGACGGAGCTCCCTCCGTCGTGTGCATGCTCAGTGCACACCATCGACCCACTTGCGAGCGGACAGCCGCTTGTGAGTGGGTCTGAATCAGGCCCCATGTTTGGTGTTGTACTGATCTACTCTGTCTCAACAGCTTTCCAGTGTCATCGGTGAGAAGATCGCAACATGCGTCCACAACTTATGGACTGTAGAGAGTTAAAACACTAAAATGTACTATGTAATATTAGTTGCTTAGATTTGCATGCAGTGGGAAAAAGGAGACAAAAGGCTGTTGGAGGCTGACCTGTGTCCATTTGAATTGACCTGTTAACTGTCCTGTAACAGAAGCATCGTGACGGAGAACCAATGGAATCATGCCAAACTTGCCTAATGTATTGCCTATCCCTGTAAAAATATAAATGTGCGATCTCTGACCTCAATCGGGAGTCTTCTTGCTGATGCTGTTGACAGAGGTTTCTTGCTGATGCCGGTATCTGGTCCCAGAGCGTGTGCGTATGTAACAACTGTACCTTGGTCTGTATGATTTATTTGCGCTAAATTGTCTTTAGATTACAGCATGTAACCTACTGTTTTTATGTTGAATAATAACCTTTTGTGCATTGGAAACACATTCAAAGTTTGAAGGCATTTATTTACTATTATGACTCATTACGCTAATTGTGATAATCTTAGAAGGTATAGGCAGGATCGTATAAAGGTGTAGAAGGTATAGGCAGGATTGTATAGAGGTTTAAATCCAGTATCGATAGTAATAATTTGGTAGAACTGCACCTCTTTAATCATGAATGGGAGCTGAAGGCCACTGCAAGCCATTTTTATTTCTGTAACATTATTTTTAGGAGTTTCTCAGCTTTGACTCACTAATAATAAATGCATCAATAATATCATCATGGACAGAATAAAATTCCAGAGTTTAGTCCAACTTCTTTTCTTTTTGTGCTTTTCCCATTTCCAAATGGCACTTTTCCACAGAGAGCTGTTTTTCCAGCTGGATAATTTTTCCTATTGCGCTTTCCAAAGTGTTCTAAGTCAGCAGAAGATTTTCTCCATATCTTTAAGTTCCAACTTTTGTTCTGTTATTTCAGATTCTATTATTTTACACTGAAGCTTTTGTTCTCTGCTATTCATTTCCATTTGGAGATTGTGCAACTGTTTCTGTGCACTTGATAGATTTTGTAAAGTGTGGTGCAAGTAAACAGTTAAAATATATTTTTTTGCTATGGAACTACAGTTCCCAGCAAGCTTCCCCTGCATGCTGATACTTGGAGAACCACAAGTATCAGCATGCAGGCATTATGGGCTTGCTGGAACCTGTACTTCAACAGCAAAAGCAATTTTTAAAAAACACAGAACACACACCGTAGAAAAGTTAAATTTTATTAAGACATACATGCACACACATGTACTCACACATGTATGTTTTAATGAAATTTTACTTTTGTTTTTTTAATATTGCTTTTGCTGTGGAACTACAGGTACCTGCAGGCAAGTAATGCCTCGCATGCTGATACTTGTGGTTCTCCAAGTATCAGCATGTGGGAGAGGCTTGCTGGGAACTGTAGTTCCACAGCAAAAGCCAATATTCAAGGGATTCCTGGTCTGGGCTGACTAGCAGCCAGGGGTGATGCTTCAGCTGGGGGGCCCAGTGAAAGGGCTCCCCTGGCTGTGGTATCATCCCCCCACTAGAAAGAATCCAGGGCTGGATCAAACTTTACTTGCACTACAATTTAGATAATCAACCCAGCACCCACCACCCACGGGTGCTGGGGAGAGGGGGACCCCCAGCTCCCCAGGGATCTTCATCCTTGGCTGACTAGTGACCAGGGGTGATGCTTTGGCTGGGGGACTCGGTGAAAGGGCTCCCCTGGCTGTGGTACCACCCCCTGCTAGAAAGGGTCCAGTGCTAGTTCTCATAAATACGGGGGGACCCTACACATTTTTCCACCTGTATTTCCAGAACCATTGCCTGCTCAGAGTCCAGTGCTGGTTGCACTGAAAACAGGGGACCATTACATAATTTGTCCCCCATATTTTGTCAACCAGGACTGGTTCTGACTAGACTGGTGCTGGTTGTGCTTAAGTACAGGGGACCCCTACGTAATTTTTCCCCTGTATGTAGCACAACCAGGACTGGCTGTGAAAAGCACAGTGCTGGTTGTGTTTTGGGGGGAGAGGGCACCTTTTTTATTTTCCACATTCAATTTTTAACATAGATGCGTAGATGGATCTCACTGCTGCGTTCGTGCATCTATGAATTATTGATTATATTTTCTCAGGTGCATGCACACTACCAGTTTGCCCTCTATCACCCACTGATGCCCCCTTTGCACTGCACCTCTGACACTGCTCTGCACCACCTCTGCTGCCGCGACCCCACACACCTACAGCCATCTCGCTCTCTGCACCTCCCAAACCACCTCCTGTGTGCTGTCCCCTCTTCAACCTGTGCTAGTGTACCATTTTGTTGCTCTTCTTCCCTGCAGGTGGCCCGGTTTGCTCATCCAATCCCTGATAGTTAATACATTTAAAAAAAAGCTATGAATATTCCATAGAGAAAAAACCTTACGGTTACACATGTCCCATTAAGGCTGCTTAGACATGATCTGAAAATTCACAAAACCTATTGAATTTCTGCCACTTATACTCCAAAAAGCAATGAAATTATGATCATTAAGGCTGACGCCTTAATGGACGTGTTCCTTGTGTAATACAGATATGGTATGCCATGTGGTTAACTGCAGACTCAGCACTCTCATAGAGTGAGATTGCTGTCACTCACAAAATGGTGGAGCTGCTAAGTCACAGAAATGTGTGCTCATTGGTATACACACATGCAGGTCTGAGCAGTTATGTGGCACACACATCCCACTCAGTGCCCACAATCTTCCCATTCAGTCACCACAAATATTTCACTGAGTTCCAACATCCTTCTCGCTCCATACATCCATCTCATTCATTATACACATTCAGCTTCCCAATTGCTAAAACTATCATACTCTGGGCCTGATTCAGAGATGGGAATAGAGGCGCCCTGATTCAGAGCCGGACGCTCAGACAGAGCGCTCGCTCTGAATCAGGGCCATCCTTCTTAATTTTTAGAGCAGCCTCCTGGCCGCTCGTATAGCTGTGGGTGACCACCCACAGCTATAGCGAGCGGCCAGAAAGATGGTCGCGATGGTCAAGACCGTCGCGACCTATGGGCATGCGATGAGACCCTTGTGGTAGGGTCTCATTGCCACAAGCCCTGGAGTGCTTTCGGCTCTATCAGAGCCGAGAGCTCTCCCACTGACATCAGTGGCCCCAGACGGCAGGCGTTCCCATGGGAACGCCTCCGTCTGGGCAGGCACGCCCCCGGCACGCCCACCAAAGGGGGCGTGCTGTCACTCAATATCGACAGCACGCCCCCTTTGGTGTGAGACCCAGAGCGACGGTTTACCCATAGCTATCTGGGTCTCGTGCATGCGCACGACGGAGCTGCCTCCGTCGTGCGCATGCGCACTGGGCCAACAATGACCCAATTGCGAGCGCTCAGCGCTCGCAAGTGGGTCTGAATCAGGCCCAGAGAGAGATCTCTCTCAACTGATCATCTTGGTGAAACCATGCTGCACTGCAGGTGGGGCAGATTTAAAATGTGCAGAGAGATTTAGATTTGGGAGGGACGAGTCCAAACTGACATCTAAAGTGCAGTGTAATAATAAAACTGTGCAGTATTTGTGAGCTACATGCAAAATCAGCCAGTATTTACACTACATGCAAAAAAATTTATGTGTTTACACCCCTTGCATTGCAACATGGTTTGCCCAGGTACAGAGTTAAGTGCTATCTCTATCTCTATTCCCAACTCTGAATCAGACCCTCTGTCTATACATGTACACTATCTTCGCCTCCATGCTGCTATAACTTCCCCTATCCCTACAGCTTTTGTGTTCTCCCAACTGTGCTAGTCTGCATGCCCTGATACACACCAATTTGTCTTTCACCATGTGTCTTTCCCGCCAGCATTAATGATCGTAATTTCATAGCTTTTTGGAGTTTGAGTGGCAGAAATTCAATAGGTTTTGTGAATTTTCAGATCATGTCTAAGCAGCCTTAATGGCACATGTGAAACCGTAAGGTTTTTTGTCTATGGATATATATACAATATAGCAAAATTCACTCATCCCTTACAGACAAAGTGTACGACCAGCACTCACAGTTTCAGTAGATAATGGAAGGCTTTATTCAGTATAACATCATGATAGAGGCAATGAGAGGGGGGCAGAAACCCAAAAGCCATTTCAACTGATCACCATCAGTCTTCCTCAGGGGTCTAATATATAAGTGGGTATGTGATGCGTTGCAAAGGGGCATGGCCATGTGGCACGGGGTGTGTCTGTGTGACATGCCCCTTTTTATCAGCACTCAGACCTTGCTTGCAAACCAGGATGTGTGCTCCTGATCTTCTGCTTGCATACCAAACATGATCCTTGACTTTGTGTTTATCTGAGAATTTTTGGATTTTGTTTCTGTATCTCACTACAGAATCATAGCAAAGTACCTCGAAGCTAGTCACACTATGAAAGCAATTAGAGGACTGTGACCTGCAACTAAGCTCTTACTTCTTGCAGTGTTTTTTGGTTAAAACTGTTGTGTGTGTAGGTGTTGGGGGCAGAATCTGTTGAACTCTGCACCTTGACTCTGCCAATGCCAATCCTATGCCGTAGTTTAGATCCATACTCTCAGACTGAAATCTGACAGTCTACTGCAGCAGAGCTTCTAGCTAATGCTACTGAAAAATTAGTTGCTAAACAAATAAGAAGATGAAAGGTTTTATCCATCTCTGTATAAAAACTGTAAATAAGGACAATACAGAAAAGAAGTAGGACAGTGAGATTTGGATACTAAAGAGAATATATTTTAATTTATTATAACATTAATCATTTACAGTACTTTTCTGTGCAATAAAGAATCTGTCTGTATTTTTATTGAAAGATTTTATAAAGGAAGTGTATGTCATCACGTGTTCACCTTACAATAAATGCACAGATTCTGTATCTCAAGAGTTAATACACATCAGATAGACCAGACAATTGATGTGCGTGTTTGTAAAACAAATGTTCAGTGTGAAGCCCACAGACTATCATTGATTGCAGTAAATAAATAAAAAACACTCCTGACTTTTATTGTTGTAGAGAGTAATTCTAATTCACAGGGCTAGACCTATTTGTGCCACTGAATGCTTCATTTGTGGTTTGCATGAGCAGATACATTAACTTCTCTAAGCTTGTTTCGTTAGAATGCTATTACTCATTGAGGACTGATCAATACATCATCTATACAGCATCTTGAATGTGGTTGTCTGGATCCATTGTGGACTTACTGATAATGACTTCTTTATTCAAGCTAGCATGTAGGAACAAGGAGATAAAGAAAGGGAAGGAGAATTATAGCATATGCTCATGAAAGTATTTCAAAGGATATAAGCAGGAAATAAAAGCATGTCAGTATAGAAAACAAAAAGAAAATAGAGCAGTAGAGGTAAAAGTTATGTAGAAAGCAGAGGAGAAAAAGAAAACATCTCAAACATTATGCAAAGCAAGTGAGGTTTTAATAAAGCTGCTTTTGAAACCAGCCATCCTTTAGGGATTAAATTGCCCTACAGGTTTTTTTATTCTGATGCTTTCCTTAATATACACTGAGTATTGTTTCTATATTAGATCTGCTCTGTTTTCTCTACATCTTTTGCTTATATGTTGGCATTTCTTAATAGCAAGACGTTAGAGATCTTATACTTAAAATATGCTGGAGGTTTTTGTATACAGTACAAACTAGCCAAATCCTTTTTAGTAATGCTGTGTGCCTTGATTATCACAAACGCTCCTAGATTTACCAACTGATTACTTCTTCCCACTCCCGCCTCCAAGACTTTGCCCGTGCTGCTCCCTACCTCTGGAACTCTCTCACTCTCCCTATCAGACTCTCCACCTTTCTACATACCTTCAAACAAGCTCTCAATACCCACTACTTCATCAAAGCTTTTCAGCTCTCATCGTAACCTACTGCTCCATGCTTCTTCCTCACTGTCTATCCCATCTGTCACCCAGTCTGTCTGCCCCTCCCTTATAGAATGTAAGCTCTCACGAGCAGAGCCCTCTTCCCTCATGTCCTTCTTCTTCCCTTACTTATATGATCATCTGCTCCAAACTCCCCACAAGGGCACCTAACACTTGGTTGCTGATGCCCTGCTGCTTTTGTTATGATCGCTATTGCAGCAATGTTTATAAACTATGTACTTGTCTTCAGTGGCGTAACTAGGGTATTTGGGGCCCAGGGCAAATTGAAAAATGGAGTCTCCTCATGCCCTATGTGCGCGAGTCAACATTACACACACCCCTTTCTCATCACTCTGGTTACATTCCTTACCATTCCATATGCTCCTTAATGCCCCGAGTAGTAGTGCCCCTCTTGACATGCCCTCTGTAGTAGTGACCCATATGCAATGTCCCCAGGAGCAGTGCCCCATGTAGCAGTGCCCTTTATACAGTGCCCCAGTAGTGCACCCATATACAGTGGCCCCAATAGTGCCCTTTCTTTATACAGAGCCTCCAGTAGTGCACCTTATACAGTGCCACCCTATGCAGTGCCCCTTATACAGTCCCCCATATGCAGTGCCCCTTATACAGTCCCCTTATGCTGTGCCCCTAGTAATGGTCCCCCTTATGCAGGCCCCCAGTAATGCCCCTTATACAGAAGCCCCAGTATGCAGTGCCCCCAGTATGCATCCAGTCCCTCTTATGCAATCCCCCAGTAGTGCCTTTTATACAGGACCCCCAGTAGTGGTCCCCCTTAAGCAGGCCCCCAGTAGTGCTCCTTTATGAAGGCCCCGATTAGTGATCCCGCAATAAGTTTCCACTTATACAATGCCTTTCATAGTGCATAAAACACACAGACAGATACCCACACATAACACTGACTTGACTTACCTGAATCCCTGCTCCTGCTGCTGTCTGCTCCTCCATCCTCCCACTGGGTCCCGCTCGGTACTATGGGAGAGACGTCATGATGTTTCTCCCATCACCCACTGCAGGAGCAGGAAAGTGGAGCTCATGAGTGAGCTCCAGTCCGCTCCTGGCCCCCAGGAATGGCAGGAAAGCCTCCTGGGCCGACGACCCATCTGTATTAACCCCGGCATTAGGGGGGGGGGAGCAGTGACGCAATTCACACTGAAGGATAGCTTCCTCCCGGAAGGAAGGTGCTAAATGTCAGCAACCCTGCTCTAGTCACTAAACAATCCTCACTCCCGATATGTTGCAACTGTGGGCCTGATTCAGCAAGGAACGCAGTTACTAATCTGCATTCAATCAGCCGATTGTTGTGTACTACACATGCATATGCATCGCAGTGTGCGTGCGCGAACTAGCCATTGAGATCGCAGAGCTATGCAAACCCCTCACAGATTGATTGACAGGAAGTGCCATTTGTGGGTGGTGACGCGGTTGTCAGGAAAACTCAGGTGTGCCAGTGCAGGGGTGTGCATAAATTATTCACTGCTGTGCTAAAAGCAGTGTGAGGTCTCATAGCGTGCGTGGCTGTTAGCAATTCTGAGGGCTTGTGCAAGTGTGCATATGGGTCCTATGGTACTCGATTGTACCAATGGTTTTGCTACTCTGCTAAGTATTATGTATGTGCGTATGGGAAAGTGGGAGTCCTTATATAGTGCTGAGTTTGCATTGTGATCGCAGTTGAGTGGCTTGCTATCGCAGTTGGTATAGAATATTGCGAACTGTAGTGAATTAGGTCATGTGTCCTCTTCCAATTGTAAATGACACGTCTCCCAAGAGCATGGTCCTCAGTTACTACACTTTATATTCATGCCTGCATATATTTTTTTCACTTGTAATCATAAAGATAACTGAGGTTTGCATAGAACAGTGGGCATATAAACCTCTAGGCAGGGATAGATGGGGTAATTAAAGTTAAAGGAGTGGTTCAAAATTGACAGTTGTTACACTTACAGGCATAGGTTGTTGTTGTTGTTAAGGGGGTGGTTTAATAGGAGTGTGGGTAGGTCTGAAAGGTTACACTGCCTCTTTGATTCTGATCTGCGAGCTGAATGGTCTTTAGGCCTTATTCAGCAGTGCTGGGGAATCTGCGCAGGCACATGACCCATTCTGCACATATTCAGAACAGGTCTGCGATCCCTCACATAGACTGGCAGCAGAATGTCACTGATTGACAGTTTGCTGCCATTTCTGGGCAGGAAGAGAGCGGCAGCAGCCTCCATTTCCCAAAATAGAGGCAGGTCGCTGCCGTTGGGGGGGAGGGAAGAAGCCAGGATCTCCGTCGGCTGACGGAGATTTCCTGGCTTCTTCCTCTCATCTGCGGTGACTGGCTGCATGACCCCATGGGTCACCTAACCCTGAGTATCTGATGCTGCGTTGGACAATGCAGCTCGGATACGTAATGCAGAAGGAGGAGTGATGCCTCCTGATACCTCCGTCTGCACAGACATAATTGCAAAGCTGCTTGCGAGCAGCTTTACAATATCGTCCGTAGCTGAATTGAGGTACTTTGTGCCTGATTCAGACCTGCTCTCTAGATGCGATCGCTCGCATCCAGCGTATGCAAATTTTTTAAAGTGATGACATGGGAAGTGATCGCTTGCCAAGGCATAAGCACACCCACTTTGGCTGTGCGAGCGATCACTCTGTGTATGCAGAAATCCATTAACGTAGGTTGAGATGCCCACTAGCGCACGTTATCTCCAGGAAGTGTACTAAAACATTGGTACATCGAGCACCAACGGAAGCAAACGCAGCGCTTGTGGTTGCCTTACCCTGCCGCAAGCACTGCGAGGACTTCAGTGTAAAAAACAGGCATGTAAAATGTACTATATCGCTGCCTGTTAATTATGCATGCCTTAAAAACGGCATTGAAACACCAAGGCACGCTTGCGTTCGCACCTCCACACCCCCGTTATTAGTGTTCTGCCCCTGTTACCACCCACAAACGGCCTTTCCTGGTACTCATTTCACTGGGCTGTCTTTGCTGGGCAAGCGAGCGGGCTCCGATCGCACAGAGTAGTTCGCTCACGCGTAGAAGGAAGCATGCGCATTCGTAAACCATCAGGCCACTTGCGAGCGCTCGCAAGCGGTTCTAAATCAGGCCCTTTGTTCACTGTAAATCCTAATATTTCTATATAACTCTTCTCTTTCTAGCTCTGTTCCTAAGCTCTCCCTTTTTTCTTTCTGTATTTTGACTTCCTTTCTTTCTGTCTGTGTCCTCCTATCTCTCTTCTCTCTTCTATTGCTATGTCTTGCCCCCCGCCCTTTTGTCTGAGGCAGGTGGGTTTGGGGTGGTGTCTGCCCTGGTCTCCCTGCTGTCCTCACCTCCTATAGCCTCTTCTGCCTCTTCTGTGTGACCACGCCTGTCCTCCCAGTGATTACGTTCCAGAGCTGCCTGCTCCCCTTCCCCTGGCTATGTCCCACACTAGGGCTACAAATGGCCATGCTCAGGGGGCAGGATGTGGTCCCATAAATGCATGGGGTAGGAGCCTGTCATGGCGCTGGCTAGCACTGCTGTGGTGGGGGGGCGGGCCTGCGGCCATCCTCTGTGGCTAGGGAATGGGGCCAGGCTGCTGTACAGGGCTATTATGCTGGCCTGGGTTACCCTATTCCAGATGCGGCTGGCTCCTCCAGGCTTGTAGGAGCTGAAGCAGCATTTAATAGGACTGTTAATACAGGATTGCCAGTACCTGGGAGTGCTACATCCCTGGAGACTGGAGCCATTGCAGGGCTGCTTGTGTAAGTGGTGGGTGATCTTACGCCCCTGCTGTCACAGCAGTCAAGGGGCACTGTTGTGGTGGAAGTGTCCTCGGCTGCACCCCCAGCTCCACCATGCAGGTGCAGTTGGGTCCACTTGTTCAGCAGTTAGGAAGGATTTGTGGTCTGTCTCTTTCTTCTCTGCCTGTTCATAGCTTGAATGCCTGGGAGCCTGTTGGTTTACAAGATACTGCCTCTGTGTCCTCCTTTTCAGACAACAGTGTGGTCAAAGCCTCCGCGGTCACTCCTACTGCCGCCCCAATGATCTCTGGTGTCGCCATCATTGCCGGTCCTGGAGTTGCCAGCTCGGGCTGTACACCTTACGGTGAGTGCAAGGGTTCCACTGATGTGAGTTCTTATAGTTCCTCCTCCTCATCTAGTGACAACTTGCATAGGGCTCGGTGCAAGCATGCTAGACATTTTCGGTGCTGAAGGTGTCCTAGCGATAGGTCATCAAGGAGTAGCACTAGTGTGGAAGGTAAAGCTGATCGCTCGGATGTAGTGCACTGCACCAATACGGATGTCACGCGAGGTCTGCATACACGCATTTAAGGTTGCATTCGCAAGGGTCGATACATGGACATGTTCACACTAACTGCTAAGGTTAAGAGGGTGTTTGCAGCAGCAAAAGCAAAAGGGGTATTAGTTTGAAGGCTTATAAATCTTATACCAATTGGCTGTCAGTTTTTTGTGTGTTTTCAGCTTGCTACCTGAAGACTATGCCGACCGAATATCTTAATGTTAGTTGGTATCTTCACAGTTTTTTTAAATCATCGCAGGGTGCAGTTTGGGGGCAATATGATGAGGAGCAATACGATGAGGAGTTCTGTAGGAAACAGGATAGGGTATCGATCTTAGACATCGACTGCATGGATGTGAATGTGTGGATGGAGATTTGACAGCTCATCCATGTTTCTTTGGATCCACTCCCAGGACAACAAGTGCAGCCCTTGTCTTTCTTAGCACAGAGGACACCCGGTGCTCCTCAAGCTAAAGGGAAAAGTTACACATTGAACAACGTCAATTGCATGTTTGGGAGTTGGTGTCGTTTTCGATACCTTTGCATCTACTGTAACACAGCTCACCCCAGCAAGAATTGGCCATGGGGAAATGGAGTGTCACCAGCTGCCTCGTCAGCACCTGCTCCCAAGTGGCCTGGGACTAGGCCTTATAAGTAAAGCAGTGTCTCCATTACGCTTGGATGCCATATCCAAATGGTTGGACAGGTATTCCTTGTGGGAAGACACCAATTTCTTGCATGAGGGGTTTGCAGAGGGGTTTCATCTTTCGGTGTCAGGGTCAGTGCGGTCGGGGTTTCCCAGAAATCTTTGGTCAGCTTATGATCTCCTCCATTTAGTTAAAGAGAAGGTTATGAAAGAGGTTGGCCTGGGGCACAAGATTGGGCCTTTTGACGAACCTCTGGTGCAGGGTCTGATACTTTCAGCAATAAGTGTCATACCCAAGTAGGCTTCAGGTAGTTACTGTCTTATACAGCAGTTGTCGCACCCCAGTGGGAATTTAGTCAATGTTGCCATTTCAGAGGAGGTCTGTCGCATACACTATCAGTTGTTTTACTCTGTGCTCACTTTATTCTGCACTTCCAGGGCTGGTTCCCTTTTGGCGAAGGTGGACATTGAGTCCGCTTTCCATCTTTTGCCCTTACATCTGAAGTCCTTCCATTTCATGGGCTTTAGGATAGCAGATGGGTACTAAGACAAATGTCTCCCTATGGAATGCTCAGTCTCTTGTGCCTTCTAGCCGCAGGTTCAGAGGAAGTGGGTATAGCGTGCTACCTAGACGACTTCCTGTGTATTGGCCCTGCAGGTTTTTTTTACTGCAAGCACTTTTTGCAGAATTCAGAGTCCATATTGTACATGACAAGATGGAAGGCCCCACCTCTCCATACACCTTGCTTTGACTTCAGGAAACGTGACGCCTCAGCAGGGACAATCCTTGTTGGGTCTGTTGAACTTTGCCTGTCAGGTGATCCCAAATGGGAAGGATCTTTTGTTGTAATCTGCAATGGGCCTAAGTAGGGCTGCGCATGCCGCATAATTTTATGCGACTTTCAGCAGAACTGAAGATGGACTTAGTGGTATGGGAGTCCTTTCTGCTAGATGTAATTGAAGTATGATTTTGGCCTTTGGCACTCCAGCCTAATACTTCCCGGCAGCTTTTCACTGATGCTGCTGGCTTGTCGGGCTTTAGCGCCTTTCTGGATGGGGTTTGATGTTTTTAGGCTTGACCGGAAGAGTAGGCATGGTCAAGCTTGACCTTGAACTTGCTCCTACTTGAGCTCTTTCTCATAATTGTGGTTCTTGAATTGTGGGGTCTGAAGTTTTTTGGTGCAACAACCTTGGTGTAGTGCAGCGCTTGTCGTTTCTGCCTGTAGTACATCTCCTCGCTTGGCTGGTGCTGTGCGCCTTGCAGTTTAACATTAATTTTACAGCTAGTCATGTGCCTAGCATCATCAACTGCATTGCTGACACTCTGTCTAGTCAAGACTGGGTAAGGTTCCATGAGTTAGCACCAAACTTGGCATTGTTGGGTGACCCTTGTCTATCTCATTGTTGGCAGACAAGGGCCACTGGGTGTCTCTGAGATCTTGTCCTGATGAGAAGATTTCTCCGGTACGCCTCGCTTCCCTGTTTATTCAGTGGAGGAGTGTTTGTTGAAATGTGTGTATTCCGTTTATTTAAAAGGCACACCATTCATCCAAAAATCATGATGCTAGTTTGTATAAGACATATGAAGAGTGCCTCAGTATCTCCTAAAGCAGCACAGACAGTGATACTCCTAGTTATAGTATAGTATATTACAGTGTTACTTATCAGGGTATATTATATGCAGGGGTGCCAAGATGGGGGGAGAGTGGGTACTAATTACCCTGGCTTGCTAGAGGGGGCTGGCACTGCCCCCGCCCTCCTCCCTCCACGCTGATGTGTGCTGCGCTGCAGTAGGAGACTGCTCACGGCTGCTTAGCAGCAGCCGCAACAGTTTCCTATGCAGGTGGGGGGGAGTGATCATACTGACCATGCCCCCACTGGCTTTGCAACGAGTTGAGGGGCTCACAGTGCCCTTCTCCCCAGCTGCAAATTTTTTTATTTTTAAAAGTATAAGGGGGCATGACCATGCGTCCCATGATTAGGCCATGAGTCCTTACCCCTTGGGCGCAGTTCTTGACATCCTTGAGTTTATGCCTGAGGGGTTCACAAATTCAGTCCTCAAGTACCACCAACAGGTCAAGTTTTGTGGATTTCTTTAAACATGTACAGGTGGCCTAAGTATTGGTTTAGTGCAGACTATCCCTAACGCGGTCCTCAAAGCACCCTAAATGTCTAGGTTTTAAGGATATGCATGCGTGTCCACAGATGGTATAATCAAACTGACTCATAAACTATTTAAGCCACCTGTGTTTGAGAATGCATATCCTTAAAATTTGGACTGTTAGGGTGCCTTGAGGATTGAGTTTGGGATCCACTGGTATAGGCTTTGAAACCATTTTTGTGCATTGGATTTGATTTTGGCATTACCCAAAATTCCTTCCGTGTTTTGGTTTTATTATTAGTATTGGTTTTAGATCTAATTAAAATGGTATAAAAAAGTTAGACTCACGTAATTGTAGGTTTGTTTTAGTTCCTGCATTACTATTAATATCATTAGCGTTTATAGGGCCTAATTCAATACTGTATGCAACTGCATATGCAGTAGCGATTACGCACGCAGTTCAACTGCGATAGTATGATAAATCATTGCGATCACTGTTCCCTCGCAGCACTACACAAGGACGCCCATTTTACTTACCAGGGCTACCATCAGAAATTTTGGGACCCTAGACTGACAAAACAGGCAGGTCCCCCTAGTCCACTCCCCCCCAACAACAGCTGTGCTGGCTCACAAGAAAATCTTTATTGTGGTGTATGTAAGAGGTATGCCCCCCCTTTCCTCATCTCACCCACATGGTGCACCCCCTTCCCTCATCCCACCCACACTGTGCCATCTCTTCCTTCATCTCACCCACACTGTGCCCCCCCTTCCCTCACCTCACCCACACTGTATGCCCTCATCTCATCCACTCAGTGCCCCCTTTCCCTCATCTCACCCACACTGTGCCCCCTCATTTCATCCACACTGTGCCCCCTCATCTCACCCACACTTTGCTCCCCCTACCCTACTCTCACCCATATTGTGCCCCCACTTCCCTAATCTCACCCACACTGTGCCCCCCTTCCCTCACCTCACCCGCACTGTACGCCCTCATCTCACCCATTCTGTGCCCCCCTTTCCCTCACCTCACCCACACTTTGCTCCCCTCTGATAGAGCCAAAAGCACTCCAGGGCTGGAGGTAACGAGACCCTACCACAAGAGTCTCGTCGCAAGCCCAATGGTCACGATGGTCTTGACCAACGCGACCATCTTCCTTGCCGCTCGCTATAGCTGTGGGTGGTCACCCACAGCTATACGAGCGGCCCGTAGGCCACTCTAAAAATTCAGAAGGACGGCCCTCTGTCAGAGCTTCCAGCTCTGAATCAGGGCCTGTGTTCCTAGTTGAATCAGGCCCATAGTCATTTACAGTGACATTTTTTAAATGAACATTCGAAAACTTTCAATTTTTTACAAGTTTTTGGTGACTTTTTGGGGGTTTAATTTCCATTGTCAGAAAATGGTGAGCAGCATTGGCGTATCAATAATGGGTGCAGGTGCCCACACCACAGACTCTGCACCCATGATTATACTTTCAGTATCTCTCCAGAGTCCCGCATCGGTGGGCACTGCAGTACAGCAGAAATCAGCAAAAATCACTAGGAAAATGGTGCAGTGGCCATTTTCTCTGTGTTTTGCCCATGAGAAGTATCAGGGTATGTGGCATGGGCACCATGTTTCCAGAGACCTGAACTTGCGCAGTAGACTTTCACACAAAGCCAGAGTCTACTGTGCTGCAAGAGATGGGGCCCACACAGAGCCTGCCAACAGGCCATCTCATCTATTAAACTATCTCTGGTGAGCAGGATCCAAAAGATCAGCAGGATATCCCAGTTGAATAAATTAAATAAAAATAATATAATAAAGTGTGTTCAATGTTGTTGAAAACTTCTGGGAAACAGATTTCTCAGACAAACTGCTCTGATTAAGAAGCACAAACTCTTCCTTTTACAGATACTGTAGAGATCAATGTTCTGATATCTCAATGACATCAACTGTATTACAGGAACAAGTCACTGTTCCTTAAATAAAGGCATTCCACCAACTACATCTTTATTTTCAGAGAATTTAAGGACTTCATGTATGGTGACTGTATCACAATATATTTATTTATTTATTTATTAACAGTTTCTTATATAGCGCAGCATATTCCGTTGCGCTTTACAATTGGAAACATTGATAGAACAAAACAGGGTAATAACAGACAGACATAGAGGTAAGAGGGCCCTGCTTGCAAGCTTACAATCTATAGGGAAACAGGCATTGATACACAAGGATAGGTGCTATATATATTGCAATTTGGTCTGGCCAGAATGCAGAGTTTCTTGGTGGGCTGCTTGATCCAGTCACATAGGAATGTCGGCAAAATGTCAGGAGTATGTGAAAGAAAGACAATATGTGAGGTTATGTATGGACTGTGAGAGGGGATGTGATAAGACATGGAAGCTATGAAGGTTATGTGGTCGGTTCTGGAATCTGATAAGCTTGTCTGAAGAGGTGAGTTTTCAGGGAACGCTTGAAGGATTGAAGAGTAGAGGTAAGTCTTATTGTGTGTGGTAAGGCATTCCATAGAGTAGGTGCAGCCCGAAGAAAGTCCTGTAACCGTAAATGGGAGCAAGTAATGCGTGGGGATGAGAGACGCAGTTCTTGTGCTGAGCGGAGAGGTCGGGTTGGGAGATATTTTGAGATGAGTGAAGAGATGTATGTTGGTGTAATTCGGTTAATGGCCTTATGTGTAAGTAACAGTATTTTGTATTGAATACGGTAGAAAACTGGCAACCAATGGAGGGACTGACAGAGCGGGGCAGCAGATGATGAACGTTTGGCAAGGAAGATAAGCCTCGCAGCTGCATTCATAATGGATTGTAATGGCGATAGCCTGTTTTTGGGAAGACCAGTAAGGAGACTATTGCAATAGTCAATGCGGGAAATAATGAGTGCATGGATTAGAGTTTTTGCAGTGTCTTGTGTGAGATATGGTCGAATTTTGTATATGTTTTTTAGATGTATGTAACATGATTTTGAGACAGATTGAATGTGGGGAACAAAGGACAATTCAGAATCAAGGATGACACCAAGGCAGCGAGCTTGTGGGGTGGGGTGGATTGTTGAGTTATCAACAGTGATAAAGAGATCAGATTGGTAACTGTTATTGGCCGGTGGAAATATAATTAATTCTGTTTTAGAAATATTAAGTTTCAGGTAGCGAGATGACATCCAAGATGAAATGGCAGAAATACATTCAGTGACACGGACCAATACAGATGGTGATAAATCTGGAGAGGATAGGTAGATTTGAGTATCATCCGCATACAGATGGTACTGAAATCCAAAAGAGCGGATTAGTTTGCCAAGAGAGGTGGTATAGATTGAGAATAGCAAAGGACCTAAGACAGAGCCTTGCGGTACTCCAACTGATAGAGGTAGCGAAGAGGAGGCAGAATCAGAAAAACGAACAGAAAAAGAGCGATCAGATAGGTAGGAAGAGAACCAAGAAAGGGCTGTGTCCTTAAGACCTAGGGATTGTAATGTTTGTACGAGAAGAGAGTGGTCAACAGTGTCAAAAGCAGCAGAGAGATCTAGAAGAATTAGAAGTGAGTAATGGCCTTTAGCCTTGGCAGTGACCAAATCATTTACTACCTTAGTCAGTGCTGTCTCTGTGGAGTGCTGGGAACGGAAGCCAGACTGAAGTGGGTCCAATAAGTTGTGGGTGTTAAGAAAGTGTGTGAGGCGGGTGTAGACAAGTCTCTCCAGTAGCTTGGAGGGGCATGGGAGCTGGGAGATAGGACGGTAATTAGAGAGAGTGTTAGGGTCAGAATTTTGTTTTTTCAGAATGGGAGTAATCACTGCATGCTTGAACAGTGATGGAAAGATGCCAGTAGAAAGAGAGAGATTACAGATTTTAGTTAGGGTTGGGATGAGCACAGGAGACAGAGCTTTACTAATTTGTGAGGGTATAGGATCTAGAGGAGAGGTAATAGAGTAGGAGGATGAGAAGAGTGTAGATACTTCATCTTCATTTGTGGGGTCAAATGAAGAGAATGTGCCAGAGGGTTCAGGTAGGGAATTGAGTAGGTCACTAGCTGAGGAAGAGAATAACATTTCATTTCGGATATTATCAATCTTGTCCTTGAAATAGGAAGCAAGATCTTGTGCACAGATAGTAGCAGGTGGCTTGGGTGAGGGAGGGGTAAGAAGCAGTTTAAATGTATTAAAAAGTCGCTTGGGGTTAGAGGCTTGAGCAGAGATTAGAGATTGGAAATATATTTGCTTGGCAGTGTCCAGAGCAGTACGATAAGAGTTGTAGATAGACTTATATGTGAGGAAGTCACTTGGAGTGCGAGACTTTCGCCACTGACGTTCTACTTTACGTGAGAGTTTTTGTAGATGCCTTGTTAAGTTAGAATGCCACGGTTGACGTCTGAGTCTACGCGGAGTGTGATGGGTAGCTGGAGCTACTTCATCGAGGGCTTTTACTAAAATCTGGTTTAGCTGTGATGCAGCATTCTCAGGAGAAGTGAGTGCTGAAATTGGTGAGAGTTGTTGTTGTAGAGAGGTAGATAGTTGTTGAAAGTTAATCACATTAATATTTCTGCGGGTTTTAGTAGGTTTGGTTGATTTCACTGACATTGAGGTTGATGTAATGGAGGAAAGTGTGCAGGTGATAAGATTGTGATCTGAGAGAGGGAAAGGAGCATTAGTGAAATCAGAAACTGAGCATAGTCTGGTAAATACAAGATCAAGGCAGTGGCCCTCCTTATGAGTAGAGGAGTCAGTCCATTGGGAGAGGCCAAGAGAGGAGGTTAGAGAGAATAGTTTGGTGGCATGAGGAGATTGTGGACTGTCAATGGGGATATTGAAATCACCCATAATGATGGTGGAGATGTCTGAGGATAGGAAGTGAGGGAGCCAGGCTGAAAAATGTTCCAGAAATTGGTGCGGTGGCCCAGGCGGGCGATAGATAACAGCAACTCGCAGAGAGAAAGGGGTGAAAGTCCTGATAGAATGTACTTCAAATGATGTAAATGTGAGTGAAGGTACCTGTGGGAGAACTGTGAATGTGAAAGATTGGGAGAGTAATATTCCTACCCCACCTCCTTTACAATTGCCAGGCCTGGAGGTGTGTGAGAAGTGTAGGTTACCATGTGAAAGTGCAGCAGGGGAGACAGTGTCTGATTGTGTTAGCCATGTTTCTGTTATTGCCAGAAGGTTGAGGTTGGTTGAAATAAAGAGGTCATGGATGGATGTTAGTTTGTTGCAGACAGAGCGTGCATTCCATAATGCACATTTTAGTGACTTGGATGGTGAAGGGAGGCATGCAATATTTATGAGGTTAGCTGGATTTATAGTTTGTTGTGGGTGTGGCATGTGAGTTGGGCCTGGATTTGGAGATATGTCACCAGCTAATAGAAGCAACAGGAGCGAGATATAAATATATTTGTGGGATTTGACAGAATGTTTGTTATGGCGAGAGGTTGTGGATGTTATTGTCAATGTGTTTAGATAAGTTAAAAGCTCATATGTGTTTGTAAGAGAAGAGGAAAGTACTGAGGCAGCAATATGTACAAAAGGATGAGCTGCAGGGAGAGTAAAGGATGTAGTAGTCTTAGAGATGATTCCATGGAGTGAGATCATTAATAGAAGTTTTTGATACATTTTTGCAATACAATCAATAATGCACAACACACAAACTACTGGTAAGGAATGATATTGTAATTACCTTGTTGTAGATGTTGTTCATTGTTTGTTCAACTGTTTTTTTTTAACTGTTATATAATTACACTTTGTGTTATAACACACTTAGTGCTTATAATACACGGCTGCCATCGACATCCACGGCTGCCTCTATACTGATTCTAAACTTAAAGAAATTCTGATTGAGACATGCTACAGCTGACCACAAATGCTAACTAATCAATGAAGAAATTTGGCACTGGGTTTGTGTAAACACAAGCAGTATCCTACCATAAACTAGGCATCACTGAACAACATCCCCCACCCAGGTAATACAAAATACAATCAAGTCATTACATCTATATCTTTGCTAACAGAAATAAAATCCATTATGCAGAAATGTAAGAGCAATATGTTGCTTGCTAGATTAGAATGGGTAACATACTTTTTAAAATCCAAACAGCTGATCTGAGTGATTGCAAAGCACTAGTTAGACTATGCAGCTTGTAGAATGGGTAACATACCTGCAGGGATGACAAGAAATAGATGAGTGAATAGGAAGCTGGCCCATCTACTGGTCATCAGAAACAAAACTGTCTTCTTTACGAAAACAAAGGGATTTATTTCCAAAGAGTCAGGTGGCTTCTGATTGTGTTTAAGGCAATTTTTGGCTCTGTTATCACATATGAAAAGATCCAGAGTAAAGTTTTAGTGGGGTGAGCCATTTGAAAATAAGATTACAAAGTTTATGTTACATGTTTGCATCATATGTGTCTTTGTGAAGCCAGCAAAACATAAAAAGTAGCATGCCTGTGAAAGAGTTGGCATTGTGAATAACACTGCTTTAGTGACAGAATGAAGATGATGAGAATGTGATGATGATGCTATTGTTGGTGCTGCTGCTGAGGTCGATACATCATTCCATTGGGTTGTCATGGTCATGTAGTCTTTTGTTTGACCACTGTCACTTGTCCAGTGGATAGTTTGTACAATATTTTTTTCAAGGAAAGTAATAATTAGATAAATAGATGCAGGTCAAGTTCCAACATGGCTGTCATGGATTTGGTGAGGATAATTGCTGTCATATTTGTTTCCCTTTCAACTGATTGTTAGACATTTGATGGAAGCTAGGCTTACTCTGGTTTCCCTTTTTAGACGATCATCTACCCACAACAACTAGAGCTGAGAGGGTCCATTTCTCCGAGAACCGGACTCACCCAAACCTAGGAAATCTGAGTAGGATCCAAGTATGGCTCGGGTTTTCCCATCTAACTCGGAATCCAAAACGAGGCAAAATATCATCATCTTGCTATTGGATTCTCGCGGGTTTTGGATTCTATAAAGGTCCCGGTGATTGGCGCCATTTTCACTCCGGCTGTGGAAAGTGTACAGAACAAACGTGCTCTGTTCTTCTCTGTTGTTCAAGGGTGCAGTGTTTAAGGGGTGGGGCTGCAGTACATAAAGTGGGGGGTGCTTCTGTGTCACTGTAGTCCTGTCAATCAAAGGTCTCTGTTCTCTATTGTTCAAGGGTGCAGTGTTGTAGTTGTCTAAGGGTGTGCTGATTAGAGATGAACGGGTCCAGTTCTCCGAGAACCGGACCCACCAAAACATAGGGAATACGAGTAGTATCCAAGTCCGGCTTGGGTTTTCCAAAACGAGGCAAAATGTCATCATCCTGCTGTCGGATTCTCACGGGTTTTGGACTCTACAAAGGTCCCGATGATCAGCGCCATTGTCATTCCAGGTGTGGAGAGTGTACAGAACAGATGTGCTCTGTTCTCTGTTGTTCAAGGGTGCAGTGTTGTAGTTGTTCAAGGGTGCAGTGTTGTCAGGCTGGTGCTGCAGTACATAAATTGGGAGCTGCTGCTGTGTCATTGTTGTCCTGTTAATTAAGGGGCTAGGGCTGCAGTTTATAAAGGGGTGCTGTGTCATCCAGGGGTGCTCTGTGAATCCAGGGGTGTTCTTCCACGGTGTCAAAAAAATAAATGTAAAATTAATAATTATCATTCCACAAAAAAATAGATTTATTTTTTTGTGTGTGTGCTAGCTGCGCTATTATTGTTTGGTGACACTGCTGGCCAGACCGCAGTTTATCATCCACATATTTGTGACTCAGCAGGTGGTCCATCCACAATCCGCAGGAATGCTTTGCTGTCCTTAAAGGGGTGCTGTGTTGTTCATAAAGGGGCTGCTGCCTCATCCAGGGTTACTCTTCCCCAGTGTAAAAATATAAAAGTTAAATAAAATTATCATTCCATCAAAAATAATAAAAAGGTATTTTATTTAGTTTTTTTTGTGTGTGCTAGCTACTCTATTATTGTTCGGTGACACTGCCAGCCAGACTGCAGTTTATCATCCACGTATTGTGACACTATAAGTCATAGCACAGTGTGTTACTCTTATTCATAAAAAATATTGGGACACTGTAAGTGGTAGTGCAGTTTGTTATTTTCTTAATCATAAAAATATTGGGACACTGTAAGTGGTAGTGCAGTGTGTTATTTTCTTATTCATAAAAATATTGTGACACTGTAAGTGGTAGCAGTGTGTAATTTTTTTTTTCATATTAAAATATTGTGACACTGTAGGGCATTAATACTGCAGTGTAATATCTAAAATTAGTACGAATTGACATGTGTGTTGTACCCCACTTCATTTGTGTTTGTTGATATGGAGAACGATCAGTTCAGAGGATAGCAGGAACCACATACTAGTGCTATAGCTGCTGCCAGTGCCACCAGTCATGACAAAATTATTCAGTCATCTGCTTAAACCAATTCCCAAGGGCCAATTCACAAGGGCTTAAGTCAGGGCATTTAAAATCAAAGAACGAATCTTTACAGTGGTAAAGAAAAAAACATCAAAATGTAAGTTAGCTGCAGAAAGACATAAAATTGGCAATATGCCTTTCACCACACAAAGTGGCAAGGAAAGGCTAAGGCATTAGTCTTTATTTTGACTGGTGGTTCTGCCTCTTCTAATGAATTAAGTACAAGTGAACATGATGACATACTTCTGTGGAAGTGCACCAGGATTAGGAGGATATTTGTGTAGCTGACGCTAATAAGGATGTTGATGATGAGGATGTTGATTATTATGATGATGTTGATGAGGATGTTTTTTGTGTAAATCAGGCACCTGTGGAAGAAACAGTTGCTGCCCATGATAAAGAAAAGCCCATTGTCATGTCTGGGCATAAGACAAAAAAATCGACTTCTTCTTATGAGTAGAATTATGTCTACCCAAATCCGCACAACAATTGTCAAGCCATCTGTACCCCTTGTAAAGCCAGAATAAGTAGAGGTAAAAACCTTAACCATCTAGGGGCCTCCTCCCTGTTATGTCATCTGCAGCGCATTTTCTAAAAAGTTTTTACAAAATCCAAAACTTGGCTAAAAAAGTACCATTAAGCAGTCCAGCATCAGCTAGCTACCTTCTCTCTGCTAGATCCAAGAACCTACCATCTTCACCACCAACACCTTCATCAACAATGTCCTCAATCATAAAGCAATTGGTTTGTTTGGGCCCCCAGAAGACAAGCTACCAATGGACAGCTGACATTGCTGGCAATGATCTCTGCATGCACAAACTGGCTTTACAGAGGCAAGATATTGTCGCCATCATCATCCTATTCCTCACCCTCATCAGTGTCTACATCATCTTTCTTCAGACAATATTATTTTTCCCTCACTGGAATCCACCAGTACAGGAGCCTCTGTAATTTTTGGATGTAATTGGCGTTAAAGATCTTACTCTTCCTCGTGGAATTTGTAGTTAATTTTGATGAACATCATCTTTTCCAAATTTTGAGGAAGTAAGGCTGTGCTGAAATTCTTTCGGAGTACGCACTGGAGGGTGGGCAGCTCTAGTAAAGTAAAGCTAGTTTGTGCAAGGGCCTCCAAATTGCCTTTATTTCCTGCTAGTAGTCAAATGGACTGTCTGACATGCCTATTTGGATGCTATCATTAAAAAATTTCCTCAACCACTCTTTTAGTGGTGAACATATCAGATGGAGTCATGGTAGAGTCTCATTAATTTAATTGTATGCAATTCTTTTAGACCCAACCAGATGTCAAAACTTGGTTGTGTTGACTCACCTGCATCACCAGTGATTCTTTTGGGAAAGTTTAGCATTTCTTTGGCAGCAGTACTTGCTGGAGAAACTGAAGGAGGAGCCATCACTGCATCATGGGCCACTTGAGCTGACAATTTCCTTACCAACAGGTAAATGCATCTCTCCAGATCTGTGTCTGTTGTGAAGAAAGACATGACATATGACTTAAACCTAGGATGGAGCATGGTCGGCAAAATGTGTTGATCTGATTGGAAGGTCCTGACAACCCTTGGTTCCTGGTGAAATTAATAAAAGACTTGATCTACAAATGCAATGTACTTTGCAGAATTGCTTTGTTTCAGTACCTCCTTCAGTTTCTCAACTTGCTTTTCAAACAGTCTAATTAGGGGAATTATTTGATTCAAGCTGGCAGTATCTGAACTCACTTCATAGTTGACTACTTTGAAGGGTTTCAGCACTTTGCACAACACAGAAATATTTTCCACTGAGCTCAAGTAAGGTATGTAGGTGGACCCATCTGTATATACACATTATTGTGGATTTACGATGATCAGTGGAGGATACTGCCCAGTTCCAGCTGCCACAATGCTTTGGGTATGCCATTTGACCTCGCAGCAAATGCAAAGCATTTAATAATGGCTCCTGTGGAAGGGTATCTCTTTTGTGGAGCTGATCATACAGCAAAGAATTGCAAATAAAAATGCAAGGACCCTCCTCTACTGGATAGACCTCTGCCGGGGTTGAACCTCAGTAAGGCTTCCTCCCCCATTGTCTTGGATGCCATGGCCAAGTGGCTTAGGAGGGTTTTTCTTAGGGATTTATTCTGCTTGTAGTGGGGGAGGTAGTGCAGGGGGTCCCCTTCGAACTTGCAGTCAGCTATCACTATGCCAGCAGTTATCCTTAATAAGAAAGGAAGGAGGTTATTTTGGATAGGATAAGTGGCCCATTTCCAACCCCTTCAATTTCCGATGTTGATTTGTCACCGGAGAGTGTGGTTCCGAAGGAAAAGCAAGGATTAATCTAGCACTTGTCCTTCTCTGATATACTGTCTGTTAATGCAGCCATCACTGAGGAGGTTGCTGTGCAACATATCAGTTTTTTATGAAGCTTTACAGTTGGTTCAGGAGGCAAGGAAGAGTGCTTTTTTGGATTAGCTGGATTTTGAATCCGCTTTCCGACTTCTGTAATTGCACCCTGACTCTTTTCAATATTTGGGTTTTAAACTTCCAGATGGATTTTATGTTGATCACTTCCTCCCTATGGGATTTTCTGTATCCTGCACTTTCTTTATGTGTTTCGGTTCCCTGTTGCATTGATTCATCATCGCCGGGACAGGGGAGCAGGGAGTGGTCCATTTCTGGGATGATTTCCTGGTGATTGGGCCCAGTGATTATTCTCTAATGTTTTATGTACAAGGTGGGATTGAGGGGCCTTCCACTAGCTATAGATGTAAAAGTGGCCATAGTACAGTATGTTGTAGACCTTTGTGTGGTTACTGCATGAGTGTGGCAGGTTGTGAGCTGTGGTGGTTAAGGCATTACCTAGTGTTGCCTTTTTTGTGCAGCTGTGTTGGGAGCTGAATTATACTAATTTGTTCCTCATTTGTAAAACCCTCAAGGTCTGGGCACTCCTGGATACTACACACATGAGGTGTCTGTATCTGTCATTCTAATTGTGAGGAAGGATGCACTTTGTTACACCTGGGTGAGTGTTATACCCATGTTGGATATTGATTCACATTATGGGTCTCGACCCGTTTGTCATGCTATAGAATGCTACCAGTATTATTTCTGTTCATTACAGCTATAATTCTAACCAATTGACCTAATCCAAATGTAATAAAATTTAATTATAACAGTATTCATTTATTTGTGAAACTGTTTCTTAATAAACATATTCTAATTAGCCATACTGTACTGATGTGTCCATTGTAGAGATGGATGTCATTAGCATCGCTGCTGCATCATTTGGTAATGTAGCAGGAGGCATCTGTAGGAAAAAGACACCTCCTGCAAGCATCTGCAATCCGAGTGCAGCATTCAAAGATTCAGCATGGGATCACCATCGTGACCCCCATTTCCAGGAACACAGGACAGTTCCACCCACTCCCTGCCCCCAAATGTCCTAAGCCTGCCAATCAGGCTGCGCTTTGTGACACTGCGAGAATTCTTGCATGTGCAATACATATCCTGCACATGCGACGATATTTTAACATCAGAGATGTGCATGAACCATTAGGTTTGCTTACATTTCTGAATGAGACCCTTTATTGTGATTAATGCATTGCATGTTTTTCGTGGTTAAACAAGGTTTTATGCTGTAAAGGGGTTAAGTGTCTATGTGTAGCCACTGGTTGACTGTACAAATGGTGATCTGTTAAATCCAACCATACACCCAAAACACCTAATAATGCCTAATTGCATATAGAGGTATCTGTGGTTGTAGGGAAGTTACTATAGGATGAGTAAAGTGGAGAACTGAGCACAAGCAGAGAGGACTGTTAGAGTAAGCAGTGCAGATTCAGTGGAAGGATTGTAGTGCGAACAGTTGAAAATATTTGCAAACAATTTCCCATTAAGTAAAAGAAACTAAAACTATTTTCTGTTTTAAAATATGAAGGGAAGAAATGTAACGCAGTTCAATTTTCTCAAATTGTTGATTTTTAGACAATTTAAAATATGCTGAATGTAGAAAACTTTTTGCCTTGCATATGTACTGTGTGTGATTTAGTATATTGTGTATAGTAGGGTTTAGGGATCTGGCTATGCTTTGTGCAATGCAGAGCCCACCTTCCAACATTACAGTAGGAAATATTAAATCATAGCACAAGAACGTGGCTTTGGCATGTTGGGAGGTGATCGTGCCATTGTGGGCATGAACTCACCCTTGTGAACATGATAATGCTCCAGTGGGCAAGGCCACATCCTTAGTGGGTGATTTCTAAAATGCTAGTCTGTCTTCCCAAATCATTATTGAGGCATGCACTAAAGGCACATGTCTCTGCTGTGTCCAGCAGGTTAAATGCCTCCCAACCTCACACAAATGAGGCCAAATGTGCTAATCACATGATGGCAGGACAGTCCTCTCAAATAGAGACAGTTGAAAGTCATGATAGGAAACATTCTGGATTTGTCAAGCAATGACAGTCATTGCCAGAAGGTGATAGCTAGGTGAAGGAGAAGCACAGTGCTGGTCACCGAGATGCAGTAACAGCAACAAGAAGCGGTTTATCACTGGCAGCAGAGAATTTTCTCCAAAAGCCATAGCAGAGAGATAGTAAGAGGTAGAGATCACTGAGAGGGGCTAGCTAGCTGCGGAAAGGTCCTTTAGCTGCCCAGAAAGGAAGCATAATAGAGTGACAGAAAGAAACTACAGTCCAGGGGATAGTGAGCCGAACCTTTAAAGAGCAAGAGGGTGAGGGTCAGCTGGGAGTTTACAATATGTGCCAGAGCTTAATTTTGTAAATGATAATCTGGTAACAGCCTGTATGGCTGTATGCTACTGAGAGTCTAAAGAACCCAGGAGAGCTTGCTTTGGATTGTGAGTAGTAGAAACACCTATCTACAGCTAGAGTTAAGTGTTCTGCCCAGAGCCATGTATAATGTCCTCTGCCATGGAGCATGGGGGTTTGCTGTGAGTGAGCTGTGACTCAGTTTGTGAAACTACTGTAAAAAGGAGAACCTGGTATACTTTTCAACTATGCTGTCTAAAAGGACTGTACAGGATGAGTAAGGTACATAATAACGTAAATATTGCAATATAAGTACTGTGCTGGAGTTGAAGCCAAAGGAGAGTACAGTAAATAAGTTCCACTGTTTGTGAATGAGATATGGCCTACCACCCATTCCATTGTGACATCCGTTTCCCCTGCATTATCTCCATATTACCTTTATGTCTACATGAGTGGGATCCCTAAGGTCACTTATGCCCATACTCAAGAGCTAGGTAGGGCAAAGGGTATACCCAATGCCAAAGGGCACCACACACCCTTGGGATACATAGTACTTTGCAGAGTGTCTGATTTGCAGTCTATGAGGCAATTGTCTTCCAGTGGCAAATATTTTGTTTCATTATATACCTCAGCTTGTGTCTTTATTTGCCCTTTAGATTACATATTGTAATGTCATACTTCATAAACAATAGTCTGAATTCTCATATAGTTGTCTTTCACAATATTGTCTTCTACTACGGTATTATTTGTACTCTGAATGCATAATCACACCGAATCACCAATGATTTTGGCCTATAAATGGCTATATTTAATGCCCAGTGATTTCAAGGGTTAAGCACATTCATGCAGGCACTTGTAGTGACACACGTGTGCAATATAACTAGTGCTTTCATCGTTAACTCAAAGCTTATTACATCCTAGGATTTGATTCAGGACGCTAAAAAAATACGGCGAGTCATGTTTAAAACTCCTGCTTTATGGTGATTTCCTGGTAACTTTGTACATCCAGTGATTTGTAACTTTCCCAAAAGACAACAATTTGATCAATTGCACTGTTACATTTCTCCCCATCATATTTTAAAATAGAAAATCGTTTCAGTTTATTTTTTATTTGATGGGTAATATTTTACTGCATTTAAATGATCCACACATGCCTCTAGAGGCAAAAAATAAGTTGTTGTGCAGTTTCTGAGAATTTCAGGATATGTGAAACCAAATCCATTGTATCATAGGCTTTATTCTGTGGCTAAAGGAATACATTGCTATGTTATTTTAATTAGTCACCTTTTAACCTTGTCTTTTGTAGTCTTTTACATGGATAGAATAGTGTTTAGTTTTAATGACAGAACTGCACAAACTACAACAGTCATGGAATTGTCAAATGTGACCTTGACATTATGTATAATGATCTGTTTTGTTCTTCAGCTGCTGGTTTAGTAGCTGCGACTAAAATGCTGTCAGCTTAGATCTAGAACACACCATTCAAGTAAGTGCAGATGTTCTGATTTCTAACAGACATATTTAGTTTTTTGTAACTCCCTAGAAAATGTTTATTTATTTAAGGATAAATTGCTAGCTTGGATAAATTAAGCAGGTATTGCATGCAGTAAAGGACATTTATGCAAATTGCAGCATGCACCCTTTAATACATTTCTATTTACGCAAATGTGCCTGCTTATCCACCTCAGAAATGCATAGCTTCACAAAGGCATTCTGCTTTTTAAACTGTCCTTATAAGTCAAAATGAGTCTTAAGTTTGTCGGTTCAGGTGAAAACAGTATTAGTGTAATGTCAAACGCCTTCTCACCAACACTTTGGCACCACCTTCCTTTCCTTAAAATATTACTGTCTAACCTCAACTATGTTTTAAATGAATCACAAAAGAGAGAAGATACCTCCCAGAGGAGACAGTTTTGATGTTGACAAGTATGCCCTAGTCTTTCAACCTCACTTAAACTTTGTTTATTTTATTTTTGCATTTTAGCACAATCTGAGTTGCATTCATGTACTGTACTCAGCCTCCAATAAACTGGGAACATTACCTGCCAATATTTCAGATCCGAAAGAGTGGGTATGACCACATCATGATAAGGGAGTTGCCCATAGACACCTCTCATCCTATCCAAACAAGGATCTGAACGGATAAGGGATAGAATACGCACTCAAGCTGCCATTAGGCGTCTGCACCCAAAGGTGATAGTCACTTGAAAACCTGGACCCAGGAGTCATGCTGGAGCCGCTGCAGACATCGGGACCAGGTAAGTGACCACTGAGCCACTAGGGACATTAGGTGAACATTCTATCGTGTCAACATTTCATACATGTAAACATGATGAATGTTGACATTGGTACTGTCGACTTGCAAAGCATACCGACATGATGTATGCCAACATTTTGACAATGATGACATTCTCATGCCGACCTCATGCAAGTCGACATGATAACTGTTGACTTAACATACCACATCCGCAGTACATGCTCACCACTGCACACCTACATAATGAAATTGGAATACCTCCCAACTTTCCTCCTGCAAGATAGACAGTGCGGAGCTAAGTAAGCTGGTCCTACATTTTTTGCCTAGCGCAGATATTGCCAGCATAATGCAAGGAACGTCTGCAGATTGGCAGAGTCACTGCAGTTGAATAGTAGTAAGAGTGCTTCCTACTTTGCAAAACCTTGGGCCTGATTCAGAGGTGCATGCAGTACTGATGTTTACGCAGTTGAATAACATTTTGCTACTATGCCTGCGCAAAATTCTAGAAAAACCTAACTGCGCATGCGCAAACCAATGTGTGTGCAATGGCGTACACATTTGCATATGACAATGCTATGACTTGAGCATTGAGACGTCATCTGCTGTCCATGGGTATTTCAGAGTGGAGACTGGGAGGTGACCTAAAGTGATTGCAAAAAGAGGAGGTGGCATGGGGGTGTTATGGGAGTGTCATTGGTGTGTTTCGGCATGCAACTGCATACTATTTTGCAGCACTGCAACCACAGTGGCCATATTTTGAGGCAGTGTGACAGACAGGGGCTACTTAGGGACTCAATGTTGCGACTGATGGTGTGTCGGTGTTGGAGAGGTCGGATCCACCAGTGCAGTTGAGCATTGCTTACATATGCAAAGTGGGAGCCTTAGGGTTAGCTCGGTCTGTCGCATGGAAGTACACAAGAGGAATGCTCAATCTGACAAATGCATATTTTTCACTTGGAAAGCCATGAGAAATTGCAGCCAAGCATGAACTCTGCATCAAGTCCCTTCACATTTTTCAGTATTTTCACAAACATTAACTTATGGCATCATTCCCAAAAACACATTTCAATATACAGTAATATAATTAAATGGCTCATTTCGTAATAGTACATTAGATGCAAACTTTTCTAATGCAATATATAGGCAAAAAACAAGTGTATTACTGAATGCACAATTAGTTATTGCTACTTTTGCTGCGCTGTGTCTTTATGCTAATGCTGCTCTCCCTGCTGAAATACCCACAGACAGTGGCGCTTATATGTCTTGGTGCTTTTTTAGACACACCATCAGTCGCAACATCAAATCTTGCACCAGCCCTATGATAGGTGCAGTTTCTCCATCTGAACATGACTTCCTGTGCAAGCGCTACTGGTTCTTTAGATGCAGTCACTGTCAGCAATACACCTGCGGCATGCCCGCATCTGCCTAACCACCTCCCATGATGGCCCTTTGAAATCCTTGGCTCTTGCATCCAAATTATGTGTCTCCTGGCGGTAACCATTGGGACACATGCATAGTGTGATTCAGATGCATTAACAGTACTTTCAACATTGGCTGACAGCGTGAATGTCGTCATTGCAGTTACCGTACACCTCTGAATTAGGTCATTAGTTAACTTACAATGATATGAAAAAGAATATAAAGAGATTCCTGTCCAAAAAAACCCCACAATTCTAAAAATCCCTACAACCACTTGTGAGGTCTATAACAAGCCACCTATCTCTTAGAACACTATGCTTGCAGGTATTCTGATGACCCTCATATCTCCAGTTCCAAGTAGATGAACTGAAAACAACTCAGATGTTGGCAGATAGGTGGAAAGGTGCTTCCTGGGTACTGATGAGTGCGCTCCAGTGACTGGATACAGACAAATAGGACACAAGTATCAACAGTGATGCAGAAGCATGCAGTCTCCAAGGCAAAGTCCATTAAGCATACCAAAGTCAGGGCAGGCAGTGGGCAAGGCACAGTCCAGTAACAATCTGAGGTAAAGGGCAGAAGACAGAGTCAGAATTCAAAAACAGCCTTGCTCAAAAAATGGAGAAACTCACATAAAACCCACATAAATACAAACTCAGCACACTGTGTTAAACTAAAATATCACTATTATGAGTACACTGGACATGGGATCTAATGGAGCCTAAGGAGCCAATGGTAAAAGGTTTGAAGAACCATCTGATCATATGATCCCATGAAAAGAACAAGTCTCCTCAGTGTTAAACAGTGGCACCTGTGACAAATCATATATATATATATATATAATATATTCTGGTGAGAGGTGTTGTCTCTCACCTGAATTGCCCACATTCTGGTGGAATCAGCTCCCTGCAAGAGAGGCTGGAGTGAAACCTGTTCATTCTGCATTAGCAGTGGAGCTGTGGAATTCCAGGTTTTCACATTTACACAGACCCAGCTGGAATAATCATTGGAGCACAACCCCCTAACCCTAACCCTCCTTATGGGTACCTAACCCTAACCTCCCCCCTGTGGCTAACCCTAATCCTCCCTCTAAGTGCCTAACCCTAACCCCCCTTCCCCGCTGCCTAAACCTAAGTCCCCCAGGGGGGGCTAACCCTAACCTCCCCCCGGGGGTGCCTAACCTTAACCCTCCCTCCCCCTAGCCTAACCATAACCCCCCCTTTGTCACACCTCACACCCTACCCCTAGCCTAACCCTAACCCTCTCGGGTGGGTGCCTAACCCTAAGTCCCCCCCGGGTGCCCTAAACCTAACCCTCCCCCCCGCGGCTGTCTGCTCACGGTGCCCGGCATCCCTTCGATCAGGATGCCGGGTGCTGGTCTCCAGGCGTTGGGTAAATGACAGGCATCTAGATACAGACGCCGGTCATTTATCCCATGCCAGGATAAAGCAGCCGGGAAGCCGGCTGTCGGTATTAAGGCAGCCGGTTTCCTGACTGCATACCTCCTGCACAATGTGACAATATTGGGATGTGAGTGCAGATTATTTTTACATATATATATATATATATATATATATATATATTTACATAAGCAGCAAAAATGTCTGTTGCACAACGGTTCCTCTGTGATGTAACAACCTTTTATCCAGCCAGTTCTTTATGTTAGGGTTCTTTATTGCTGAATGTAGCCCACCTCCATAGCTCACCTCCTGAGCTATATCTAGTACAAGGCAAACAACATGGAGCACACCATCGTGCACCAAATAACATATTGATTTATTTCAATCTCAATGAGAACACTCACATTGTCTCCAAATAAACAAGCATAAACGTAAGGCTCAGGTGAACACCGCACACCTGAAGATTGTGTGTTCCGTCTGAGCGTCACGGCTGATTTCGGGGATACGTTATTTGGTTCACGATGGTCTGCTCCCTGTTTTTTGTCATATATATATATAAAATGGTGGAATAAAGTTGCAGTTGTTGGTGGGGATAGTCTGCATCTCTAATGTCAAGCAGAAACATCAGCAACCAGTATTAAGTCAATTTTAGTGACTGGCATTTTTGTACAACTACAGGTGGTGTGGAATGGTTGGAATGAGAGGCAGTGATAGGTGGGGATATGAAGGATGAACTGGTCATTGTAAAAATCTTAAGAGTTATCAGCTGGCAACCATGACAGTCCTTTACCATTTTGCTTTACTGAACTGCATTCTTTTTCTGGTTCTGGACAAGGCTTTCACTTTAGTGCTACATGTGCTGTCTTCTAGGCATTTACCAGACTGGAGTAACTGTGTACGATATTTTTCTTTGACATCTTGCTCTTTACTGGAATAGAGCTGGGGAATTTATTTGCTATGCTTGCTGAAGTTGTGGCAGGTCACCTGAGGAGTGATTGAGAAAGCAGCAATGACTGGTTGCAGCAGCTGAACTGAGATTAGATTATAAGTAGATATTCAAACAGCATTGTCCTTGTAATCACAGGTGTAGCATGTAGCCATCATGCCTAGAGTGAGCACAAGTGCTTTTACAATTGTACCTACAGTATTGTCCAGCCAGCAAGGGTGGCATAACAGAAGCTTAAAACAGAGTGGATACATTAGAATTGTGATTGCTCTACAGAAAGAAGAAGCTTTTACAGTTTACTTGGGTACACTTATTCACAAAGGCAGCCAAGCAGACACTGGCTAAGCACAATAATACACCATCCTAGCTGTCATATAGATTGGTCTGCTGCTAACACAGTTGAATGCTCTGTTTCATTATGATAGCATAGATCATTGTTTACTTGCTAACATTTGACATTAGGCTAGGACCTAAATTTGGGGATTTTGGTCTGCAGGACAATATAGTAAAAGAGATGTAAGGGTCGAAGAGGATATTCCCAGGTATAAGAAAAATATTTTTCAAATGATTGGGGGTACCCATCTCAGGATGGCAATAGCAGAGACAAGACAACTAAAAGAAAAATTATTTAGTTAAATAGATAATTTTTCTGAAACTGATTAAAGAATGATTAATTTATTTCCATTTTCAATTTTTTAAACATTTAACTTTTTCTTATCAAAAGCAGAACAGAAAGCCCAAGTAATCATCTAATCCACTGCATATGCGTGAGCCAGCCAGCCAAGTCTAGCATGCACAGGTAGTAACGTTTAATGCTAAATTGCGGCTTTATTAGATCTTACTAGAGGATCTACCTGTACCATTGAAAAGGAAAGGAACAGGATTGTGGGCAATCCAATTCATTTGGACTGCTAGCCGCACCCATGAGACATACAGCCACTTTCCCATGATGCTTGGCTCTCATTTGCCTTTTTCACAGCGGCAATGTTCATCAGTTTGTCCTGATTCACCATTAGTAAATGTTCTTCTGAGACATGTTACTGCACAAACTATATTCCATATGCATAGCTCAAATTAAACTATTTACAATGTCTGTTCTTGCTATCAGGATTAACATTAATATTACACTAAATTGATTTTAATCTTAAACATTCACAAAACCACATAGACCTAAGCCATTACTGCAGTGCATATTTTAACAATACCTATTCAAAATCTATAGATGACTCTAATTAAGGGGCACATCCACTTGGCGACAATGAAAAGACTGAACAGTAACGATATCATTATCGTTCAGTCGTTCATTGTACTGTGCAGTGCCTACACTGAACGATATATTGTTCAGTGTAGGCACCCTCCATCATCCCTGAACATGGCCAATCTGTCGTTATCGGCAGATTGACCAGCATGTTTGGGCGAAAACGACCAGCGGGAGAGTGCATCATAGGTCATTTCCGACATTTGTATGGCCGATTTGTGCCCGATTAATGAGCGATTGAACGATAACGATGTTGTTATTATTCAATCTCTCTGTTTAATAGGGTAGTGGATGTGCGTCTTTAGGGATACATTTTCTAAGATTCGTGTTGAGCCGAGTTTGCTATCTCGGGTGAAAAAATACCTTTTTTGCAATTCGGGAATTCACTATCATTAAAGTCGGGTGATTTGTTCATCTTTTGGGGTTTGAAATTGGGTGATTTAATGCCGCAAATTCAGGTGTTTTTTCAATAGAAATAAATTCACCATTGGCTCAAATTGGAAATACTTTTCATTCATTTCTGCCTAAATCAGGAATTTACCATTATTTGTTTTGTTACATTTGGCCATTTTACAGTCAAATTAGTCAATAGAAGTTTCAAATGCACCACCTCCTGATCTGCGAGTTGCCATTCAACTTACACAAATCAGTGTGGTTTGTGTATGTTTACTAATGATTTGTGTGTTTTTAGGGTTTATTTTTCTGAAAAAATTGACATGGGGTCACCCCCCAAAAAGTCTAACCAGCCTCGGACTGGTCAGCCAATCCAGGTTCCTTAAATTACGGGGAACAAAATGAGTAGGGTTCCACCATAATTTAAGAACCAGCACCTAGCTGCAGGGCCAGTGCTGGTTTTAAATATATGGGGGGAAAAATGTGTAGGGGTCCCCCTATATTTAAAACCAGCACCGGACCCAAACCGACTGGGGTGTAATGCCACAGCCTGGATACCCTATTACCAGGTCTCCAGGACCAAAGCATTCGCACCCCATCCCCATATGGGTTCCAGCCAATTAGCGGCCACTATATGTGAAGCAGCCTCTGATTGGCTGGCAGGACGTTGGAATTTCCATGACGTCCTGTCAGCTGGCATTCGCATAGTATTGGTAAGTGTGACAACACACATCCCAATATTTGTCTGTTTTGTTTCGGGTAATCGTGTTATTGTTTTGCAAAGACCCTCCTGGATGCTACGGAGACCAGCGTGAGGATCAGGTGAGTATAGGATCTTAGTTACAGGTACACTCCTTATGGATTTCTACATGGGAGAAGTGGACAGAAACATCTGGCAGAAGGTAAGTATATGTGAATGGGATACGTGTATGTAATAAACTTGTACTGTATATGGTGTGTGTGTTCTGTCTTTGTTTAACTATTTATTTTGCAGTTCGAGTACAGGTGCCGGCCACCTGCTGGCACTTGTAGTTCCACAAGTGCCAAAGGGCAGGTATGCTGGCACCTGTAACTCAACTGTAAAGTACAATAGTTTAATACTTTTTAACACTTTATTACCCCCATACCCACCTCTCCAGGGGTGCAGGGAAGAGTCCCAGGCTTCAGACCAAGCCTGGGGTTCGGGAGAGGGGGTACCCCTTTTTTGGGGGCTCCCCACCTCCCCTGAGTTCCCCCACATGATCTGATCGGCTTGGGGTGCGAAAGCTTTGGCCCTGTAGACCTGGTAATTAGGTCTCCAGGCTATGGCATTATACCTGGTCGGTTTGGGTCCAGTGCTAGTTTTAAATATAGGGGAATACCTACGCATTTTTCCCCCCTATATTTAAAACCAGAACTTGCCCTGCAGCCAGGTGCTAGTTCTTAAATTACGGTGGAACCCTACTCGTTTTGTTCCCCGTAATTTTAGGAACCAGGACTGGCTGACCAGTCCGGGGCTGGTTAGCCATTTGGGGGGTGGGACCCCACATCAATTTGTTTATTTAAAATTAACCCTTAAAATAACAACAAGCTGTCTTCACATATTTCACTGATATGTGCAGCCTGCTTGTTCGGGAGAGAAATTCGGGCAGGGAAATCGAGGCTTCAAAACGGATTGGATCAACCAATCAATCAAAATGATCCTATCAAAACTGGGAGCATGGTAAATTCCCGATTTTTTAAGTGAAAAAAACAGCTGTTTTTGATCGATCCTATCCGTGTTTAAAAACGGGACAAGCCGGACCAATAACGAATCTTAGTAAATTTACCCCTTAGTCTGCAATGTTTTAATCTAAAAACGTACTATGATTATTCTTTTCTGAATATGTTTGTACAGTGGTGTTGTTTACATTTAAAATCAGTCATTCTCATTAGCTATTCAATCAAACATTATACCAGCACATAAATAAAATAAATATATGTCGCAAAAAATGTTGTCTGTGTAATAATAATTGAACAAGGCAAAAAACGATTTGAACATCAAGCAAATGCATGCATACCCTTTCTATTTTCATAAAAATGAAAGAAGTCAAGTTAAAAGCTGCATTCAAATACATAACCTCCAGCTTCTTAACTCACCTGGAGAGCTTCCCTACCCACAATGCACTAAGTGGATGATTAAAAAGAAATGGGGGCTTAACTGAGGGGTAAGCATAGTGTCCCCTGAGCACTACAGAGCACTGAACCATGCAGCTACAGCTGTCCTCCAAACAAGGCCGACATTCTTTATTTATTTGTCATGAAATATTTATAGGTGTTATGAAAGGTTTAAAATAATGTGTCTGTGTCTTTTCTCTCTCTTTCCTTTTGCCCTAGCACACTGTTTTCTAATGCATAAATAATTCTGGCCTGTGGACAGCAGGACAGCACATTCGGTGGGATGTATCCGCTGTATCACATTCTTTCTGCCTCAGAGAAAATATCATTCCTAGTAATTTTCTACACTTATACAATCTGCGTTGAAAGTAAATAATTGATGTATGAATTTAGGACTAAACTCCAACACAATATGACTTTATGTCAAGGGTTACTCCCAGAAGATTTCAGCTAAATCATTTCACAAAATGGGTTCTTTCAGTAGAAAAAAAAAGCAGTTTGAAATTATTTTAATGGAAAGATGGGACCTCTCTGTAGCATCTTTTTGATGAGGTCTTTTTTTGCATGGCTGGAAATAAAACCAGGCAATCTACCCATTATGAGATTGGAAATGTTTCATTTTTGATCATAAATGGATTTTTTTTAGCCTGACACACAGTTTTTTTCATGTCTGTCATTCTTTTTTTTTATTCCTGTTTGATTGTGATATTACATTTTGCATGTGATAGGGTGCCCTTTGCTTTTCATCCTGGTATCTTTAACAGAAAGTACAATTATGCTTTAAATTGATTCATTCTTATTCTGAAAGCAAAATAGACAAAAGATGGATTAAAACTTTATTTCTAATTCTTCAATTAAAATATTTTGTACAGTAAAGGAAATGCAATTAACATTATTTTCCATAATGGATAAATCAGAATAATAATAATAATAATAATAATAATAATAATAATAATAATAATAATAATAATAATAATATTCAAATGTATTTCTAATTCATTGATTAAATTATTTTCTATTCTGTCTTGTTTTTTGTTTTTGTAATCTGCACTGATGATTTGTTTCCTGATGGAATTTAGTAGTTTGACTATGATTTCATTTTGCAGTGGTTTGTTTTATGCATTTATTAATTTAATTAACAATGTAGAAATTAAAATGCAGGCCCAGTTTACCTTAAACATGTAAAAGAGTTTTCAAAATTTTGAGTATTTCTGGCCTAGGTTTTTTAGAATATAAAGAAATCAATTGAATTATAATATTTTGCACTAAAACCCTCTCACTTGCTCTTTTTTGAAGGGCAGTTTGATTTGAAAAGTATTTCAGTGTACGATATGCAGTATATAATGCTGTTATACTTTATTTATATTGATGCTTGACAAAGCAGCTTATAAAATTGGAGAAGGGTTTGAAAAACACTTACAATTATATATTGTGTACATATTTTCTGTAAATCACAGTCTAGTCATCCCTGGTCTTAATTGATAAGTGTTTCACTACCATCACAATGGAATCACACCAGGATGGGCTCATATTCTTTATTTGCCCAATTTTTCCACAGCCTGTCTAGATTTTGAGAGCTACAGTGGTGCTAGTGAAATTTTTTTTTGGGGGTAAGGCTTTTCTTATATTATCATTATTTTTTTTTTTAATACAAGGTGTCCGGGTAGACAGCAGCTATCTTGCCGGCCAGCGGCACCACTATTGTTTATGGCACATTTTGGGTTATTTTTCATGCATACATTATTATATCCAGAAATTTGTACCATTAACATTGAAAAAATTGTGATGTTGGCTTACAATGATGCGTCTTTTAAAATGGTGTATTTCTGGCAGTATTGTGGCTATTTCTTTTAAATCTAAAACCGGAATATGAACAAAGCTCTACCATTCCTCACATACCCCCTCCTCCCATTAAAAAAAATAAAAGTAGGTATTAATTGGTATTTCAGATACTGGGGCCTGGCCCAAGTGAATCGAATCTAAAGCCTTATTTGTGCACTGGATGCGGGACTGTCCCCTTATATCTTCTTTCTGGCAATAGGTTAACTGATTTTCTTCCCCCTGTTTACTTAATTATTTCCCTTTGTCCGCTGAGTGGGCAATATTGGGTATCATTCCTGTAACCACCAGACTATGAAAAGAGAGCTGGAGTTTAATTGTCTCAGTGTTTGCTAGAAAGTGTATATTACACATCAGGATCCAGAAAGAGCCTCCTTGTTATTGTTTGAGGCCAAATCATTTTATGTGTTACATATGGAAAGGCTGGAATCTGCTGTCCCGACTGCAAAGTTTTGCAGCTCTAGATCAGGACCCTTTGGCTTAGCTGGAGTAGTAGATGAGAATTTGAAGCTGGGGTCCATGAGGAAGCTCCTGCTCATCTGACCTTACGCAGAGGAGTAGCATGACTTCTGTGGATGCTGGATGTGAAACTCATAACTGCAGTCCAAACCAGAGAACTCAGGACTGGAATCTGCTGCATTGAACTCAGCACTGAAACCAGTAATGGGACACTTAGAACTGAGGGCTGAGCACAGACGTACAGAACTGGAACCCGCTACAGGGAACTCAGAGCTGGAATGAACTACAGGAGAACTCAAATTTTGACCTTAATGCAGAAAACTCAGAACAGGAATCTGCCACAGGGCCGCTAGTGCTGGAATCTCAGCAAAACACTAGATGGTGCATTGTCCAAAGTCAGGATCCATAATAGGATGTTTGGTCATTGCTAACTTACAAGAAGTTATGCCCAGAGTCAGAGGCAATTTGGAGATGCTGTTGGAAAATACTGCAGGCAGAGTCAGTGACACTTTGAGGATGCTGGCTCGCAGATGGTGTAGACAGAATATGAGGCACTGGGGTAATGCTGACTGGATATGCTGCAAATAGGATCTAAGGCACTTTGAAATGCAGGCTGGATACTGCAGACAGGATCTGAAGTCCTTTGTAATGCTGACAAAAAATACTGCAAACAGGATCTGAGCCAGGAGTCATTCTTAGTATGAAGAGAGTTGTTCTGGCAATGTGCAATCAGCAGTACCCGGTTTTAGTAGGTTGTCTTATGCACTGATAGGCAAGCTGAATCATGCGGCTGGAGTCACTGAAGACTGATTAGTCAGAATAGAACATGTGATAAAATCCAAGGTGGCTGCACCCTTGAAGCATAACAGCAGGGACTGTTTGTATACAGATAGTGACACAGGACTCATGAGTTCTACATAGGGTTGCCAGGTCATCCCTTTAATATGAAAACAGAGGTTCTGTGTCTGATTAAAACAAGATGAAATGGAAACTTAAAGTCAGCCAGCCCAAGAATATGTGCAATTCATATGTGTCCCTTATCAAAGTTATGAGGTGGCAAGGAGGGGCATGGATGGCTCAGGTAAGTGGGCCTAATATGTGACATCTGCTTTGTATAAAGATATAAGCACTGACATTTCTTTCCAGATATGGGAAGCATATATTGATTCACTGTCCATAGTTATTAAAAGACATTGTCATAAAAGTTTTCGTACTACACAATGGCAGTGACATAACTCGGGGGGGGGGGGGGGGGGTTCGAGCAGGGCATGTGCCCTGGGCCATGTGGCAGGCTCAGCAGAGAGAGGCGTCGCTGGCCAGGGCAGCATATCCAGAAGTTGCCGTTATAGAAGAAACATCCTTTACCAATGTAGCTTCCTGCTCTGTGAGTCCTGGCATCTCCTCTCTGTGTCTGATCACTTCTATCCTTCAGTCATATTCACATTTCAAAATACAGTCATACGCCTGTATTCAATTAGAGGCAAAAAGTCGGAAAGGTTTCGCCTGTCCGACTTTCCGCCTCCTTCGCCTGTTTCAGAGCTGAAAACTTTTCATGCGCATCCCCGCTGTTTGCCCTTTTCAATTCAAAAAAACGTGAAGACGTAAAGCAGCGAATGTGGAACAGTTGGAAAGTACTGTCAAAAGTGTGGGAAATCTGGGTCTCATTCAGACCCGCTCGCTAGCGCAGGACGCTCACAAGTGGGTCGATGTTACCCCAATGCGCATGCGCATAACAGAGGGAGCTTGGTTGTGCGCATACGCGAGACCCGGACAGTGACAGCCAAGCTGTCGCTCCGGGTCTCGCACCAAAGGGGGGATGCTGTCGATGGTGACTGACAGCATGCCCCCTTTGGTGGGCGTGCTGGGGGCGTGGCTGCCAGATGGAGGCGTTCCCATGGGAACGTCTACCGTCTGAGTCCAGCCTCACTGACATCACTAGTGATGTCAGTGGGAGTGATTTTGGCTCTGATAGAGCCAAATCACTCCAGGGCTTGCGGCCACGAGACCCTACCGCAGGGTCTCGTCACAAGCCCGATGGTCGCGATGGTCTTGACCATCGCGACCATCATCATGGACGCTAGCATAAGCTGTGGGTGGTAACCCACAGCTATGCGAGCATCCAAAAGGCCGCTCCACATTTAAATAGGACGGCCCTGATTCAGAGCGAGCGCTCTGGTCAGAGCGTCCGGCTCTGAATCAGGGCCTCAGTTTGTACTAGGGATGAGTGGGTTCAGATTTCTGAAATCCAAACCCCCCCCGAGCCCCCCCGATCCGAGGCGGGAACGGAGTCAGGCTCGGGTTTTCCCACCTGACTCGGACCTGAAATCGAGGCAAAATGTCATCATCCCACTGTTGGATATCAGAGGTTTTGGATTCTATAAAAGATCCCTGCATCGGCGCCATTTTTCACTCCGGTTGTGGACAGTGAAGAAGGAGGGTGGGAGTTGTGCTGCTGTTGTCCATAGGGGCTGTGACCACTCCAAAGTCCATAGGGGCTGGCTGGGCTGTGTTGTGCTGCTGTTGTCCATAGGGGCTGTGTACACTCCAAAGTCCATAGGGGCTGGCTGGGCTGTGTTGTGCAGTGTCCCTTAATGGCTTTAGTACTAAAGGGGATCTGTAGTGTTGTCCAGGGGGTGCTCTGTCCATCAGGGGTGCTCCCCCAAGTGCAAAAAAACTATTCTTTTTTTTCTGTTTGTGTGCGCTGTGGCCGCATGTGCATCAACAAAGTAGTGCCAAGCATGCACCTTTGTCATAAATCAAGGGCCAATTGGCTTGTCTGTTGAAGGGTGGTGTAACCCCAAACTGCTCCAAAAAATATTTTACATTTTCCTGTGTTTGTGACTTGTGTGCACATTAGCCGCACGTGCATCAACAAAGTAGCAGCGCCAAGCATCCGCCTGTGTCATAAATCAAGGGCCGGCTGGCTCATCTGTTGAAGAGTGGTGTAACCCCAAAGTGCCGGAAAAAATAAAAAATCTAAATTCTGTGTTTGTGACTTAAGTGCAGTGTCCCATAAAGGCTGTAGTCCTAAAAGGGTGTTGTAGTGTTGTCCAGGGGGTGCTCTGTCCATCAGGGGTGCTCCCCCTAAAGTGCAAAAAAAACCCTTTTTTTTTTCTGTTTATGTGCGCTGTAGCCACATGTGCATCAACAAAGTAGCAGCGCCAAGCATGCACCTGTGTCATAAGTCAAGGGCTGGCTGGCTCATCTGTTGAAGGGTAGTGTAACCCCCAAAGTGCCTGAATATAAAATACTATTTATTTTTTTCTGTGTTTGTGACTTGTGTGCGCTGTAGCCGCACGTGCATCAACAAAGTAGCAGTGCAAAGTATGCACCTGTGTCATAAATCATGAGCTGGCTGGCTCATCTGTTGAAGGGTGGTGTAACCCCCAAAGTGCTGAAAAAATTTTTTTTCTGTGTTTGTGTGTGCCTTAGCCGCACGTGCATCAGTATCAAATAAATGGAGGACAAAAATTTGTCCAATAAAAATAAAATAGGGAAAGATCAAGAACCACTTCCTCCTTGTGCTGAAGCTGCTGCCACTAGTCATGACATAGATGATGAAATGTCATAAACATTGTCTGCCAAGGCCGATGCCCAATGTCATAGTAGAGGGCATATAAAATCCCAATTGGCTAAGTTCAGGAAAATGACCTTTAAAAATTAATTTTAATTATCTGAGGAGAAACATAAACTTGCCAATATGCCATTTACTACACGGAGTGGCAAGGAACAGCTAAGGTCCTCCCCTGTGTTCATGACTAGTGGTTCAGCTTCACATGACGATGGAAGCCCTCCTCCCACTACAAAAATCAAACGAGTTAAGCTGGCAAAAGCACAGCAAAGAACTGTGCTTTCTAATTCTAAGAAGATATCACAAATCCCCATGGAGAGTCCAAGCATGGCGACAGTTGCGATGCCTGCCTTTCCCAACACTATACGGAAAGAGGTGGCTCCTTCCACCATTTGCACGCCCGCTGCAAGTGCTGAAAAGAGCACCCACAGTCCACTTGCTGATATTCAAATTGAAGATGTCACTGTTGACGTACAACAGCATGAGGATATTGGTGTAACTGGCGCTGAGGAGAAAGTTGATGAGGAGGATTCTGATGGTGATGTGGTTTGTTTAAATCAGGCACCAGGGGAGACAGTTGTTGTCCATGGGATGAAAAAGCCCATCACAGTTATGCCAGGGCAGAAGACCAAACATTCCACCTCATTGGTCTGGAAATATTATCAAAATCCGGACAAGAACTGACTTGCTATACGTATCATATGTAAAGGTGAAATAAGTAAGGGTAGGGACGTTAACCACATAGGAACATCCTCCCTTATACATCACCTGCACCGCGTTCATAAAAAGTTACTGTCAAGTTCAGAAACTGTGGCTAAAACCGTAAGGAGTCCAGGGACACCTAAATCCATTTTTCCTGTTGTATCCAAGCACCCGCAAACCACACCGTCAACTCCCTCCTCGTCAATTTCCTCCTCAGTAAGGATTGGAAGTAGTCCTGCAGGCCACTGGCATGACTGACTCTCCTATCCGAGATTCCTCGGGAGGATCCTGTATTGCTACGCCAACTGCTGCCATTGCTGCTGTTGCTGCTGGGAGTCGTTCATCATCCCAGAGAGGAAGTAGGAACACCACTACTTCTTTTACTAAGCAATTGACCCTCCAACAGTCCTTAGCGAGGAGGATGAAGAATGACAGCAGTCATCCTGAAGCAAAGCGAATAACTGAGGCTTTGACAGCTATGTTGTTTGTTAGACGTGCATCCGGTATCCGCCATTAGCGCAGTGGGATTTAGACAATTGATGGAGGTAGTGTGTCCCTGGTACCAAGTCCCATCTAGTGTCCACTTCACTAGGCAGGCGATACCGAGAATGTACAGAGACGTCAGAAAAAGTGTCCTCAGTCCTAAAAAATGCGGTTGTACCCAATGTCCACTTAACCACGGACATGTGGACAAGTGGAACAGGGCAGACTAAGTACTATATGACTGTGATAGCCCACTGGGTAGATGTATGGCCTTATGCAGCAACAACAGCAGCATCACCAGTAGCAGCATCTCAGAAACGCCAGCTCGTTCCAAGGCAGGCTACACTGTGCATCACCGTTTTCAGTAAGAGGCACACCGCCGACAACCTCTTAGAGAAACTGAGGGAAATCATTGCCAAATGGCTTACCTCACTGAGACTCTCCTGGGGATTTGTGATATCTGACAATGCCACCAATATTGTGCAGGCATTACATCTGGGCAAATTCCAGCACGTCCCATGTTTTGCTCACACAATAAATTTGGTGGTGCAGAATTTCCTGAAAAATGACAGGGGCATGCAGGAGATGCTTTGTTTGGCCATAAAAATTTCTGGCCACTTTCGCCATTCAGCAACTTTGTGCCAAAGACTGGAGCACCAGCAAACACTCTTGAACCTGTCCTGCCATCACCTGAAGCAAGAGGTTGTGACGCGGTGGAACTAAACCTTCTATATGCTTCAGAGGATGGAGGAGCAGTAAAAGGCCATTCAAGCCTATGCATCCACCTATGACATAGGCAAAGGAGGGGGTATGCACCTGACTCAAGCACAGTGGAGAACGATTTCTGTGTTGTGCAAGGTTCTCCAGCCCTTCGAACTTGCAACACATGAAGTCAGTTCAGACACTGCCAGCTTGAGTCAGGTCATTCCCCTCATCAGGCTTTTCCAGAAGCAGATGGAGAAAGTGAAGGAGGAGCTAAGACGGAGCGATTCCGCTTGGCATGTCGGACTTGTGGTTGAAGCCCTTCATTCGCTTTGCCAGGATTCGAGGGTGGTCTGTTGAAATCAGACCACTACATTTTGGGCACCATGATCAATCCTAGGTTTAAAGCCTACATGGTATCTCTCTTTCCGGCTGACACATGCCTGCAGAGGTGCAAAGACCTGCTGGTGAAAACACTGTCAGCTGAAGCGGAACGTGACACGTCAACAGCTCCTTCTTCATTTTCTCCCACAACTGGGGCTGCCAGGAAACAACTTAGGTATCCTAAGAAACCTGCTGGCGGTGATGCAGGGCAGACAGGGCCAAGTTTGGACATCTGGTCTGGACTGAAGGACCTGGCAACAATTTTTGACATGTCTACTGTCACTGCATATGATACAGTCACCAATGACAGAATGGTGGAGGATTACATTGGTGACAACATCCAAGTAGGCATGTCAGACAGTCCTTACCTGTACTGGCAGGAAAAAGAGGCAATATGGAGGCCCCTGTACAAACTGGCTCTATTTTACCTAAGTTGCCCCTCCTCCAGTGTGTACTCCGAGTGAGTATTTAGTGCAGCCGGGAACCTTGTCAGCGAAAGGCGTAGGATTTTGCTTCCACAAAATGTGGAGAAGATGATGTTCATCAAAATTAATTATCAATTCTTCCAGGGAGACCAGCCTCCAGAAAGTACAGAGGGACCTGTAGTGGTGGATTCCAGCGGGGACAAATTAATACTCTGTGAGGATGAGGATGTACACAATACTGAAGAGGGTGAGGAATCGGTGGATGAGGAGGATGAGGATGACATCTTGCCTCCATAGAGCCAGTTTGTGTAGGGACAGCTTAATTGCCAGCTTGTTTTGTGGGTGCCCAAACGAACCAATCATTTCAGCCACAGTCATGTGGCAGACCCTGGCACTGAAATGATTGGTTTGTTAAAGTGTGCATGTCCTGTTTATACAACATAAGGGTGGGTGGGAGGGCCCAAGGACAATTCCATCTTGCACCTCTTTTTTTTCTTTGCATTATGTACGGTTTGGGGCCTAGTTTTTCAAACTGCCATCCTGTCTGCCACTGCAGTGTCACTCCTAGATGGGCCATGTGTCTGTGCCGCCCATTTGTGTCGCTTAGCATAGTCATCCAGCTACCTCGGTGCAACCTTTTGGTCTAAAAACAATTTAGTGAGGTGTGAGGTGTTCAGAATAGACTGGAAATGAGTGGAAATTAATGTTATTGAGGTTAATAATAGTATAGGAACTGGAAAACCTCAAATCCTGAAATTTTAGTTGTTTTTATGCTTTTTTCCAAAAAAATACAGATCCAAAACACAAAACCCAGAACCCAAAACACGGAAGGGTGGTTTTGGCAGAACCAATCCAGATCCAAAACACGAAGAAAGATCCAGATCCAAAACCAAAACACAAAACACGAAAAGTGGCTGGTGCACACCCCTAGTCTGTACCCCCAAAAAAGATGCACTAACATAGGGAATCAATGTAGATATGTACTAAAAGTCCTAATAAAAGTGTTTGGTGTACTTAAGTTGTTTCAATTGCTTCTTATTAGCATCTTTGAATAAGTGGTGAAGAGTGGCATAAAGCAGAATTTTTTGGTGAAAAAAGTACTCCAGTCAAATTTGGGGTACTTGAAAATGGGTGCTTGCATTTTTTTATGTCTCTAAAGTGAACTTTTAAAAAACTTCAAAAACGCACCTGTGGCATGCACCTGCAATCCTAAAAACACCTGACCCATCCTTGCAGACCCTCAAGAAGTTTATTTTGCTAGTTTTTATGCTTGTCCCCCCACTTTTTACTTTTTCGCTGCAAAAATTAAAGTACTTTTTTGGAGTGTTCTAAAGTTTTTGTTATTTTTTTGTTGTTGCAAGATTTGGCCTTTGTGGGACTGTGCCAAAGGTTCTGGGTCATTTTTCCATATTTGCACCCCAAAATAAAGATTTTGCACTTCTTTTCACCTGTTATTCTTAGGAGAAACTTTTTCGCCTATTACATTGCATTGAGTTTCTTTCCGCTTAGGCGAATACCGGCTGGAATTGAATTTGGAGATAAGTTCCGAACAGGCGAAAATTGGCAATAGGCAAAGCTATTTTGCCGATTACGGCTTTTCACCTCTAACTGAATAGGGCCCATAGTTGGAAATCGAACCTGTCACTTCATGTTTTGCAGTCAAATGGCTTACCAATTAGCCACTTGCTATTACAAGGGAAGACTGTGAATTCTAAATAATCAAGCTACTTCAAATTCTTATTAATATAAAATACAGTCATATCTAGGATTTGAACTTAGCACCTCATGGTTTGTAGTCAGTCACCTTTCCAATGGAGCCACCTGCTACTACAGTTAAAGCTTGTGAATTCAAACTATATCAAGCTACTTCAACTTTTCCTTAATTTAAAATACAGTCATAGGGCCTGATTCATCACGGATCGCAATTGCAACAGCGATACGCAGATCAGCCCATGGGGCATACTGCGCATGCATATGCTCCGAAGTGCAAGTGTATGAGTTAGCATTGCAATCGCACTGCAATCACTTATGCAGACACAAAGCCATCACAGACTGAGGGAAGAGACATCAACGTTTAAGGGTGGTATTGGGGGAGTGGTTGGAGAAACACAGGCATGCCTTTCCGTTTGAATGCCATTGAATGGGCGTGCATAAATTATCCACGGCATATACAGCTTGAGTGCTCGCTGCATGCAACGAGGTTAGCAATATCTGAGTAAGGTCGGGCCTATTGTAATTGTGCATGAGGGGCCAATGTTATTTGATGTTACGGATGTATACGCATGACTGCAAGGTAATATGGATGTGAGATGCTGGCCATGCAACGACTTTGTGATTGCATTCATAAGCATATTTTTTCAGCAGACCTGCATGCGTAATCGCAGGCAACTATCGCAATAGCGATTCATGATGAATCAGGCCCATAGTTGGGAATCTAAACTGTCACTTCATGCTTTGCAGTCAGACAGCTTATCAATGAGCCATCTGCTATTGCAAGGGGATTCTAACTATATCAAGCTACTTCATTCTCCATAAACTAAAATACAGTCATACCTGGGATTCAAACTGGAATGGAAAGGAATGTTCCCAGAGTGATGATAAATGGTGGTGTGTCATGTTGACACTCCCCCATTTGCCAGTGGCACCGCTACTTGTGGCATATTGCCACAACCATTTTTGGCGCAAGCACACACATTTGGTGGGGCCACATTTTCATCTTGCCCTGGGCACCAAGTACCCTAGTTACTCCTCTATGCCTAATGGAATAAGTTGATGAAAGATCTTCTGTTTATGTTAACCAATGTTAGTAAAACAACTATTGTGTCCTCATGTCTCTCTCGATGTGGCTCATTTATGAGGGATTGTTGACTATGCATGATCATTTGAATATCTACATTGTTTGCGTTTGAATGGACATGTACTCATTAAAATTTGCCTACATAAGACTGTCTCTTCAGTCATAGGGGTTGATATATCTAAATTGAGTATGCTGCATAGGCACATTTGCTTGTGCTAATTTTTTTCATGCAAGATATGCAGCACAAACCTGTATATATTCAACTTCCCATTATCTTCAGTGTTCTTAAATGTATTCAACAATGCACTGCTGCTCTACTCTATGTCATCCATTTTACTTGGCTGTTCTCTGCTCTAATACATGAACTAGTATTGCCAATCTTCCCTGTGAACTTCCCATTATGAATGGGAAAATAAATCCAGAGGGGCACTGACAACATTGTTGCCTATAAAAACTAATTAATTATCTTATTAATTTCAGTGAAATACATCCTATATTTAGAAAATGTTGCTGGTCAACAATTATTTTAAACTCATTTGAAATTTAACGAAAAAATATTTTGCAGATTAGAGTGTGTGAACAGTTAATTCATGTTTTGCCTGATTTTATGGCATTTTTTTGTTTTTTTAATGTTTTTAAAGTAGGCTAAATCTTATCAGAAGACTTTTGAAATGTTCCAAAATTTAAAATTAACTGCCCAAAAGTGCTACATACAGCCAGAACCAGAAAGTAAATAGTGCACTTCAGACTAACACAAATATTTTGGGGATATCTATACACTATGCATAGATATGATTCAGTATATTCTTCATTTTACTAATGGTTATTGCTAATTTCATGTTTGAAAACAAACTAAACATAAATTCATAAATAATACATTGCATAATTAAAAAGCTAAATATGTCCTTAGCAATTGCTCTGGTCAGGTGAGAATTCAGGATTCTCACAAAATATGGTATTATGCTAGTGTATTATACAAACACTAATTAACTAAAGTAGAGCTGACACAAAGGAGTCTGGATCACTATAGTCAGTAATGCCTACAAAAGTCACTGGGGAAACAAGATTGTAATAATAAAAGAAATAACTGCTTATTTGGAGAACCAATACAAACGAAAAATGTAATTAACTTTTGTATATAAAACACCCGAAAGCACTCCTTCTGGCCCTGCTATGCATATAATTTATATTAGTTTAACCATAATACACTCTCTTAAGTTAATATTGTTACATTTACAGTAAATTTATACTTAATATAAATTTAGCACATTTTTCATTAACCATTTAACAATGCTTTCACTGTCAGATAGTTTCATTTTTTTGTCAGTCCCAAGGCTAGCCTATTTGTCAGACATTTTGACAATGTAGATACGTTTAAGCAGCAGTTTCCCTTTACACATTAAAATGTTGAGACTAGAGATGTGCACTAACCCCCGTATTATGGTTTGGCAGAATCACCCTCAAAGGTGTTTGTTTTGGCAAAACCATCTTCAACTGTTTTGGTTCTTTTCTGTTATGGTTCTCTTAAAAATTGAGTAAATAGCTACAATCATGTAATTTGGGCTTGTTTTTGTTACTACAGTATTATTAACACCAGTAACATTAATTTCCAGTCAACTCCAGTCAATTTTGACCCTTACAGCTCACAATATTGTTTTCACCAATATTCACCAAAGGTTGCAGCAAGCTGGCTGGCTAAACTAAGCGACAGTGCAGTGGCACAAGATTAATGGTAGTTTAAAAGAATATAGCACAAGTAGGAAACATAGTGGCAATACAGTGGCAGACAGGATGGCAGTTTAATATAAACTGTACAATGCTAGGGAATGTTTTCACTAATAAAGAACAAGATCAGAAGCCCAAAGCAAGTACAGGTAAAAGAATGTGGAGAATTTAGTTTAAGCCAGGTAAAGCATTGATTGAATAATTGATTGATTAGTTTAATTTAACTATATAAAAACAAATCAGGGAAATGAAAATGCTATTAAAAAACAAGCATCAAAATTCCAACGAAAGTGAGTGATTACAGTACTAATATAATTATAAAGAAAAACAAATCTCAGACAAGGAACAAACTACTGTATCAAAAGACAAGCATTCAAAATCCCAATGAGATTTTTAAACTGAAAACGGAATCCAAAAAGCAAATCACTGGCCTCAGGATTCAAGGCAAATTAATAGCATAGTAATAGTCGATAATTATTTTTTTATTATATGATTTGAAGATACTACTCTGTATATACTAAGAATTTTCGGGAAGGCCTATATGCCTAGATTAAAAGCTGGTGATGGATGCCATTGCAAGATAGAGAAGAACATGATTGCCCCAGTAAAATACAATAATATATACCACCTGTCAAGCACACACAGGGCCTCATTCAGACCCGCTCGCAAGCACTGAGCGCTCGTAAGTGGGTCAATGTTGAGGCCCTGCGCATGTGCAGCGGCCGCACAGCGTGTGCGCAAGCCCCGGAGTGAGAGAGATATTCTCTCGCTCTGGGGCTCACTACAGGGGGGCCGCTGTCGATGGTGATCGAAAGTTCGCACCATTTTGTAGGCAGGGTGGAGGGGTGGCTGGCCAAACGGAGGCGTTTGGGGGTGGCCACACTGATATCACTTGTGATGTCAGTGGTGAGCTTCCGGCTCTATTAGAGCCGAAAGCTTACTGGGGCTTGCGGCAGATGAGACCCTACCACAAGGGTCTCATCGCAAGCCCTGATGGTCGCGATGGTCTTGACCATCGCGATCATCAACCTGGCCGCTCTCTAAAGCTGTGGGTGGTCACCCACAGCTTAGCGAGTGGCCAGGAGGCCGGATTTTAAAAAGGAAGTGGCCGTCCTCATTCAGAGCGAGCACTCGCATTTTGCGAGTGGCTCTGAATGAGGTCCACAATCTTGGCAAAGCCCGTAATGAAAAGTAGTGCACAATGAATTGTCCTTGATAATGACAACTTGCTGTCAAGGAGATCTTTGCATCTTTTAAGATCTGTGTCAGTTGGAAAAAAAGACATTACGTATGACTTAAACTTAGCATCAAGCATGGTTGCCAAAATGTAGTGATCCAATTGCAAGATGTGGAAAATAATTTGGTCCTGTTGAAGCAAATACAGAACTTGGCCTACAAGTCCAAAATACTTAATGGAATCACTTCATTTTATCTCCTCATTTAGTTTTCCTTAGCTGCTTTGCAAATTGGATGCAGGAGGACTACCTATAATCATTAATGAGGAGATTAATGATAAAGCTATTGGCAGTGGAGATTGTATGTGCTGGGATCTATCCATGTTGCTGCTAGCTAATGCTGGACTGCTTGTTAGTACAGAGTTTTTGAGATTTTGATAAACAACTTGCAAGAACTCACTGCAAGTGACATAACAAGGAGGATGTGTCCAGGTGGCTAACATCCTTTCCATCTCCTTACTTGGCCTCACAAATGGTACAAATTGTTTGACAAATGCCAGGATTTGGAAAACAATAATTCCACATGAAAGAAGTGGCTTTTTTAGTCATACTCAGGCATGATAATGGCCTTCTTATCACTGGCAAGAACATGAATCAAATGAATCAGTGCAGTCTCCTGGTGCATCCTAGTTCCATCACATTGCATTTAAGATGCATTTTCAGACTTGCATGGGTCTTGTTGCACCAAGCAGGGGCATAACTAGGGTATTTGGAGCTCAGGGCAAGTAAAATAACGGAGCCCCACCCAAGTATGTGTGAAAAAGTGGGCATGGCCACATGCCATAAGGGTCATGGTCACTGAAAATGGGGGCATGTCAACATGACACACCACCATTTCTCATCACTCTGGGAACATTCCTTTCCATTCCATGCACCTTAATGCCCCCATCAGTATTGCCCCTCTTTCAATGCCAACTGAAGTAGTGCCACTTATGCAATGTCCATAGTAGCAGTATTTCTTATACAGTGCCCCTAGTAGAGCCCATTATACAGTTCCCCCTATACAGTGCCCCCAGTAGTAGTCCCCTCTATGCAGTGCCTCTTGTACAGTGCCCTCAGTAGTGGTCCCCTCTATGCAGTGCCCCCAATAGTGCTCATCAGTATTGCCCCCCTTGCAATGTCCAATGATGTAGTGCCACTTATGCAATGTCCCCAGTAGCATTGACCCTTATACAGTGCCCCCAGTAGTGCCTCTTATACAGTGCCCCCCAGTAGTGCCCTTTATACAGTGCCACCAGTAGTGGCCCCCTCTATGCAGTGCCCCTAGTACTGCCCCTTATACAGTGCCCCCCCTATGCAGTGCCCCCAGTAGTGGTCCCCCACCTATGCAATGTCCCCAGTAGTGGTCCCCCTATGCACTGCCCCCAGTAGTGGTCCCTATATACAGTGCCCCTTATAGAATGCCCCCAGTAGTGGCCCCCGTTATGCAGTGCCCCCAGTAGTGGGCCCCTCTATGCAGTGTCTCCAGTAGTGCCCCTTATACAGGGCCCCTTATACAGTGCCCCAAGTAGAGGTTCCCCCTATGCAGTGCCCCTTATACAGTGCCCCTTACATATATCACAAAGACACACACAAAACAAAATACAATACTTACCTGAATCCCCTCTTCTGCGACCTTGGCCACCATCTGCTCCTTTGTCCTCTTGCTCAGCACTATGGGAGAGACATCATGACATCTATCTCCCTTCACCCACTGCTGGAGCCAGAAAGCGGATCTCATGAGTGAGCTCCAGCCCGGCTCCAGCCGTTGGTGCAGCAGCCAATGAGAGTCTGACTCTTATTGGCTGCTAAAAAAAACCCACACTGCCGCTGGGTAGTACGAGCGAATTAACCGGCGCTGGCATGTTTGTTTTACTGTGTTTGGAAAATGTAATAATTTTAATGACACTAAGGAGTTTAAGATTAACAGCTTCATGAATTGCACAACGTCCTGGGTAATTTACCAACTGGAATGCAGTTGTCTCCTTACATTTGAAAAAAAGAACCTTAAACTAAGGATACAAGAACATGTTAGGAGTATTAGAAATAAGGTTGAAAATCATTCAGTGCCTAGACATTTTTTAAAATATCATAAGTCGGATGCAACATTTTAAAATTTTAAGGCTGTTGAGTTAGGAATACCGGGTGGAGATCGTAAAAAAAGACTCTCACAGACGCAGATGTTTTGGATTTACACTTTGAACACCATTGGCCGAATGTAATAGGGTGTCTGTTTTGGGAACAATACAAACTCGCACTTTCTCGCACTTTTAAAAAGTGTGAGTTTGTCCTGCAACTTGCAAATGTAATAACCTGCAAACTTTTCAGCTCCAGGCTACTACATATGCGATTTTAGGCGAGTTTTGGACTATGTGAACTGACACCTTTTAATGTGACTAGCATTAAAAGATGCAAGTTATACAGAAGCCATTACAAATCAATGAGATCCGTGAAGGCTTCTGTGTGTGTGTTTAAAAAAAAAAAGATCTGCAGCCCCACCCCCAAAGGCATAACCAGCCCCGGGCTTTCAAAAGCCTATTTTGGTTCTAAAAATACAAGGGCCAAAATGTGTAGGGGGACACTGTATATTAAGAACCAGCACAAGGCTTTGCTGAGCTGGCGCTGGCTGTGGAGAAACAGGGGACAAAACGAGTAGGGGTCCCCTGTAATCTCCATAACCAGCACCAGACTCTTTTTAGCAAGGGGGGGGTAATGCTACAGCCTTGGCAAACCTTTCACTGGTTTCCCCAGCCAAAGCTTTACCACTGACCGCTAGTCAGGCCAGGCTGGGGATGCCTGGGTTTTTGTTTTTGGGGACCCCCCAATAAAGGGGTCCCCCTCTCCAGGGCACCCCAGGCCTTGACTGATAGCCCAGGCTATCCTTGGCACCCGTGGGCGGTGGGTGCCGGGTTGATAATGTCAAAGTGTAGTGTAAAATAGTTATAAATATTGTCTTTAGCTGTGGTACTACACATCCCAGCAAGCCTACCCCACATGCTGTTACTTGGAAAACCACAAGTACCAGCATGTGGGGCATTATGGGCCCGCTAGTACCTGTAGTTCCACAGCCAAAGAAATACATAAAAAAACACAACACACACACACCATTTCAGTAAAAGTTTAATACAATATGCATGCACACCCACACACACTCATTATCACACATACTCACCTAGTATCCCTGATGCCATCAAGTCCCCTTGTTCAGTAGAATTCCATAGGGGTACCTATAATAAAAAATCCATACTCACCTCTCCTATGCATAGTTCAGGTCCTCTTTGTTCCATGTAGGCATACAGGGGGTTAGAAAAACAAACTGAAAATTCCCAAAACCATGCCATGCCACGCGAATGACTGGGGCCCACGTGTGCCCAGTCATTGCAGGAGCTGCCAGCCAAACCGCAGGAGTCTCCGTAAGAGCTGCTCACTGATTGGCTGTGTGTGGTCAGCCTGTCTCCTCCATAGACTTCAATGGTGAGAAATCTCCATTTAAGTCTATGGTGGGAACTGCGATATTGTATCCAATGATGTAACCACAAGGTTACTTGAGGTGAACCTTGTGGTTACATCATTGGAAACAATGTTGCGGATCCCACTATAGACTTTAATGGAGATTCCTCACCATTGAAGTCTATGGAGGAGACAGGCTGACCGCACACAGCCATTCAGCAAGCAGCTCTGACGGAGAAACCCGCTGATTGGCTGGTGGCTCCTGCAATGACTGGGCACACGTGGACCCCAGTCATTCGCGCAGAGGAAAGGTATGTGTAAACACATACCTTTCCTCCTGTCCGGCATGGTTTTGTGAATTTCTGGTTTGTTTTTTAACCCCCTGGATGCCTACATGGAACAAAGAGGACCTGACCTACGCATAGGAGAGGTGAGTATGGAATTTCTATTATAGGTACCCCTATAGAATTCTACTGGACAAAGGGACATGATGTTATCAGGGATACTAGGTGAGTATGTGTGATAGTGAGTGTGAGTGTGCATGTATGTTATATTAAACTTTTACTGAAATGTTGTGTGTTATGTTTTTTTATGTATTTCATTGGATATGGAACCACAGGTACCAGCGGGCCCATAATGCCCCCTATGCTGGTACTTGTGGTTCTCCAAGTATCAACATGCGGGGGATTCTTGCTAGGATGTATAGTACCACAGCTAAAGACAATATTTACAACTCTATTTTACACTACACTTTGACATTATCAACCCAACACCCACCACCCATGTGTGCCGGGGATAGCCCCGTGCTATCAGCTGAGGCCCGGGGTGCACTGGAAAGGGGGACCCCTTTATTGTGGGGGACCAACTCATCAGGGATCCCGGCCTGGGCTGACTAGCGGTCAGGGGTAATGCTTTGGCCAGAGAAAGTGGTGAAAGGTTTTCCCTGGCTGTGGCATTACCCCCCGCTAGAAAGAGTCCTGTGTTGGTTATGGAGATTACAGGGGACCCCTACTCATTTGGTCCCCTGTTTTTCCACAACCAGGGCCAGCTCAGCAAAGCCCTGTGCTTTATCTTAATATACAGGGGACCCCTATGCATTTTTCCCTTGTATTTTTCGAACCAGGACAGGGTTTAGAAAGCCCGGGGCAGGTTATGCTTTTGGGGTGCGGCTGCACGTCATTTATAAAAAAAATACAAATATTTTCTTATATACATACAGAAACATGCATGTATCTCATGGAAATGTGCATGTTTCTGCGTTACTCTTAGCTGCTCAGGATATACTCGCTATCTTGAAGCTGGTCTATTATTTGGGGACTTTGGGTTATCTTTTTTTTGCGAGTCTGAAACTCGCACCCTATTACATTGGGCAAGTTGATTGTGTTAAATGGGAAAACATCTGGATGCGATTTTGATAATGGCAATTTTGAGTTACATGAACTGACACCCTATCACATTGGAGAGTTGTGAAAAAGTACAAGTTTAGCACAAAACTTGCAATTTACCAAAACAGACAACCTATTACATTTGGCCCCATGTGTCCAAATGGGTTAAATGAATCATATGAATTTGCACCCTTCCTTTAATTACACTCACTAAAGATGGTAATAGCTAATGGGGGTCAAGATCTCAAAAGCATATCTTTTCAGATTTTTATACATTTGGTAATTTTGTAGTCATTATAGAAACCTATTGGGATAGCTCATATATCTGCTGTGGTACCCTTTTAATACACTCAGCTAAAACTTAATTAATTAATGAAAAACTGTTTACCAAGTATGCCTTTTAAAGTACAACAGACAAAAGCAAATATAGCTTTGATAATGAAAGAGAATAAGATTAAGGGGATTAATTACTATGCAGCAGTTGTGGAAAACCTCATGACTGTTGTCGTTTTGGGGTGAGGTCTAAATTGCAATTCTGATTTATAGACATGAGAGGTTATACAACCATCCCATTTACTAAACTGCATTGTCTTGAATTTGGACAGTTAATAGATATGCTGTGGTATCCAATATTACATGTTGCATTGTGTGAACCTACAGTGGCAGCTATGTGACTGGAGCATTGGTGTGACCGACCTTTCAGTAGTGTGTCAGCATCAACCTAGCCTGTTATAGTGAGGGGCTGGGTTCCATGCTTCACCTTTAATTGAGGTCACCCTTGTGGTTACAGCAGTAGATACAATGTCGCGGTTCCCAGCATAGACTTCAATGGAGAATTCTCCCCATAAAAGTGTATAGGGAGACACGCTGACTGCACACAGCCAATTAGCGAGCTGCTCTGATGGAGATGCCCGCTGATTGGCTGGCGACTCCTTCAATGATGGGGCCCACATGTGCCCCGGTCATTCGCGTTGAGTAAAGCTATGTGGAAACACATAGCTTTGCTCAGTCCGTCTTGGATTCGGGTATTCATTTTTTTATTTTAACCCTTTGGATGCCTACTTGGAGAAGAGGACGTGGCCTACGCATAGGAGAGGTGAGTATGGATTTTTTTAATAGGTACCCCTATGGATTACTTTGGATACTAGGTGAGTATGTGTGATAGTGAGTGTGAATGTATGTTATAATAAAATGTTACTGTCACGGTTTATGTTGTGTTTATTACATATTGCTTAGGTTGTGGAACTACAAGTGCCAGCGGGCCCGTAATGTCCCGCATGCTGGTATTTGTGGTTCTCCAAATACCAGCATGTGGGGGAGGCTTGCTGGTACGTGTTGTTCCACAACTAAAGACAATATTTAACCCTTTCTTTTACACTACACATACACTATCAACACGGCACCCACTGCCCTAGGGTGCCCGGGATAGCCCCGGGCTATCAGCCTAGGCCAGGGGTGCCCTGGAGAGGGGTACTCAACTTCCCAGGGATCCCTGGCCTGGGCTGACTAGCGGTCAGGGCTGATGCTGCGGCTGGGGGGCCCAGTGAGAGGGCTCCCCTGGCTGTGGCATCAGTCCCCCGCTAGAAATGGTCCAGGGCAGGTATTAAATATACAGGGAACCTCATGCCATTTTTTTCCTCCATATATTTAAAACCAGCTCTGTCCCTGCTGCCTGTTGCTGGTTCGTAATTTACAGTGGAACTCTACACATTTTTTTCCCTGTAAATTAAGAACCAGGACAACCTGGCAAGCCCAGGGCTGGTTAGTCTTTTGGGGGGGGGGACCTCACATCATTTTTTTAAGTAAATTATCCCAATTTTAACCATTTACAGGAATAAACATTCACAAATCACAATGATTTGTGTATGTTTCTGACCATGTCTCAGCTCAGGGGGTTGAGAGTTTGAAAAGTGATTTTGACAGAGAGTTTGCTCCTATCTCACCCGAGCTTGTCATCCTGATTCTTGGTAAATTTTAGAGATGTATGTTTTAGGTGAAAAGTACTTCCGATTTGGCCCGATGGTGATAAGATTCGAGAATGCTATCTCATCTGAGTTTTACAAGTGAGATGAGAGAAATCTCTCTCTAACTCACCCGAATTTACCTTTAGTAAATTTGCAAGCAGGAAAAAAATTAATAGATCACCCGAGATGGTCATCTCGACCTATCTCAATTCTTAGTAAATGTACCCCTTAGTGTTCCTTCTATTTGTTAACTTAGATGAAATAATGCATTACAATTTTTAACTTCCAATCTCTGCAACTAAAGTGCATTCGCACAAACAAATGACAATACAATCTTAATCTTATTAGATAATCAGTGTACATTATATTACACAATGTATTTAAAGACATAACATTTGAATAGCAGTCTTTAAAAATAATTTTATTGTGCTGTTTTGTATGCATATGTTCACAAAGTGGAGTTTTATTTCAAGTTTTGCGCATAAAATTCTTACAACACAAATTCTTATGTTATCACATTCAAAGCTTCCTCAATAATGCAGGCATTTGCCCTGGACCTGTCACAGCTTAATACATACACACTCTGGTGCAATCAGTTAAGGTGGCAATTTTTATTGCTATTCATAAAATGCTTATTGATGTTGGCTGTGGAAATAACTTTTGAAAATTAAATCCAGATGGAAGCAAGTGTAAGCTGACATTTTAAAGCCAGCTAATAGCAAAGCATGCAGGTTTGGTTCACGTTTTCCCACAGAGTTATGAATACTTGAATGCAGGTGCAGTAGAGTGTAATGCTGCTGTTCCATTAACTGATATTCACTAGAGAAGAGATGGGCACATGCCACATCCCTCTCAGTTTCCCTGAGAATTTCAATTTGAATACTGTATTACTTATTACATTATTTACCTTAAGTACATATTAGATTTTACTTTTTACACTGCATTATCTATACACATGTGTAAACAAAAAATAGAAAAATTACTTTTTTTAACTGTAGAAATAATATTAATAACACTTTAATTGTAAATGCTTCAACATGTGGCTATTGACATTGACACCTCTCAACATTGTGACTGGTATGGCATACAGTAATGGTTGCGATCACATTGTGTTGGGATGTATGTATGTTCTCAGTGTTGAAGTTCTATTCTACCCTCAAACAACCTGTACATAAATATTCAGAAGCCATTTATTAAGGTTCACCTCTCCAGTACTAGTAGTACCGCCCTTTGTCAACAGAACAGTCTGAATTTTTAATGCCATTGACTCTACCAATGCGCTGGATACATTTCTTAGAGAATCTAGTCCATGTTGATATGATAGCATTACCATTCTACTACATCCCAAAGTGCTCTGTTAGATTGAGATTGTCATGTTCATGGGACCTGCTTAAGATGTCTTGTGTTTTGTGATATGGCATGTTATCCCACTGGATCTAGCAAATAGAAGATGGGTAGACTGTGGCCATAATGATGCCCATGGACAGCAACAATACTCTGAGGCATTTAAACAATGTTCAATAGGTATTAAGTGGCCTGATATGTGCAAAGAAAACATGTCCTGCTTGAGTATACACCACCATTAGCTTTAACCATTTAAGCAAGTTGGTATGGATCCATGGATTCATGTTATAAACAGTAGAAATCAATATTCGGCTGTACAAGTAAATTTTTCAAATCTTCAAAACTCAAGTTTTGGTGAGCCTTTCCCTAATATAACCATTAAGTGATGCTCTACTTCATGCAACTGTTGTAATTAATTGTTATTTGAGTTACTCTTGCCTTCAATGGTTCTTGCTTGAACCATTCTTCCCACTCTCCTGAGTTATTAACTAGGCATTTGCACTCAGAGAACAGCTTACTCAATATTTTTTTTATTTTGCACCATTTTCTGTAAATTCTAGAGATTATTATGCATGAAAATCACAAAAATGCAGCTATTTCTCAGATACAGAAATATGGAATAAAAATAGAAACTGTCATAGCCAACTCAAATAACGTTTACATAAATCTACCTTTTGAAGAAAGCATCAGAGGAAGACTGGGGCCCAAGAGTTAACGGTTTATAGCATAATTGTAGCACTTTTTAAAACATTTCTTTGTCCAAGTCCATCTTTGAAACAGTGAGAGCCAATCAGAGATAGCAATGTGCCCTATTGCTTAGTAGCATCCTAGAGAGGGGAGGGAGTCAGTGATTGAGCAGGGTCACGTCTGAGGCAGACAGAGAGTGAAAGACACCCTCCAAAAAACCCATGAAGATGCATTCATTTATCTTTCAACTCCACCTATAATAGGAATCACACGTATTTCCTTGATGTGACCCTTAGAAAGATAGATGACTCCCAGTGAGTTTCTCTAGACTCTGATTGTAATTGTAATGGGTCTACCCCCTTTCCCATATTGCTTTGTTTTACAACTTACATATTACCTTTCATTTCACATACAGTATTTGTGTAAATCTCTGACCAGTGGGGAACATTGCAGATGATTGATATGCTCGGTCATGTGGTTTCCTTGTTGTCCCATGTGATGCTGACCTGAAGGACCTGCGGCACAACCACAGCTGGCCTATATTATTGACTGAGGATTGGTCCACTGCATAACATGCTCTGTGTTTATATCTGTGGGAACTGCTAGGTTACCTTTAGTAACCTAGTGGTTCCCACCAATGAAGTCAATGGTGGGATCTGCTCATTGGCTGAGAGAGGAAGAGGCTTGCCTTTCAGCCAGTGAGTGCTCAGATAATGCATTTTAAGGGAAATAAAGGGGTCATAGAGTATCAGAATAATGGAGACATACCCCCTTTTCACATTTATCCCCAAACATAGTGGGAACCTTTTCTATATTAAATATAGAACATGGAACAGTTCTGCAGTTCTGCTTAAATATGTATAAATAATGTATGCTCATATACATATGTCCCTGTGTATTCTGATTCATTGGTATATGCAGTGGTGTCACAAGGGGGGTGTGGGGGGGTGTGGGCTGCAACTGGGTGTCACCCACCAAGGGGTGACACCAAAGTGTAGACTCCCCCTCAGTGACAGGAGCCGGGTGCTGCACTGTAGTATTAAGTGCAGCACTGGGCTCCTGACATTGTGAAGGAGCCAGCACTGCAACCACAAGGCAGCCCACACCTCCTCTCCTGCACACCCGACTTCCCCCACCGATAAGAAGAATGGGACCAAGGGGGTTCGGCCTGTGAGGCCTCGCCCCCATCCCATGCAACCACGCCCCTGTCCAACGAGGTCACGTCCCTTTTCAGCATCCCGTCCCGGGTGACACCGTGGGGAGGGACGCCACTGGGTATATGTCCACATTTTCATAATATATTTATTTCATTTATTTTTTAAGGTAACTTAATCCACTCTGTGCTTGTTCTCCCAGCACTGTAAAGTTTTTCAATCAGCCACTGAAGTAACTATAGCCAAGGTTTAATTCAATGTTGCATTTATTAAAAAAATTGCAACTAAAGTAACCAATGTTCACAGCACATCAAATTCAGTTATATGTATCTTAAAAAGTTGAGATAGATCTTTGTTGGAGATTTTGATTACTTCATTCTCATTTGTAACAGTTAAGCAGGCCATACACGGTGCGATAAAGCAGCTTATCTGACGGATTGGTACGATTTGGCTGCTCTATCGCAGCATGTATGGGTATGATGTCAGAGCGAGTGTACACCCATGGGGTCGTACATTGCCCTCCCTGATCTTACTGCAGGATCAGTTGATCAGGGGATGCGATGTGTGATCCCATGCAGTGGGGGAGAGTGAAGCCGGTTTATCAGGCGGTCAGCCACCCGATCGCACCCTGTGTGGGGACCACCTCAAATGTCAGACATCGGATCCCTTGTTGCATCGCACAGTGTTGTTGCACGGTGCCACCACACCATGTATGGCCGGCTTTACTATATCTGGATGCAGAGCTGCTTAGAAGGAAGCAACTGGCATTGGAAATGTGTAATCTGCCAAGCAAATTTGGTGTATCAGAGAAAATCTTGCGATTTGAAATAGTAGCCATTGTTGTTTACATAGATTGTCTGATTCAGAGGTGCACACTAATGCAGATATGACTGTGTCCTCTGCCACAGCACAACTGTGTCTGTATGCTAATGCCACAGCCAATGGGATTTGTACAGAGACACTCACTGGCCAATGTGTGCATTAAGCCTATACATTAGAACTTGCACCTAACAGTGGCCCCAAGCCAGCAGAGGCTGGAAGGCACTGTCTTGAAAAAAAAGGCCACCCATGGCAAAAGCCCTCCTGGGGAAGAAATAGTCAAAACATAGGGAGCAATCCCTTGAGCAGCTGCTACAGGGATTGAGGGAGTTGTTACATACCTCCCAAAAATGGCATCTATAGTAGCAGTGGATACTATACCACTATTTAGGAGAAACCAGTGAAGGCTATGGCCCAGGAGTCCCAAAACATAGAAAAGGCCAAAGAGGCTGGTACAGCAGCAGCATGGACTTATGGCAGAGAATCTGCGGCAGCAGTAGCGGATACTGAATCCCAATCCAAACTGGTTGGATAAACAGTTCCAGGGAATAGCTTTTGAAGCATAGACAGTGCCCCCAGAAAATGCTGCTTCATTGGGTGACAAGATACTGGCAGTGTATTAGGGCCAATTAAAGGACTGGCAGCATCCAAATTCAGACTTAGAACTTGGATCACTAGTAGATCCATTAGAGACTGACACAAGCAATAGGCACCTGAGGCAAAGACAGCAGGTAACTTATATAGCAACAGCAGGCACAACCTTCAGCAGGAGTTCACACAAGCCTTGACCAGTGTGCTGAGCCTGGTGCACAGACACCGAAATAGCAGGACCACTATAGGAAGTCACCACCATGACTGCCACAGCTGCCACCACACTGATACTAAGCCCCATGGGAAAGGAAGAGAAGGAGACTGGATGCTTCATGACAGCAAGATCCATCCAGGTCCAGCTCCCACTACCGGTTGAGGAAGGATGTGGCCTGGCATGATGCCAGAGGCACTGAGCTGAGGCAGGATCTCATCTCCAGACCAAGGCAAGAGAATGGAGGTAAAAAAATACGGAAAGGGGTGGGAAAAATCAGCTGAGGAAGGTAGAGAGGGGGGTAAAGAAGAAGAGAAAGAATAGGCAAAGCTACTGAAAATATGGGGAACAAAAAAGTGCAACTGATACAAAACCACCAGGCACATGATGTGTCTCAGCAAAATTTTTTGATGATAAAGGTGGCAGCCTAAATCCTGCCTCTCTTTACTTAAATAGGCCAACCAGAAGGACCATCCCTCTCATCATTGATTGGCTAATCTACTAGTAGCACAAACCTCAATTCTGCTCAGCAACAGAGAATTAAGGGGCAGATGTGTGGTATCCCCCAACTATGGGATACCGATTCAATGGTTTGCTGGCACTGCTCAGATTGCTGTAGCTATAATGAACTACTGTCTAACAATTCACCACGCTCATCTAGGGAGATGAACACATGCACAGCCTGAATGACAGTTACAGAGAGAACAGTTAGTGACTGTTACAGTGGAGGCAGAGCTGGACAAATCAGGTGCTGGGTGATCTGCACATCAAGGTGAAAGGGAGAAAGACAGCTCCATGACTTGGCAGTCACTGAGAGTAAGAAAAAAAGGAAATATCAGTGAACAGAGAAAAAGGAATTTTTGAGAAACATTCTAAAACAAAAACTGATTTGGTTGCAAGCATTTCTGCATCCAGAGTCACTTACACTTACCACAGGGAGCCAACAGTTGTTATCACACCTGACTTTCCCCAAGTTCAGAGAGAGAACTGATTCACTAGTGATACATTATGTGAGAGTGTTCCAATTATTACACCTGATTGTGGAAATATTGTTGTTAGATTACATCTGAACTGTGTTGCACCTCTCTGTGTCTGTGGAGTCCTTGCCCCCCTGATGGGGTGTGGCTTTAGTGAAGAGCTGGTGCTGAAAAAGTAATACCAAACCAAGGTAGCTCAGATCTGCACATGCTCCACACAATTATCACCTTTACAACTTTGGGGTATCACAAATGTAGTAGAAGTCAACCAATCACCTCCTGTCACTTACAAGCTTTGTTTGAAAAATGACAGACGAGTTGATTGGTTGGTACTTTATCTCTGTCCACTCTATCTCTCTCCAAGACTGAATACATAGAACCATAACCTCAACTTCTTTTAGGTAATAAATTTTTTTTCTTTTAAGGTTTAGCTACCCTCCTGTCTATTTGGCTCTCTGTACTTTCTGTATAATTGTTGTTTTTATTTGTATATATGTTTATTAACATAATTAGACATACAAAATATGTGCATTGCACCTCTAAATAATGTTTAGACACCTAATTCTTCCTCAAAGCCAGCAGTGAATTATTTGCTTTAGTTCCTTCTCAGTTCATTCCATCTTTATTAATTTTTGCCCTAAATGTTACTGATATTTCTTTTATAACATTGGTAATTTTGTGACTACATTATAAAAAAAAAGTGTCAAACACACCTGAAATTTTATGAAGTAAAGTTAACTTTGCAGAAGCCTATGTGTCATATCCCAATTACATGAATTACTTTTCCTGTCAATACAGGTATCTACAGTATCTAAATAAATGAATAAACATTTTAGTAAGTAAATTGGGACTGTAATTTTTATAGTAGATTTATAATATAATATATATTACAGCAGAGTTCACTGTCAGTATATGCTATTTCAGTATAAACAAAATATATTTTGTTAAATCTTAAGTGTAATTAGGAAAGGTTTAACATTATTTTTCATGCTGCTTGCTTGTCTTTTAAAAACATGTTTTATGGCTTTTGATAACTAAAAATAGTGACAACAAATTGGATTTTATCATGATTTCCTTTTGCCTTGTTCTGCCACTTCGATCATAACATATTCTGATGACCATCTTTCCACCAGTGAAATGGTAAAAAAAAAAAAAATCCACTAGTTCCTTTGATCCTTTACAAAGATTGTCATACAGAATCTACAGTTTTCTAAACACTTTTACATTTTACTGTATTCATCAAAATATATTTTTTCTGTGTAAAAACAGATGATCAGATGACTGATATAGTTAATATTCCTATCCACTTCTTATAACTCAACTTCAACTCTCACCAAACAGAAATAAAAATGACCTGAGGTATTGTCAGTCTCGATTGAGCTTCCAGATCAATGACATCTTCTTTTTCTCTAACTTGTTTCAGAGAAAGATTTAAGAAAAGAAAAGAAAACAATGCTGGAGGGCGAGCTCCGATTCATATGTACCCCTCCTCTCTCTTACCAATTCTTCCTTTATTATGCTGCTATGTGTTAAATCCACCCATACTGCAATAATAAACCTATGTATTTTCCCTGACTGGAACTAGCTGCCAATCTATAATGTCCGTAGCTATGATTAATCTGATAAATAATAAATATATCAATCTACTCTATCAGACAAAGACAAATTCTCACCAGCGGGGAGGCACAAAGCATCTCTTATAGCTGTCTATAGTGCTGAAATTAATTATTTAATGTTTAATTCTTCAGGAAATGAGAAAGTTTTGATTAATGTTGTTCAGTGTCATTCCGTGCTTGTTTGATATGTGTCACACAATTTTTTCTTGGCAATAGCTAAGAAGAAGTCAGTGTCTACTGTCATCAAGATCAGGCGCTGAAATTTTACAGGTAAAAATAAATTTTAGAATAATACTGCATATGCTATTTTTAACATTTAACCAGCTTTATTTTTATTATCATTTGTTCTAAAAACAACCTATTTCGATGCCAGATGCCATGTTATGCAAATGAGCAAAATTTGTAATGACAGTGGCATAAAACTATTATTCTAAACATCACTCTCATCTTATTAAAACTGATAGCACTAGGGCTACTCCCAGCACCCCTTGAATTATAAGACTGAAAAAAAGAGGAACACACACACACACATACACTGGAAATAGCTGATCAATTAGATTAGAGAAAGAGGGCTCTGTCTCTATTTCAGTAACATTGTTTCATGGTGTTTGTTTTTTTCTATTAAGTTTTCCTTGGTGTACCACAGGCCACAGTGGGTCCTGTATGCCATGTAATTCTGGCACTTGAGGTTTCTAAAGTGCCAGAAAGGAGTACTGTATATCCCCTTTGCTGCTAATGTTTCTTTCAGCCCTTTGCTGAGCCCATTTTTCAATGTTTGAGCTTGTTACTTTCAAACATCAATATCACAAATTCCTTTATCCAGTACCAACACAAATTATATCTTGTTCTGTTTTTAGAAAACAGTAATGTAGAAAGTAAAATTAATCTTTATTTCTCCTTCTTATAAATCAAGTCAAATTAAAAAAATGGCAAAAAATTTGTTTTTTAATTTAGATTTCAATAAAGTGAAGTCAAATTTTTTTTTTAATAAACACCACAGATAAATACTTTGTGCTTTTTCCTCCTTCCTAAATTGCACAAAGCAGGATTCTTTGTGGAGAGTTTAATAACAAATCTGCATTTAAAAATGATAAAGCATTTTTATATGATCGCTGACTTGATTTAAATGCTTACTATGTGAAGGAATAATATGTTAGCCCAAAAAGGAAAACCAACTGCAATAGAATAAGTGACCCCTATTTTTCTTATTTCATGCAATATCAAAGAGATCCCCTCCGGTCTGTGGTAAGTTGTCGTTTATAGTTCGCTGATTCAGTCATTGTCTGGTGATGATCAGACAATAAGTACTGTATTTAGGGGGGCATCATTTGGGTTCCCCAACGTGTGTTTGTGAAAACCGGAGTGTATTGTTGAGAGATGGCGCCTGGAGTGTGACCATTTTAAGGAGGCCACAACCCCCGAAATATGTGTAGGGAGAAGGCTGGCCATCATGTGGGAGCACATTGAAGGGGAAAAAAATGAGCAGTGGCTGTTGGACTTAAGCATGTGCTTGCACAGTATTTTACACAGATTATATAATAATACAGGTTGAGTCTCCCATATCCAAATATTCTGAAATACGGAATATTCTGAAATACAGAATATTTTTAGCATGACTGAGATAGTGAAACCTTTGCTTTCTGATGGGTCAATGTACACAAACTTTGTTTAAGGCACAAAATTATTAAAAATATAGTAAAGTAACCTACATGCAGTGTGTATAAGGTGTATTTGAAACAAATTAATTTCATGTATGTTCACAAACTTTTTTGATACACAAAATTATTACAAATATTGTATAAAATTACCTGCAGGCTGTGTGTATAAGGTGTATATAAAACATAAAAGCATTCTGTGTTTAGATTTGGGTCCCATTCCCAAGATATCTTATTATGGTATGCAAATATTCCAAAATACGGAATATTCCAATATCCAAAATTCTGGAGCTCATTCTGCTACAAGTATGATGGCCGCGGGAGGGCATGGCTACTCCTCCCATGAGTATTTGCGGAGCTGATGGCTCCACCTCCATTTTCCTCCAGCACCCACTGTCAGGCCAGCTAAGTCAGGAGCAGCAGTGGTCACAGTCGGTCCCACTCCCAGGACGAGAGCGTGTGTCACTCTCTTTCTGTCTCTTAACTAAGTTATATGACAATCTAAAGCTGAGCTCTCAGCTGCGAGAGGGGGCACTGGGGGCAGAGGTTTGATGGTGAAGCCTGGATCTGACTAGACTGGGGCTGCCTGTGACTGGGGTGCTGACTATGCTGGAAAAGGGTGCTGTGTGCATAGATAGGTTAGCTTGGCCAGGGGTGGTGGATGACTGAGGAGTTCTGTGCTGGGAAAAGGGTAGGTGCAGGGGTACTCTGCTGTGCTGACTAAGGGAAAAATATTGCATAATTATTGAAGCCAGAGGTGCTCTGCTGGATGTGAGGTGCTGACCTGACTGTGATGGGATAGGGATGCATAACTAATTAGGCTAGGGGTGCTGTTCTGAATGAGGGGTGCTGACTGTGCTGGGTAAGGGGTGCTGTGCTGGGACAGGGGTCCTGTGATGGGTGTTGTGCTGTGATCCATACAGTGCTGGAAGAGGGGTGCTGTGATGGGTGCGGTGAAGGGTGATATGCTGGGAGAGGGGTGCTGCGTGAGGGGTGCTGTGCTGGGAGAGAGGTACTTTCCTGTTAGGGGTGCTGTTCAGTGAGTGGTGCTGTGATGGGTGAGGAGTGCTGTGCAGTGAGGGGTGCTGTGAGGGGAGAATCTGCAATGCTGTGCTGTGAGGGGAGAATGTGCCCTATAGAATGTCAGACACACTACAACAAGGAGATAGCAGGAGGCTCTCTAATGGTGGTCGGCTGAAGAGGAACCTGACACAGAGAGAGGAACATCATGAGCCTGAAAATGCGTGCCCTGGAGTAGAAAGAAGAAGCAGTTGAAGAAAAAAGAGAAGTTTTTTTATTATAAATTTTTTTACACAAGAAAGAAGATGCTGGTCTGGTGCTGGAGAGACATAAGGGAAAATGAGGCTGCATGGGATGGAAGCACAGAACAGTAAGACCACACACCCTTTCATGAGGCCACACCTCTTTTCAGTATCCCACATGGGGTGGGGGCACCAGCAAAACTATTGCCTAGGGGACTTATTTGGCAAGGGCCGGCTCTGCGATGTTGTGTCTCTTTGGATGCTGCCCTCAAATCTGTGATGCCAGCAGTAGGTGTCATTTTGCACTAGATGCTTCCTGTGGCATTAGAATATTATTTCACAGCCGCTGTGCACATAGGGTCCATCTCTGAATCAGCCCTTACATAGCCAATTCAATTTGAAAAGTCATCTTCCGGCATTTGTGCAATATATCTTGCATGTTTACATGCCAAAAGTATAGGTGAAAATGGGAAAATCTGGCTGTACCCCAAAAAAGGCAGACTAAAATAGGATAACAGCATAGAAGTATACTAGTGACCATAATAAAAGTATTTAGGGTTCTTATATTATGTTAAATGGCTGTTATAAGCATTTTTATCTAACATTGGAAAAATGATAGAAAGCAAAGAGATTTTTGCAAAATGATTGCTCAACTGTATATATTTGTTTCATCTTAAGCCACTTTTAACTAGAGATGTGCAGTTCAGTTTTACTTGGATTTACTTGGTTATATTTGGATCTCAAAAACAGCATCATATTGGCTATCTGGCTGTCACGTGTTAGCCAATAAGATAAATCCGAACTAATCCAAACTTGCGACAATTTGGCGATAAGAACCGAATTAAACCATAGCCGCACATCTCTACTTTTAACTATTTTAACTAGAGATGTGCGGGTTCAATTTTATTCGATTCTTATCGGCAAATTAGTGCAAGTTCAGATTAGTTCGGATTTATCTCATTGGCAATCCAAAACATGTGAGAGCCTGGAAGTCAATATGATGCAATTTATGAGAACAGAACATATCTGAGTAAAACTGAACCGCACATCTCTACTTTTAATAAATGCTCAAAATACACTCCTAACACCCACCTGCAATCTTAAAAACATCTGTCTTATTCATATAGCACCCCAATATACCTGTCCCACATCAATGAACCCATTTTCCTGCACTTTGCTCATTTTCATTCCAAAAATGACATAATTGTTGGCCAACTTAAGCTAATAAAAAAATGTTTGCCTTCAGATATGCCCAGCTAGATTGTTGTCATAGCGCAGCATCTCGCACGAAAGTTACTTTTAAACACTTTAACGAATGAAAACAGGTTATTGTGGCTAATTGAATTCCCCCCTTTATATTTAAACTACTGTTGTGCGCATTTAGATCTTGCTACTACACATTAGTAACAAATGCATTGAAATTTAATAATTTACCATAATTACTTAACCAGTATGGAAAACTACAAAACATGTTTTTATGTCATGTCTGTTCATGTTGTGATTTAAAAAAGATGTGGATGATTTCCCAAAGTGTATCTGGTATGAAGATTTCAAATTGCACAATGCACTTATCATTTTTCTTTCATTTGCACAAAGTGTTTATTACTAATGCACTAAGGGTTATTATTTAATGGGTGCTGCATGCACTTGCTAGTGATGCATGAAAAAGTCTAAAGGTGATTTCAAAAGACAAGAAGGGCAAAGGGCACTCAAGCATCATGCAACTCCTCCTATTCCCCTGTCTTGTCTCAGGCTGCCAATGTTTCAGGAGGTATGAGACCTTCATATGTGCATTGACAATGACCCCAAAACCACATCTGTCCAAAAAAATTCCATATTTACCAATGCATCTAGCAAATCACTGCCCTTTTCAGACTCCAAAGATCAGGACTGTGGGGGCTACAGACCTTAAACATAAGTCATATAGTTTTAATATGTGCATGCAATACAGATGAGTCCTCACTCGTCTTTGCTGCAGTCGTGCAAAACAGCCCCTCTCAGCGCGCCTGTTCCAGTGAGACTCTGATAGCTATGGGTTTCTTTTTTGCATCTTTGTCAAAAATCCATCTAATGGAGCATACACACGGTCAGATTTTGTGTCAGATCTGAACAATAACAATTTTAAAAATCGTTCAATCATTCATATCTGTAAGAAAATCATTTACATGTGAGCCTGCAACGATGAACGATGCGCGTTCCCACATGTCAGATAACGATATCTGACATTGTCTGTGTTTGCAGTCAGATTTGAAAGATTTAATTAATTTTAATACTGTCTGAAATCGTTCAGTCGTTCGAATCATTTGTAAAATTGTTCAAATCGTTGGTAAAAATCGTTCAATAGTTCATCTGACAGATCTGACCGTGTGTATACACCATTAGTCTCAATGTGTTGCAACTAGGATGCACCAGGGGACTGTGTTGATAATATTAATATGTGACACTTGTATATCTGTCTGCAACTGAGTCTCTCAATCACCAGACGAAGTGCTATGATGCGACAGCCACAACTTTTTCCACACCAAGTTCCCTTTTCAGTCTCAGTTGCACACAGATATACAGTGTCACATATTAAATTAATCAACAGTCTTCTGGTGCATCCTAGTCAGATTGCATTTCCAGCAAAAAAAGATGCCCGACGCTAGCAGAGTTACAGACCTGGCAGCTCACTCATTCCAGGCATATTGCACTGCATGGTGTATTGAGGCTAGATAAGATCTGTACATGCACATGTAAAGTGGGAATTATGGTTACTTTTACTCTGTTTACAGCAGTTAGCCATGTACTGTATTTTGGGTATACATGCACCACCCAACATTCCGTCCTGACATTGGATTCATACCTAATGTGTCACAATTCTGCTATCATGAATCCCATGCCAACATCCGTCTGCACAATGAGTCGGGTGAATCTATGCACCCGCAGCCATCATCACTATCATTCGCATGCTTGGTGCAGAAGATTAAACTGAAATCAGACAGATCTCTGCTCAGAATAGCCTGCAACTCTGTGTACATGCCCATGGGATGTGTCCTCTATGGGATGTGAATACCCCATTGCCAACCAGTAACACCTGTTCAGTCATATGTGATAAGCAGCCAAGATGTGGCCAACTTGGAATAACTTGTGTTTGCTGTAAGTTGTGCATACAGGTGATGAGGCTTGTGCAGTTTGCTAACTATCATGAGATCCACCGACATCTAGACTTGCAGCAAATCAGTATCAGACCCTTAATATTTAACAACCCAAGATATGAAAAATAATATTAAAGAAATAAAAATTTTGTACTCTTATTAATGTAGTACATTTCCAATAAATATGAATCCACCTCCAAGTAATAAGCTGTCAAATAAATGTTCAATGTTGCAAATTTATATTACACATCCATTAATAATGGTAACTTTGTCAAATCATTTTAGCACATGAAATGTAATGTAACCCCCTCTTAAACCTATTAAGGAAAGCCACACTAACAATACCCATGGTAATTCTATCAAACAACAAACAGAGCTTGGACTGTGCTTTTGCCGATCAGGTAATTAATAAAAGCAGTGTGGGTATTGTTTGGCCTGTGCATATCTTGGTTTGTGTATGTAATGTTGTGTCGTGCAGTGGTTCTTGACCACGGTGCAGCTTACCAGTGGTGGAACTTGTGAGTGGTCGACCCAGTTGCAAAACTATACTTTGGGCCCCCTGTCCTCTGTGGTGCTGGACTTTGGTAAAAAGTAAAATAAATAAAAATTTTAAAAAATGTGCTGGAATAGGCTTACAGTGATCAGAAACTGTTGCTTATTCAATGTAGCATAAGATCTATAAAAATTAAACTAGCAGTATATTTCATTTTATATTTACATAATAATTGACATTTCATGCAGGTTGCATGTGTTCCAGCACTGTCATCCATACTTACCTACTTTCCCAAAACATCTGGGAGACTCCTGATTCCCGGTTGGCAGGAGTAGAGGCTACAATGATGCAATCAGGGTCACATGACCCCCCGGAACCTCTGTCCAGCATGCACTATGCCCCCATGCCTCTCGTTTGGCTGCCCCTTCAAATCAAACATACAGAGCAGTGCACACAGATGGAAATCTGAATTGATAGCAAATATGCTGCTTTTCTAACAGGAATATTTACACCTCATTCAGGTCTAGATAAAAATAAATTAGGTTATTTATTTAATAAGCAGCACTGTTTCATGCCAATTAGATAATATCACATCTTTTACATGAGCACTAGGGATTTATGGTCTACTCACACATCCACATTAATATAACATTAGCTTTTTAACCATTTCACACTTGTTTAATTTAGAATAAAATTTGTAAAGGTTGTAACATCAAAATATACTATATTAACTTGGCTCTCATTAACCACTAATATGACAGTATTATTAGCTATGCACACTTAGGGATGAGTGGGTTCGGTTCTCAGAGAACCGAACCCACCTGAATTTCGGGGATCTGGGGCGATCCGAGCCAAGCTCGGATCTCCCTGCCTGCCCCGGATCCCTCACCCAAGGCAAAACCTTGCGATCCCACTGTCGAGTCGCGAGGTTTTGTATTGAGCGGGCTTAATGCTGATTGGCTGAGAGAGCCGTCTGTCACGGCTCTCAGCCAATCAGCGTTAAGCCCATTTAATATGCCCACAGGAAGCAAAATAAGATGGTGCCCGCCATCCCCCACTGCCTGACACTGCCAACACACCCGCTGCCAACACTGCTGGCAGCCCCACTGGCAGCATCCATCGCTACCGACACCACCACTGCTGACACTGCAGCACCCCTGCACTGCTGCCCTGCATGATGAGGACAACATGAATTAGGAGAAGGCAGGACAGATCAGGGGCACAAAGGAGTGGCGGGAAAAGCGGTGTCAGGGTGGGACATAGATAGGGGAGGGTCAGGGCCAGGTCACTTTACTAGTATATGTTATTTTTCACATATATTTGTACAGTATTAACCTGCCTATTCTGAGTTTATTAATGTCCTAAAATGCAGTACTGTAGTGTGTAGATGTGCGCTGACCCTCGTGTTTTGGATTTGGTTTTGGATCTGGATCTGCCCTGGTTTTGGATCTGAATCTGGTTTTGGATTTTTTTCCTTGGTGTTTTGTTTTTCATGTTTGGTTTTGGATCTGGATTTTTTCTTAAAATATCATAAAAACAGCTGAAAGCACATACAATGGGCCTGTTTTTGTTCATACAGTATAATTAATCTCAATAACATTTACTATTCACAAGTTATTCCAAGTTGGCCACATCTTGGCTGCTTATCACATATAACTGAACAGGTGTTACTGGTTGGCAATGGGGTATTAACATCTCATAGAAGACACATCCCATGGGCATGTACATAGAGTTGCAGGCTATTCTCAGAAGAGATCTGTCTGATTTCAGTTTAATCTTCTGCACCACACTGCCAACACTACCGGCACTCCCACACTGAGGACATCACCAGCACCCCTGCACTGCTGACACAGTCAGCACACATGCACTGAGGACACCGCTGGCACCCCCGCTCTGTCGACACCGCCGGCACCCTGCATTGAGAACACCTCTGCACTGTCGACACATTCAGCAAACCTGCACTGAGGACACCGCCGGCACCCTGCATAGAGAACACCCCTGCACTGCCGACACAGGGCCTGATTCAGACCCGAAGACTATTTGCGTCCGCTCACTGGCTAAAAGGGGCCATCTATTTAAATCATGCGCTCGCACTGTGTTGCGTAAAGCCACCCACTAAGTAATAGTCAGCGGCCGCACTATGAGCTCGCACCTGTATGAAGATGCCCCTTTGCCACTCGCAACACGTCATCTCCGGCATTTGTAGGATTAATCTGGAACATCGAGAGCCATCGGAGCTGCTCGCAGTGCTTGTGGTAGCCTTTTACCACCACAACATTGCGAGCAGTTCTGGCTAAAATACAACCTAGTAACATGTGTAATGACGCTACTTTGCTAATTATGCACATCCATTAAACACCATTCTGATGGTCGGGCATGCCTGCAATCGCACATCCACACCCCCATTTTCAAGCACCTTCCCCTGTTACCACCCACAAATGGCACTATCTGTCACTCAAAATAGCGGCCTGACTGCGGGCTACGGGTGAGCACTTTCCCATTGCTATGGGCGAGCACTTTCCCATCGCAATGACTGGTTCGCGCATGCACATTGCGACTCATATGCATGCGCAGATTGCAAAAAACACTCAATGCGAGTGAGCGCAGCATAGCTTCCAGGTATGAATCAGGCCCTCAGTCAGCAAACCTGCACTAAAGACACCGCTGGCACTGCCAACATTGCTGGTACCCTTCACTGATGACACTGCCAGCACCGCAGCACTGCCATTCCATGTACTGAGGACACCGTAGGCAACCCCCACACTGCTGACACAGCCAGCAAAATTGCACTAAAGACACCACTGGCACTGCCAACTTTGCTGTTACCCTTCAAGGTGGACACTGCCAGCAGTGCAGCACTGCCATTCCATGTACTGTGGACACCGTCAGCAACCCCTGCACTGCCGGCACAGACAGCAAACCTGCACTGAAGACACCGCTGGCACCCCTGCTCTGCTGACACCACTGATACCTTGGACTGAGGACACTGCCAGCACCGAAGCACTGCCATTCCATGGTACTGAGGACACCATCAGCATCTCTGTTCTGCCGACACTGCTGTCACAGTAAGTGCACTATTGGTGTATCCAACCCACACTGTATAACATACTGTATCCGTGTTGGAAATTGTAAACTGAACTGCCACATAATAGTGTCACCCACTGTGTCACTTAGCTTAGTCAGCCAGCTAGCTGGATGCAACCTTTTGGCCTTAACTAGATGAACTAGAGATTTCTGGGGATATACATATTTTAAAGTCTTATCTTGTCATAACTAATACAAAGTGCCAGTTCTTTTTATGTGGCCTCTACTTTCATCGCTCCACTATTAACTCTAACTATGTAAACTAGTTTCTGCTTCATTTCAATATTTCTGCATCATTGCTGAAGTTGGACCATAGAATACTGCAGCCCAACTTCAGGAATATGCAGTGCTCAGTGATTTGGTATACCATAAAAAGCTTCTTGATTCTTGTATTGAATTATTGGAAATGGCCATGTAGTGCTAGCATTTTGACCGTTTCTCTGACACCCTATGACCATTATCATTGTGATATTTTTCCCCTCACATTGTAGAGGTGTGTAGGAAAATCTTCAATGTTGGGATACTGTAATTATTATGGATTTGCAAAGCACCCACACATCGCTGATAATTGAATACCCCCTTTAAGTGCGCGTAGGTGTGCAGGAAGTTGCACACAGGGGGAAATGTAATAGAGTGCGACTTTGAAAAAGGTGGAAGTTCGCTGCAAAAAACATGTGACTTTGCACTCGCTGAATGTAATAGATTGTGTGAGTAGGTGCAAAGTTGCATGAAAATCATATGATGCATTTTCATCCTGTGCAAAGTTGCATCCAGGTGTTTTCACATGCCAAATATACAACTCATAGAAATTAATAGGTAGAGATTTTAAAAGTCACACAAACCTAGAAAAAAAATGCTAAATAATAGACTGATCTGAGAATGAACGGTTTTATGTGCGATTTTTATGTGATTCATCTTAAACAATCATCTGATGCATATTATCACACAAGATGGCCATTCACAGTAATCAAACCCCTATATACCCCTATATAGGTTTGTGAGAGGATCATATACCATATTTCACATGTTAATGTTGTAAAGTAATTTATTTAATTTTTAACATTATAGAGGGAATTAACATCTGACTATGTGAGTTGCTGCCCTGTAACTTTCTAAAACTAATTCTGGAAAGTATTTTATATAGTTGCAACTTGCAAGTAACAAACTTGTATTTTTAATGTTAAAAAACCTGTGGTCATGGAAATAATTTGTAACATCTTTAAAATGTACATACAGTCAGGTTCATAAATATTGGGACATTGACAGAATTTTCAGATTTTGGCCTCTATTCACCACCACAATGGCTTTGAAATGAAACAAACAAGATGTGATTTAACTGCAGACTTTCAGATTTAATTTGAGGGTAATTACATCCAAATCGGGTGAACAGTGTAGGAATTGCTACGGTTTCTATATGTGCCTCCGACGCGGAGACAGCTAATCCAAAAATCAGCTGTCTCTTCGAAGTGCTTCACTGCTCCTTTAGGGACAGTGACACTACTGTACATGCGTGACTTACAGGTCACACATGCGCACAAAAGCCCTGGCATCTTTTGGAAGGAGCCTGATGGGCGGAGGGATCCGAAAGGACCCCTCTTCACAACCCGGGACTGCTTCCCAAAGGGAAGGAGCGGTTTCTGAGCAGCAAGTGGGAGCAAATGCCATCTGAAGATGGCAAATGCTCCCACAATCAAGCTCCAAAAATATTGTATTTTTGGAGCCCTATGAAGTCTGTCCCCATGCTAGTGTATGGGGACAGTGGGCCATTCCGGTAGAGGAAGGTAAGCAGGAGATATCTGTGATATCTGTTTTGGTTTTACCAGTGGCACATACCGCAGTCTGCACCTCAACCTCTTCCTACTCCTTCTCCTCCTCCTCATCTCCGCCTTCCTTCACTAACTCAGCAGAGAATCCTACTATCTCCTCCTCCCCCGCAGTGCTCAGCTTCTCCCAAATCCTCTTCCTAAAAGCCATTTTGCAAACACAGAAAGGACAAATAAGCACAGAACACTGAGAAATTAAAGAGAATACTAACACTTACTAGCACACACCACTTAGCAACAAAGGCACAATGACAATTCAATCAGTAACCAGAAAAATACCACTCACCACACTCCAAACACTACTCTCCTCAACTACACTGCTCTCTCCTACACCTGTCTCCTTCCCAAATCCTATCAGTGTGAAAAATGCTGAAGTGGTATTTGTATAGTGGCAATGATGCAAATTTTGTGCAACTTTTAGTCGTCAATGGGCAGATTAGTTTAAAAGCAAACTCCCCCTATGTAATGTAATGCGATATGTGATTTATGAGATTTCTGTGGGCTGCGAGGGTGGGAATCTTGCATGGTGTCACATGCAAATGACGAATGCACCTTCAAATTTGCATTTACTCACATTTCTAAGACACTCGTACACTACAGTTCGCAAGCTATTACTTTGCACGCCTTTAGGGACAAACTTGCAGCAAAATCATTGTGACATGATGTGAGTCTATTGTAGCACAACAACATGGACTCTATTACATTTCACCTCCACTGTTTCACAGTGTAAACACCACATTAACATCAAACCTTTTACCACATTACAACCACCCTTTTCAATAAATTAATCTTATCCATATATCTGCTAAAATAATTCTCAGATTAGCCTCAGCTATAGCTAAAATAAATCATGATATTCATGGGACATCTTTACAATTTTTGTAAATTTACTACAGTACAGCACTCTTGTTTGAAGCTTTATTTCTGAAATTTGCAAAGTGCATCAGCAAATGTGTTTATTCGCCATTGCAATGTAGAAGATGCAAAATGCATAATATTAAACATATAAGATGGGTACCAGTCTTCATTGGGCAGCACAGATAGTGTAATGGTTAGCATTACTGCCTCACAGTACTGAGATCATGGGTTCGATACCCACTACGGCCCTAACTGTGTGGAGTTTGTATATTCTCCCTGTGCTTGCGTGGGTTTCCTCTGGGTGCTCCGGTTTCCTTCCACACTCCAAAAATAATCTGATAGGTTAATTGGCTCCCAACAAAATTACTCCTAGTGTGTATGTGTGTGCACATGTGATAGGGAATATAGTTTGTAAGCTCCACTGGGGCAGGGACAGATGTGAATGGCCAAATATTCTCTGTAAAGCGCTGCGGAATATGTGTGCACTATATAAATAACTGGTGATAATAATAATTATTTTACAGCTGGTGCAAAAATCATTTGTTTTGTTGAGTGGAAGTGGCTGTGTGACATTTTACAAAGCAAGACATAAATACCATGATTCAGTTTTGTATAGCTCTTGTCTCATGGATGTACTACAGTACCTGGTCATGAGAAAGGTATTGCCTTTTTGATGCCTTTGATAAATTTAGTATTGTTACAATGAGTTTTGAACCCTAACCATATTTCCCTGCTTTTTGTGCTATAAATCCGATTTGGGATTATACCATAAGAGGATCAGTATCATTGTGATTATCAAATTAGCTCTCCCCTGAAACTTTCTACACATGATTTCCTTGACACATGACTTCTACTTTAAGCAAACAGGTATCTACTGGACGGACATGACTGTGATGCTGGTCCCGGGTCAATTTCAGCAATATAGCCACTAGATATAAAGAGGCAATTAGTTTTAAGGCAAAACTAAGTTGCTTTTGCCTTAAAATTAGTTACCTCTTTAAGCTTAACAAGTATTTCTCTGGTATAGCGTCTAATTTAAAGATGGCAATCCTACATCCTTGAGGATACCAATGTGATGGCAGGTCCAATTTAATCCATGTATGTACAGCTGCTTATGCCATACTGCATTTATGGATTTACAAAAAAATACAATTAGAAATTATGCAAAGCTTACATTTTTCAGTATTGGTGTGTATAACCATACGATTATTTTGAACTCCAAAAGTATAATATAAAAAAAATAATACATTGAAAATTGTAGTTTGCCATTGAATAATTAGGCAAATGTAGATAGCGTGTGCTTTTCAAATTATGAAACCATTCTTCTAAAGAAACATACAATAAATATGACCTGTATGACAGTTAACATGAAAGGCCCAGGTAAGTTCATTATAACATGAAAGATCCCCTACAGCTAATGTCTTATTCCTACTTCCCAAACCAATGCATACACATGTCTCATAAGACTTGAATTTTGCATGCACCCTCAGGGAGTCCTTACATGATTATAGAAGCAAATATAAATATATGCTTTCCCGTATTTGGGTCCTTTCATTGTAAGAAGGGTTAATTTGAAAAATAAAAGGTGCAAGGCAGAATTCATGTGGAGAATGACAGAACACTTTGTCCAGCACAGCTTTGGCTGGTTGTTACAAGCGTCAGGACATTAGACGCAACAAAAGCTGGATTGGCAGTATCATCAATCACCTGCCTGACAGTCAACTTCAGTTTGTTTGTTCCACTCTGCATAATAAGTGATTGGATCAGGTTTAATTAGATATTGGGTAATCAATCATTGCCAACAAGGCAAACCAGCGTGGGATCTAGCTGCCAGAAGAAGGAAAAAATAAAGTGCTTCTAATCATGTACAGCTGAAGTAATGTACAATGAGTCATGGTGGCAGTAGATAAAGGTATAGAGATGTTTCTAAGATGGCACATACCATAATAATTCGCATCTGGAATATGTGCTACTAGGCAACTCTGGGTTGACATTTTATGTTTGTTGCATAATTACATCAAAAGAAAACATTTTGACACACAAGAGTTGCAGAAAGGTAAATAACAAAACATATGGTGCATACACACGGTCAGATTTTTCTTCAGGTCTGAACAATAACGATTTAAAAATGTGTTCAATCGTTCATATCTGACATGTCTGAACAATGAACGATGCGTGTTCCCGATGGTCAGATAACGATATCTGACATCTGATGGGTTTGCAGTCAGATTTGGAAGATTCTATTTATTTTAATGCAGTCAAAAATCGTTCATAGTTCAAATCGTTCAACTCGTTGGTCAAATCGTTCATCAAATCGTTCATATCGTTCAGATCATTCAAATCGTTCAATCGTTTATCTGACACATCTGACAAATCTGACCATGTGTATGCTCCATTACTGTAAAGGTGCGTACACACGGACAGATATATCTTTACCATATGAATGATAATTATATCGTTAAACAATATATCATTCATATAATTCATTTTTATTCAGTGAATGACCAACGATGTGCGTTCCCACATGAACGATAACGATATCTATGATCGTCCGTACATGCAGGCCAATCTGGACGATATCGTCAACTTTTCATGTTCAGAGATATGGCAGGATGACTCATTGAAAGATATCTTTGAAAGAAATTTCATGTCGTTGGTGGTACAGATCATACCGTGTGTATGCACCTTCAAATATTGTTGTGAGAAATCCCCAGAAAACAGCCTTTTTTGGGGGATAACTGCAAAAATGATTCATCCACAGGATGTATGAAGGGGTGAGCACAGCATATTATGGAGACATCTTCCTGCAGTTCCTCCATTTTTAATCACAAAATCTGCCCTATTGTTTTCTATGGAGGCAGCTAAATTGTAAAAGTGCCAAGCTGGGCCCCAGTTGCTAAAACTATCATCAGATGGCGTTAGCCGATAGTACCCCATATCCTATTTTGCTGCATTTTTTTATGGGGTGGGATCCAAAGCCCACACTGGTGCATATATGCGCATTAGGCTTGACTGGTCTGTAACCTACTTCTAACTTTTCACCCCAGCAAGAGAAATTTGGTAAATACAAGCAATAGTATACATTTTCCATCTGCGATATTGGTCATTATTATCTAATCACAACCAGGGCCGGTGCAAGGTTTCTTGGCACCCTAGGCATTTCTTCAGCCTTACGCCCCCTCCCCCACCCTTGATAGCAACACAAGCCCTTATACAGTGCCCCCAGTAGTGGCCCCCCTATGCAGTGCCCCCAGTAGTGGTCCCCCCATGCAGTGCCCCAATATAGTTCCCCTTATACAGTACCCTCAGTAGTGCCCTCAGTAGTAGACTCCCACCTATGCAGTGCCCCTTATATAGTGACCTCAGTAGTAACCCTCCCTAGGCAGTTCCCCCAGCAGTGGTCCCCCCAATGCAGTGCTTCCAGTAGTAGTCTCCCCCCCCAGCAGTGGCCCAAGTAGTAATACCCCCAGTAGTATCCCTCCCCCAGCAATGATCACTCCCTATGCAGTGACCCAAGTAGTGGTCCCACCAGTGCAGTGCCTCCAGTAGCAGTGCCCCTAGTAGTAGCCCCCCCAGCAATGCCCCCAGCAGTAATCCCCCCTATGTAATGCCCCCAGTAGTAGTCCCCCAAGCAGTGCCCCCAGTAGCAGTCCCCCTCACAAGTACCCCTAGTAGTAATGCCCCTCTATGCAGTGCCCCCAGTAGTACCCCCAGCAGTGCCCCTAGTAGTCCCCCCAGCAGTGCTCCTAGTAGTCCTCCCAGCAGTACCCCCATCAGTGCCCCAAGTAGTACCCCATCAGTGCCCCTAGTAGTACCCCCATCAGTGTCCCTAGTAGTACCCCCGCAGTGCCCCTATAAGTACCCCCATCAGTGCCCCATCAGTGCCGCTAGTAGTACCCCCATCAGTGCCCCCAACAGTGTTCCTAGTAGTACCTCCATCACTGCCCCTAGTAGTACCCCCAACAGTGCCCCATCAGTGCCCCTAGTAGTACCTCCATCAGTGCCCCTAGTAGTACACCGCAGTGCCCATATTAGTACCCCCATCAGTGCCCCAGCCAGACACACACACATACATGAAAAAAAAAAAAACTCCACTTACCTTAATCCCCACTCCGGCATGCTCCTTTGACCGGCGTTTTCCCAGGCCGGCCCACTCTGCATGATGGGAGAGACATCATGACGTCTCTCCCCTCAGCCACTGCGGGAGCCGGAAGCCCGGCTCTGGCAGGGGGGCACAGCAGCCGATGAGAGTCTGTCTGACTCTCATCAGCTGCTAAAACAAACACACAGCTGTCGGCGCCGGCAGCTCTGTGTTTGTTCCTAGTAGTGTAGTGTGGGCGGCGCTTATGTGCCATCCACATTACCGCCCTGCAGTAGCCGGCGCTCTGAGGCATATGCCTACGTTTGCCTAGTGGTAGCGCCAGCCCTGATCACAACCTCATTAAAATGTGAATTATGATAAATATGCCCCTAAATAATCTAAAAAAAAGACTGACTTCTTATTTTTTATTTTATTTATTTATATAGTAACTACCAGTGGCGGCTCCAGAGGTGGGAATGCAGCACAGTCCAAAATTCAAACAGGGGAGCCACACCAACTGCCAGTGAGTCCCAGCCAGCGATGCTTGGCAGCGTTTGAAATGGCAGTTGGTGTGTCACCCCTGTTTGAATTTTGAACTGCACTGCAGCCCCACCTCTGGAGCCACCACTGGTAGTGCTAACTAGTATTTTGGTCTCATCATTTGCTAGGTCGCGAGCATACAAATTGCAGAAAAATTGTGGAACTGCATAATTAGCTATAGCTGTTGGGGGGCCTGGTTTAACCAGACGGTATTTTTCCTACCTCTCTCCCCACATGGCAAATGGTCTCTGTCCCCATCTCTTATTCTATCTCCTTCCATTCTGCCCCCATCTCTCTCTCTCTAATCCTCCACCTTTCTACCCAGTTCTCTATTGTAGCTGCTCTAAGACACATAATGACTTTATAACAAAAAGGTTAAAATAGATTCTCACATCAAATTACACCTATGAATAGTATTGCATTGCACGAGCAGTAAAACAACACCCACAGTCAGTGTAAAGCCGGTGTGCTTTACACTGACTCCGGTCAGTTTAAAATATTCACATGCAACCCGCCGGGAGGCAGCGGCTTACAGAAGCTGCTGCTTTGTAAATTCTCCCCTAAAACTGTAGTGGAGCCTTTCTTTTCACTTCACTCGCTTATTTTTCAATCCCCTGAAGGAGTTAAGGATGGAGCAATGGTGTGAGTTGTACATGTACTATATAAAATACACTGTTCAATTCTATTAGGCATAATAGGAATTAGGAGCCCTACTGTGTGGTAAAAATTATCATAATTAAGGAATTTGATGAAGTTGTGGAGTTTGATGGGAGATCTGTTAAAATGTGATGGGTGAGCGATCCTGGTGCTGATAATGCTGGTGGTCAGAATCCCGGCAGCTTAATCCCTGATGGTGGAGATCCCAATGCATGCATGTAAGTATTCTAAACCTTCCCCTAACCCTACCCCCTAACCCACCTTTCCCGAAGCCTAACCCAAACCCTCCCCTCCCGCAGCCTAACTCTAACCACCACCCCCTTGCAGCCTGACCCTAACCCTCCCCTCTCGCAGCCTAATCCTAACCCTCTCCCTAGTGCCTAACCCTTAACCTAACCCTAATGCTCACTGTCAGGATTGCAGCTGTTGGGATTCTAGAACTGGGATTCTAACTGCTGTCCAGATTCTGGTGCTACAATTCTGTCAGCCAGGATTGTCTGTGCCAGGATGGTGACTACATCCCGATAAAATGGGGGAAAATTGTGTGAGATATGATTTGAGCCAGATTGTGGAGACATGGCGAAGACATACCCTTGGATGGTGCTAGATGTACCCCTTCTGCACAGAGTGTCCCTCACTAGATTTTCCTGAGTGCATACCCTAATTAAATGTTCACACCAATTGTTTCCTGCCTCTCCAGTAAGTATTAATGTTTGTCTTTGAAAAGGTAAATTCTGCAGACACATGGGAAGAGCTCTCTCTTTTTCATCTCCCTTCCTCCCTCTCACAGCTCCCCTATGATCAGAGCTCTACAGCTTCCCCCCTCTTAAGGGTACCCCATATGGTTCTACTGACAGCCAAGGCTCTGGAAAGCATTACATGAGTATGCAGCCTTAATTTATATATATTATTTGCTTGAAAAGAGTTACAGCTCTTTCCAGGTAACAGCTTGAAGTAGAAAATTTGAGGAAGTCAGGTATCCAATGAGAGCTGTGAGGGGAGTGGCCTATCTGCTGCACTCTACTGAACAGCTGTTAGACTGACACCATAGTTGATTATATAACCTATATGATAAAATCGACTGCTGTTAAAAATTGTCATCATGGTGGAATGATGATATGACAGTTGGTATAAACTCTTACCCCTCCCACTTGTGTCAGTGATGTTCAGGAGAGGGTGAGGGGATGGTGATAGAGAGAGACAGTGGGTAGAGGGAGAAATATAGGTGGGGAGGAAGAGTGGGAACAGAGGAGGAGACAGATGGAACGAAAGAAAGGATAGGAGTGGTGGAGAAGAGAGAAAAAATAAAAGTAAGACAACACCGAGCATTACAGTTAGCAGATTCTATAATCTTAGAACAAATGAGTTAATAACAGAAGGTTGCTAACTGAAGCATATCATTTTGAATTTACAAAAGGTTAATATACAGTTGAGACGTAATAATCATCTTTTGATTTCAGAAAATATCTTTGATTTTTTACATGAAAATACATATTTTAGATCTGCTATGTAGTTGATTTACAATATATGTTACTGTTATCGCTACTGCACTTTCTTTACAGAGGTACACTTACAGATTTTCTCTTACAGTTACAAGTTGCACAATGAAGACAAAAAGTTGGAATAATAATACTGTAATAATAATATTAATACCACTTCCCACTACCTTCCCACTTGTAATGTGTATAACATGTGATATACAGTACATATCTGTGGTACATTACACGTTATACTGCCTTTTATACCTACACTAGTTTTGTAGTTTCCCAACAGTATTATAAAAATGCTGTAAACTGTACATACTTTATTGCATTTCTAATTAACAGTAAGAAAGTAATGGTATAAAATGTATACTAAAATTCACTAAGAGATTGTGGGGTATATTTACTAAAGGGCGGGTTTTTAGAAGTGGAGATGTTGCAAATAGCAACCAATCAGATTCTAGCTATTATCTTCTAGAAGGTGCTAGATAAATGTTAAGTAGAATCTGATTGGTTGCTATGGGCAACATCTCCACTTTTAAAAACCTGCACTTTAGTAAATATACCCCTGTGACTAAACTCTGTCACAGAGATACAACATCACAGTTTTTGTATAGACATACATTACTATTGGTTAGTAAGGTGATAACAAAAATATCCATCATAGAAACAAGAATATATACTCAGAGCTACATCTACTGTAGAATTAGAAAAAAATAATCGGTAGTCGCCTACAGTATTACAAATAAATATTTACATCCAACAATCGGACTAGGAAAAAGTTGTTCTGATATGTAAATATGACAGCATAGGAGCATATTCTGAGAATTACTGTAAATATACTGTACTGTAGCATACATTAAAGACAGGATATACTGCATAGATCTAGGTACATATAGAATATGACGTGCACAAAGAAGAGAGCTCTTTGTTTTACATACTGTACATATCTGGAAAACACTTTCATATAAAGTTTTCTTCACTTTTCAGACTGATCACAATCAAACTGTAATATAAATAATTTGTTTATGGATTACAAAGACAAATAATATTTTTTTTTCAAGAAGACTTTGATTTATCAGAAAATACCATTAGTTTGCTTGTAACTCCTCTAATAGCAAACATAATTGTACCTAATTGGACAAGAAATGTTTATTTCTAATTGAAATAGCAAAAAAGTGGACTATTTTTATTTCTAAATAGAACCAAGAAATACTTTATGGTTCTTCATTTTTAAGGTGGTTAATAGGGGATCGCAAAGCATGTGCTAATACAGTGCAAAAGTCCTGTGTATATATTATGAGACAAAGTAATAACCAGACAACAGCTTTTAAAGTCCTCATCATTTCAAACAGAGGTCCACTCTTTTTCAGATCAGTGTGTCCTTTAGTCTCTGGTTGCCAGGTTGGTGGAGATTGGTCACATTGAGTTTGCGCCACCACCTTAGATTTTTTGTGTACTGTAGTGCAAGGTGTGCATTAGCGTACTCAATAACATTATGATGGACTGGAATGAAGATGTCATCTTTCTTCAGTCTCATCCTCCTACTCCTAATAACAGCTGTATTTTTATAACTTTTAATTCCTGCACTGCAAAGGATGTGTGGGACTCATCACATTAAGCCACAGTTTCCCAAAACTCCACCATTACAGTCCATGTCTTAAGGATATCATTATTTGAGTACAGATACAGTAGTTAAATCAAATTGACTGATATACTAATTAAGTCACCTGTGCTCAGGCATGGAAAAAATGTAAACCTGGACTGTAATGGCGGAGTTTAGGAAACTGCTTTAAGCCATCCAACAAGAAGCAAAGTGCTTGGCTCACTGAAACTGGTCTATGTTTGTCCCTCACAGGTACCAGTGTAATGGCTTAACACCGGTGCTTGTGGGTGCATGGTTTTTCTCTAGTTTCAGTTCTTATTAGTCCATGGACTCATCTCCTTGTTTTAAAAAGTGGAGTATGTTCATTAGGCCCCAATTTATCAATGATTGCTTTTGCAACGTAATCAGGGCATGTCAGTACCACCTATGATCGCATTGGAAAATGCGATCATACCGGCTGGATGTATCATCCATGACATGCAGGGACACTGCAATGTCTCTGGAGAGCTGCTAGCCAATGCAGGGGCTGCTGGCATGTGCAGTCCCGCGGACTGCACATGCACAGCCACCATAGCCGGGGAGGGTTCCAGTGGATCCCTCCGCAAGCTAATTATGCACGGTATTTCCCCTGTGGGGGGCCAATATCCAGAATGCATCGCATTCTGGATATTGGTAAATTTGGTAGCATCGCATCACTAGCAACCTATGGGGATGTGGCTGCCTGTGAGGAATGGAGTGATCACAGCAGGTATCAGAGATACCTGCTGCGGTCCCTCCTTAATACATATGGGGGATACTTAATATTTTAGATAAACCCCCAAAAATGTGTGTTTTCGGGGATTATACCTCAAATACATTATGATAAATCGTCCCCTTAGTGCTTGATTGGATTTCATTGATATTTGTTCAAGATACATCACATGTTGTGCTTAGCAAAACATCATAATTGGACACTTAGGACCTGATTCAGAGGTGGATGATATTCAAATATTCCCGCAGTTGAGCAAGTGCATACAGTATGTGCGAAAAGTCCGGAAATCCCATACTGTGCACGAGCAAACCTAAGTGTATTATGCCTTTCACAATTGCACCTGTAATCACTAACACTTGAGAAGGGGTTTGCGATCTCTGGACGTATCAGGGTGGAAACTTGGAGGTAACCTAAAGTGATCACAAAAAAGGTCCATTTCATGGCGCGTTAGGAGAGTGTCACTGGTATGTGTGGGAACACTGCTGCATTCCCAATTGTAATTACAATAATTACAATGCTTCAGAGGCCATGTTTAGTTGGTTTTGACCTTAGGCTACCGCAAATGTTTCATGTGGTAATAAATTCCATTGCAAATATAAATGTATGTAAGAGGACATATTTGAGGGAGGGCGCACATTTTGTAGTTTGCAGGGGGGCATCGAACACTCTAATATCATGCCCTAGGTGAGACACCCACTTTCAGGCTGTGTAGTCTGTGTCAGCTTTCCACGGTGTGTGGTGGAGTGTAAGCACAGCGAGTGCAGCTGTAAAGGCACTCTCAAAGCAAACAGTGGGTATGGTGCCTCTCCAGCCTGACACCTGCCTGCAATGCTTAGCCAGCGAATTGCATTGCGCCGACCCTGTTCTCACTGCTATTATACTCTACCACACCGTGGAGCACAAAAGGAAAGCTGAGATTAGCATTTGCATATTTCCCCCAACTGCTATTGCGAGCGCAGTTGCATTAGCAACCATCTATGAATCGGCCCTTAGGCCTCATTACTATAGTATTTTAGGAGGTCATTGGGGGGCAATATAGACCCCATAAATTAAACTGCAATAAACCCATTAAATGTCAGCTAAATTGGGAAATGTACAAATACAATGCAAGTGTATGGTGTCATTGGAAATGATACGATTATTTTCAGCCCCATTTACATACATAATAGTACCAGTATTAAAAGTGCCAGTAAAATGCATGAAATTAATGCCAGTGGGCAGCAGTTGCAAGATTCTAGTTTTTAGTTCCTTATATCTCCATACCCTCAACATTTCTACATTTAAAAAATATGCTTGTGCACATAAATACTTATCCCCTCACTGTAACTCCTAAGGCTTTCTCCTGTATAAATGATATTAGGTACAGTTACTCAAAAAGTACCTGGAAACATTGAGATTCCCTTAAGCCGCTCTGTTATCTAAACTAAGCAGAAATGCCACAAAAAAGAAATACAGTAACATATATAAGTTGACCCTTTTAACTTTCAGATGCCCCAAATATTTTCTTGTGTACTTTGGCCCGAAATGGGGTCAAAGATGACCCCAGGTTAAAATGAGTTATTCTGCATTGAAATGTATGGTGAGGCTGTCTCATACCTACTATATACAATAATACACAACATCAGTAATCTAATTAACGAAATTTAATGAAAATGAAATACAATTCATACATTGCACAGACAATTAAATAAAAATGTACTTGTAATAGTTTGTAAGTGAGCGTGATTTACAATACACTAAATTCACTTGTTGCAGTCATGAATCTCCATTTTTATATGGTCCTTACAGAAAAAGAAGTCACATTCCTCACATCTGTCTGAATTTTTTCTGTCGTTCTCCCTCAGGCACAATTTACATCTAGTCTAGGTTGAGATACTTTTCGGACTTCTTCGACATTGGTGACAGTTTTTACAGCAGGTTGAATACTATTCTGGACTTCGGTGACTCCTTTCTTCTGGACTCCGGTGACTCCTTGCTGCACCAGAGGACGTATCAATTGAAGACTCAGTTCTTTGAGGAATAATCGTATTGAGCATGTTCTCTTCTGTTGATAATTGGGATTCTTGATGCAATATTAAATATAAGCATTTATTGCTCAAATGTCAATGCAATTAAAGAAAATCACGAAAAGGCCATCTTCCACATTTTCTTCTTCTTCCCCAACTCTTTTTGGGTAAAAAAATCTCGACATTATGTAAGGAATTTTGAAATAAACGTGTGAAAACAATGATTTGTTAGACACAGCACAAGTTTATGTGATGCACTGGCACGTGTCACCACTAACTATTTTAATATGGTGCAGGCTACAAAAAAGGGAAGGAAGTAACCCCTTCTTTTAAATGCTGCGCTAAATGAAAAATCTAGAGAAAGAAATAATATTCGCACTGATTTAAGTTATGACACAGCATCCCAAAATGGGGTCAGATTTGACCCAACTACACAAATGAATTTTTACAATTAATTGGGTTATTGTTTTATAGATCTAAATTCACAATAGCATTACTAATTGACTAAAAGTAAAATTCAAAAAATATTAATGATTATCCATAAATATTATTCAGTATGCATATGAAAAACTATGTTTGGGGTAAATTTTTACCCCATTTTGGGTATCCGAAGGTTAACTAATTTATATCCAATGATGTATTTCTTTAACGTAAGTCACATGACAGCAATGGAGAGAGCTGTATCTGCAAGCGTCATGTCTTCATTATGAAGATCACACAGCTGTGAATGTACAACTAAATTCTCTCAAGACAAATATCTCAATACAAATAACAAATCATAATGACGATGCTAAATGACATTATTGGTTGAATTATATTCTTTAACACATTTCATATGTGTGATAACTTTTGAACTTTTTTTTTTAAAAATTGATCCTGTTTATTATTTAAATTATGGCATTCAGTACATGTCACCAAAGGATTAACATAGTAAACAATAAAATTATATTAAATTGCTCTTGCATTGGCCTTATTTCTCAAACATGCCTCTATTATCATAACATATACAATCATATAAAGCGAATACATGTTTAAATAACACTACACATACATATGCTAAATAAATGCAAAAAACAATCAAGATGAAAGATGCTAGTACAGCAATTGGGTGAGAACTTGTACTTTTGATACCAAACCTGCAGCCAGTGTAGATTAGACACAGTTACAAGTTTATAACATCTGCCAACTAATGTTTGATCAGGGATAAAATATGCCGAGGTGACAACATCTTGCTGCCCTGCATTTCAGGGACCTTCATTAAATATTCAAGATTTCTCGTACAGGCCCAGAAGGTCCCGTTGTTCTCTCAAGATACAAGGGAGAGAGACAACTTCACAAGATGTCAGGAACAATATCCATTCATGTTTACTATTCAGATCCACTCGGTAATCTTTTCCTTCAATTTTGAGTTATGATAAAGGAAGGGGGATACATTTAATTGGGACAAAAACAAAATGGGGCAAACAGCTTTGCTGGTGGGTAGTGTGACATTCAATGGGAAATAGATAGTTGTGAAGAAATAGCAATAACTGAACATATTTAGTTCATCTTTCTTCCTGCTTGTTTGTTTTTCCCTTTAATAATATATTGATGTGAGCAGCTTGGTCATGCCAAACAAATTTTGTACATAAAAAACCAACTGTCGGAAAGAAACACATCAATCTGGCAAAGTGCACTCAGGTAGAACGTCTCTTGGGGCGTTATCCCTGGCAGCCATATTGTTCAGAGAAAAGGGACTACTCCATCTGACAAATCTCATAAATGTTTATTAAACAGTTTTTCTGCAAACCTAAAAATAGCATCAGCGTAAACTAACGGGATCCTCTGTAATTGACTTTTTAATGATATTGTGTTTGCATAAAGATTTTCTCTGGAAATTAAGTAAAAACATTCATGAGTTCAAACTAGACAAAGGTCATGAATGAGTATAATTTGCCATACCATTTTTGATTCATAAAAACTCAATAATTTATTTACAGCAAGTAAATACATTTTCTACAACACAAAACTACATCATTTTTATTGAAGTGTTAAATAATACATGAAGAATTTAAATTCTTCCCTTCATAATGACTAATAAAGACTGCAGACTGACAGCAATGCATTTAGGATTAGAATAGGACAATATTAGAGAAATGTAGCAACAATTAATACAAATTAAGAGTTTACAAGACAAATAAAACATAATTATTTGATTCCTCACTTATGTTATGTGACTGCAATGTAAAAATAGATAAAAAAAAACATTTAGCTTGATGAATGAGGTGTGCATTGAAAAAAGTTTAGAACTGACAACTTCTAAGTCAAATAAAATGAACTTGCAGTAGCAAACAAATAAGACATGTCTTGACATAAGAATAGGATTGTATTGAGCAATGAAGCAAATTTAATAATATACACATACTGTATACAGGGGTAAATTTACTAAGCACCTGTTTTGTTTTCTTCAGTGATTTTCCATTAGTTTTGCAATTCGACCATCTACTAAAGGCAAAACCAATGGAAAACTGACCAGATGACCACCCTTAGAACACTTTAGAACAGCGGACCAATTATTGATTGTTTTACATAGACAAATATACCAAGATTTACTATGCATCAGTTTGCAAACCGACCACAAACCGACAACCAATATGCCCAAATAATATACTACCAACTGACAGGCTTGTTTGAGTTCTAATACACATTCTTTTGGACAAAGCACTTTTTAACGGAATCGGTATGTCATACCGCCGGACCTGAGCCCAGCGGATGAAATACCGATGCCGGAAGGCCAGCAGCAGGAGATCCCGATGTAGGTTAGTAAACCACCTAACCCTCCCCTCTCCCCCCCCTAACCCTCCTTTAGGGGTGCCTAACCCTAACCTCCCCCCCTAGTGCCTAACCCTAACTTCGCCCTGGGGTGCCTAAACCGACCCCCCCCTCCCCGCATCCTAAACCTAACCATCCAGGGGGGTGCCTAACCCTGTTCCCCGGGAGCCCGTAAACCTAACCATTTCGTCATGGGGCTGATGATAGGCGTCAGGATTTCGACGCCTATCATTAGTCTCTTGCCGAGATTAAACAGTCAGGAAGCCGGCGGCCGGCATTTCGACCGCTGGCTTCCTAACTACATCCCCTTCTTAACAACTTTTTCACATGTACTTATTAGACATGAGCAGTTCGGTTTTACAAAAAACCGAACACACCCAAACATGGAGTTTCTGAGGAGAACCAAGTCTCAAAATGAGGCAACACATAATTTTCCTGGAAAACTTGGACCTTGCATGTGTTAGATTGCATATAAGAGTACCTCCCTTGCAATCTCATGTATGGAGAGGGTGTATTCTGTAGTTGCTCTTTAAAATACACCATTAGGATTAGATTTGAGAATGTTGTAGTAGGTAGATAGAGAAGGCGGGAAGGGTTTACTGTAGTCATCTTTGTCACTATGTGTGTTTGTTTGTCAGACACACTAGTTAGCAAATGCAAACCATAGCTGCAAACAAGCTATTATAAATGTTTGTTAAAGTGGACTTCTTCTAATATATCTAATATATATACACTGCAGTAAATAATTTATATTGTCACTTGTGTATGAGGTTAGACAGTGTGCTTTAGAGATTGTTTGTCCAAAGAATAGTATTCTGTCTGTGCTGTCTGAGTTTGCTGCACCCTCTTTTCCTGTTATATAAAAAAATAATGGAAAAAAATATATATATTTTTATCTTCAGTCTTTAAACATACTGGCGATATTTTTTACCAAAAGCCGCTCAGAAATTGTCAGTTTTTTTATGATTGAAGCAGGTCAAGAATATCTAATTAAAACTTACAGTATCCAACACAATATTATTTATATAAAAAATATATATATTGTTTTTTTTTAAAAACAGAGAACACCAGAAAAAAAGCAATTTCTCTGGAATACTGTATTGATGACCATTGACGGCTGTACCATCAATGGAGGATTGCTTTAAACCATTGATGGTTCAGCATAAAATAGATTTTTCCGATGTATTGGAAAAATTGATAGTAACAATGATCGAGACTGGTCTGTAGAAAATAAAGACTTGAGATCACCATTGGTGGGGTGTCCATCGATGGTACAAAAAAAACACAATTGATGGTGAACCATACATGGTTTACACCATTCAATGGTCACCAGTGCCCGGCATGCCATGGGCTGATAAAAACCAAGGGTAGAGCTTATCGGAACAGGAGGAGTCAAAAAAAAAATTGACTCTTGCTCATCCATCTATGGCAGAGAACCATTGGTTCTCTGCCATGGATTGCAAAAGTAGTTGACTTCGGCCATCAACCATTGATATATTTTAAAACATTGATGGTTGACATCAGTCATCAACCATCGATTTTTTGAAAATCATCACTACCGTCAGGTCATATCACAGTCACACACACAGGTGTGGGAGAGAGGACAGCACTGAAGGTCCCAGTAGCTGCAGAGAGAAGAAGCAGCTGCTAGGTCATCACGGTGGAGAGAGGAAGGCCACACTGAAGGTAATCACCAGGGGGGCGGTGGTGACAGTTCCAGCAGCTGCAAAGAGGAGAAGCAGCCGCTGGGTGATTACAGATTGGGGTAAGAGTGCTGCTCAAGGTCCCAGTGGCTGCTTCTCATTGCAGATACCGGGTGGGGTGGGGGGGACACAGGGCTGGCTGATCACTTTGCACTGCAGTGATCAGCAGGTCCATCTGAGACTGGCAGCTATAGGAAGATTATCTTCCACAGGGCATTTCTGACTGGTCGCATCTGATGCAGCCATGACAGGCAAGTGGTTAATGATTCAATATAAATACTGTAGTATATCAAGATTTTGTGTCTACCACACAATGCCAGCTCATTCACAGAAAGGTTTCTCTCTGTATCACTGACATCGTTATCGTTAAATCATTTAAAAAATCATTCATTATTTTTGGGTGAACGATGAATGATAATCGTCCAAGCATGCTCCCGTTTGTAGTTTGTAGTTCATCATCCATTCTGACTGTCCAACATAAGATTTTCGTTCAGAAAATCGTTCATGTTGTACAGAAATGATGAACGATGAAAATTGTCCATTCACTGTATGCATGATTAAAAAATCGTTCATCGTTCATAAAAATCATTTACAAATTCGTTCATTAAATTAGTTACCAACAATTTCTGTAAATTATTTGCATTCACTTTTTCAAGGGAAAATCTGAACGAAAATCTTTGGTTACTAAAATCGATATGTGTGTATGCAGCTTATGATCTGACTCAGGCTGGTAGTGTCTAAACTGACTTCATTGGTTATAATTTCAAATGGTTTTCAGCCATTACTCTTATTTAAACTAATGTAAATACAGCTGGAGAAATTAAACTAAGCAATTTCTCTAAGTACAGATTTGTCCACATACATCTTACCTCCATGTGCCATAAGCTGTTTTAAACAATGCATGAGAACCATGCAACAAGGTAGCGCTGACTGTCATTTGTGCAACTTTTTACCTTCAAATGCATCTTATTTGCAAAGCGATGCGAGTAGGGCGCACAAGCAGATTCTGCTGATTCAAATAATTTGTATGCCTATATTCTGTGTGTGACTGCAGGTGTATCTACATGCAAAATGCTACATTACAATGTCAGCGGCTGTGACACTGTAACTTTCGCATTCAGATACACCCACAGCTGCACACAGAATATAGGCATGCCGCAGATCATTTTAATCAGCAGAAGATGGTTGTGCATCTTATTCTCATGGCTTTGTAAATAAGATGCATTTGAAGGTAATAAGTCACACAAAAGACGCTCAATGCTACCAAGTCACACCATGGCATGGCACGACTAGAAGGGCTGTTTAATTCGCAAGGAAGTAAGATGCATGTGGACACATGTTGGACTTTTAGATTAGGTACTTTATTTGCTTTGTGAGAACTCAAGGGGTTGCAACATCTTATAATTGGATCACTACATTTTGGCAACATTGCTTGATCTAATGTTTAAGTCCTATGTAATGTCTTTCTTGCCATCTGACACAGATCTAAGCGCACAAAACATGATTGCATTTCCCGTTTCAGTTTTTCCTTCAAATGCTGCTACCAGGAAAAAAAATGACCTTTTCCAAGAGTGCACCAGAGTGAAACATTATGACATCTGGTCAGACTTAAAGAATTGCCCACATATATTTACACCTCTACTATGACTCAATCGGATACAGCAAACAGCAGTAGAATGGTGGAGGATTATTTTAATGACAATGCACAAATTAGTATGTCACACAGTCCTTTTTTACTGGGAGGAAAAAAAAAGCAAGTTGGAGCCCTTGTACTGTATGTACTAGCTATGGTGTAATTAAGCTGCCCACCATCCAGTGTATACACAGGACCTTGCAAGCAATCAGTGTAGGAGGTTACTTCCAACATTTAAAAAAAAAAGTTCATGAAAATTAAGTACAAATTCTATGAGGAAGACCTTTGCTGCAAGTTACAGCAAAATAGAGACTTCTGTAATGGTGGATTCCAGTGGGGATGAGCTAAAATTGTGTGATGAAGATATTAATCACAGTGATGAGGGTGATGATGAGGATGATGACATCTTGAATTTTGAGGATGATAAACACTCATAGCTTTAAGCTCATTGGTAGCTTTTGGGGGCCCAAACAAACCAAGCACTTTAGCCAAAAAAGTGATAGTCCCTGTCGCTGAAGTACTTGGTCTGACAAAATGTGCATGTATTTTATTATACAAAATAAAGGGTAAGTGGGAGGTCAAAGGGACAATTCCATTGTGCACCACTTTTCATTATGGACTTAGCCAAGATTGTGTGTGTTTGATAGGCAGTGTATACTGCTTTACTGGGGCATTGATGTTCTGTTTCTTGCAAGAGAATTCATCACCAGCTTCACATCTAGGCATGTAGACCACATTTTCGGCTGCTTCTCTACATCCTTTAATCAAATCAAAATTTATCACATTCAAAATGTAATCAAAATATTATTAATTCAAAGTAAAATTTGTATTAATATAATGAAGACAACGTTAGAAGTCTCCACACAATTTCACAACATGTAACTTCTGTATATTTAATGTGAATAGTGATGGCAATATATATGGGAAATACTAATATCTGCCATAATGGAGGACACATTTTTCAGGAAGCAGCTCCATTTTCACTGGACTCTGGAACCAACTTGACGTTGAAGCATTTGGCGCTGTTTCATTGGAGTTTTGTAGGAATCTAGTATTCTATTGTTATTTGTGATGTGCCCTTTTGTATTATGTTTTCTGAGTGCAATCCTTTAATGTTAAAGAATCTAAATATTTTAACAGTGTTACACTAGAATCTACATTTTTCTGTCTTATGGCCCCATGAATTCATTTTAGTTGGTTGTTGGATAGGAATATAAAGATTAATTTGCCACTGCTGATTGCGGAGAAATATAAAGATACCATAGAATGGCAATTTTGCAACTTACCTAGAGTAAGTGTATTCACTCTTTCCATCTGCTGTATAAAACTACTGTTAACAAAATGACTAAAGAAATGTGTGTGTAATTCCCTAATACAGCTAAAGACATCTCCTGGTATATCACTAAGGGTGCATTCATTTAAGTGTTACATGAATTTCACTTTTTGATTTTTATTGTTTATTTAAATTTCACTTTAGTGAATAAATTGTTAAACTGAGATTGGTTACGTAAGAGTAATTCATTTTATTGATCACATTCACATATATTGCTGGTGTCTTTTGGATATAATTGTTGTTACTCTCAGTGCATCTTTTGCTTCTTAAAGGATGCAATTAACTTTATTGCCTGACATCCCTTTAAAAAATTGTAATTGTAACTTGTAGATAATAATGACTTTTAGAATGACCAGGGAGACCCATGTTAATATACATATACAGGTTAAGTCTCCCATATCCAAATATTTCGAAATACTTATTTTTTTTCACCATGACTGAGATAGTAAAACCTTTATTTTTTGATGGTTTAATGTACACAAACTTTGTTTAAAGCACAAAATTATTTAAAATATTGTAGAAAATCACCTTTAGGCTGTGTGTATAAGGTGTATATGAAACATAAATAAATTTCATATATCTACACAAACTTTGTTTGAGCCACAAAATTATTGAAAATATTATATAAAATTACCTGCAGGCTCTGTGTATAAGGTTTATATTCTGTGTTGAGTTGGCTCCCATTCCCAAAAATATCTCATTCTGATAAGCAATTATTTAAAAATACGGAATATACAAATTCATTGTAAAAGCATATAAATCAACCACAATATGCCTAAAAGGTCATGATAAAATTTATTTACAAAGTTATTCATTAAAATACAATCACACTAGAATTGACCATATATAAGCATATATTAATTAATGACCCTTTTTAAGTACCACACTGCAATCAGTCTTATAAGTGTCCCAGGGCCATGATCCAGCCCAGTGATTTTATTTAATTGCAGTCCTGCGTATATGCATATTGCTGGCTTACGTTTTGTAATGTATTGATCAAAATCATTCCCACCACCTCAATAGTATTGCTGTGATCCACTTGGTGTCAAAAGCAGTCTTTATAAGTGGTCTGATCCATACATGGGACTGGGTTACAGCACTGCTTGTCGCAAGGGGGAAAGCGCAAACACCTAATTAGATGCTTAGCAGGTGCTTCAGCCAATACTCGCATCCCCGGCTGCAGTCTGCTTGAAAATGAGTTTTCTCTGTGTCCAGGTTCTACTTTATCAATGCTCGAAATCTAGTATTGGATCTCCACTCCAGCACTCTCATTTCAGCGGTGGTCACAGTAATAGTTGCCTGTGCAGGACCTCTGCTACCAATATTACTCCTGCAAGGTAAAAAGGATGGCAGGTGGTAGTCAGGGTCATCAACAGCACACCCTTACCACTTTCTCCATCCGTGAATGCAGTGACGGTTTCATCAGAGGTTTTAGGCACAGGGTCATGCCATTTTTCTAAACTTATTTAGATAATTTCCATTAATTAAACATAATCAGACACTGATTACAAAAAAAAGAACATATAGAAATAAAGTGTAATATACCATATAGAAATTATGCAAATATGATAAAAATAACTAATAAAACATTTTTATTGGTTTAGAAAGAAAAATCAATAACATTGTTTTAATAGCCTACAACAAAACATTTCCCTACAGCATGGGAAAAATACAATTAAAATATGAATATTGACTCATTCATTTTTTAAATAGTATTAAAAGTACTGTAATTAAGCAGTCAACATTTAAATTCACAAGCATGAGTGGTAATTGTCTTGCATATTACAATTGTTTGATGTTGCTGTTTAGTGCTAAAGAACTCACTATACAGTTAGAATGACGCAAGTATAAGGGGAGCGTGATATGTTGAACCCAATATACTGACAATCTAGTATTGTGATGTAAAGCATTGTGACTGTGTCGGCTTTAGAAGTTTAAACATATAGCATCATGTTAAAAGTTGTAAAGCTAAGATGGTCGCAATGCTTTTACATCATAGTACTAGTTTGTCAGCAGGTCGGGTTTGAATTGCCGCTTTCCTCATTATGCTTGTCGACATCCTACTGTATCTCTATTTAGCATCCCCATTGCACAGTTCAGAGTCTATTACATGCATCAATACCATAAGACCCGGAGGTCGGATCAGGCAAACTAAGACTCGGACTTGTGGACAAATTGTCTGGTGAGATCATCCTGTTCTTTGGATAGACTGTTACATATAGATGGATTTGAAATAGGGAATCTATACTGTATATCAGGAATTTGTAGCAGTTTATATATACCAATCAGATTAGTCTGTACAGACTTCTAGCAAAGAAGTAGTTCTCATTATTTATTTTTCTATTATTGTATTTTCTTTTTGCCATTGATATTTTATAAAGAACTATTTTGTATTATATATTTGGTGTCTTGACTCTGGTTTCTGCCATGTCTAGTTGCTAATTTATCATTTATATTTATTTAAGTGCAACACCTTCTTTATATATTCTCCTAGGATTATGATATGTTCAATATTATAAAGGAAATTCATAGATGCATAGGCTAGCTGATTTTGAGTGTCAGATGTGAAAATTGTATGACAAAGTTGGGATTAAATTTATTTTTATTTCATTGTCGATGTTTAGGGATGTCTACCCTTTGTCCTAGTGTAACATTATATGGTGACCCATATACTAATATATGCATGGGATGTGAATAGTAAAAGGATGCTGTCATTTAGCATCTTCATGAAAATATGATAAAGGACATTGTAACTGTGTTCCTATATATAATACAAATGTGTTGGTGTGTTTGGTATGTGGATTATAACTTGCCATGTTATTGATGGAGTGGTATAATCATCTTCCTGAATTGCATTTCTTGAATATAATTGCTTTTATTTCATTGTCAAGATTTAGTCCAGTTTGTGCGATGGTCTTCAATTCGCATATCCATCTCAGCTCTATTTCGTTTATCAGTGGGTGCAGTTTCCTCCTCTCCAGTTTGGCTTCACCTCTTGGATGCCTAAGAATTGTATGTGTCACAGGATTGCTGTTGTGGAATTCCTTGAAGTGTCTCAATAGATTATGGTCTTCTACTCCCTTTTTGATACTACCTATGTGTTTTTTGATGCCGGTTTTCGAAGGTCTTGGCGTTCTCCCCACATATTGCTTACGACATTCACATTCAAGAAGGTAGATGATTCCTCTGCTGTTGCAAGAAAGTTTTTATTTGATGGTATATGATTTTGCCATAATTGTTAAATAGAATTCTGTTCTAGGTTTAGTACTATACCGGCTCATGTTCTTGCATCCCTGACATGTCCCACATGAGTAGAATCCATTCTGCTTTTTCCATCTCTAGGGTTCTTTGTGTGCATCTTGCAGGTCAGATCCGGAGCTTTTCTAAATACTACTTTTGGTATTGTTGGTAATTGATCTGCCAATGTTTCAGCTTCCATTTTCCTCAGGTTTGTCTGTATTTGCTTTGCTTCTCTTGAATAGTCAGTTATGAAATATATCCCATTGTTATCGAAAAGTACATCTATACATTCACCCACCGAGTTTCCTGCACATAGACCCTGATTCAGAGCCGGACGGTCTGACAGAGCGCTCACTCTGGATCAGGGCCGTCCCTCCTACTTTTTGGAGTGGCCTCCTGGCCGCTCGCATAGCTGTGGGTGACCCACAGCTATAGCGAGGGGCCAAAATGTTGGTCGTGATGGTCAAGACCATCGCGACCATCAGGCTTGCGGTGAGACCCTTGCGGTAGGGTCTCGCTACTGCAAGCCCTGGAGTGCTTTTGGCTCTATCAGAGCCAAAAGCACTCCCACTGACATCACTAGTGATGTCAGTGGGGCCGTCCCCAGACGGTAGGCGTTCCCATGGCAGCTACACCCCCGGCATGCTCACCAAAGGGGGGCGTGCTGTCAATCACCATCGACAGCACTCCCACTTTGGTGCGAGACCCATAACGACAGCTTGGCCATTGTTATTCGGGTCTCGCACATGCGCACGATGATGGCGCCTCCGTCGTGCGCATGTGCACTTGGACAACATCGACCCACTTGTGAGCGCTCAGCGCTCGCTAGCGGGTCTGAATCAGGCCCATAGTTCCTTTCACTGAGCCACACTGAGCATCACTCTCAGGTTCACAAGAATCTCCTGATGTGATAGAGAAGCAGTCAAAGAGCACAGCTTCTCATGTAATGATGCCACCACTTTGGTGTTATTAATTACACTATGGTGCATGTGCATCATGCACCAAGTGAGAAGGGTAGACTGGAAGGGACATTTACCCTTGCTTAATTGTTTGTTTTTGACTAGTTTTACAGCACTGGCCAGCTTGTGTGGTAAGTATGTGAATCACACTTACTGTAGGCACCGCTTCCCGATTTTTGCCACTCTGAGCCTCGAGTCCCCTCTCAACCTTAGGGCCCCTGTTCAGTATACACTTTGTACCCCACTGTTGCCAGGCCTGCTTGCTATGTTGATTTCCTTTGATTGCTGTGCACTTGGTGTGCATTTTCTAAATTTCTTTGTATTATATAATGCAGCTCATTGTCTTTAAAGCTTCACTTTTTATATGTTTCAGTTTGTGTGTCCTGTTTAGGGTAATGATGTGTACTACAAAACCCCATGTCACCTTTTGGTGTTGGGACTGATTCTCCCATACAACCCCTAAAATATGTTCATGAACTTCTCATTAACTATGACATAATCTCCTGGGTCAAAACGTATTTTCCATAAGGTAAGTTTTATATGAAAGGCCCTTTTGAGTGCCTTCTTTTCTAAATTATAATTACATATATATATATATATATATATATATACACACACACACAGTATATATATATATATATATATATATATATATGTATATAATGTTTATATAATTTTTTTTATATAGCTCCATCCCTAGTAGCTCCACCCACAGTTCCTGAACCTGACAGAGGTTTCCTGGTCTCTCTTACTCATCAGCGGCATCTGGCTTGTGTGACTCCATTGTCACTCAGCCGGCCGAAAAGATTGTAGATAATCTGATGCTGCATCCTTGGATGCAGCTCAGATCAGTAACTCATGCAGGAGACGTGACACCTCCTGCTGCATTACCATATAACAGCTATCGCAGCTGCTATATCATATCCGTCCGCAGCTGATTCACCCCTTCTGTTCTGCAGTGATTTTTCAAACTCAAGTGATTTTTTTAAGCTATACTGATTGACTGATAAGTCAGTCTGCTCCTGATATACCCGATTCCAAACGGTATAAGAATACGCTGCCTGCACTGTCATTTACTCCTATGCAATTTGCAAAGCTATACAGGTTATAGATAAGGACAATGTAAAAAATGAAGGCTGCAGGTATACTTCAGGTCCAGTGTTCAACCAGGGCAATGCCGGGTATACCAGCTAGTAAATATATTTTTCTGTTTTTTTCTGTATTTACCATGTACATTTAAGCAAAATTTGCCACAACTGCTACATCTATAGTGGCAAATAAATGACACAATGTTATGGACCAATCAGCCCTGCTGGTGACAAATGTATGCACAGAGAAATGTGCAGTGCATTAGTGTAGCATCCAGCATTGTCAATAATGCATGCTTACTAGCATTTAATTATTTTCAAAACATCTGTTGAAGTAAAGTTTTCTTCAGAGGGGAATAAGGAAGTAAAGCATTAGTGAGTAAATTAACCACATTTCACTGTGTAATGTAAAGAGCCTAAAGGGAATCCTTAGTTATTGAGGACTTAAGCAGCATGCCAAAATGCAATGCCTGCCTCACAGTGACTTTCCAAGATTTGTATTGCTATTATTATTATTATTATTATTATTATTATTATTATTATTATTATTATTATTATCTGTATTGCATTCACTTGAATTATAAAAATGTAACTTTTTCATTTGTGTAACAATATTTTGCTTCTTACAGTAGGTATCTGCTTTATACGTTGACAAATAGCTACTTATACATTGTGACACAATATTGCACTATTTTTGGATTGGAGTGCCATTTACTACTGTACTTTCTTTCCTATTGAATTGCCTTTTTGGCTCCCAGCTTGACTATTGATTTTTTTAAGGCGTGCGCACTCCACCAAGCATTCTAGTATAGATAGATAGATAAATAGATAGATAGATAGATTTAAAAAAAAACACCAAAGTAAACCAAATGAATTATGTGATAATATAGGGGGGCCTGTACCAAAAATAAATATAAATGCACTTATCTGAACTACGATAATTTTTGAGACATCAGATGAAAATCTTTTCAGATATATAATGGGAGTTATTAGTTAAAATCAAATGTAGCTTATCTGAACAGATATACAAGACACTCCAAATATATCTTAATTGGCATATACTGTTTAATTATATCAACCAAACACATGTTGTCTATGACAATAAGATGTTGCCAGTAGGACCTCACTACCCCTCATGATGTCCACCCATATTATCACATATGTTATTACGTTCACATTGGTGGATTATGAAAAAAGTTTCTGCACTAGGAGGTCCCTAGTTTTTATTTTTTCACAGAATTTATATCTTTGCCATTAACAAGTAGACCTAATCAGAGAAGCCCATCTATATTATATAGTATAATAGTTGTGTCGGTTTTCTAATCTGTTTCACTACCTGGACTGAACTGTTGAGATACATTATTATTGTAAATTGAAGCACTCTGTTTATTTTCATAAACAGGGTGCTTACATTAGGTTCTTCCACCCATAGCGAGGTTTAACTGTCTTTAATTAGTGCCTGACAGACCAGAATTTATTTCTTGTGCTTCTAAATAAAACAAACTATGGTTACTTGTACAAAGGCACTGGACTGGTGTGCTGCTATTTGTCTGCTGCATAAGAAGATGCTACAGTGTACCCCAAGACACAGCCCTCCTAACCCTATCTTGTGACACATGGTGTAGAATGTGAGCATTTCACTAAATTGCAGCCATAAAAATTATGTGAACAATTTAAAGTGACAGACAACTATTTATTTTGTTGGTGGCAACAGGCAGTTAAGCTGGTGGTGTCATCATCAAATACTTAGAGAAACCAGATTCTGCTTAACACCTGCACCAAGAGACAACATGGACAACATAGTTAAAGCTTTGCAACATGTTAGATCAGCTCAGCAGGAAGCCACTAGGTAGAAATTGGATATGGAGGAAGCCCAGATGCAACAGCATTTGGATGATTGAATACTGGGGAAAAATGGGGGCAACAGTACAGAGTTTCATGAAGCCTTAAAAGAGGTGATGCAACATCTGACAGCAAAGTCTGTAACTGGTTCCACAACTAGCTCCATATGTCATTTTCTGGAAAAGATGACAGAGTGATGATGTTGAAGCCTATTTAATAACTGTAAAAAGCACAGCTGAGAGAGAAGGTTGGCCTAAAGATCAGTGAGCATGCCTTTTCCTGTGAGAAGAACTGTAAAAGGTATATTTTGACTCACTGATGCCTTGAACTATGACAAACCAAAAGCTGAAATTTTAACTTGTTTGGGTGACACCATGTCTGTTTAAGCACAAATATTTCATTGTTTGGGATACCAAGTGGAAAACCCTCCCCCATCAAATGCATGATCTCTTTCATGTCACCAAGAAGTGGCTACAGTCAAAGACTTTAACAGGGCCACAGACTGTTGAAAGGGTCATTATGGATCAATATCCATGGTCACAGCCTACAGTTCTATGCAGATGTGTGAGCCATGGGATCTCTAAAACAGAAGACCAGCTAGTGGAGATGCTGGAGAGTTATGTGGTGACTGAGGAACTATTGAGTATACCCAAATTGCCCCTAGTCCTGCAATGGTGATCTCCAGTGACTTTTGGTAAGATTGTTCCAGAGGAAAAAGGTAGTGGGCAGTGGATTGAACTTAAAAACCCAAGTACTGTAGGTTTGTGACCTATAGACTTGCCAAGTGAGCCAGGAAGGTTCTCAACTTGTAAAGGACTTGATAAATATGTGATCAATGTTTTAGATGTGGTGGCTTGGGCCACATTGCTGCTAATTGTCCACTTACCTCTGAACCTATGCAATGTTATACTGTTATGTAAATCGTAGGGGATCTTTCTTTGCCCAGATACCCAGCAATGCAGACTCAGCCAGATACAAAATATATATAATCACTAGAGATGACAAATGGGTATAGGCTCTGTTAGTTTCAGGCAGTCTAGTAAAAGCCACATTGGTGAGCCCCTCTAAACTTCTTGAGAAAACTTAGTGTAACCTTTGTACATGAGGTTACTGATGTTATATTAAGGAGAAATGCTTCCCACTTCTGGAAACTGTGGGAAACCCGATTTGGTACAGAAGTAAATAACCCAGACCCATTTGATAATGTTGTTTATACAGTGGCAGTGTTAGTGTCCTCCAAATCATCTGAAGTGTTCCATTTCTCAAGCATGGCTGGAGAGTCAGAGGACAATGAAAGCATCAGTAAGGTGCAGAATGATGTACCATCTACTGAAGTAGAAAAATCTGTTGAAACAGTTCATGGTATGCCTGATCTTGAATTAAGAAAATATATTTTTGCTTTAGAATAGTTAAAAGATTCCTCTCTAGTAAGTCTAGTGAGAATGCAAAGTTGGGTACACATGTGCAAATGACACAATGGTCGTCCCGATTTCCCTTGAACTCCTGGACAAACTATATAGTGCATACACACTGTGCACTCTAACAAACAATGGAACAACATATCGTGCATTGCATGGTCGCTAACGATATGTTGTTTGCTTTTAAAACACAACACAACTATCTTAAAGATTTCTTTCAAATTTAATAGTGGGCTGAACTTTCTATATGGTATATAAAGCAGGCACCTTTTCATCTCTTTGCAGTTATGCTCTGTGACTAGTGAGGCTTGGTATATACCTGCTGAATGCTGTACATTGCTTTACTGCTCTGCTTTGTTTTGCCTGGCTTAACAAAGTGCTTATATACTTTCTTATGATGGATAAGTATTGCTATCAAGTGTGTGCATCATACGCTGTGGATATGGTTTTAGCTGATAGAGAGAGGGCCCAGAATAGGAGAAGAGTCATGAGGTCCTGCTGGACAAAGGAGTGGCTGACGCAGATGGACTCTCTGTCTCACATGCCACTGCTTATTGAGATTCAGGAGAACAATCCAGATGATTTCTGCAGTTTCCTGCGCAAGGGTGATGCCTCCTTCCAAGAGTTACTGTATCTGGTGACTCTACATCCGGAGGCAGAATACCAACTTTAGGAGGACAATCCCTGCTGAGGAGAGGCTGGTGGCTACCCTGAGATTCCTGGCTACAGGCAAGTCCCTGGCAATCCTGAAGTTTGGCTCACTCATCTGCCCTCAAGCTTTGGGCCTCATCATCCCAGAGACCTGCAAAGCTATCAGTGTACAGAAGCAGCAGTATTTAAAAGGTAAGAAAAACACCAGTCTTATTTCTTTTGAAAGAAAATGTTTCTAATTAAAACTAAAATAGATAATGAGCACCGTATTTAAACCACAGCAACATACAATATAAAAATAGGGTTTTTTAATATAATAGTTTATATATTTTTTTATAAAACTGCAACATCGTTTAAATAATAGAATATAATAAACTTTAAATGTAAAGTTTTTTCTGCATATAAAATAGGGATTCAAGGATCGCAACTGCGATTAAGCACACAATCGTCCGATTGTTGCGTTCTGCACATGCATCGCAGTGTGTGCGCGCAAACACGTCAATGCAATCGGGACTGCGATCTCAGTGACTATGCAGACCCATCACAGAGGGATTGACAGTCAGTGCCGTTTGGGGATGGTAACACGGGGAGGGGGGTGATGAAAATGCAGGTGTGCCAGTGCATTTGAACGCCATTGCAGGGGCGTGCATGAATTATCCACTGCGATGCCATGCGCAGCTTGTGTACTTACTGTGTGCGACGAGGTTAGCAATTCCTAAGTAAGGTCAGACCTTGTGCAAGTGTGCGTGTGGCTGTGATTGTACTCGATGTTACTGATGGTTTCGCAGTCTTGCTAAGTATTATGGAAGTGAGTAAGGTAAGGTGGGCATCCTTATGTTGTGCAGCGATGGCATAGTGATCGCAGAGGATTAGCATATCTTCACAGTGAGACTGCATATGTAATTGCTATTGCAATCACAGTTTCAATCCGTTCTGAATCAGGACCACCATAGTCCAACATTTTGGACACATATTAAAGAATATAAACTTTCAGGAGCATTTATCAATAAGTTTTAATATACTCAATAATGTTTGTGGTGTATAATACATAATGCTCCAATCAGGTCCAATAACTGGCACATGTCTGATAAATGACATCTGAGAACTGATTGACAAGAGCAACTTGTATCATAGACCACAAAAGTTATTGCGTATGATATAACTTACTGATAAATGTATCCCTTTATTTTATTTTTTATCTCTCTATCACTGTTGATACCTCGACCATCCACCCCGCCCCACAAGTACGCTACCTTGGTGTCATCCTTGACTCTGAACTGTCCTTTGTTCCCCATATTCAATCTGTCTCAAAATCATGTTATATACATTTAAAAAACATATCCAAAATTCGACCATATCTCACACAAGACACTGCAAAAACTCTAATCCATGCACTTATTATTTCCCGCATTGACTATTGCAATAGCCTCCTTACTGGTCTTCCCAAAAACAGGCTATCACCATTACAATCCATTATGAATGCAGCTGCAAGGCTTATCTTCCTTGCGAAACGTTCTTCTTCTGCTGCCCTGCTCTGTCAGTCCCTCCATTGGTTGCCGGTTTTCTACCGTATTCAATACAAAATACTTTGACTTACACATAAGGCTATTAACCAAACCACACCAACATACATCTCTTCACTCATCTCAAAATATCTCCCAACCCAACCTCTCTGCTCAGCACAAGAGCTGCGTCTCTCATCCCCATGCATTACTTGCTCACATTCACGGTTACAGGACTTTCTTCGCGCTACACCCACTCTATGGAATAGCCTACCTCACACAATAAGACTTTCCTCTAGTCTCCAATCCTTCAAGCGTTCCCTGAAAACTCACCTCTTCAGGCAAGCTTATCAGATTCCAGAACCTCCCACATAACCTTCATAGCTTCCATATCTAATTACATCCCCTTTTACAGTCCACACACTGGACCTCATTCAGAGCCGGTCGCACAGAGCGTGCGGTCAGTCTGAATGAGGGGAGGATGTCTTGAATTTTCAAGACGTCCTCCTTTGCGGTGGTAAGGCTGTGGGTTAACACCCACTGCCTTACGACCGCCTAAGGTGATGGTCACGATGGTCAAAACCATCGCGACCATCGGGGCTTACGACGAGACCCTAGGGTAGGGTCTCCCTTGTCGTAAGCCCCGGAGAGCTTTTGGCTCTGTCTGAGCTGGAAGCTCTCCACTGACATCACTAGTGATGTCAGTGGGGCCGCCCCCAAATGGTAGGCATTCCCATGGGAACGCCCCCGTTTGGGCTGCCACCCCCCCAGCCCGCCTTCCAAATGGGGTGAGCTGTCAATCAACATCGACAGCTCGCCCCCTTTGGATCGAGACCCGCTACGACCAGCGCTGTCGGTCGTAGCGGGTCTCACGCATGCGCACGATGGCGACAGCACTAACGACCGGGTCTGAATGACCCCACAATCTCACACATCGTCTTCTCTCACATCCTCATGACATTTGGTCGACATGCCTGTGTGACTGGATCATGCAGCCAACCAAGAAACTGTGCATTCTGGCTGGACCAAAATGCAATATATAGCACCTATCCTTGTGTATCAATGCCTATTTCCCTATAGATTGTAAGCTTGCGAGCCGAGCGTTCCTACCTATATATCTGTCTGTTATTATCCAGTTTTGTTCTATTAATGCTTACAATTGTAAAGCGCAACGGAATATGCTGCGCTATATAAGAAACTGTTAATAAATAAATAAAATAAAATACATTTTTTAAATGAACCAAGCACAATAAAGGGTACATTTACTAAGATCGAATCAATTCAAATGTGGCAAAATCAGCCGTGAAATGCATATTCGAAATTTACTAAAAGCTAAACTCACCCAAGTTTGCTCCATTCGATGTCTAAAACTCGATCGAGAACACCAGAAATTCGGATGAGAACATGTGTTCAAACAAATAGACCATTAATTCAACTCGGCAGCATTTTGCCATAGACATCAATAGGACCTTGAAATTTACTTAGGATTCGTATCTGTCATCAAGGCGGATAAATAGTGCAAATCGGTCGCAAAAGACGCCAATACGACAAAAAAATAGAAATCGCAAATAGAACACCTTTTTCACTTCGAGTTTCATATCTGATTATACTTAGCCATCACTGACAACTCAATTCTGTGGCCAATAAAAGGGGATTAAGCACATGGATACACTTTTCTCCTGTTACAAAAACAAAGCAGGGCAGAGATTTATGTGCTGTATGGAGATCTTGTGGGGGCTGTGAGATACCTGAGGCTCTGTCACCAGACTGGAAGAAACCAGGGTCATGAAACTGAGCATGCCTCGTTTTTTAGGGGGTGTTTCTTTGAACCTAAATGCACTGGCCGATGTCGAGTTCATACAGATGTTCCGGCTCAATCGTAACAACATTTTTCATCTGTATGACCTCGTCAAATGGAGTCTAGACCCTGAGACAGCACACTCACACTCTGTCTGAGGCCTGCATAAACTCATGGGTGTGTTACACTTTCTGGCTACTGGCAGTTTTCAGTCAGTCAGTCAATATCAGAGTGATAGAGGTCTTACAGTCCACACTCTCCCAGTACCTCATGCAGGTGCTGGTGCCTCTATCTGCTTCCCTAGCCAGGAGTCACAGTAACATGCAGTCAGGGTAGCTTTCTATCGCATTGCATGTATGACCAATGTTCTGGGTGCAATAGATTGCACACACGTACAGCTGAGACAACCTAAGGGAAGATGGCACATTTACCTAAATCAGGGATGGGAAACCTCAGGCCTGGGGGCTGTATAAGGCCCCCGGAATCACTTGACCTGGCCCTAGGAGCATTTTTCTGCTAGCCTCATCTGGATAGCAGTGTGCCTAGATTGGCACTCTGCGGATAGAATCTATGCAGCAGTGCCACCTGGAGCATCCTTAGGGCGCTCCAGTCGGTCATACCATTACCCTTACAGCTCCCCGGAGCATCCTCAGGATGCTCCAGGCATTGCTATAATCACTGGTGATTGTGGCCCCGACTCCATGTGACATCACACGGAGGAGGCATGGCCTGCACCAGGCCCACGAATAATGTTATATATATCAAAATGGCCCTCAGCAGAAAAAAGGTTCCCCACCTCTGACCTAAATAGATATCGTGCAGGTGGTATGTGATGCAAAACTAAAAATAATGAGTGTTGTTGTGGGTTACCCTGGCACATTTCATGACTCAATCATCTACCAGTCATCCCTCTAGGACAAATTTGAAGCTGGACTACTGCCAGAGGGGTGGCTGCTGGGTAAGGCATTATTTCATTGTCCCTGTAATGCTAAATCACAAACCACTATGCTACTGTATACCTACATTACTATCTATACTATCTATGTATTTTAGGCGATATGGGGTATGGCTGTTTCTGCTGGCTTTGACTCCTTTGTCGCTTCCCGATTCCCCTGCTGAACACAATTACAATCATGCATATAAGGTCATTCGGTCAGTGATAAAAACATGTTTTGGCATGCTGAAGTCTCGGTTTCGCTGTCTGGATAAATCAGGGGGCTTTCTGTTGTATAGTCCCTCCAAGGTGACTCAAATTGTGGTCTGCTGCTGTTTTCTCCACAACATCTCAGTTGAACAACATTTTCCACATGATGTTGGTGGAGAAGACAGTGAGCAAGTAGTGGAGTTATTTACATTGCGACACTTGGAGTACAGATTTAGGGAGGCAGGTAAGACAGCAAGTAATACAGGAGCACTTCAGTGGTAAGTATATAAACCATTACTCCCTTTTTACAATGTGTACTGTTAATATATTTGTACTACAGTTGTCCTATTGTCACAAACAAGTTATCTTAAAACTTGACAAGTGCAACTAACTTTCCTTCAAAAGATGTTACGTGTATGTAAAATGTTACACTATTCTTAGACCAATGTTGTGCATACATTTTAAAGCTAATTTTTTTTCATCTTGAACATGTTGACCATAACAAACGCATTTAGCTAAAACTTCATATATAGCAATGTGTATTTTTCTATCTTTTACATTTTTAACTCACTATGAGGCCTTTATTTATTATCTTTTTTGAATATTATCAAAGTGGAGATGTTGCCCATAGCAACCAATCATATTTGTATGAAATATGTAATAATTTTCTAGATAAATGTTACATTTTAACCAGATTTTTTGCTATGGCCAACATTTCCACTTACAAATTAAAATGTTAACTCTTAAATACTGATGTACGTGGCATTAAAGTGTATGCTCTTATTTTTAGCAGGACAACCTAAAATAATTTTTGTTGTTATTAATGTCAAAAAACAGGTTTGTAAATTTAGCAGCCTTTTAATAATTGTTTTTTAAATTTGTGCTGACTTTATTTTTTTTAGCCAGGAAACTGTTGTCTAAGCAAATGTAAATAGGACATTTTTCAAACAAAGACAAAATGCCAAAATTATGGCCATAAAAAACAAAATCTTAAACTTTATAAACAAGATTAAACTTTTTTTTTAGATTAGGGCAATTTCAGGCCCAATCACTCTACCCATCCTCCTCCCTCTAGAGCTGCTCTGGCTGATGAGGCGTTTTCAGACTGCCTGCGTGAAGAGCGCTTTTGTGGTGAGGTATGATGTGTTGAAATTGGGGTTAGGACCCCAGAGCTGCTGCTTATGCCAGAATTATGGGATGTTACAATATTTTGCGACAATTGCAGTATGTTTGCATTTAACTCCCTGGTGGCTTGGACCTGAGACTCCATCATGCACACCATACTCTACAAATTTGCCTCCATGATACGCAGATGTTTATCATTTGACCGGTTTTAGTCACTGTGCATAAACTCCACGGTATTTACAAACTGCCATTGAAATTGATTTTGCCATGTGCTGCAACTGTATATTTTGTTTGTGTTTTTTTAGCATCTTTTGACTTGTTGTTTGCTGTGTGGTCCAGTTGGCCCAAAACTGTTGCTCCTGGCTTGATGTGTTGGGCTGTATTTGGGTGCAGGAGTCATCTGCCTAGGTGGTGTGCGCAGCTCAGCTGGAATTTCGGATAAATGTAAAGTAAAAGTATCCTCTGTTTCAGGCTCCTCCACTTGGTGTGTAAGGCCTGGCTACTAGATATCTTCCTCTGTGAAGAAAGTACAGTTTTGTGTAAGTATTTTTTAATTATTACTGGGTTTTTTTTGGTGTTATCTGGTTATTATTTCATCAGTACATCTAGTGATGGCTCTAGAAATTTAAAGTGGTGTTGTTGTCCATACCACCTAAAACAAATCTTTATAGTTTTTATATTTATTAAAAATGTATACACAGATGTGGTGGGTTGGTATGGGCCACTCCTCCACTCTTCATTTCTGAAGCCATTAATAAATGTATTAGTGTTTTTTTCTAAATTGAAAATATTATGACCTTGTCTAATCTAATAGCTAACATGTGATTGTTTATGGAAAAAAGTACAATTTATAAGTCCAGTATTTAGAGTAAATTACACCCTACAATGCTAACATTATATTGAAAATGTAATAAAGTGAGAGTGTTTAGAAGTGGAGATGTAGGCCATAGCAACAAATCAGATTCTAGCTATTATCTTCTAGAAGGTGCTAGTTGAATGTTAAGTATAATCTGATTGTTTGCTATGGCCAGCATTTCCAGGTCTAAAAACTATCACTTTAGTAAATATAGCCCTATGTGTAAGTGGTTGTGTAATGTGTATATTACATCACCTTTATAGGAATGCAATTCACCTTTAATATGAGGAGATGAAGGACCTGTGCACTCAAGAGTCCTAAGCAGCTGCAACAGTCACACCACCAACGGCCTTCACCTGCTGTGGTGGCGTTAATTGGGATGTAGGTCCTAAAGAGAAGTTAAACAATATTATACCTTTAGATAAAAAATGAACCCTTATATCACGCTTACACCGGTTCAGCTAACAGAGGGAGACACACACTTCATTGGACTGAATAGAGTTTTACCACTTGCTTGGCACTGGGTCTCATTGTTTTTACACATTGGGAGTATATGATACATCCTTGTATTTAAATTGGTATTAAGGAATCCGGTTACATTTATCGGTTGAGAAACATCTGTCTAATTGTTCCAGTAAAAATGTTATAAGTACTACTTGGCTTCTAAGAGCCTTTCTAGGAATTTCTCCCTATTAAGGGATGGAAAATAATCTTATACCACTGAGTGTTCTAACCAGTTCCATATCACTGAGTGTCTATTCAGACTAGTTTCATATCTTTATTTACCCCTGATGAAGTCCTGTATGTAGACAAAATGCGTAGGGTCATCGTTTTGAAAAACCTGCACCTACCACATGAGAGGTCCACCTAAGAGCTCACAACTGTAAGGGTGTAAGTGGCAGATAACATCTATCCTTCTGTACTAGGGCATGTTTACAAAAAGTTGTTTTATGCTATTTAAATATTGATTTGTATTATAAATTGGTTTATATATTTTTACCTCTGTTGATATACCAAGAATAAAATATGCAGGTATAAAAATCATGGGCTGCTTTTATTTTATTAATAATATCCCAAACTTAAACAAAGGGTGATTTGAAGAGTAACTAGAAGATTGTGCAATAAATCCCCATAAGTGGTGTAAATTTCTCCAATTCAATTAATATTCGAAGTTGTAGCTCGCCAAAGGTACCCCCATCTGAGTCCCAGAAATGTGTTACCCAGACCCCCTCATACAGTATGAGGAACTTCAGGGGCTCCTCATACTCAAGGTAGGTGGCCACAAAAGGGGACCCACCTCTTGTCCCGCATGCCAACTTTGCCTCTTTGGACATCTTGTCCTTGACATGCTGCTTGATGTCGTAGAAACAATTACATCAGTTGTCAAAGGTGCAGCGCGATGACCCCTCTGCATTGATGGCTGTGACGGCTGCCTGCCAGAAGATGTTTTTCTTTCTGGAGGATACCTTGAATGCCTCATTGCCGAACAGCTGGCAGTGATGCCTCATCAGCTCTGCCACCAGGACCATGTTTTCAGCAAAGGTAAAGCGCACATTGCGGTCGGACCTTGTCCATGTGCGTTAGGGACTAACTGGGGCTGTATATCAGCTCTGGCAGTCTGCCCTACATGTGTTCACCTTAGGTGCACTCACACATGAAGGGGGGGCATGGTTATTATTTCAAGGGGGCCTGGCATGCCCCTGTCTTCCCAGCCCTGCACAGTACACCGCTGGCCCTTCAATGCCTCCACCCCTTCCATCTCTGTGAGATCATAGTGAATCTAGAGCCGTGGAGGGCAGGGATCACTTCTGTCCTTCCTCCCTCCACGTGCTGGCCCTAAGGCCATCGGCCCTTCTGGCATATGCCAGAAGTGCCCGATGGCCAGTCCGGCCCTGGTGTGCACTGACGAGGTTATGAATTAATACACCATTGAACAAAACAAATGACAGCAACTCTGCAGCTTAGTAAATTCAGTAACCTGTTTGAAAAAGAAAACACATGAATCCGGGCAATGCCATTCGAGATTGAACTCGGATGACATCGAATGGAAATCGTCACCTTAGTAAATTTACCCCTAAGTTGTAAAAATGTGGCTCATAATGTCTGATGGATGGCACCTTCATATTCCGTCTGGTTGCTGCTTAGGCTGGTTTTGGAGGGAATGTCAACCGGGAGGTCTAATGTTGCAGTGTGCAAATATTAAAGATATGGTAAGGGGATGTATTTGCATTTTTTCTAGTTCCCTTCAACTGTGGAGTAATGGAAAAGTATTGCTGAAGAATATGAGACCTGGTGGAGACATAGCTTCTGATGGTGGGTCCTTTACGCAACTTTCTACGAGAAGCTGATGTTCCACACCCTCAATATACCATCTGCTGAGGAAACAAATTGGTCTCAATTTTGTCTTTGTAGCTGATGAGGCTTTGCACTACACTAGAACATTATGAAGCCATATGCACAAAGGGGACTGATCAAGGAGAAGTGCATTTTCAACTACAGGCTTTCAAGAGTGTATTGTGGAAAATGCCTTTTGGATATTAAGCAATCGCTTCAGGATCTTCCAATCTGCATCTAGACAAGATCGACTGGGTCATCATTGCATGCAGTATTCTGCATAATGTTGGAAAACCCACCAGCAAAGGCCAACAGCACACAGAGGTAATGGATCACTGGTCTTCTGTGGCACCAAGGGTTGCACCAACAGCTACTGCTTGTGCCAAACAAGTACAGGAGGAATAATTAAGATACTTTAATGGTGTGGTGGCAGGGCCATGGCAGGATGACTGCATTAAGTAAAAATATTAACTGGTGCTGGTTTTGGAGATAACAGGGGACCCCTACTCATTTGTCCCTTGTTTCTCCACAACCAGGGCCGGCTCAGCAAAGCCCTGTCCTGGTTCTTAATATACAGGGGACTCCTATGTATTTTGTCCCCGGTATTTTTAGAACCAGGACAGGCTTTATAAAGCCTGGGGCATGTTGTGCTTATGAGAGGGGGCTGCACGCCTTTTTTTTTTTTTTTAAACACGTTTTGCATGAGAACACACTGGTCTATTATTTGGGGACTTTTGGTTATCTTATTTATGAGAGTCTGAAACTCGCACCCTGGGTGAGTTGATTGTTTTCAATGGAAAACATCTGGATGCGAGTTTGAGAATGGGGAGTTTCAGTAACTCTGAAAAAATGCGAGTTCTAATGAACTGACACCATATTACATTGGAGAGTTGTGAAAAATTGCGAGTTTAACACAAAATTCGCAATTTGCCATAACAGACACCCTATTCATTTTTGGCCCATAATCTCTAGATATAAAGAAATAATAATCTAGAGAAAACATTCTCTAGATTATATCTTTATATCTAGAGAATAATTGTTTGTATGTATCTTACATGGCATTACAGCTAGGTTTTTTCTGATATTAAAAATAAAATTAAAAGTTAGATTTTAATTTTATTTTCTTCAAGAGTGCTCACCAAACAGAAGGCCTGATTCAGACTTGGGAATAGAGTGAGATATCTCTCTCAACTGATCATCTTGGTGAAACCATGCTGCACTGCAGGTGGGGCAGATTTAAAATGTGCAGAGAGATTTAGATTTGGGATGAGTTTTTCTTAACTGACATCTAAATGATAGAGTAATAATAAAGCTGTGCAGTATTTGTGGGCTACATGCAAAATCAGCCAGTATTTACCCCACATGTAATTTTTTTAATGTATTTACACCCCTTGCATTGCAATATGGTTTGTTCAGGTTCACAGTTGAGAAAGATCTCTCACTCTATTCCCAACTCTGAATCAGGCCCAGAGTTCTTCCCTTCTCCTCTCAATTTCCAAGTGTGTATGTCATCAGTTTGAATTGCCACACCGTTGGGACATGCCTGTCATCTGCTTTGACTCCTGATACCTTAGACAACTTGACTTTTTTGTGCTCCTTTAAGAAAACCATTCTAAAATTATGTATCTTCTTGCACACCCAGTCTGCATCAGCATGCGGTTTGCTTAAATCAACCAAATCTTGAATGGAGGCATTCTTCAAAACTTTCTTAGAATATTTCTTGAACTTCACCTTTCACAGACATTCCTTTTCCTTGTAGAGTTCATGGAAGGAGGAAAAGGTCTGTCCTTCTCCATGGACATTGTATGAACAATAAAAACATAAAAAAAAACATTTTAAAAGTATAAACTTTATGAAAAAAATATTTATAAACTGATAAATTGTGCCTCAACATCTGAGGGTATTTATGTTGGGTATTGCATCATCGCTGAATTGGCCAGTAGGAATGGTGGACTGATAAGTGGGTGGGGCTTTTGACACTGATAGGGATGGAAGACATTATGGGACTACTGCTCAAGGGCAGGTCATGTGTATTGGCAATATGTGTTGGATATAAATTGTTGGATTGTTGCAGTTTCACCCTGTAGGGGGTGAAACTGCACACTATGGTCATATTGGACATACTACACAGCCCTCAATCATTTGGGAGCTTTTTAAATAAAGGTTTTCATTTTTAAAAGAAAGTTTTAATGATTTTTAGTTAAATAGGTTTTTAAATGGTCTATTTGTTCAATGTTTGAGTTATTGTTTTAGTTAAAAACAGGGTTTTAAATGTTTCAGTTGTTAAATGTTTGGTTGTTATTAATGTTTTAATGTTTTTTGTGAAAAAAAAGTTTTTAAAAATGGTTTTGGGTTAATAAAGATGTTTAATGTTCAATTTAAATATATGCATTGTTAATTTTATAGTACCATATAAATTGTACACCTTTTTTATTTTCGTAAAATGTGTAGAAATAGTGTATACTAGGTACAGTATTTAATACAACATTCATTTGCACATGTCATTGTCTTTTTTGGATAAAAGTAAACCAAACTACATAAAAAAAAAGACGTAGACATGTACAGTATGAGCGACTGCTGTAATGTACTATGTTATACTTAAGCACATAAAATGACACTAGGAAAAAGCACACACATATATACATACATGCGTGGGGAAGTATCTGGTCACATGACTTGAGGTTGTTGGATTTGATATATATATATATATATACATACATACATACATACATATACACACACACACACACATGCATATACAGTGCATCCGGAAAGTATTCACATTGCATCACTTTTTCCACATTTTGTTATGTTACAGCCTTATTCCAGAATGGAATAAATTCATTTTTGTCCTCAAAATTCTACACACAATACCCCATATTGACAACGTGTAAAAAGTTTTTTTGAGATTTTTACAAATTTATTTAAAAAAATAACATTAAGAAATCACATGTACATAAGTATTCACAGCCTTTGCCATGAAGCTCAAAATTGAGGTCAGGTGCATCCTGTTTCCACTGATCCTTGAGATGTTCCTACAGCTTAATTGGAGTCCACCTGTGGTAAATTCAGTTGATTGGACATGATTTTGAAAGGCATACACCTGTCTATATAAGGTCCCACACTTGACAGTGCATGTCAGAGCACAAGCCAAGCATGAAGTCCAAGGAATTTTCTGTAGACATCCGAGACAGGATCGTCTTGAGGCACAAATCTGGGGAAGGGTACAGAAAAATATCTGCTGCTTTGAAGGTCCCTTTGAGTACAGTGGCCTCCATCATCCATAAAGACGTTAAGAACCACCAGGACTCTTCCTAGAGTTGGCCGGCCATCTAAACTGATCAGGGGAGAAGGGCCCTAGTCAGGGAACTGATCAAGAACCTAATAGTCATTCTGTCAGAGCTACAGCATTTTTCTGTGGAGAGAGGAGAATGTTCCAGAAGGACAACCATCTCTGCAGCAATCCACAAATCAGGCCTGTATGATAGAGTGGCCAGACGGAAACCACTCCTTAGTAAAAAGCACATGGCAGCCCATATGGAGTTTGCCAAAATGCACCTGAAAGACTCTCAGACCATGATGAGACAAAAATTTAACTCTTTGGCTTGAATGCCAGGCATTATGTTTGGAGGAAACCAGGCACCGCTCATCACCAGGCCAATACCATCCCTACAGTGAAGCATGGTGGTGGCAGCATCATGCTGTGGGGATGTTTTTCAGTGGCAGGAGCTGGGAGACTAGTTAGGATAGAGGGAAAGATGAATGCAGCAATGTACAGAGACATCCTGGATGAAAACCTGCTCCAGAGCGCTCTTGACCTCAGACTGGGGTGACTGTTCATCTTTCAGCAGGACAACGAACCTAAACACACAGCCAAGATATCAAAGGAGTGGCTTCAGGACAACTCTGTGAATGTCCTTGAGTGGCCCAACCAGAGCCCAGACTTGAAGCCAATTGAACATCTCTGGAGAGATCTGAAAATGGCTGTGCACCGACGCTTCCCATCCAACCTGATGGTGCTTGAGAGGTGCTGCAAAGAGGAATGGACAAAACTGCCGAAAGATAGGTGTGTCAAGCTTGTGGCATCATATTCAAAAATAATTGAGGCTGTAATTGCTGCCAAAGGTGCATCAATAAAAATATTGAGAAAAGGTTGTGAATACTTATGTACATGTGATTTCTTAGTTATTTATTTAGTTAAATTTGCAAAAATTGCAAAGAAACTGTTTACATGTTGTCATTATGGGGTATTGTATGTAGAATTTTGAGGACAAAAATTAATTTATTCCATTTTGGAATAAGACTGTAACATTACAAAATGTGGAAACTTTCCGGATGCACTGTGTGTATATAATATATATATATATATATATATATATATACATATATATATATATATATATATATAGCAAAAAAGACCAGCGGCACTCAGGGTCTTGAAAAAAATCCAAACAAGTGTATTCAACAAAAGTCACTACATAAATCCAACGTTTCGGAGCCCGTAGCCCGTTTGTCAAGGTGAGTGAGAACAAGTGAATAATGTGTCTTACCTTTTAAAGGATGTGATAAGGAGTGAAGAGACCGCTCATGTGGAAAGCAGCTTCCTCTTCTTCATTTTTGTCCAAAAGCCCCGGGTGTTACAAATGTTTAGGCTGCCTTACATGCAAATCTTTGATGAGTGGATCTTCTTTTAAACACCCACATATGGATAAATTTATCTCAATAAGACATGTTTTATCTTGTTCTTCAACTTACGTTATTTATTTAATTGTCTGCCCTTGCGGACTTTATTATGTGGGAAAATCTTTAAGACAATTGAAGGAAAGAATCGCCCTACATCGATCAGCAATCAAAGCAGCACTATCAGGCAAGACAATGGATCAACCGGTAGATAAACACTTCATGGAATTAAATCACCCGTTGTCTTCATTAAAATATATGGCCATTGACCACATCCCTGCCACGTTAAGAGGAGATAGAAACAACAAACTGCTTCAGCCGGAAACACGCTGGATTTTTTCTTTAGGCACTATTTGGCCTTCTGGCCTAAATGAAAAAATTTCCTGGAATATCTATAAGTAATTTTAAGTTTAATTCTAAATGCAGATTCTATATTGGGTTGTCGTTCATATACACATGTAATATTCTTCAGAATATTGATTATAGTTTAGCAGAGAATGTATAATTTTATATGATAGTAGCACATTATTAATATATTACATATATGCACATATTTATTATTATATTTATTGGAGAGCTACTCACAGATCTTCTGTGGCAAATCCTTCTGTCTCTTCATGTAATCAAAGACAGACTTGATGATGTTGAGATCAGGGCTCTGCGGGTGCCATATCATCACTCCCATAGCTCCTTGTTCTTCTTTACGCTAAAGATAGAACTTAATGACATTGGCTGTATGTCTGGGGTCATTGTCCTTCTGCGGAATAAAATTGGAGCCAATCAGATGCCTCCCTAATCAGATGCTTCACTGCTGCCTGCAGAGACTCATTAATGTACCGCTCTCCAGCCCTTTGGCAAACAAACTGCCTTCTGTTACAGCAAAATATTTAAAATTTTGACTAATCAGTCAAGAACACTTACTGCCATTTTTCTGCACCCCAGTTCATATGTTTTCATGCATTGTGTGCTCATACACCATTTCTTTTTCCTCATTTGGCACAAGATGCCGTCATGGCTAAGATGCACCACGACGAGTAGCAATTAGATAGATCCCCATTTTTTTTTCTTGCGAAAGTATTCATATAAAGTATCAGATTAAAGCAGCAAATTTTAAGAAAAATCACAAGGCATGGGTAATACGAAGATTCAAAGTCATGGCAAATTTGTCCACATAGCTCGATTTTAGGAAAGGTGTATGTGGACACATCTATAGTTAAGTCACTTGGCCTTGTTTCCATGTCAATGGTATGGCTTTTTGGGTAAAATATTTACATGAAGACCACATCTGGCCAGACTTCTCCAAACAGTAGAGTGGTGAACCTGGGTCCCACTGGTTTCTGCCTGTTCTAATCGGATGGCACTGCCGGACATCTTCTAATTTTGAAAGGAATTAAGCATGTTGTGTCTTTCATCTGATGCACTACGTTTCTTTGGCCGACCATTGTGTCTATGGTCACTGTTGCCCATTTCTTTGTGCTTCTTCAACAGAGTTTGAACAGCACATCTCAAAACCCCAGTCTGCTTTGAAATCTTTGCTTGGGAAAGACATTTGCTGATGCAGTATAACTACCTTGTGTCTAGATGCTGTGCTCAGTCTTGCCATTGTGTATAATGTGTGACATGAAACAGTCTTCCACAACCTCACATTTGTATCAGAGTTTGGCTGTTTCTCACCCAATTTTAAGCCTCCTACACAGCTGTTTCTGTTTCTACCTACATATGAATATGATCATTATTACCTATTTGGTATGATTGGTTAATCATACACCCGACTATAATCCTACAGAATCCCTGACTTTGTGCAAGTGTACTTAGAAGAATTGATGCTGTTTTGAAAGCAAAGGGTGGTCACGCCATATATTGATTTGATTTACATTTCTCTCTTGTTCATTCACTTTGCATTTTGTTAATTGATGAACTATTAACACCTCTATTTTTGAAAGCATTCTTACTTTGCAGCATTTTTTCCACACCTGCCTAAAACGTTTGCACAGCATTGTATGTATATATATATATATATATATATATATATATCACAGGTCATGCAATGTATTAATGAGAAGAAAAGCTCCTCATTATTGCATTGCATAACCTGTGAGTGCCGCCAATTTCTTCTCTACATTTGGGCTTGGAACACAGACCCTGGAGGGCACCTGGGCAAGTACTTTGTTTACATTGGAATTCCACGGCCTGTTTGCTACTATATATATATATATATATATATATATATATATATATATATATATATAAATATATATAGTTATATTGTAATTTGGCACTCAGCATAAGATGTCCAAAAGCACTTGGGTGCCCTCCTGTAGATGGAATGCAATGCAAGTATCTCCTGAGGATCTGTGCAAGCCCCAACAGAAAAAGGATAGGTGGCACTCCACTTGTAGCAAAATATCTTGTATTAAATATGAAACATGTTACACAAACAGTGTCAACATTTCAAGGTCACAGCAGACCTTTTCATCAGGACTTGTGCCCTCTGACAAAGTCTTATGACAAAACACGTTAGGGATGCAACCTCGGTCCTCATGGTGATCCCTCCTGCAGTTCTAGTCTGCGGTGATTCTGGTGCGCTGATCCTCCTCATAGTAGTCGGCAAAGATTTTGAGCGGCCACTGGATGGATGGTTGGTGTATTGCCTTTTGGATTGCATTTATATCATGTGGTAATCTGTCCACAGCAGACTTTTTATCGGTATGTCCAATTGTTTTATGCCCAGGATATCTGTGCTTTTATGTAGAATAAATACTTTTATGCACTATGTAGTGCCCCCCTCTACTTTTTGTTTTGTAGATTTCAACTGATCCTTGGGGTTGAACGTCATGAGTGAATAATGATGTATTATGTGCATAGGAATCACTATATAACATATCCACAGCAGTATGCATGTGTCAGTAGCGGTGCATTATAATGTATACATGTAAATCAATAACCAACATACCAGGAATGTATTTGGACTGGATTGCAGAAGAATAGAATCTCCAGATGCATCCCTTCTCACCATGCAATGCTCAGACCACAAAATTGAGGAGATGGGAGTGTCTGAGGTGACGCCTGGATCGGGCAGGTTGGAACGCAAGATCATTCATCGTCCTGTACAGTGTACACACTGCACGATTTGCTTAAAATTTGAGAATATCTTGAGAACACCTTCAGATTGCCCTGCACTGCAGTCAGATCTGTAGATGTGATGAATGCCTCATGGGAGCGTGCGATAGTGCATATACACTGGACGATGTGGACTATTTGTTATTCCAAACCATCAGAAATTGGCAAATTATCCAATATATCATCTAATGTGCACTCAATTTAAAAGTGATTAATAGAATCCCAGAAAAGCCTGCTAATAGGTTGTCATACCCTCTCATTTTGGTATAGATGTGTCCTCGCACATCTTTGCTGCAGTCGTGCCAACTAGCCTCATGGCACACCAGTACTGTAAGACTCTGCTAGCAGTAGGCTTCTTTTTAACCGAAAATGCATCTAAGTCACAATGCAATGCGACAATGATATACCAGGAGACTGATGATTAATTTAATATGCAACACTTGTATATCTGCATTTAACTGAGTCTTTGATTCAGCATATGAAGAGCTACAATACAAGTTCTATTTACACTCACTCACACACAGATATAAAAGTGTCACATACCAAATTATTCAGCATAGTCTCTTGCTGCTCCCTAGACTCATCAGATTGCCCAAAAAATATGCTCAACACTAGCAGAGTTGCATGGGAATTAGCAACTCACTCATGTCAGGCATGACGCACTGTGGTGTGTTGAGCATAGAAGTAGGAGGACACATCTGTACATCAAGATTTGTTATACCAAGTGTACAAGAAAGAGTAATGTAGTGTGAAACAACTGGTTGTTCCTAAGGCATATAGAAGAATGATTTAAGATCTGGCTCATGGCCATAAAAATGCATGACATCATAGTTCAGAGAAAGCTTCTGATAGAATTTTACAGCAGCTTTTCTGGCTAGTGGTTCATAAAGATGTATCTAAATATTGTGCATCTTGCCCTGAGTGTCAGTATCATTCTCCCAGGCCACATTATAGGAGTCCACTTGTCCCATTACCCATTATTGAGATTATGTTATTGAAATTATGTTTGGCAGAAAAGCTATGTATTTAGGTGGACCTCTAAGTCTTCCTGGGGACATCAATATATTTTAGGATCAACAGATTATGCCACCAGATACATAGAAGCAATACCATTGCACAATACTCCAACAAATACAATTGAGAACTAGTATGTGTGGGAATGGGTGCCAGTCAATAGATAGACAGTAAATAAAGACAACAGTGTGTAGATAGATAACAGATGTTAGACAGGCAATAGGTTGACGGGGACAAAATGTCGACATGGATGAAGGACAGCAGGTACGTAAGGTTGACAGGGTGAAAAGTTTGACACAAAAATTGTCAACATATTTTTGGTTTTATTGGGGGGTTAAGCTCTTGCTGGAGGATTAGGAACTAGATGGTATGGGTAGGGTTAGGCACCTACCCTAGTCCCCTACTTGGTGCCTAACCTTATTTGCCAGGGTAAGAAACAAAATGTGTTGACCATTTTTTGTCAACCATTTATGTGTCAACCTTTTGACCCTGTTGATCTTTTGTATGTGTTGACCTTCTTCCATGTCAACCTTTTTGTCCCTGTTGACCTATTGCCTGTCCAACATCTGTTGCCTATCTAGAAATCTACTTCCTGTCTATCTTTTATACCAAACCCTGTGTGAATACCTAAAGAAATGCTGACTGACCAAGGCACCCCTCTTTATGTTAATAATCATGAAAGTGTTGTGCTGACTAGTTAAGTTTACTCATCAAAGGACCTCAACGTATCAAAAATAGAGTGCTGGCTAGAGGATTAACAAAATGCTAAAGATTATACTAAAGAAGGTGGTAGATAAAGATAGGAAATACTGGGACTATGGTATCTGTTACCATATTTATTACTGGCGATTAGAGAAGATCCTCAATCTTCAATGAGGTTCTTGGATTTTTAATTGCTTTATGGAAGAGATCCAAGAAGATTTCTGGAAATTACAAAAGAGACCCAATCTTCATAAAACAGTTATTGAACATATTTTTCAGATGCAGAAAAGAATAGCTGCTGTAGTGCTGATAGTGAGGGAGCACATGGAACAGGTCCAGCGGGCACAACAAAGGGTGTACAGTAATAATGGTAATTATGTATATTTTCTCTTCGGGACAGTTCCCGCAGTGGAAAGTTCATTTCTGTCAAAGTGGCAGGTACCATTTGAAAACATAGAAAAAGTGGATGTGATTAAAATGAAATCTAGCATGTAAATTTGTTAAAGCTTTTGAAGGATATAGTAGTTCTGTCAGTCTCCCGTCCCTCCTGAAACTCAATACCTTTAGTTACTAAAGTAACAATAGCCAAAAGCCTCATATATTCAATAAACATGAAGCTAAAGTATTTCTCTTAAGAAATAGAGATGTGTTTTCTGATAAACCTGGTAAAACAAATTACTAAACATGACAATCTCTAAACCAGGGGTTAAGTGTAATATAAAGCCCTATGTAATACAAGAATCTCAATGGAAGGTGGTGTCTATAGAAATAAAAAAAAATAAGTGTTGTACATAATTGAGGAGTCACATAGTGAGTGGTCAAGTCCCATTGTACTAATTCTGGAAACCCAACAGGAGCTTACGCTTCAGCAATGATTTCTATAAATTGAAAAGTGTTTCTAAATGTGATGAATACCCATTGCCTTGTGTGGGTGAACTAATTGATAAGATGTGAACAGCACCATAATTAAACCCTCTAGACTTAACAAAATGATACTGGTAAGTGTTAATGTCAGACGGCAAAAGAAAAGACCACTTTTTCTGCACTGGGGGGAGGTTTGTTTCAATTCAAGATGGTTCCCTTTGGGTTACATGGGGTACCTGCCTCCTTTCAGAGAATTATAGATACAATTCTAATATCTCACAGAAAATATATTGTTGCTTATCTCAATGATATGGTCATCTACAGTACTGATTGACACACTGACAGGGTACAAGCAGTATTGGACTCCATCTTTGAGGCAGGATTGATGGCCAACCAATAAAGTGGTGCCTAAGGATGGAAGAGATGATGTATGTTAGATACACCATTGTCAGAGGTTTGATAAAGCCCCAACTTAATAGAATTGAGGCAATACAAAATCGGCCATGACCCCAAAATAAGTAGCAGGTGAGAGTATAATTAGTGATCACGGGATATTACAAGAGGATTATTCTGAATTTTGCCACCATATCTTTCCTTTTGACTTGCATTATCAAGAGTAAACAGTCAGTTATGATTAAATGGACTCCTGAGGTAGAAAATACTTTTCAAGCTTAAAAAGTATTGCTGTGCACTCAGCCAGTGTTGATGACACCTGACATCTTTGTGCAGATAGATGCCCTGGATGTAGGGATAGGTGCTGTTCTGTCTCAGAACAAAGATGGTGAAGAGCATCCTCTTATTTATTTAGCTAGGAAGCCGAGGCCTGATTCCAAGATTTATGCTAATGCAATCACAGCTGTGATCACCTACTGACCGCAATAGCGAAAATATGCTAATGTCTTCAAAAGCTTATCCAAACTTAAGGACGCCCACTGCTGCCTTCTCATATCTGTCCAACAATGTGAAACAACGTAAACATGGGTAACATCAACACAGATCAGGAAGTCATGCAGCTTATAAGTCAAGTCTGACCTGCCTCAAACATTACAGCTCTCCTGACATGCAAGGGAAGGATATTGCAATGGCTAATTTATGCAAGCCTATGAAATGGTGTTTAAACGGTCAGACACGACTGCGTGTTTCTGACTACCCCCAACTACTTGTCCAAATGCTAACTACCTGTCACTTACTTTGAGAGTGAATCCTTTGTATGAGTGTAATCGCAATACAATCACTGCATGTGTGCAGTGCAGCTCACATGCATGCTCAATGGCAAACAATCACTCAATCTGTGTAAATATTGGCATTGCGTAAATCTTGGAATCAGTCCCAGAGAAATTATGCCACTGTTGAGAAAGCAGCATTGACAATTAAGTGGGCATTAGAAACACTCAGGTACTATCTTTTAGGAAGACAATTTATGTTGATTACTCCTTTGAAGTGGATGTCTGAAAATGAAGAGAACAATGGGAGGATTTGCAGATGGTTGTTGGCATTGCAACATGGATGTGCTGTCTTTCTCCTGAGATTTGATATAAAAATTATTAGAATAATAGAATATTAGAATAATACAAAGAAGATATTTATAACTTATAAACATCTTCTAGGTTTATTGTAATAATTTTTATAGTTAGCACTCACCAGCTTTGTGGAGCTCACTGGGACTGTAGGGAGAGGAGAGATGAGGCAGCAACAGCTAAGCCTCACTTTTGTATAATCAGGGCCAGATTAAAGGGAGGGCGATAGGGGCAATCATCCAGGGATCCCCACAAACTGTCCCCGGCCCCAATCCCCTAGATGAACTGTTTTTTTCTTGTCATCTGAGCCATCTGCAGCGACACGTGATTAAGCCCTGCCCCCCGCATTTGGCTCTACCCCCTTCTGCTGCTGCTGGCCAATATGCCTTTCCCTGCCTCTGAAGCAGTAAGTATATATGTATATGTGTACTGTGTGAGTGTGTGTCTGTATGCATGTATGTATGTATATACGTGTGTGTCTAAACACATATATATATATATATATATATATAGAGAGAGAGAGAGAGAGAGAGAGAGCCCCCCACATGTTTTTTGCCCTGGGGCCCCCACAGATCTTAATCCATCCCTGTGTATAGTCAGACACTGCTTGCCACATCACAAGCAGTAAGCTTCACAGAAAGAGAGCTAATAGAGTTATGTATCTAATTATGGTGGGCATGCCTTCAGCACTGATGGACTTGTGACCAGGAAGTGCACTGCAGTGTTTAGAGATTGGAGCTCAGTCAGCAGCAACAAGAGAAGACAGTGATGCAGGTGGAATAATCAATGGACACTGAAGCAGAGTGTAGTGAGGGGAGAGTTACAGTGATTAAGGGGTGAGACAGGCTCCCAGAACTCAGACCCATCTCCATATGTGCCTCCCCAGCCATTGACCTCACTGCACATGAGAACATATGCCAGGAAGTCAATGCAATCACTTTGTCCCTTGTCTTTTGTTTAGGTGATGACAGGTCTTCAACCCTGCAGGTTGAAACAGGAGGAGGGGATTTGTTAAAAAAAAGCACTGGAGAAGTTAATGGGTGGTATGTATGCTCCAGGTTCCTAATGTGTGTCTGGTAAATCCTCCAGGTAATATAGCAGCCTGATTGCCAGATCACATATAAAAGGCAAATAATAGGTGTGCCTATTATGCTAGTTAGTCTCACTACCTGAGAAACAGACTTGAAGACCTGGTGAGAGGCACTATTACTGGTAAATGTAAGCTCTTGGTTTATTTCCCATTTTTGTTAGTTGAGAAAAATAACTTTGATTAAAGAGTGCCCGACAGACCAGGATTTATGCTTGTGCTGCTAAATAAAACTAGCAGCAGATGCTTGTACAAAGAGATAATGGTCCCGTTTACCCCAGGAGATTGCAACTCTAATCTGATCTTGTGAAAAATGGTGGAGAGTATGAGCATTGCATTAAACTGCAGCCATAAAATTGATGTGAAAAATATAAAGTGATAGGTAGCTATTTATTTTGTTGTGAAATCCATGTAGGTGTCACTGTTAGATGTTTAAATATATGTGTGGAATAGTGATGGAATAAAAGAGGGCCGGAAACGGGGGCAGTAGGGGGAGAAGCAACTCTTTAGTGTGTGTATATATATATATATATATATATATACATACATATATTTAAATACAGATATACACACGTACACACACACACATACTTACAGTACTGTGCAAAAGTTTTTGGCAGGTGTGGAAAAAATGCTGCAAAGTAAGAATGCTTTCAGAAATAGAAGTGTTAATAGTTTATTTTTATCAATTAACATAAAGAAAAGTGAATGAACAGAAGAGAAATCTAAATCAAAATTTGGTGTGACCACCCATTGCCTTCAAAACAGCTTCAATTCTTCTAGGTACTGTACACTTGCACTCAGTTTTTGAAGGAACTCGGCAGGGAGGTTGTTCCAAGCATCTTGGAGAACTAACCACAGATCTTCTGTGGATGTAGGCTTGCTCAAATCCAGGACTCCTTGTTCTTCTTTATGCTGAAGATAGTTCTTAATGAAATTTGCTGTAAGTTTGGGGTTGTTATCCTACTGCAGAACAAATTTGGAGCCAAAGAGATGCCTCCTTGATGGTATTTCATGATGATAAGTACCTGACTGTATTTATCAGCATTGAGGACATCATTAATCCTGACAAAATCCCTAACTCCTTATACTGAAATGCAGCCCCAAACTTGCAAGGAACCTCCTCCATGCTTTACTGTTGCCTGCAGACACTCATTATTGTACTGCTCGCTAGCCCTTTGGCAAGCAAACTGCCTTCTGTTACAGCCAAATATTTCAAATCTTGACTCATCAGTCAAGAGAACCTGCTGCCATTTTTCAATACCCCAGTTCCTATCTTTTCATGCATAGGTGAGTCGCTTGGCCTTGTTTCCACGTCAAAGGTATGGCTTTTTGGCTGCAATTCTTCCATGAAGACCACTGGCCAGACTTCTCCAACCATTAGATGGGTGTACCTGGGTCCCACTGGATTCTGCCAGTTCTGAGCTGATGGTACTGTTGGACATCATCTGATTTGGAAGAGAAGTAAGCATGATGTGTCTTTCATCTGATGTATTAAGTTTCCTTGGCCGTACCCTGTGTCTACTGTCCTCAATGTTGCCCGTTTCTTGTGCTTTTTCAAAAGAGCTTGAACAGCACATTTTGAAATCCCAGTCTGCTTTGAAATCTTTGCCTGGGAGAGACCTAGCTGATGCAGTATAACTACCATGTATCTTGTAGTTGTGCTCAATCTTGCAATGGTGTATGACCTGTGATATGAAACGGTCTTCTCCAACCTCACCTTTGTTGCAGAGTGTGGCTGTTCCTCACCCAGTTTTAAGCCTCCTACACAGCTGTTTTTGTTTCAGTTAAGGACTGTGTTTCAACCTGCATATGCAAATGATGATCATTATCACCTGTTTGATATGAATGATTAATCATACACCTGACTATAATCCTACAGAATCCCTGATTTTGTGCAAGTGTACCTAGAAGAAATTATGCTGTTTTGAAGGGAAAGGGTGGTCACACCATATATTGATTTGATTTACTTTTCTATTCTGTTCATTCACTTAGCATTTTGTTACTTGATAAAAATAAACTATTAACACTTCTTTTTATGAAATCATTCTTACTGTACTTTGCAGCATTTTTCCATACTTGCCTAAAAGTTTTGCACATTATTTTATTAGACACCCATAGTTTTATAATTTTCACACCACTGTTAAGCTTTAACTAAATAATAAGTAAAGACACAGCAACTGTATACGTTGGAAAGAAGAGGTCACAGCCAAATTTATTAATATCAAATTAGAATTAGAATGAAGACTGCGGGCGAAAAAAGCAGTGATCCCTTGCTCCACAGCCCATATAAGGATTTATTTACCAAAATGAGGTGGAGTTTCCACCCTGTGTGCAAACCATCCTGGGTAGTAACCCTTCCCCTTAAATAGCCCAGTGCTGGTCCCTCCATAGGATGGAGACCTGGTCCTTCAATAAAGTAGTGACCGGCTTGCCTCTCTCAAAGGGGGAGTGCTAGTCAAGCTCTGCTGCACTAAATTGAGCTGCCGAGGAGCACTGCTTTCTGCCAAGCTGCGCCTCACCTGTTGGAAGAAACACATATAAAATACAGTCCAATGACAAAATATTGGTACAAACCAATTCACGGATAAATTGGGTGGGTGAGTGGGATCACAAACTGGAAAGAGGAAGTTAACCCCTCCTCCAGCCTTCATATAGTACTACTAAACCCCACCTAAACAGAGCAGCTAATAGGCTAGCTATCTTGATTGACAACTTCAGACCACCAATTATAGCTTATCAACTCTAAACCAGCTCTAACTAGTATTGCTCCAATAAAAAAAACAGTGTGCTTATATCCTCTCAAGGTTATACAAGCATTCGAGTATTTTAAGTCACTCTAAGTTTTATTATTTTCCCATCACTCTTAAGCTTAAAATAAATAATAAATAAAGACACAACAACTGTATAAATTGGAAAAAAGAGGTATCAGCCAAATTTATAAATATCGAATTAGAATTAAGCCTTGTGGCGAAAAAAGCAGTGCTCCCTCGGTCCACAGCCCATATAAGGATTTATTTACCAAAATGGGGTGGAGTTTCCACCCCGTGTGCAAACCATCCTGGGTAGTACCACTTCCCCTTAAATAGCCCAGTGCTGGTCCCTCTGTAGGATGGAGACCTGGTCCTCCCATACAGTGGTGCCTCTCTTAAAGGGGGAATGCTAGCCAAGCTCTGCTGCGCTATATTGAGCCGCTGCAGAGCACTGCTTTCTGCCATACAGATGTGGACATAAAAGCAAGTAAAACCACCAAGACCCTAAAACCCCTTTAGATCTGAACCAAACAAGACAAAATGGCTGTGACATATATCTCCAAACCTTCTTCTGTGAGGTGAACCCCATCTGGCCTATACAAATGTTCTTCCTCATAACGAAGACTAGGGTGCTTTATAACACCTGTTTAAACCAACTATAAACCTAGACACTGCAATGTTCAACTTTCTCCTAACCCTATCTATACTGTAGCTGCACCATTCTGAGTACCATGCCAAAACCTCTCTGGGATGACCTCTGAACATTAAAGCTTAACCAGCGGCCAATGGTCTGCAATTATCCTCAAATCATGCTTAACGGCAATAATCAACTCCACTTCCTTACAAGTACCCTGATCATTACCACCCAAATGGACCACTAACCAGTCTGGGGCCCCCCACTTGCTCTCTGAGTGCCAAAGAAGGTCCAAAAGACCACTCCATCTAAACCCTCTCAAGATAATCCAGTGAATTCCACAAGGATCAGACCTATAGTAGCACGAGGATGCCTGTTAGCCCAGTAAATAAAGGAGTGCCCTACTATCCACACCCAACAAGCTTTTCCCAAAAAACCTGAAATGCAAAAGATTTATAACAAAGCATTAGCAACATATAATCATTAAACTTTTAACCAAGGAATGGGAAAACTGAGTTGTTTGGGTGACCCAGATGGAGGTGTACGACACAAAAACTCTATGTATTTTTGAGTGCAAAAGTGAAAAGAACTCCAATCCCCCTAGTGGTGGGTAGCATAAGGCCCTGGGTTTCCAAAAAAACAACTTGCAGGGAGCGCCGCCACTTCTGCTATCTATCACCTCTTGCATAACCTTTGTAAGCAGAAGACTTCCACCTGCCTATTTGCTTAAGCGGAATGACCTGACTCTGCCGCACATGTTGCTGTGCCTATCCTGAATGAATGAGTGCCGTAATGTTCCACTGGCAAGCCCAGAGCTATCAGGCAATTATTTAAAATGCTTGTGAATTGGAATGTAGATAGAGGAGAAAGATCTGCATGCACTAACCATTGTACCTCCCCTATAGGTCTCTGCTGGCTGTAAAGTCCAGCTAAAGCTGGGCATATGCTCGGCTCCAGATGCGATGGGACAGAGATCCAATGCCCCCAATTCAACTGATCTGTCTTTGATCTTTGTATTTTTAAAAGAATAAAATTGGATTTAACTAGAACGTTATCTAAAAGTATCCCCAAGTTAATGAACTTCTTATTAACTGCTGTTAACTCAATGAACCTTAAAGACCCAAAAAATGCCAGCCAAAAGCCAAACTGAACAAAATGGACTCAAAATCATCACTAGCTGTGCCAAATACTGCTACTACCAAATCCTTTCACATCCCCATATCAATAGGCCTACGAGAATCTCCCGACCTCACCTGCTCCTTTGTCCAACCTTTCAGCGCTTTAGAGATAATAAATGATTTGGTCGGATCTACCAAACCGTTTAAATGAGAAAAGTAAGAAATTCCTGTTAAAGCGCATGACATAGACGCCTTTGAACGCCCACTCTCGTGCCAACGCCAGACAAAATCCAACATAACATCCTGTAGATTCTTACCCTCTTCTTTGGCTACAATAAAGGCCTTCCATTCGCTCCAAGCCGCTGAATAGGTTGTCAATGTACCTGGAGCAAGAGGTTATCTGGATATGGTGGGTAGGCCCATAACCTTGGCCATGATTATGATAAAAACCACTATTGATTGCAAAATTTTATTGCATTATGTAATTATATATAATTATTAATTTGGAGTTGTGCTTTTGTGATTTGTTTGTTTCTGTGCCTACAATAAAGTATCAACAGGTAGCACCTCCCATTATATATATTTAGGGTGTGCAGTCCAGGAATATTTCCTATACACTCCATTTAATGTGCTTCATTGCACACCTGAACGAAATGAGAAACCTTCAGCCTGGGCTAGAGCTCCTCCCCCATTGGTTTAAAAGCATGAAGTCTGGTATTGTATATCCACACTAGTATTAGGCACAATTTTAGGTAAGTCCTACAAGTTATATACTATAGTGCAACTTTGGGTTGATTTTTGGGGCGTGGGTCCCCTGGGTTGCTTTGGTTGGTTTGCTTCAAGGCACCACATTATAACACATTCTTTCTTTTTTTGCACAATTTTAACACTTTACTGTTTGTTTTTATTATATTTGTATTTTTTCACTTCTCTATGCAGCCACAGCTGCTCTTACTTCTTATTTCACACTTCACTTTTCTCATTATAGCGATGCCCTGGGGTGACTCAGCTGCATCAATTTAGGCGTGTCCTGTTCCCTGGATTTGAACCCTAGTATGTTAGGGACCTACCCTACAGAGGTTACCTGGATATGGTGGGTAGGCCCATAACCTTGGCCATGATTATGCTAAAAACATCTATTTATTGCAAACATGTTATTGCATTATGTAATTATATATAGTTAATCATTTGGAGTTGTGCTCTTTTGATTTGTTTGTTTCTGTTTCTGTGCCTGCAATAAATTCTCAACAGGTAGCACCACCCATTTTATATATTTAGTGTGTGCAGTCCAGGAATATTTCCTGTGCCTGGAGCAAGTGCCTTCAATGCGAGTCCCTCAATGCCAAACATAATCAGTACAAGACAAACCATGAACCGCCACTGCAGGTGCGAGCATCCTAAATCTCTCCCAATGATAATGAGATAAAGCATTTACAATCTCATTCTCAACTCCAAGGACATGTTTAGCCGTGAAATCAATATTCATGGTCAGAAAGATAAAAACCAAATGCCTATCACCTGTTGACAAACCAACCATTGCTTATTGATAGCCTGCACAAGCCCCTGGTTATCGCACCAAAATATGATTCTACGATTCTAAGTTTTGAAGCCCAAATTTTGACTGCTATCACAATGGGAAACAGTTACAAAATAAGTAAATTGCCTGTCAAACACTCAGCTTGCCAAGACTCAGGCCAAGCCTCCACGCACCATGCTCCCTCAAAGAAAGCACTGAAACCCAATGCCCCTGATTCGTCTGTATACAACTGCAGCTTGGAATTGGCCACTGGCGGTGGAAGCCAAATGCGAACCCTGTTGATATCCTGTAGAAACCTCAATCAGATCCTAAAATCCTCTTTCATTTCAACAGAAAGGCGAATCATTTAATGGGGCTCTTTTACACCTGCGGATGCTCGCTCCAACCTACAACAAAATACTTTACCCATTGGAATGACGCAACAAGAGAAATTGAGCAAACCTAGCAAGGACTACAGCTGCTTCAAAGAGACCTTTTTAGCTGAAACAAAACTTAACAAAAACTCCCTAAGCTTCTGCACCTTATCTCAGGGTAATCTACACAGGCCCAAATCGGTGTCGAGTTCAATACCCACATAAAACAATCTAGTAATTGGCCCCTCCATCTTTTTCTAAGCAATGGGAACTCCCATCACTGATGAAAATGCTTGAACCTAAAAATGCAATTCGCCACAAATGTCACTATCACTCGGCCCTATTAATAAAAAATCATCCAAGTAATGCGCAACCCCTGATTAGTACCTGCTTAAATACACCACTGCAAAAAGGAGCTAAAACACTCAAAAAAGGAGCATGAACTAGAACAGCCCATAGGTAGACACTTATCTACATAGTATGAACTGCCTACTTTAAAACCCATATATCAAACAGAGATGTAGGGGAAGCAAACTGAAAGCAGACTCAATATCTATCTTTGCTAACAAAGCCCCTTTCCCAAAACCCTGCACGATACTAAGGGCATCCTCAAATGATTGGTAAGTGATGCTGCAATCCGCTGGATATAAAGCGTCATGCACTGAACCACCCTCCGGGTAAGACAGGTATTGTATTAACCTGAATTTCCCCGGGTCCTTCTTTGGCATCACACCAAGAGGTGAAATGCAAATATCCATCACTGGAGGCAAAGAAAAAGGGCCACACATTCTACCCAATCTGACCTCTGAATTTATTTTCTCTGCAAACACCTCTTGTAAACACCTAGCTGATTTTACATTTCTTTTAGCTAGAAATAAAACCGGATGAACTAATGGTAGTCAAAAACCTTCTTGAAACCTTGAAATAAAAATTCTGCCTCCTCCTTAGGAGGATAACAGCTCAACCAATGTTCTACATCAACATTAATTGGAGACGTAGCTTTACTTAGAAGTAGGGTGCAGGTCTCCCTTGCCCACTGTGTGACCCCTGGGAAGACTGCAGTCTTTTGCTGGGTGACTTCCCCAGCAAAGCATACAGACGTGTCTATAGTGGCAGCTTGTCCCTCTAGCGCATGTGCATAGTTAAACGCATAACATTTTCCTCTTCCCGCTGTGTTAAATCCCGGTTGAGCCAAAAAGGGCTGCTTACGCCCCACCATCGCTTCGGCAGTGGGCCGAGAATGCTGTGTGATCTCCAACCACACTTCCATGTCTTTGAACAAAAAATTTAAAACCTTTAGACCATCTTGCTTTTTTCTGAAAAGCTCATCATATTGCGTCCAGACGTTAAACCTGGCAGAAACATACTGTACATGCCTTGCACCAAATGCAAATATTTTAATATATTCAAGCACTCAGCTGGCCATGTTTAGATGTAACAAGCTGCAAATACGTACATCCCAGAAAGTCAATTCTGGTAACTCCTCCTAGGGGTAAATTGCAATCTCACGTAATTTTAGGCATTTTTTCATCTCGCAAATTTATTAAAGACAAACTCGAGTGAGTTTGGAAGTGAGTTCTCTGTTTTCACTGTTAAAACTCATGTGAGATTGCAAACTGGAATAAACTCACCATCGGCCAAACTAGGTAGAACTTTACATGGAAAAGATGCAACTCGGAAATTTACTAAGAATCAAGATTACAATCTCGAGTGAGATTGTAGCAAACTCACTGATAAATTGAAGTTTCAAATAGACCACCTCCGGAGCTGTGAGTTTGCCAAAAACATACACAAATCAGTGTGATTTGTGTATGTTTCTGCCTGAATACCTAATATAAAGGTTTATTTTATAGAAACAAAATTACATAGGATTCCCCCCCCCCCCAAAATTAATAAACAGCCCCGGGACTTGTCAGCCAGTCTTGGTTCCGAAAATTATAGAATTATGGAGAACAAAACAAGTAGGGTTCCACCGTAATTTAGGAACCAGCACCAGGCTGCAGGGCCAGTCCTTGTTTTAAATATAGGGGGGGAAATAATGCGTTGGGGTACCCCTATATTTAAAACCAGCACCAGACTCAAACCGACCAGGGTATAATGCCACAGTCAGGAGACCCTATTACTGGGTCTCCAGAGCCAAAGCATTCTCACCCCAAGTCAGTCAGGCCAAGCTGTGGACCTCAGGGGAGGTGGGGACCCCCACAAGAAGGGGCCTCTCCTCTCCTGAAGCCTCAGGCTTGGTCTGAAGCCTGGGGCGCTTCCCCACACCCCTGGGCTGTGGGTACGGGGGTAATAAATTATAAAATCTAAGTAAAATATTGTATTTTACAGTGGAACTATAGGTGCCAGCAGGCCTGCCCTTTGGCACTTGTGGAACTACAAGTGCCAGCAGGCGGCCGGCACCCCTGTGGCAAATGCAGGATTTCTAGAGGGGGGTTTTCCAAATGCTTGATTTTAGAGTGTGTGTGGCCAGTCCATAAAGAGGGCATAATTATCACTTATCCAGCTTTAATATGCATCATACAAAGTGTTTTGTGTGTCATAATTCCAACATATACAGGACCAGAGATCACAGTAAGCCATTAAATGTGGCAGTAGGGCCATCCTGCCTGAGCTGAATGTATTTATTTTAGATGTGGGCACCATTCCGGGGCATGCGAGCAAGTCCGGGAGTCTTGGGGAGCAGCAGAAGAACCTAGCACTGCGCTGGACATATATGTAAATATTGAGCTCTATAGTAGTGCATCCCTAACAGTGCATGATTTCCAAATCCCCTAATTGGTGCACAGGTGTATACTGGCTGATACATGTTAAAAGATCCACAGGTGGTGCTATTTATTTCATTAATGATACTGAGAAGAACATGCAGCGCTAGTAAAATTCCATTATATTACTATTTCTATTGTGGTCATGGTGTGGGCTGGGGAGGGGGGTTTCCAGGCAGACGGAAACCCCCGCTGCATTTGCCTATGCACCTGTACCCCCACTGTAAAATAAATAGTTAAATAAAGACAGTACACACACACCATATACAGTAAAAGTTTAATACACACATACATTAATTACACATACTTACCTGTACCAGCCGGTCTGTGATCTTCTCCATGGACCTGCAAAAAAGATCATATACTCACCTCCATCTTAGTACTGGTCTCCGTAGAATCCAGGGGGTCTTTGCAAAAAAAAAAACAAATCGAGGTGAGGGAGGTGGGACATAGGCCCTGATTCAGAACCGGACGCTCTGACAGAGCACTTGCTTTGAATCAGGGCCGTCCTTCTTAATTTTTAGAGTGGTCTCCTCGCCGCTCATATAGCTGTGGGTGACCACCAGGGCCGTAGCTAGGGTAGTGCGGCCGGTGCCATCGCACAGGGCAGAACAGGTCAGGGGGCGCTGTTTGGGCCTGTCAAATTTCTGTTTATTATCATTCTCACTTGTAGCTTCCTCTAATTTCATCCCCAGCATCTAGTGGTCTCCCCTATCTCTTCCCTGGCCCTTCTCCATGAGTACATTCCCCTTTTTTGGGTGCATTATGTCTCTATGAAAAATGAGGGGGCGCCAATGCTCTTTCTGGCACAGGGCACCAAAAAGTCTAGCTATGGCTCTGGTGACCACCCACAGCTATAGTGAGCGGCCAGGAAGATGGTCGTGATGGTCAAGACCATCGTGACCATTGGGCTAGCAACGAGACCCTTGTGGTAGGGTCTCGTTGCCGCAAGCCCTGGAGTGCTTTCGGCTCTATCAGAGCCAAAGGCACTCCCACTGACATCACTTGTGATGTCAGTGGGGACAGCCCCAGACAGTAGGCGTTCCCATGGGAACACCTCCGTCTGGGCAGCCACGCCCCGGCACTCCCACCAAAGAGGGCGTGCTGTCACTCACCATTGACAGCACGCCCCCTTTGGTATGAAACCCGGAGTGATGGCTTGCCCGTCGCTATCTGGGTTTCGCGCATGCACACGGCAGAGCTGGCTCCGTCGTGCGCATGCGCACTGGGCCAACATCGACCTGCTTGCGAGCGCTCTGCGCTCGCGAGCGGGTCTGAATCAGGCCCATAGTCCCTAAATATGTCAGAAACAGGGTTTAGGACAGAGCAATGAATTGAGAGATCCCCATAGAGAAAGTGGTTTGAGGGTCTCTGGCCATTGGAGGGACCAAAGAGCCAGAGCTAGTGGACTCCATGCCAAAAAGGGGCACAGCAGGAGGCATGCCAACTAGGGCCCAGTCAGAGCAGCAAGTTCAAGGACCAACTGCAGCAACCCTGCTGGTGCACTAGGACATACTACTCCTACAGGGGATCCACTTGGCTAAGGGGCGCACAGGAGGTACTCATATTAGCAGCCCAAACCACCAACCGTTCTAAGGGCAGAGCCTTGGAAGCCATGAGGTAGGCATGGGGGGACCCAGGAGCTCATTGTCACCGCCCCCACAGTGCCATTATGACCTGTGCCCGTTAAGGATGACTGGGTGCAGAGTGGACAGTGGCAGGAGTTCTGCAGAGAGCATATATATGCCTGCCAGGAGTAATGTTCCAAGATCCACAGTGTCAGTCCTGCTAGAAGCAGGCACCACTGCCATTGTCGCACAAACCAACCCCCCTCCCGGGCTGACCCCCATCTAAAGAGGTCTAAGGTGAGAATGGAGAGGGATCCGTGACCCGACATGAGTGGGGTGCTGATGCCCTAGAGGGGTGCCTGCACTGCCGCATGGACAGCGAAAGCCTTACTGATGGTGTCATAGAAGTGCAGAGTGGTGCAATGAATGGCATTTGTACAGCGACCAAAGTAAGCACCTGCCCCTAGTCACCATTGATTGATTAAAAGCTGCATCACCAGCTTCAGCTTTTCCCTGCTCCAGAATTAAGTCTAAACACCCTGTCCTGTTTTGTAATCAATTTGTAGATCCTAATATGGATGTTTAATTTACCTCCTGACTATTTGTCTCTTGGATCTTCATCTTGCAAAATGGCATAGCTTTAATACTAATGTAAGTACTGTGTGTCAATAATGGTTGTTTGTGTAATAATAATCTTTATCTATGGCGTTCAACTATTATACAATAATGGTGCACATTTACTTATTTTTTTCAAACACTGCTATTGAGATTCAGAATACCAGGAGATGGTGCTGTCTAGTAGTATAAACACAAAGTCTAGATGTGTGATATCTATTTTATTCTTTGTGTTGTGCAGCAACTCTAGTATAGAAGGAAATTAAGATTTGAAGCACTTTGAAGCTATGTACTGGTTTTACAAATATAATATATATAAGATTAAAGGACATTCCATTTTAAATAGTACAAATTTATTGTCAATATTTTCTATTCTTATATGAAATAAAATTTTACAATTAGAATATAAAAAGTATATGTAGAAAATACATCCCTTAATGTTAACTATACTATATTTAATATTTTAGTTTTAGTATTTTGGAATCATAAAAACATATACTATACATTATACCTAATTGTTATAATTTGATTTATTTAAATTAATCACACAAGGGTTTATAGGGAATAATGACCTGCAGATTTATAGAGTGAGGGGCCTATTCATCAACACTAAATTAACGGTTTTAAGGAACTTTTTCCTTAATTACAGCTTGTTGGTATTCATTAACATACTTAATGCAAGGGATATCACTGATATCTCCTGGTTAAGTGTGTCTGCATTAATTTCCATATTCCCAATACTTTAGTCTGGGGATGTAGAAATTAGGCTATTCATCAAATTTTGAAAAATATGTATTTCCAAATTTTATGGTGTTACTGTACTCCATCCTCAGATGGCATACAGCCCACATAAGGTTGTAGCAGCTGGATATACTTACCTGCTTTCAGCATGAGCAGGTCTTCATACGGCTCCCTCCGTCGCTCCCTGGTCCCTCCTCAGGCTCCTTCCTCTGGCTCTGGCTGTGTGTTCACCCAGCTGCTGCATGCTGCTGCTGCTGGGACGCCCCCTCTGTTCACTGGTGGCACTTGTAAGTGTTTCTTCAATTAACTGTTTATTTACTATACACAGTTAATTGAAGAAGCAGTTACAAGTGGCACCACCGGGAACAGAGGGGAGGGAGATGCTTCCTGTCAGCAGCAGTATGTGGCAGTGGGGAGAACATTGAAATGTAAAAAAAAAAAAATAATAATAATAATAAGTCTAATGCCCCCTGTGCCTGGCAGCCCTTGAGCTGCTGCATCCCAGGGCGAGGGTCTGTGCAAGCAGCTGCAGCCTATGACAGCCAGGACCCGACTGGGAAGGTGGTGAGTGCGGGTGACATAAGATGGAGAGGGGGTGCTGCGGGGCCCCGAACCACCACACTGCCAATGACAGATCCATCTTTGTACAGTGGAGAAGGCAGTAGGCGAGGGATCCTGCATCCTAATGACAGCCGGGAAGGTGGCAATTGCAGGGGACATAGGATGGAGGGGGGGTGCAGGGGACAAGAGGTGCGGGGGGGCAGAGCCACACATCTTTGAACAGTGGAGCAGGCAGAGGGATGGGGTCCCGCAGCTGCTACATTCAAGCCGGGCTGATCCGGGAGACAGGTAGAGGATGCAGTCAGGTAGGGAAAAGTATCTATTTTCAGAAAAGGTTTCGCAAAAATGACAACTTCTCGGAATAGATACTTATGGAGTGGAGTAATGATGAATTTCTCCTGTAATTAGGTAGAACTCCATGTGACTTCTACACCTCATTTGTCACGATCCGGTGAAAATGTTCCTGTGAGGAGGACGTGAGCCGGGGAGTTTGGGTGACTAGGGGAGTGACTGGACTAGGTCTCCTAGTTGTGGCCAAACCCAGGTTTGGCGAGACCTGCCCTGAGGCACGGAGTCTAACTCACTTGGTGGTTTTCTCCAGTGACCCCTCCAATTGGGATTTGCTTTTTGCTGCACCAAGTGAGCAGGTCGCGGCCCACTGGACAGGTACCTGGGAATGGCAGAAGACCGAGACTATAATGAAAGCTATAACACTGGAGATGAATGGAATGAATGAACTCTGGAGATGGATCTGAATGCTAGAAATTGGGAAGAATCAGGATGCTAGAACACAGGCATGGACTGGAAGTTAAATATCTAGGTGCTGATTAGTGCAGAAAACACAGAGTAGCATGGACAAAGGCTAATACTGGGAAAGCTAGAAATGCTGGTACTTATTGTGCTGGCTACACAGGCAAACACAGAGCAGACTGGACACATGCATAAACTGGGAATAATTACATATGCAAGTGCAGATTGCACAGACAAGACACAGAGAAAAGACAGGCATATACTGGGAAAGCTAAAAGGTGCAGCTGGGAGCTAATAATAATAGCAGGTAATCTGACACCTCAGTGACACAGGGTAATAGCCACAGGAAAGCTGCAATAGAATTAGCAGCACATATACAAAGACACACAGGAAAGAGACATGAAACACTGAAGTACTGTGAGAGAGCTAAAGTCTCAGACTAAGGGTTAGCATGGAAGCTAATACTGGAAACTGGAGAACTGTGAGCAGGCTGAAGCAACATGCTGAAGGAATTAGCACAGAGCAACAGTGGGAGTATCACAGGCACTGGAACAACGAAGTTGAACAGCAGTTACTTGTTCCTGGAGTCAGACTTAAATACTCCTGGGTGGCTGATCATTGGATCAGAGAATCAGCTGTGACCACAGGACTATCATTGGGAGAGATTAGTCAGGTGATATGAGCCAAAATGGCTGCGCCCATGCCCGGCACCCCGGAAGCCAGGACGCACGCATGGAAGCCCTAGCAGACCCCAGGGAGAATACTCAGTCACCACTCACCTCCACTCCCAGCGTCTGGACACCTAAGCCCAAGAACACCAGCACAGAGGTGAGAAGCGGCCAAATCCAGGCCACATACTGATATCATTATCTCCAGAGAAAGATAAGTAATAATGAATAGACCCCTGAATGTTTTTGTAAATGATACTAATGTAATAGAAAACCCAGCGTATTTATATAGCATGACTATATTTTAGAATTTAAATATCAGAAGTTATTCATATTAATAATATATAGTGTTAAAATTATTATTATTATTATTTTTATTATTATTATTATTATTTGTAGTAGTATTATTAGTATTAATAGTAGTAGTATCTTAATACTAGTTTATTACTGCTTTATGGGCATGATTCAGAGATGTAAGCAAACTTGAATGGGCAGGGCTGGCCTCCATTCCTGGCCTCGGTTATGGTGCTGCGAGGGGCAATCTAAGTAACTTCAGGGTTACTCAGATTGCTGATGGTATTGCAGAAGATCCAATACAGCTTCTTTGGACACAGCACTGGGATGTACAAAATGATGAGAAGGCATCTATTTACACCAGATGCCTCCTGCTGCATTAGTAGTTGTATGTTATTGCTCAAACAGTTCCATGTGGCTGTACGATACTGTACAACTCTGAATCAGGCCCTAAATTAGGTAAAGTGAAATATAGGCATGCATTGCTGATCGTCCATAATAGTAATCACTGACAGGTGAAGTAGGATATATTAGGCGGAGAATGAACAGTCAGTTCTTGAAAAATGGGCAAGTGTTAGGATCTGAGCTTTGACAAGGGCCCCATTGCTTAACCTTTGATTCTGGGACTATAGATAGGGGTACCCAGGGAACTCTTTAAGTAGGCCTAGGTACGGTCTGTTGGCAGACTGTGAAATTTACCTAGGACCAGAGTACATCAAAATAAAACACAAATTTATCAAAGTACTGTAAACATATCATACAATTATCAAACAACATACATATATAAAAAACTCCCATCATCTAACACAGGCAAAGTAGGGCTAGCAATGCTTTGAGAGCATTGGGACTCTGCTCGATGTTTACTCCAACTGAACCATATCATTGAAGGATTGTTAGCGGAGGTGGATATGAGGCTCCCGCTATCTCAAATTCGCAATGAGCTTATATTTTATTCTCTATAGCATCTAATTTTGGTATAACATCTGAACGCCAGTAATATGCAATAAGAGACTTAGTGGCAATTAAAATATTCTAATATTTAAAATATTAAAATATATTTGCTCCAGCATTGGTTAGGAAGAGAAGGCCAGATTTTATGGAGCCTGTCAGGGGTTAAATAAATCCTGTGAATAAGTTTATAAAACATTTCCACATGGGAAATACATTTAGAAATACAGAAGCACAATTTGAAAATAGAGCCCCTGTCATCTTCTGTAAGAGACCTAGAAAGATCTGATTCTCATTTCAAGAGAGCCGGAAAATTTAAATAAATAAACTACAGTATACCCCCAAGAGATACTTTTCTTATATCCTCCTGAGGTAAGTCTCTCAAAATATATTTTGGGATAGCCTGCAAAGGCTGAAAGCCCTGCTGTAAACTGTGAAACCAATGGCATAACTGTAAGTATTTATAGAAATCTCTTGATGAAATAGAATACAATTCTTGAATACGGGAGAATGGAAGAAGTGCACCATTGGGCATATCATCATTCAGTGGAGACACCCCCTGAGCCACCCATATATCAAATTTCAAATCAGGGATCAAAACAGCTATACTATTCAAAGTAATATTAGTATTGTGAAGTCGAAAATTATTCAATCTACTCAATCCAGCTACAGCTTTATGCCATGCAGACACAGAGGCACTTATTGTCATTGAGGAAGAAGGCAACTGGCATTTACAGAAATGTGGTAACCATAGCAAATCAGATAATGAAAAAGGATGAGACATGTTCTGCTCCAAAATTACCCATGGTTTAGGAACCTCCAAGTCAAACCAATCCCCAAGGTGACATAAAATACACGCCCCCTGGTACAATTCTAGTTCTAGAAATGCAAGACCCCCCTCCGTCAAGGACAGAACTCATCTAGACAATCTAGATTTTTTTACTTCCAAACATATTTTGAAAAAACACCATCAAATTTAGATAACAGTGACAAAGGGAGTAACTTGGGAATGGTGCAAAATAGGTACATTAACTTGGGTAACAGTACCATTTTTAAAGTAGTAATATGTCACAACCATAAAACTTCTTGTAACATCCAATCAGCTGTTAAGAGTGAACATTTAGTGAAGAGGGGGAGGTAGTTACAAGCCACAATATCAACCACCCTTTTTGGAATCTAAACCCACAAATATGTAAGACTCTCATCTTGTAATGCATAGTTGTAAACCCCTTTAAGCCTAGTCAGGAGCTCAGGAGAAAAAATATTAGGAAGTGCCTCTGTCTTAGCTGTATTTAGTTTATAATAAGAAACTCTGGAATATTGCTCCAATATCATATGCAATGATGACAATGAGGATTCAGGGCTAGTAAGGCATATTAATACATCATCAGCAAACAAACATATTTTGTGAGATGAGCTCCCCAACTGAGGACCCTGTATATCAATAGTTTCCCTAATGGTTTCTGCCAAAGGTTCCATAGCAAGCAAAAAATCAAAGGGGAAAGTGGGCAACCCTGCCGAGTACCATTCGATATAGAAAAGGCAGAGGAGAGAAGGCCATTCACAAAGACTTTAGCTGAGGGGTTAGAATAAAGGGCCAATATAGATGACAAATCTCTATCCCGCAACCCAAAACAGCTCAGAAACATAGACAAATAACCTCAATGTAGACTGTCAAATACTTTTTTTCATCCAACTAAAGCAATAACAATGGATCTCAAGATACAGCAAATAAATCAACCAAGTTGAAAACCCGCCTAGTGTTATCTGAAGGTTGTCTACCTAAAACAAACCCAGCCTGATCTTGGTTAACTAATTAGGGCACTAATGGACCCAACCAACTTGCTATTAATTTGGAATATACCTTAACATCAGTATTCATAAGTGCTATTGGTCTGTAGTTGGTAACTAATAAGGGGTTCTTCCCAGGTTTGGGAAGTGACACAATTTGCACATCCAACTTCTCTCTTGGGAAATATCCTGTGTCTGAGGCTTCAATATACAATAACATAAGAACTGGAACCATTTCTTCCTTAAAAGTTTTATAAAAAGCATTGATATAACCATCTGGATCGGGAGCTTTATCTACAGGCAAGGACTCTATGGCAGCAGTTATTTCTTCTTCTGACCAAGGATTGCTAAAATGCTAAAAAAATTTTATCAAATCATCCTGTAAAGATGAGAGATTAATAGCATTCCAAAATTTAGCAATCTCATCTGGATTAGCCTGAAAAACTTGTGGATCACTAGATAAATTGTATAGTTGTGAATTAGCACTCAGCAAAAGCATTAGCTATATCTAGAGGATCTGACACTTTTGCACCAATTTTAGTGAAAATCACATTGATTCTCTCCTTGGCTAGTTTCCCCCTTAGTTTTCATGCCAGCATCTACCTGCTCTATCACCCTGAACATAAAACCTCTGTTTTAGCCTAAATATGTTCCTATGCACCTCTTGCAATGTAAACCTACTCCATTCATCCCTGGCCTTAAGCAGGTCTTTAAAGATAGTAACATCAGAAGGGGAACATTTATGTCACTCCTACAAATCTCTTAATTTAGCTTCTAGAACAGCATGTCATTGTAAATTGTCCTTCTTAATACGTACCGCCAATTGAATAGCCGTCCCTCTAACAACTGCTTTTAGTGTACACCAAAAATTAGATTCCAAATCATACAGAAGATAAGTTCCTAACCGCCAAGGCCTAGGCACCAAACAAGGTGACCCCAAAACCCACTCCAGACAAAGAGATCAGACCATGTCATAGGAAGTATAACAGCCTTCCGGACCTGTTGTGACCATGTCATATGAAGTATAACAGCCTTCCAAACCTGTTGTAAAGTCCACTTATCTGCCAAAGCTAAATCAATTCTGGAATATGACCTGTGGACAGTCAAGTAAAAAGTATAGTCCTGTACTGTCGGGTGTTTTGCTCTCCAAATATCAAACAAATCATATTCCGTTAAAAGTTTTTGAAAGGCCTGGGAATGGTGCTGCGGAGATGTAGCCTTCACCCTAACAGTGGGAGAAGGACATTCAACCTTCTGATCAAGAACCATATTAAAATCACCAAAATCCATAACAGCTCCATTACAATATTTTTGCAAAACAGTACAGAAGCATCTACAAATTGCCACCTGTTTAGTATTAGAGACATAGACAGATACCAAAGTGACTAATTGGTCTTCTAATTTGCCAAATAAAATCAAATAACGCCCATGCACATCCACATATTTAGATTCTAGAGTAAAATGACAGGAACGAGAAATTAAAATAGCTACTCAAGCATTTTTCTCTGGCTCATTTGCAGAGTAACAGTGAGGATAAGCATGGTCAGAGAACCTAGGTGTAGAAGATTCAGCAAAATAGGTCTGCTGTGTAGCTACCATGTGAGCCTTAGCCTTTGCAAAATATTGCAATGCAAGACATCTTTTATTTGGGGAGTTTAAACCCTTAACATTCAGTGATATAACCTCAACCATAAGCAATAGCAATTAAGATATCACATATCAGTATGTAAAACAATACATACAAAATACAATAAATGTACCCCCCAAAATAAAAACAGGAAAAAAGGGGAAAGAAAATAATAATAAAAAAAAACAATACAAAATAAACAAACTGAAATAGCTCCCATGTGGAACTAGAGGAGGCCACCAATTAGGATGGCACAAACTAACACAAATAAAAACTACACATTTAAATGAAATCATTTAATAACACTATTATTCTGAAAAAAAACAAAGATAAATGGGAATTAGCGGTAACTGAACACATAATAATCACTGATTCCTGGGAACCCATTGAAAACTACCCGCTTAAAGGACTTACAATAAATGCATCTTACCAGGAACAGTCCAGAGTCCCATTTTCACTGATACCCATAGAGTGACAGTCCAGTAAACAATAGAAATAAAAAAGCAAAACATGCAAAAAAAAAGCTGTCCCTCAATCATTCGACCCCACAAGAGACCATTCCTTTTGGATACGAGGACTTGAAGAAATATGTACTGGGTTGTCAGCCACAATGTTCCAAGAGTGAAGTAATTGAAGACCATCATCTGTGGTAGAAACCATAACTGTGGATCCATTACAAGATATGATCAGCTTTGTCGGGAAGCCCCTTTGGTGCAAGATCTCTGCCTTCCGAAGAGCACTAGTAACTTGATGAAACAATCGGTGTTGAGCTAAAGTGGTCGCAGAGATATCTCCAGATATTTGTAGATCTCCCAGTACTGCAGTGGAAGAGCCAGCAGCACTGTGGAGTATATGCTCCAGCTGAGAAAATGTAATACCAAAGCTAGGCAGGCAGAATCACAAGACTAGATGCAGAGCATATGTGCAGGAAATATCGCATAGACAGGTAGCCAGGCACTCTTATTTCCAGTGCTGCAGGTGGGCTTGTTATGCCTCTTTTCAAGATGGCAGCCGCTAAATCCCCTGGAGCTCTTACACTAATACACTGCGCTATTACAGAGACACAAATAGGTCACCTGCAGTCCGACAAAGCTAGAGGGAGAGCTGCCAATCAGCCACGATCACGCTTGTGCTGACCGCGACTTCCACCCAGCCTCCAACTTTAGTCCCCAGCTTAAGTGCAGGAGTAGGCACCGATGATGGGACACTGTATCCTGCAGTGGCCCTGATTGCTCACCGAGCGATGAGGGTGATAGGAGGAGCACTGAATACCAATGCAGGAACAGGGTAAGTCACCTGGGGCCCCCAAATGCTCCAAAATAGCAGGAGCTATTGGTGCCCACTTCCTACTTGGTTGCTAGTTAGGCCATGTCCATGGCAGTATTTTTCAACCACCATGTGGATGCCTGGCCAGTAAAACCACTGGATTACCCTCTCCCAAAAGCCCTCCATTGGGGTGTACATGGGCCACTGCCAATATCAAAGGGACATGTACTCGTGGCACCAGGAGTTGTTTAACTTGTTTCCCTTGAACCACAGCTACCCTTCATAATAAACCACCTTCTATTGTAAAGTATGGCTCTTTTTCAGCCAGTCCCTCAACCTTCCACACTCTGTTAATTTCCATTACATTTTTATAGGCAATTGCAAATGCCCAATACTTTAATTGGTCTTTAGTAAAGTCATGGAGTGTTAAAGTCCTGGACACAGGAGACCAGTTTTCTCCACCAGCTTGAAAGGATTCTGCTTCCTACCTTCTTTTTCTGAGCAGGCGTTCTTCTTCACGTCTTCTGGTAGGTGATGCAGGTCTGATTGCAGCCAAAGCCTGGCATCCAGGCTTTAGATCTTGCTGCTTTCTGATTTCTTCCTTCGGTTTTGGAATGTGAGCAACAGGATCACATAAGGTCAGACATCCAGCTGGTGATTCATTTGCCAGCATGTCTGGATCGATCCAGTCGAGTATACTCTCCTGGAACAGTGTCAGGACTGCGACTATTTCAGTACATAAAGATAGACTACTTTTGCCAAAGTTCCATTGTGGTCCTTGGAGGAGCTATCCTGCTTGCTGGTATGCTTCTCATTTAGGGGATAGAGTGTTAAAGTGATCATCTGTTTCCCAGGTGTTGTCAGGTTGTGGGATTCCTAGATTGCTCATTATTTCAAACCTGATTTCATTTGGGTCACATGTTCTGAAACTTCCTATGGATCACAGACCTCTAGTATAAAGCCTGTTACTAACTATATCTCAGTGACTGTGCAACGTTGCTTTCAGGTCTTTTCTTGGACTCCTGCCAGATCCCCTCTGTGCCTGTGGATTGCTGTGGACTTTGTTGTATTTCAGATGAACTTCTGATGTCAGTCACCCGCTGCACTACAGGCCCCAGCATTCCTATTGCCTAAGTATTGCTTATTGCTCCATCACTGCAGTTTCACCATTTTGCTGCACTGTTTACTTTTGCCTGTAGTTTTTCCGTTCCTTGTTACAGTTGTCAACAGCACCATTACAGTGTCATCTCTGCATCACGGGGCTCACCCCACTCTGAACCCTAGCCACACTACAGGGCCCAACCCTGCTACACTCTTCTCCACATCACGGGGCTCAACCCCGCTCCGAACCCTAGCTACATTACAGGGCTCAACCCTGCTACAATCTTCTCCGCATCACGGGGCTGAACCCCGCTCCGAACCCTCGCCCCATGGGGATCAACTCTGCTACAATCTTCTCCGCATCATGGGGCTCAGCCCCACTCCAAACCCTTGCTACATTACAGGGCTCAACCCTGCCACAATCTTCTCCACATCACGGGGCTCAAACCCACTCCATACTCTAGCCACTTTGCAGGGCTTAACCCTGTTCTGGAATTTCATCACCTTACAGGGTTTAACCCTGTAGGTCTTCATTATACCACAAGGCTCAAGTTTGCTTCATCTCTCACTGCACCACAGGTCTCGGCCCTGTCCCAGAACTATATTATTCTGCAGGGCTCGCTCTGCTCTGGATTTCCATTACTACAGAGTTCTACCCTGGCCAAGGTCCTCAATGCCATCCTGAGGTGTTAGCCTCATACTGGACTCTGGGTTCTCTACCACGTTAGTTCTTATATGTTAAAGACTGCATATATATTTGGGGATTCTCTCCTCTCCTATACTTATTATTGCATATATGAATCTCTGTGCTGTTTGAGACTTTATATGAGACCTTGCTGATTATCATTCTTTTGTGAATAAATTCTATTTTACTTTTATCCTGTGCTACTGAGTTTCATGGAAAGGTCATTCCTAAGACTACCCCAGTTTATTGTGCCTAGTAGGCCTGCCTCCCTCCAGGAGTCTCAAGTGTCAGCAGCCATGACAAACAGGGGACAATCTCACCCCAGAATCAGGGGATATGGTAACCTTGGTGCTATTGCCGCTATCACTTCCACCACTTGTGCCCTCACAGTCATGTGAAGGCAGACACGGCCATATTCCTCAGTGTCCCCGTGGAGACATAGGACCTTTACTGGTTGCAGCTGGTCCATCAGTCCATTTGGAACAAGAGTGCTGGGCACCAGGGTGACTTCACTGCCCAAATCCATCAAAGCCAAGACTGCCTGTTAATCTATCAGGATTGGCACTCGGAACAGAAGTGGGTTATCAAGTGATGAGGATGTGGTCACACAGATAGGGAATGTGGGGGCTGCTGCCCCACCAAACAATCCATCGGTTCCTGATGATCTGGACAATTCCTCTAAAAGTGCCCCAGTCTGCCACATTTAAACCACCCTTCAGGGGTCAGACTTCGCTTTGTGCCCACATATTATGTTGATTCTATTCTGAATTTCTCTGCTGTCTGGGCTATATTTCCCAGGGCGTAAAATATCGGTCAATGGCTACCACAAGCTCCTCAAATGACTGCAGTTTGCTCTGCAGAATTAATTTTTTCAGCTCCTGCTTTTATTTCCACACACAATGGTCAATTGGCAGGAATTCCAGAATCCTGTCCAGCCAGTTTTGTTCAGGCTCTAACAAACTCTGGTTTAACCTTGCCAGATTGGCTAGCTGAGCACACATTGTGGACCCGGGTCTACATCGCCAGTCATAGAAATACTGTGCTTTCCCCGGCCCTGTCACCCCTACCTGCAACAGAATTACAGTTTCTAGCTGCTGATAGTTTGCCACCTGAGCTTCGGGCATATCCACATAGGCCCGCTGTGCTTCACCCATCAAATAAGCAGCCAATTGTGCAACCCAATCCTCCATTGGCCATTTAAGCCAAGTTGCCATCCTCTAAAAGGACTACAGAAATGCCTCAACATCATTTGATGGGGTCATCATCTGCATTATGGCAGACCTGCATTCACCCAGTTGCAGATGACTGAGCTCTGCACGCAGCAGTTTGTTGCTCTCCACCTGGGCCTCAGCAACTGCTAGCATCTGGGCTTGCTGAGCCTATTGTGCCACAGCTAGATTAGTTAAGGCTCGGAGGATTTCCTCCATCTTGCTGACTGAGTAGCGAAATTGGGCTTCTCTTACCGTGGAGCAGCTGTGTTTTAAAACTATCCAGCAGGGAACAACTTCTTTACCCAGGGCAAAAGCCATGCTCTTTATAGCAGAACATGACAAATAACCCTCTTTGCCACTGTATATATATATATATATATATATATATATATAAATATATATATAAAATCCTTAGTCACTTGATTTATCATGCAAAACATTTCCAATTTATCAGTTCATGGCACATTATAGTCATCCATTGATTCAACCCCTGTGTGTGATTTTCATCAATGGCGAAGAAAAACTCTGTACCCAAATAAAGAAAGAAAAAACATTGGTTTTCTTAGCCATTTTTTTCGTGACCACTTTATTAGGTAAACCAATACAACTTCTCATTAATGTAAGTATCTAATCTGTCATCTTTGTGGCAGCAGCTCAATGCACAATAGCACACAGACATGGTAAAGATGTTCACTTGTTGTCTGAACAAAGCACCAGAATATAGACAACCTGTGACCAAAGTGACTTTGACTATTATCATTATACTTTATTTATGTGATGCCAAAAGGAGTCAGCCATGCCTTACATGGTTCATACACAGAAATAGAATGAACATAACAAGAACAAAGTAATTTACATTACAGAACATTGCAGGAGATGGGCATGGTTTATAAACACTGCTTCATCACATTTCATAATACCGAAGGGACAGGTGCCATTGAAGCCAGTGGTGGAGGAGATGATGGTATAAGTGAGGAAAGGGAAAACACATGAGGGAAGAGGGCCATGCTTGTGAGAGCTTACAGTCTAAAGGTAATATGACTATGGAATGATTGCTGCCATAGAATCTGGTATTGATCTCCTGGGATTTTCTTGCACACCAGTCCCTAGAAATGACAGAGAGTTTCACAAAATAAAAAACATCCAGTGAGTGGCATTTCTGTGGGTGAGGCAGGTCAGAGGAGAATGACCTGACTAGTTGGTGGTAACAAGAAGGCAACATATTTAATTACTAATATTATCTTTCATTTGTAAGGGGTCATGGTTCTGCAGTGGGTGTAAACATATGGCATATTAACAGGATTAAATAATTACCAGTCAACATAAAATTGATAGCATATAAACAGAAAATATAACTGAAAGTCCAGATACAGAAAAGACAGTGAGCATCAGTGGTATGTAGCACCTATTTGAAGTAGGCCAGTGACCAGAAACATGGACTTGGGAAACAGAGCTGGTGAGACAACAGAGCAACAAAACAAAAATGCCTATCCAGTTATTCGCAAGTCAATGAGCATCTGTAATAAGTAATGCATAAAAGAGGCAAGTATTTTGGAGCAGGGGCTTGAAAAGCAGGGCTGGAGAGACAGGTGCAGAAGTAGGTAGGAGAGCACAAAGGAAGAGGGTCCTACTCATGAAAGCATACATCATAGAATGGTAGACACAAATAGAATGACTTTAAGTAGGAAGTATAGATGGTTGCAAAGGCAGAGGATATAGAATAGCTGATAGGCTTGAATGAAGAGGTAAGTTTTGAGGGTGCCTTGAAGACTAGTGGCTAGTCCAATAGGTAGTGGGAGTGTGATCCACAATGTCAGGTGCAGTATGGGCAAAGTCCTGGAGGCTTGAATTTGAAGAGCTAATCAGATAGGTAATAAAACAGAGATCGTTCACAGAGTGGAGAGGGTGGGGGAGAGTGGAGGTGAAATTTAGGTTTTGGAAATGATAGTGTGAGGAGTATCAGATGGCTTTGTAGGCCAGGGTGAGAAGTTTAAACTTGATTCTGTAGAAGATAGGGAATCAATGTAGCAGTTGGCAGAAAAGTTAAGCAAACAGTAATGTGTAGGATAAATTGAATGGGATTGGTATGATTTACCAGCAACCACCCCCTAACCCTAACCTTCCCTTAGGGGTGCCTAACCCTAACCCCCACAAGTGCCTAACCCTGACTCCCCTCTAAGTGCCTAAATTAAACCCCTCCTTCCCCGCTGCCTAAACCTAAGTCTCCCAGGGGGGTGCCTAACCCTAACCTCCCCCCAAGGGTGCCTAACCCTCCTGGGGAGCCGCCTAACCCTAAGTTCCCCCCAGGAGCCCCTAACTTAACCCTACCCCCCCGCAGCTGTCCGTGCCCGGCTTACCTTTAATCGGGATGCCAGGTGTCGGGCTTTCGGCATAGGTAAAATGACAGGCGTCGGGATTTTGACGCCTGTGATTAGACCCTTGTCAGGATTAGACGGTCGGGATGCCGACAGTCAGAATTTAGACTGTCGGCAACCCGACTGCATACCATTGAAAGTGGGGGCAAGTGAAGGCCAGAGAATAGGTTGTCACATTAAGCAAGAGGAGAGATATTAAGGGAATGAATGACAGTGTTGCTTCCAAGGTGAGAAAGGGCTGTATTCTTATGTTGTGGAGGTGGAAATTGCAAGAATGGAATGGGATACTCAATACGGGAGTGAAGGAAAGGGATGACTCAGAGGAAGAGGACTTGAGAGACAGAGTAGAATGTATTGGCTTTAAATAATAGAGGAGATTGGGTGAGCAGAATCTAGAAGGGAAGAAGACAATAATTTCAGCTTTAGACATATTACTGGGACATCTAGGATGAGGTTTCTGAAAGACAACTGTAGACATGATACAGGTGGGAGGAATATAGACTAGGAGAGGAGAAAAAATGTGGGTGTCTTCAAGATACAGGTGATAGGAGACCAAAAGAACTAATGAGATCATCAAGAGAGGGGGTGTTGAGGCATAAGGAAGGATTGTCAAGGGATGGTGTTTTGAGTACTATGAGACAAGATTGTCATGTTTAAAAGAGGATGGAAAAGTACGAGAGAAGAGAGACAGTTGAGAAGGTGGCAAGATTGGCGGAAAACTTCAGGAAAGAGGGAGTAAAAGGGGTGAGATGAACATATATATATATACTATATACACAAAAAATCACTCACCAATTTAAAAGATAAAAATGTCCTTTATTAATCACATAGCACCAGTGTAACAGATTGTGCAAAGTTTTGGTCTCATGTCATACCTTTGTCAATGCAGAACAACTCCACAAGACACCACAACCATCAGCATAAGTCCACCATTAGTAATTAAACAACATAATTTAAATAACACACAAGCACAACTTACCAGGTGAAAGGACTGTTTTCAGTGTGTACTCATGGACCAAGTTGAAATGCATGCCCACTAGGCCCCAAGGAAAAACATAGACCAAGCCTCAATATGTGATGGCCAATAAAAAGCCACTAAAGCAACATAGTTGCGATCATAGTAGCGTGATCACTTCATCATACAATCACAACATGCAGACCAGCCATCAGTGCACACAAACCAACAAAGCTCTAGCATAATAATAAGGTCATATGACACACCACAGGCAGGGACTCAACCATGGCTGTAAATCACAAAACACCAATAGAACCAGGGGGTGGGTTCAGCAAGCAATTAGTAAGAATACAGGGGAAATCAGTCAATTTGCCTTAACAGTTAAATACACTCCTCATCCTGCAAGTTTTGCTTATGTTTACATATATTTATAAGAAACAGTAAAGATTAAGAAAGCCAGTAAGCCTAAATACATATAAGTAGAAAAAATAAAGTAACAAATAAATAAAAACCCACTACCTACTGTCACGAACCTGTCTAGTTTTCACCTTTTGCCTGTTGACTTACCACTGCCAGCTGTCTCCGTGGATCTGTATGTGTAATTTGCCTGGAGGACCTGTTCTGATCATGCTGCTGCGCACTTCTCTATGCATTCCTTCCAAAGTGATTATATCACCTGGGTCCTTTCCTGTCTGTGAACACTGCTAGCCCAGATTGGAATCACAGGTGTAGAGATGATAACTCCCTCTGCATGTTGTGCCTTCTACCACTCAGAATGCTACTGCCAGACCACCTGTCCATAGCCACCAATTGCAGCCAGACCCAGGGTATATATATCCTCCCCTGATAGCATTCTGGGCCTGAACATCTCGTTACTTCCCATGGTGTATGGTTCGTGCTGTTTCTGTGTACAAGTGTATCCCTGACTCCTGCTACAGCAGCCCCTGGTGCAATCCAGAAAACCTGCTACAGCAACTCCTGGTGCAATCCAGAAAACCTGCTTCTGCAACCCCTGGTGTATCCAGAAAACTTGCTACAGCAATACCTGTCAATCCAGACGTCCTGCTAGCATCAGCTAATAGTGAGTTCCTGTGCTCCTGACCTTAGTCCTGTGCTCTGCTAGCCGTACTCTTGGTTGGTCCCTGGCACCCTTGCAAACCTGCATTGTGCTTCCTGCTGTGGAGCAACTCCTGCTCCTTCTATCTACCCACTCCCTCCCTGAACCTAAAATCCCAAACCTACCCATTCCTTCCTGAACCTGTTATTTCCAATTACCCTATCCAGCCTGCACCTGAGTTCCAGCCTTTGTCACACCATTTCTGGATTACCCTGTTTTGCCTTCATCTCAGCATTACCTGATTTCCCTTCAGCCAGTGTCACGTTAGTCCAGTCCAGAGTCAAGTTTCAAGTTCTTCAGTTCAATCCACGTTATTCCAGTCCAGAGTCAAGTTCCAAGTTCATCAGTTCAATCAACATTATTCCAGTCCAGAGTCATGTTCCAAGTTCATCAGTTCAATCCACGTTATTCCAGTCCAGAGTCAAGTTCAATGGTTCACCAGTTCAACTCAACAAGTTTTCCTGCCGGTCCCAGTCCGGTTCCTCCAAGTTCCTGTCATTCATCCTCAAAGGTAGTTCTCGCTGCTACATAAATCTTGCAATAGAGCTATCTACATCATCTGTGGTTCCAGTCATGCCGGTCTCCGTTGAATCCCACTCATCACCTGAGACAGGTAACTCACAGACACCATTCGTGACACCTACACAGAAGAAGCAAACAATTTCAAATAAAGAAAAAAATCAACACAATATTTATAATGCAAAGCGTAAATTATATGAAAAATTATAAAAAGACACTGAAATTTGCCCATCTAAGACCTTCAAAGCAACCATATCCAAATCATAAATACATTTGGCCTTAAGACCACTCAATTAGGGAAGGTCGCCGGACCATTTTTGCTGGATTTGGATTTGTCTCTGATTCATCATCTGGCTTTGGATTTGTATTTGCCAAACATGCCATTTGGAATTGTAATTTTACAAAAATGTACAAAAAAAGCTAAAAATCACATAATTTGGGATTTTTTTGTTCCTAGAGTATTATTAACCTCAATAACATAACAGCTTATAATATTCTTTACACCATTATTGGCCAAAGGTTGCAGTGAGCTGACTAGTTAATAAATGACAGAGCAGTGGTGCAGCGGCGTAGACATCACAGTTTAAAGCACATATATGAAACATTGCCACACAGCAGTGGCAGAAATGAAAGGTAGTGTAAGATGGATTTGTCCTTGGGCCCTCCCACCCACCCTTATGTTGGATATTTTAAAGGACATTCACACTTTAACAAACTAAGCACTACAGCGACAGGGACTACCACTTTTGTGGCTGAAGTGCTTGGTTTGTTTGGGCCACCACAAAACAAGCTACCAATCAGCTTAAGGCAACAGCTCTACAGTGGCAATATGTCATCATTATTGCCATCCTCACTCTCATCAGTGTGTACATCATCCTCATACAATATTAATTCATCCCCATTGGAATCCACCATTACAGTAGACTCTTTACTGTTACGTAGTTGCCGGGAAGGGTCATCCTTGTGGAATTTTCTGTTCATTTTGATGAACATCATCTGTTCCACATTATGAGGAAGTAGCCTCCTACGCTGTTCGCTCACAAGGTTCCCAGCTGTGCTGAAAACTCTATTTGAGTACACACTGGAGGGAGGGCAGCTTTAGTAATCATACAAGGGCCTCCAAATTGCCTAATTTTCCATACAGTACTTGAAGGGACTTTGTGACAGGTCTATTTTTATGGTGCCATGAAAATAATCCTCCACCATTCTTTGGATGGTGATCGTATCAGATGGAGTTACGAGGTGTCACTAATGTTGGGCAATTCTTTTAGACTCAACCAGATGTAAAAATGGGGTTGACTTATCTACATCACACTGGGTATTTTGGGAAAGCTGATTTTTTTTTCTGGCTGCTGCTGAAGAAATTGAAGGAGGAGATGTTGTAGTGCTTGTGACACTTGCCAACTTGCTCACAAATAGCTCTTTGCATCTTTTAAGATCTGGGTCAGTTGGAATGAAAGACATAACATACAACTTAAACCTAGGATCAAGCACGGTTGCTAAAATGTAGTGATCAGATTTTAAGATCATGGCCACCCATGGATCCTGGCAAATCGAATAAAGGACTTGATCTACAAGTTCGGCATACTTTGCGGATTCAGGGGGTCATTCAGACCCACTCGCAAGCGGCAGTACGCTAGCAAGTGGGTCGATGGTCCCCACTGCGTATGCGCACGACGGAGGGAGCTCCGTCGTGCGCATGCGTGAGACCCGGCGAGTGAAGGACTTTCCATCACTCCGGGTCTCGCACCAAAGGGGGCGTGCTGTCGATGTTGATTGACAGCATGCCCCCTTTGGTGGGCGTGCCGGGGACGAGCCTGCCAGACGGAGGCGTTCCCATGGAAACGCCTACCGTCTGAAGCCGGCCCCACTGACATCACTAGTGATGTCAGTGGGAGTGATTTTGGCTCTGATAGAGCCAAAATCACTCCAGGCCTTGCGGTTGAGAAACCCGACCATAGGGTTTCACTCGCAAGTCTTGTTGGATGCTCGTATATGCTGTGGGTGGTGACCCACAGCTATACGAGCGTCCAGGAGGATGCTCCATTTTAATGGAGGTGGGCCCTGATTCAGAGCGAGCGCTCTGGTCAGAGCGTCCGGCTCTGAATCAGGGCCTCACTTTGTTTAATCTCCTCCTTCAATTTTTCTAGCTGATTTTCCAAAAGCTTAATTAGGGGAATCACCTTACTCAAGCTAGCAGTGTCAGCACTCACTTTACATGTGGCTACTTCAAATGGTTTGAGCACCTTGTACTATACATAAAGTACTCACCACTGTGTTGATACATTCCCCCTCCTCTCTCAATGTCAAGGCTTGTCATGGCTTGTTGTATAGCTATGGATTGCTTTTCGCTGTTCCTCCATCCACTGAAGCATATAAAGGGTGGTGTTCCACCTTGTTACCACCTCTTGCTTCAGTTGATGGCAGGGCAAATTAAACTGTTCTTGCAGGTGCTGCAATCTCCTGTATGCTGTTGCTAAATGCCAAAAATGTCCCGAAATTTTTCAGGCCTCAGACAGCATTTCCTGCATGCCCCTGTCATTTTTTAAAAAAACCTGCACCACATGTAAAGGGTGGAGTTCTACCTTGTTACCACCTCTTGCTGCAGTTGATGGCTGGGCAAATTAAACTGTTCTTGCAGCTGCTGAAAATATCCCAACATTTTTCGGACCTCGGGCAGCATTTCCTGCATGCCCCTGTCATTTTAAAAAAAAAATCTGCGCCCTGATTGTGAGATCAAAACAGTGGATGTGTTGAAATTCACCCAGCTGCAATGCTTTCCACAATATTTGGGGCATTATCAGAAATCACAAATCCTGAGGAGAGTCCAAGTGGGGTAAGCCATGTTTCTATGACATATCTTAGTTTTACTAAGAGGTTGTCAGCAGTATGCTTATTATTGAATCTGGTGATACACAGAGTAGCCTTCCTCAGAATGAGTTGGTGTTGTTTGTTACGTACTGCTTCTGCTGCTGCGAAAGGCGATTCACTCACCCAGTGGGCTGTCACAGTCATGTAATCTTTAGATTGCCCACTACCGCTTGTACACATATCTGTGGTTAAGTGGACAGTTGTTACAATGGCATTTTGTAGGGCAATAATTAAGTTCTTTTTAACATACTGGTATAGCCGAGGAATGGCTTTTCGGGTAAAATGAAACCGAGATGGAATTTGGCACCGGGGACACAGGACCTCAATTAACTTTGTAAAACCCACTGCATTAATTGCAGATATTGGACACAGATCTAATACCAGCATAGCTGTCATGGCGTTAGTGATCCACTGTGCGACTGGGTGAGAACTGTCAATCTTGGTTTCCCTTTCAAGAGATTCTTTAACAGTCAATTGTTTTGTTAAACTACTACTAGTACTCTTCTTGGTCCACTTATGGGATGGAGATCCACTCCCAACAGCAGCAGGCCTAGTGCTCAAGGATTCTTCTGAGGAGTCCTGGAAAGGGGATCAGTCACCTAGGAAGTTAGATGTTGGACTACCTCTGATCATTACTGAGGATTTTGTGGATGAGGGTGTTGGTGGTGGAGATTGCAGATGCTTGGATCTAGTAGAGAGAAGGTACTAGCTGATGCTGGACTGCTTTTTGTTATTTTTTTAGAACCAGTTTCTGATGTTATAAAATACTTGTCATGAGCTCGCTGTAGATGATGTAATAGCATGGAGGTTCCTAGATGCTAAACGTCCCTACCTCTACTTACTGTGGTTCCACAATGGCTACAAATGGCTTGACACATGTTGTCAGGATTTGGGTAAAAACAATTCCAGACAGAAGAGGTGGATTTGTTGGCACTATGCCCAGGCATGATAATGGCCTTCTTATCAGGCCAAAAGCTGCTTTCACCAGTGCCTGACTTACACAAACAACATCCTCATCCTCAATATCCTCATTAGTGCCAGCGTCATCTACAGAAATATCGACCTCATCCTCTTGCAATTCCACGCAGTCATCCTCAATTTCTGTCATCAGCAATACTTATGATGCTCATCCCCACAAATACTGAGGGAGCAGAAACTGTGGAAGGTGGCTCCTCTGAAAAGTCAGGCTCACACATAGCACTCATAGACACACTATGGGGCATATTCTACTGGGTGCGAGAATAGCAAAAAACCTGCACCTGCAAGGTTTTTCCTGCAGGTACAGTTTTTTTGCTATTCAATTAGGTGAGTGGGTTTTTTTTCCACACGTGGGAGGTTTTTATTCTCGCACCAGAGCAAGCGTGAAAAATCAGTGGGACTTGCTCTTGCACCCGGACAGAACACCCCTCTTAAGACTAATTAAGCAATTGGAAGTTACCAATTAGCTTAATTAGAACTTAATTACTCACCTTTTGAAGTGCTGTCTTCTGCATCCAGCGTTAGGAGCTCTTCTGCAGCAGGGTGAGTATGTAGTATGTGTGGTGCTTGAAAGTGTGTATGAGTGACTGCGTGTGTGCATGAGTGTATGTGTGGCCCACCCAGAATGGGCGCTGGGAGAACTACATCTCCCAGCATCCCTTGCCCCTCCCACCAGCCCCTGGAGCCTCCCAGGAGCCCCCAGGACTCCCAGCAGCCCCATCCAGTAAGAAGAGAGAGTGGAAGCCACCGGGAGCTGTGGAGACCACTGGAGACCCCCAGCAAGGTAGGTGAAGATTTTTTCTTTATGCAGAGCTGAAAACCCTGCGACCACTATTTTTTTAATTGAATACTAAGGGTATTGGGAGCGCACATACCCATGGTATTCCAAAATTGGGTGCAAGGGGCGCAATTTTATTTCCTCACTTAACCTCGCACCCAATTGTATATGCCCCTATGAGTCTTCTCAGGGATTTCTGACATTTGTGTTTCTGAATGCACAGTTTGATCTACTGCCTTAGTGGTTTTCATTTTTTTACACTTCTTCTTAAAGGTCTTTCATTGTCATCATGAGAGGCAGAAGATGCTTCACTGAATGTTGCAGAACCACCTCTAAGAAATAAAGGCCAAGGCCTGATCCTTTGCTTGCCACTGCATGTGGTGAATGGTATATTGCCAATTTTCTCTATTTCTGCACCATCCTTTAGAGGATTTTTTGAGATCAGAATTTTTTTATTTCAGATACCCTAATTTTTTAAATCCTCTATGCCCTTGAGCATCAGCTTTAGATGATAGGGCATGAGTAGTATCATCATCATGACTGGTTCCAGCAGCTGCACTGCTAGCATTTTCTTGCTGCTTCTGCTCTAGACTCAGGGCCTGATTCAGAGCTGGACGCAATTAGCGCTCGCTCGTCCTGAAAATAGGGGTGGCTATTCAAATGAACCGTACGCTGTTTGCGGTCTGTTGCCGCCTCCATGTCTGAACGAGCGAGCAAAATATATGCTCGTTTATTTGTTAAAAACGCCCCCTGGCCGCTCGCATCATACGTCATGTCCGCTATTTATTAGATTAATCGAGTACATCGAACAGCGTATGAACTGCTCGCTATTCTTGTGGTTGGTTTTTTCAACCGCAATTTTGCGAGCAGTTCTGAGTTAAAAAAAAACAAGTGACGTGGTCAATGACGCTCCAGTTTTAATTATGCACACCCATAAAATGCCCGTTTTGACCTTTAAGCACGCCTGCGTTTGGATCTCCACTCCCTGTTTTCAAGCACCTTCCCCTGTTACCACCCACATACGCCTCATTCTGTCACTCAAAATAGCAGGCACTCGCTATATAGCGAACAAACGATTTTTGACTGCACTGACTGGTTCGTGCATGCGTATTATAAACCGTACGCATGCGCAGATAGCCGAACATCGCTCGGAATGAGCGTACTGCCACTTATGAGTGGCTCTGAATGAGGGCCTCAGTTGGTTGTCACGATCCATATTGATGAAAATTGAAAACATACTCCAGGCTACTGCCCAATTATTCACAGTGCTTACACACACTGAGAGCCTAATTCAGACCCTCTTGTGAGCGCTGAGCGCTCGCAAGCAGGTCGATGTTGGCCCAGTGTGCATGCACACGATGGAGGTGCCTCCGTTGTGCGCATGTGCGAGACCCGGATAGCGATGGGCAAGCCGTCGCTATGGGTCTTGCTAAAAAGGGGGCGTGCTGTCGATGGTGATTGACAGCAAGGCCCCTTTAGTGGGCGTGCCGGGGGCATGGCTGCCCAGATGGAGGCGTTCCCATGGGAACGCCTACCATCTAGGGCCGGCCCCACTGACATCACAAGTGATGTCAGTGGGAGTGCTCTCAGCTCTGATAGAGCTGAAAGCATTCCAGTGCTTGCTGCAACAAGACCCTACCACAAGGGTCTCGTCACAAGCCCGATGGTCACGATGGCCTTGACCATTGTGACCATCTTCCTGGCCACTCGCTATAGCTGTGGGTGGTCACCCTACAGCTATACAAGCGGAAAGGAGGCCGCTCTAATAATTAAGAGGGATGGCCCTGATTCAGAGCGAGCGCTCTGACAGAGCGTCCTGCTCTGAATCAGGGCCTGAGGGCTTCTGCCCAATTATTCACAGTGTTTACACACACTGAGGGCTTCTGCCCAATTATTCACAGTGCTTACACACAATGAGGGCTTCTGCCCAATTATTCACGGTGCTTACACACACTGAGGGCTACTGCCCAATTATTCATGGTGCTTACACACACGGAGGGCTTCTGTCCAATTATTCACGGTTCTTACACACATTGAGGGCTACTGCCAAATTATTCATGGTGCATGCACACACACTGAGGGCTACTGCCCAAGTAGTCATGGTGCTTTTATACACAGAGGGCCACTGCCCAACTAGTCACAGTGCTTGTATACACAGAGGGTTAAGGGCCTAGGAGTCATGGTGCTTGCATACACAGAGGGCTATGGCCTAAGGAGTAATGGTGCTTTATACACAGACAGCTACTGCCCAAGGAGTCGAGGAGCTTTTTTACCCAGAGGGCTAAGGCCCAAGAAGTCATAGCAGTTTTATACACAGAAGGCTATGTCCCAAGGTGTCACAGTGCTTTTATATACAGAGAGCTACGGCCCAAGGAGTCACAGTGCCGTTATACACAGAGTGATAAGGCCCAAGAAGTCATGGTGCTTTTCTACACAGAGGGCTAAGGTTTAAGAAGTCATGGTGCTTTTAAATACAGAGGGCTACTGCCCAAGGAGTCATGGTGCTTGTATACACAAAGGGCTAAGGCACAAAGAGACACAGGACCTCATTCAGAGTCGGTCGTTGCAGCCGCTCGGTCGTAAGGTAAAAAGGGCCGGATGTGCAAATGAAGCACTCGCAAGTTCACAAGCACATTCCCCTGTTACCACCCACAAATGCCTCATCCTGTCACTCAAACTAACAACCTGGCCAAGTTGGAGAGAGAAATTTCAGATCGCAACAGCTAGTTTGCGCACGAGTATTGCGAAACTTACACATGCGCTGTTTAGCGAACATCACTGGCTATGACCGAGTGGCCGCATACAACCGACTCTGAATGAGGTCCACAGTGCTTGTATACACAAAGGGCTAAGACCCAAGGATCACTGTGCTTGTATACAAAGAGGGCTAAGGCCCAATAAGTCACGGTGCTTTTATACACAGAGAGCTACTGCCCAAGGAGTCACAGCACTTTTATACACAGAGGGCTATGTCACAAGGAGTCACAGTGCTTTTATACACAGAGGACTATGTCTCAAGGAGTCATGGTGCATTTGTATACAGAGGGCTAAGGCCCAAGAAGTCATGGTGCTTTTATACACAGAGGTCTACTGCACAAGGAGTCATTGTGCTTGTATACACAGAGGGCTAAGGCCCATGGAGTCATGGTGCTTGTATACACAGAGGGCTAAGGCCCAAGAAATCACGGTGCTTTTATACACAGAGGGCTACTGTCCAAGGACTCATGGTGATATTATACCCAGAGGGCTACTACCCAAGGATTCACGGTGCTAGTATGCACAGAGGGCTAAGGCCCATGGAGTCATGGTGCTTGTATACACAGAGGGCTAAGGCCCAAGAAATTACAGTGCTTTTATACACAGAGGGCTACTGTACAAGGACTCATGGTGCTTTTATACCCAGAGGGCTACTACCCAAGGATTCACAGTGCTAGTATACACAGAGGGCTAAGGCCCAAGGAGTCATGGAGCTTTTATACACAGAGTGCTACAGCCCAAGGAGTCACAGTGCTGTAGCCCTCTGACACAGAGAGCTAAGGCCCAAGAAGTCATCCTGCTTTTATAACCAGAGGGCTAAGGCCCTTTGGTGCATTCATGCACAGAGGTCTACTGCACAAGGTGTCACTGTGCTTTAATACACAGAGGTCTACAGCCGGAGTCACAATGCTTGTATACACAAAGGGCTAAGGCACAAAGAGTCATTGTGCTTGTATACACAGAGGACTAAGGCCCAAGAAGTCATGGTGCTTTTATACACAGAGGGCTACTGTTCAAGGAGTCATGGTGCTTGTATACACAGAGGGCTACTGCCAAGGAGTCACAGTACTTTTATACACAGAGGGCTATGTCCCAAGGGTCATGGTGTTTTAATACACAGAAGGCTAAGGCCCAAGGAGTCACAGTGCTGTTATTTTATACAGAGAGGGCTACTGTCAAAGGAGTCACAGTGCTTTTATACACAGAGGGCTAAGGCCCAAAAAGTTATGGTGATTTTATACACAGAGGGCTAAGGTCCAAGGAGTCACGGTGGTTTTAAACATAGAGGGCTACTGCCCAAGGAGTCATGGTGCTTGTGTACACAGAGGGCAAAGGCCCATGGAGTCATTATGCTTGTATACACAGAGGGCTAAAGCCCAAGAAATCATGGTGCTTTTATACACAGAGGGCTACTGCCCAAGGAGTCATGGTGCTTTTATACTTAGGGCCTGATTCAGAGCTGAACACTCTGACCAGAGCGCTCGCTCTGACTCAGGGCCCTCCTACCTTTTTTTGGAGTGTCCTAATGGATGCTCGCATAGCTGTGGGTTACCACCCACAGCTATAGCGAGCATCCATGATGATGGTCGCGATGGTCTTGACCATTGCGACCATCGGGCTTGTGACGAAACCCTGCAGTAGGGTCTCGCTGCCGCAAGCCCTGGAGTGATTTTGGCTCTATCAGAGCCAAAATCACTCCCACTGACATCACTAGTGATGTCAGTGGGGCCGGCTTCAGATGGTAGGCGTTCCCATGGGAACGCCTCCGTCTGGCAGTCAATCAACATCAACAGCACGCCCCCTTTGGTGCGAGACCCAGAGCGATGGAGAGCCCGTCGCTCGCCGGGTCTCGCGCATGCGCAAGACGGAGCTCCCTCCATTGTACGCATGTGCAGTGGGGGTACATTGACCCGCTTGCAAGCATACTGCCACTGAAGAGCGGGTCTGAATGACCCCCTAAGGGCCTAATTCAGACCTGCTTGCTTGTTGCGGTCACTCGCATCCTGCGTATGCAAATTTTCCAAATTGACATCATGGGATGCGATCGCTCACCAAGGCATAAGCACACCCACTTTGGCTGTGTGAGCGAATGCTCTACGTTTGCAATTGCCCATTAGAGTATGCAGAGACATCCACTAGCACAGGTCATCTGCAAGAAGTGTCTTTAAACATTGGTACATCGAGCACCATCGGAAGCTAATGCAGCATTTGCAGTTGCCTTACTCTACAGCGATCACTGCGAGAACTTCTCTGTAAAAAACAGGCAAGTGACATGGACTATGACACTGCCTGTTAATTATGCACGCCTTAAAAATGGCATTGAAACACTCAGGCATGCCTGCGTTCGCACCTCCACTCCCCTGTTTTTAATGGACTGCCCATGTTACCACCCACAAGCGGCCTCTTCTGTCACTCACTCTGCTGGGCTTTCTTTGGTGAGCGAGTGGGCGGTATGCTATCGCAATGAGTAGTTTGCGCATGTGCACTGTGATGCTTGCGCATGCGTGTACGCAGACCATTGAGCCACTTGCGAGCGCACAGCACTTGTGACCAAGTCTGAATCAGGTCCTAAGGCCCAAAAAGTCATTGTGATTTTATACACTGAGGGCTAAGGCCCAAGGAATCACGGTGGTTTTATGCACTGAGTGCTACTGCCAAAGGAGTCATGGTGCTTGTATACACAGAGGGCTAAGGCCCATGAAGTCACAGTGCTTGTATACACAGAAGGCTAAGGCCAAAGAAATCACTGTGCATTTATACACAGAGAGCTAAGGCCCAAGAAGTCATTCTGCTTTTATACACAGAGGGCTAAGACCCTCTGGTGCTTTTATACACAGAGATCTACTGCACAAGAAGTCACTGTGCTTTATACACAAAGTGCTAAGGCCCAAAGAGTCATGGTGTTTTAATACACAGAGGTCTGCAGCCGAAGGAGTCACAATGCTTGTATACACAAAGGGCTAAGGCACAAAGAGTCACGGTGCTTGTATACACAGAGGACTAAGGCCCAAGAAGTCATGGTGCTTTTATACACAGAGGGCTACTGCTCAAGGAGTCATGGTGCTTGTATACACAGAGGGCTACTGCCAAAGGAGTCACAGTACTTTTATACACAGAGGGCTATGTCCCAAGGAGTCACAGTGCTTTTATACACAGAGGGCTATGTACCAAGGGTCATGGTGCTTTAATACACAAAAGGCTAAGGCCCAAGGAGTCACGGTGGTTTTAAACATAGAAGGCTACTGCCCAAGGAGTCATGGTGCTAGTATACACAGAGGGCTAAGCCCATGGAGTCATGATGCTTATATACACAGTGGGCTAATGCCTAAGGAGTCACAGTGCTTTTATACACAGATGGCTATGAGCCTGATTCAGACCCGCTCGCTTGTTGCGGTTACTCGCCTCCTGTGTATGCAAATTTTCCAAATTGATGTCATGGGATGCGATCTCTCACCAAGGCATAAGCACACCCACTTTGGCTGTGCGAGCTATCACTCTACGTATGCAGATGCCCATTAGAGTATGCAGAGATTCCCACTAGTGCACATCATCTCCAGGAAGTGTCTTTAAACATTGGTACATCGAACACCAGCGGAAGCTAACGCAGCACTTGCAGTTGCCTTACCCTACCACAATCACTGTGAGAACTTTAGTGTAAAAACAGGCAAGTGACGTGGACTATGACACTGCCTGTTAATTATGCACACCTTAAAAACGGTGTTAAAACAGTCAGGCACGCCTGTGTACGCTCCTCCTCTCCCCCATATTTAATGGACTGCCCATGTTACCACCCACAAACGTCTTCTCCTGTCACTTACTCTGCTGGGCTGTCTTTGCTGGGTCAGCGTGCATTATGCGATTATGCAATTGCAAAGAGTAGTTCGCACATGCGCACTGCAATGCTTGCGCATGCGCAAACGCAGACGATCAGGCCGCTTGCGAGCACACAGCGCTTGCGACTGGGTCTGAATCAGGCTCTTAGGCCCAAAAAGTCATGGTGATTTTATACACTGAGGGATAAGGCCCAAGGAATCACGGTGGTTTTATACACAGAGTGCTACTGCCAAAGGAGTCATGGTGCTTGTATACACAGAGGGTTAAGACCCATGGAGTCATGATGCTTGTATACACTGAGGGCTACTGCCCAAGGAGTCATGGTGCTAGTATACACAGAGGGCTAAGGCCCATGGAGTCATGGTGATTTTATACACAGAGAACTACTGCCCAAGGAGTCATGGTGCTTTTATACCCAGAGGGCTACTGCCCAAGGAGTCATGGTGCTAGTAAACACAAAGGGCTAAGGCCCAAGGAGTCACTACACAGAGGGCTAAGGCCCAAGAAGTCACGGCGCTTTAATACACAGAGTGCCACTGTCCAAGGAGTCACGGTGCTTTTAATTTATACATAGAGGGCTATTGCCAAATGATTCACGGTGCTTGTATACACAGAAGGCTAAAGCCCAATAAGTCACGGTGCTTTTATATACAGAGGGCTATGCTTTTATACATAGTGGGCTACTGCCCAGGGAGTCACAGTGCTTGTGTACACAGAGGGCTAAGGCCCATGGAGCCCTTCTTTACACAGAGGGCAAAGTTACAAGGAGTCATTGTGCCTGTATACACAAAAAATAAGTTTTTTTTTTTAAAACTTCTAACTTTCTTGCAAGTTTTATTTTTTTTTTTTAACTTTTTTTTGTACACACAGCCACTTGTGAGTCTGGACACTTCAATAAGTGGAGTATAGTGCAGCATACATCAGTGTGCAGTGTGCCCATTATACACAGTCACTTTGCCAGCACAGCCACCTGTTAGTCTGGACACAGTCACTTTAATCAGCAGAGTATAGCGCAGCATATATTAGCGTGCAGTGTGCCCCCTATACAGTCACTTTACCAGCACAGCCACTTGTGAGTCCCTGTACACAGCCAGTATCACTATCAGCAGACCAGTGTGCAGCATGCAGAGAGTGGAAGTGAAATGGCACTGAGTCCCGGTCTCAGCGCCTTATGTAGAGGCGAACTCTAGTGAGAATCTGACATCAGGAGGATGACGTTTGGCCTCCCAGTGGGATCCAAGTCAGGCGGGAAGCGGCTTGTGTGGACTCAGATCCCCACTGTTCGGATTCCACAAAACCCGAACTGCTCATCCCTAGTTTCAATGCCAGCTTTCTGTCACCACTTCTCTTCAATGGTGGTTGCCAATCAATAACCATGCATCCTAAAGATGCTGATGAGTGACTTTTCTGAAGAAAGTGGTTAATTTATTAGTTACTGCTGTAGCCAGTGCTTGACAGACCGAGCATCAGTGTTTAGCCACTCGCTCACAAAAAGGGCAAGTAGTGAGGCCAACATAAACCAGTGAACAGGTGCATGTCAGTATATAAATCACAAACTCACTTATACACATGAGTCTATATTTGATTTTAATTGGTCTGCCAGGGTGAGGATGTTTGAACATATTGCCTACATTTATAATACGACACTTGATACAGTTAATGCACCGAAAACAGGGTGTTTGTGTTTCCTTGATTATAGTGGGTGTCTGCCACAGAGTTGGTCTCATCAAAAGCTACTTAAGACTTGACTCCTTAGGTAAGGAAACAATTTGTGTATCAGTGTGCGAAATACTAGCTATGACACTGTAACCTAGCATTTTGCATGGAGATGCACCTGCCGTCGCACAGAGAATATAAGCATGTTGCATATAATTTTAATCAGCAGAAGCTGCATGTGCATCCTATCTGCATCGCTGTACAAATAAGATACATTTGAAGGTAATAAGTCACACAAAAAGATACTTGGCACTAGTCATGCAGGGGCAGATTGGGAAATTAATGTGGCCCTGGAAAAAATCCCAAAAAGTGCACACCCAAAAATGTGGGTGTGGCCTTGAGTCAAGGGGCATGGCCTTTTGTGAAAAGCCATGCCTGCAAGCCACTCCCACATTTTCATCATGCTGGGGGCATTCCCACCACTCCAGGAGCTAATGAACATTCCCCCAGTCACTCTCTCAAATGAGTACATTGAGCATGTGAGTGAGTATTTTCTTACTTATTTGATTTATCTGCAATGGGGAACTTCTGAAGAAATTGACAGGCAGAGTCAGTATTCACTATTCATGCAGGAGATCATATGGTCTAGAAGCTGCCTGTTTGTGAAGGAAAAAAGCCAATGTCATCAATATGCAACAGAGGTTCAACCACATAATACATAGTTTTGGTGCAGGACAAAATGTGAGATTCTCTTATGAAACTATTCTATATTAATAAAATATATTTTCTAATTTGGTACCTTTTATGTCAGTCATATGGTGTTCTTTAGAAGTTGTGTCTTTTACTGAAGATTACTGTCCTCTCTTTTCCTCTAATCCTACCATTGGTCCTACCTGTGTCTCTCCAGCACCCTCCCCCTGTGTGTCTCTACAGCACTAGCCATGTCTCTCCAACATATGATATGATGAAAGGGGTGCACAGCAGAGAGCAGATGTATATGGGTGACTCTGGGGTATCAGTGGAGGGGGCTATCCTAATGATGGAGGGTGTTAAGTGGCTGCATTGTTCCCTATTAGGGATGCAGTGATGTGGGGAGGTGGACACTGGGCTGAATGAGGGGAGAAAGCTAGGGGGGTGATATATGAGAAGGACACTAAGCTGGATGCAGGACTTGGCAATGGGGCAGTGGAATGGATGGAAGGGGGGGCAGTGAGATGGAATTGAGAGGGGAACATTAGACTGGAGAAGGAGAGACCCTGGGCTGAATTAGGGGACACTGTGACTATGCTGGCTGGGGGATTCTAGGTAGAAGTGCAGTGGGCTGGTTAGGGAGGGATGGGGGAGACACTGATCTGGTTGGATGGGACATACTGGGATGGGGGGGTCAGTGAGATGGTGGGGGACATTGGGCAGACGAAGTGGGGACACTGGGATGGGAGGGAACTGGGCTGGGGTAGAGAGAGTCACTGGACTTAGGGGGATGGGAGCACTGATGGGAGCACTGGTCTTGTTGCTGTTCAAGTAGACAGCATGCCTGAACCAGCACATCCACAGCATCCTTTCTGAGCTGTTTCTCGGCCTCCATCTCTGCTCAGATCCAGCGGCTGCTGCTGTGATCTGCAAGACCACCGGACTCTGGGCCTGATTCAGACCTGCTCGTGAGCGCTGAGCGCTTGCAAGCAGGTCGGTGTTGCCCAAGTGCGCATGCGCACGACGGAGGCAGCTCTGTCATGCGCATGCACGAGACCCAAAAAATGACAGCCAAGCCGTCGTTATGGGTCTCGCACCAAAGGGGGCGTGCTGTCGATGGTGATTGACAGCACGCCCCCTTTGGTGGGTGTGCTGGGGGCGTGGCAGCCCAGACGGAGGCATTCCCATGGGAATGCCTACCGTCTGGGGCCGGCCCCACTGACATCACTAGTGATGTCAGTGGGAGTGCTTTTGGCTCTGATAGAGCCAAAAGCACTCCAGGGCTTGCTGCAGACGAGACCCTACCACAAGGGTCTCGTCACAAGCCCAATTGTCGCGATGGTCTTGACCATCGCAACCATCATTTTGGCCGCTCACTATAGCTGTTGGTGGTCACCCACAGCTATGCGAGGGGCCAGGAGGCCACTCCAAAAAGTAAGAGGGACAGCCCTGATTCTGAGCGAGCACTCTGTCAGAGCGTCCGGCTCTGAATCAGGGCCTCTGCTCACAGACCCTGTCTGCAGGTGCACAGCTCCCGCCATCATTGACTCCACCGCCACCTCTCACAGAAGAAGTGCTGCAGCCAAGAGTGTATCCAGAGTGGCTGGGCCATTCACAGGCGCTGGCATGCTCCTGTCATGCAGGTGACATGCTACTGGGGGTGGGGCCATGCAACAGGCAGACCGGCCTCACAGTTCCCTCAGCCGAGTGGGAATCTTCCCATTAAATTATATGGCCAATCTGACCCTGTAGTCACACCATGGCATGGCGCAACTATAAGGGCTGTTTAACATGCAAGGAGGCTAGATGTGGACACATGTGTATGAAGGCAAAACCACCATCAAGTGTTTTGTTTTGGTTTTGTATTTCTTTAAAATTTATAAAAACAGCTAAAATCATTCAATTTGGACCAATTTTTGTTCCTACAGTATTATTTAAATACAAAAATCATTTACAGTTATTTCCAGTTAATTTTGACCACCTACCAGCTCACAATATTATTTTAAACAATATTGGCCAAAGGCTGCGTTGGCTGGCTAAATTAAGTGACAGACCAGTGGCACAAACACATGACAGCGTAAAAGAATATAAAACATCTATGAACCATATTGACACTGCAGTGGAGACAGAATGCAAGTTTAAAAACTATAGAATGTTTTCCTTGATAAAGAACTAGATCAGATGGCTGAGGCCAGCACAATGGAGGTGGAGTATTTAGTGGTAAACAGGTAAAGCATTGATTGATTGATTATAGAATTAGGGGTGTGCACCAGCCACTTTTCGTGCTTTGTGTTTTGGTTTTGGATCTGGATCTTTCTTCATGTTTTGGATCTGGTTTGGTTTGGCCAACACCCTTCCGGGTTTTGTGTTTTGGTTTTGGATCTGTATTTTTTTTGGAAAAGAGCATAAAAACAGCTAAAATCACAGAATTTGTGGGTTTTTCTGTTCCTATGTCATAGTCCTTTGCCTATGTCAAAGGTGGATGTATAGGCTTGAATGGCCTTTTGCTGCTCCTCCATCCTCTGAAGCATATAGAGGGTTGAGTTCCAATGCGTTCCAACCTCTTGCTTAAGGTGATGGCAGGGCAGGTTCAAGAGTGTTTGCTGGCTCTCCAGTCTTCAGCACGCAGTCGCTGAAAGGCGAAAGTGGCCCAAAATTTTTCGGCCCACCCAAAGTGTCTCCTGCACGGCACTGTCGTTTTTCAAAAAATTCTGCATCACCAAATGTATTTGTGAGCAAAACATGGGACATGCTGGAATTTGCCCAGATGTAATGCTCGCACATTATTGGTAGCATTGTCAGATATCACAAATCTCCAGGAGAGTCAAAGTGAGGTAAGCCATTGGGCAATGATTTCCCTCAGTTTCTCTAAGATGTTGTCGGCGGTGTGCCTCTTACAGAAACTGATGATACACAGCGTAGCCTGCCTTGGAACGAGCTGGCTTTTCTGAGATGCTGCTACTGGTGATGCTGCTGTTGTTGCTGCGTAAGGCAATACATCTACCCAGTGGGCTGTCACAGTCATGTAGTTCTTAGTCTGCCCTGTTCCACTTGTCCACATGTCTGTGGTTAAGTGGACATTGGGTAGAACTGTATTTTTTAGGACACTGAGGACACTGAGGACACTTTTTCTGATGTCTATGTACATTCTCAGTATCGCCTGCCTAGTGAAGTGGAATCTATATGGGGTTTGGTACCGGGAACACACTACCTCCATCAATTGTCTAAATCCCACTGCACTAATTGCAGATAATGGACGAATGTCTAAAAAAAACATAGCTGTCAAGGCATTAGTTAACCACTTTGCAACAGGATGACTGCAGTCGTACTTCATACACTTCGCAAAGGACTGTTGGATCGTCAATTGCTTAGTAAAAAAAAGTAGTGGTGTTCCAACTTCTTCTCTGGGATGACGAATGTCTCCCAGCAGCAACAGCAGCAGTGGCAGTAGTAGGCGTAGCAATGCAGGATCCTCCAGAGGAGGAGAGGAGTCAGTAATGCCAGTGACATGACCGGCAGGATTCCTTCCGATCCTGATTGAGGAGGAAATTGACGCAGAGGGAGTTGATGGTGTGGTTTTCAGGTGCTTGGATACAATAGGACAAATGGATTTAGGTGTTCCTGTACTTCTTATGGTCTTAGCCACAGTTTCTGAACTTGACAGTAACTTTTTTTGAACACTCTGCAGGTGCATCAATCATGATGTTAGTAGGTGGACTTCCTGCTTTATTACAGCAGGAAGTCCACTGGGGCTTGCAGCAACAGACCCTACTGCAAAGGTCTCATCGTAAGCCCGTTGGTCGCGATGGTCTTGACCATCGCAACATCAACTGGCCGCTCGCATAAGCTGTGGGTGCTAACCCACAGCTATGCAAGCGGCCAAGAGGCCACAACTGAAAAAAACAGCATCCGCCCTGATTCAGAGCGAATGCTCGCTTATGCAAGCACCTCTAAATTAGGGCCTGTGTTTGTTGTGGACCCAGGGTGGAAACAGAAGCAGACACCGGAACAGGTTTAATCTGAAAGGTGGGTTGTTTAATGTGAATGTTCGTAGACATGAAGAATAAGTTAAACTAAAAACCAGTAATAAACAAACTGATATATGTGGCAGAAGGGAAATGTAGTGAGTGGGAGTAAACGAATATCCAGATCAGTGACAGAGATGAATCCAGATAGACTATGAGAGTGAAGTGGAAATCCTGGTTTGCTGAATAGTGGCTGAAAGGGATATCCGGAAAATCCTGTAATGATGGCTGTGTAGGAATTCATTTACCGAGGAGACAGGTTCAGGCAGGAATGGGTCTGGTGGAAGGTGCAGGGCTAATCTCCAGCGGAGTGCAAGGCTAGGCAGAGCGGTGCAGGCTATGCAGTGAGCCAGAGGCTAACAAGGAGCTAGGGCAAGCACTGGAGCACAAGTCTAGGGTTCAGTAGTGCAGAGAACTCTCTCTCACAGCTACACTGTGAACACTGGCAACTACAAGGAGCTCCAAAGACCCTTAAATAACCAGTAGCGGAATGTGATAGGCCAGAGAGAAGGTGACCTACAGACGATTGGCCTGATATGTCACATGGCCAAAGACAAAATGGTGGTGCCCAGACACCTGTGACGCAGAGATGCCACTAGACTTACCCTTGCCAATGCTGGCAGACCACTGCGTACAGCCAATGCCAGTCTCCACATGCCAGCTCCCCCAACAGAAGGACCATGCCACAGCGCCCTCACCAGTAAGGACCGCAAACCTCCATGCCGCGAAACCCTTGTTGTGACAGTACATATGGCAAGACATTTGTTGTCCAGATTTGGATGGAAATATTGCCAGACCAAAGAGGTGGAATTTTTGGTCTTCTGCCCAGGAATTACCATGATTGGCTTTTTCATCCCACGGACAACAACTCTTTCACTTGGTGCCTGATTTAAACAAACCACATCACCATCAGAATCCTCCTCGTCAACTTCCTCCTCAGCGCCAGCTACACCAATATCCTCATCTTGTTGTACTTCAACAGTGACATCTTCAATTTGAATATCAGCAAGTGGACTGTGGGTGCTCCTTCCAGCACTTGCAGAGGGTGTGCAAATGGTGGAAGGATCCACCTCTTCCCGTCTAGTGTTGGGATGGTCAGGCATCGCAACCGCCGCCACACTTGGACTCTCCTTGGGGATTTGTGATATCTTCTTAGAATGCACAGTTCTTTGCTGTGCTTTTGCCAGCTTAAATCTTTTCATTTTCCTAGTGTGAGGAGGAGGGCTTCCATAGTCATGTGAAGCTGAACCACTAGTCATGAAAATAGGCCAGGATCATAGTCGTTCCTTGCCACTCCGTGTCGTAAATGGCATAATGGTAAGTTTACATTTCTCCTCAGATGATTTAAATTAATTTTTTGGGGTCATTTTGGTGAACTTTGGCTTTTTGGATTTTACATGCCTTCTACTATGACATTGGGCATCGGTCTTGGCAGACGATGTTGATGGCATTTCATCATCTATGTCATGACTAGTGGTAGCAGCTTCAGCACTAGGAGGAAGTGGTTCTTGAGCTTTCCCTATTTTGTTCTCCAAATGTTTGTCCTCCATTATTTTTATGGAGTGCATTATTTTTATGGAGTGAATCACCCCTGTAAAAATTAGTTTGATGATGAAAGGCAGCGTACACCACAGAGGACAGCCCCAGTGAAAATTATTTTGATGAAGGGCAGTGTACAAGCAACATGACAGCCCCTGTAAAAAAGAGTTTGATGAAGGGCAGCGTACAACTCACATGCCAGCCCCTGTAAAAATAATTTTGATGAAGGGCAGCATACAACCCACATGACAGCCCCTGTAAAAATTATTTTGATGAAGGGCAGCTTTTCACACTGGGTGTGGGTGAAGAGAGCACCCCTGAAGGACAGAGCACCCCCTGGACTACACAGCACTACAGCCAGCCAGCCCCTATATGGACAAGGACAACAGTAGCCAGCCAGCCCCTATGTATATGGACAACAGTAGCCAGCCAGCCCAGCTTTTCACACTGGGGGTGGGTGAAGAGAGCACCCCTGAAGAACAGAGCACCCCCTGGACAACACTGCACTACAGCCAGACAGCCCCTATGGACTGGACAACAGCCAGTCCCTATATGGTATGGAAAAGGACAACTGTAGCCAGCCAGCCGCCCCTATGTATATGGACAACAGTAGCAAGCCAGCCAGCCCCTATGGTCAGGGTCAGCAACAGTTCCCAGCTCCCTCCCTCTTCACAGTAGCCAGCCAGTAGTACTGTATTATTTATAATAACAATAAGTAACACACAACACTGAGTGACAACAGTAGCCAACAGCTCCCAGCTCCCTAACTCTTCACACTCCACAGCCGGATTGAAAAATGGCAGCGATCACGGAACCTTTATAGAATCGAAAACCCGCAAAAATCCAACAGTGGGATGATGATGTTTTGCCTCATTTTGGGAACGAAGTCTGGCAGGAAAACTGGAGTTGGACTTGGTTCCCGGCTCGCATTGGGGGGGCTCGGGGGGGTTCGGATTTCGGAAATCCGAACCCGCTAATCTCTTATAGTACTAATATAACTATGAAGAAAAACATCAAAATAACTATAAAAAAACCTTCTAAAATCCCAATCGCATGGCAAGGCATTAGCGCGCAATAGAATAGTGTATGCAGTCGTCCACCAGCCTGCCTTAAGACTCCCACTTGCACATGTCATCTCCACGAAGTGTATGCAACCATCGGTACATAAAGTAACATCGGAAGTGAACACAGCGCTTGTGGCTGACCATACCCTTACGCAAGCACTGCGAGTGCTTCACTGTGAAATATAACCAGGTGATGTGTACTATGACGCTGCCTCTTAATTATTCATGCCTTTGATATGGCGTTATTATTATTCATGCCTGTGTTTGCACCTCCACTCCCCCATTTCTAATGGCCAGCCCCTGTCACCACCCACAAATGGCTTCTCCTGTCACTCAATCAGCCGAGCTGTCTATGCGCAGCGAGCGTACGCATGCGCAGATAGTGAAAATCGGCCAACTGCAGGCAAACGCTGGTAAGCGAGTGGGTCTGAATTGGGCCCTGAGTCCAAAAAGAAAATGAAGTGCTGTGGGACAATACAAGTGATTTTAGGCAGAGTAACAGCCTAGTCAAAGTCGATAATTATCAATTATATGAATATATGATTTGATGATACTACTCTGTTTCTGTGAAGAAGCTGCAGGAAATGGGGCCTATATGCCTTGATGAGAAGCTACTGATAAATAGCATTGCAAGATAAATATAATATGAGTACCCTAGTAAAGTAGAGTAATACACAGTGCCTATCAAACATACAAATCTTTGCAAAGCCCATAATGAAAAGTGGTCCACCCACCCTTATGTTGTATATTAAATAGGATATGTACAGTTTAACAAACCAGGCAGTTAAGTAACAGAGACTCTCACATTTGTGGCTGAAGTGCATGGTTTGTTTGGGCCCCCCACAAACAAAACTACCAATAAGCTTAAGGCGGCTAACAGTGCTAATAATCATTGTCACAGTTTTAAGATGTCATTATCATCCTCATCATCTCCCTCATCAGTGTTAATATCATCACACAATATTAATCAAGCCAACTGGAATCCACCAGTACTTTGTTGTAATTTGTGGCAAAGGTCTCCATCATAGAATTAGTATTTTATGAACATCAGTTTTTCCACATTTATAGGAAGTAGCCTCCTACACTGGTTCCTGGCTGAGCTAAACACTCTTTCCGAGAACACACTGGAGAGTGGGCAGTTTAAGTAAAGCAAAGCTAAATTGTACAAGAGGCTCCAAATTGCCTTTTTTTCCTCCCAGTAATCAAAGGGACTGTGTGAAATGCTATTAGTACATTACTAAAATAATTCTCCACTATTCTATTGATGCTTACTGTATCAGATTGAGTCCTATTTTAGCCTGACCAGATGTCCTAAATATTCACTCTGGTGCACAGAGTTGACTTATCATCATCACCAGTGGGTAATTTGGAAAATGTTCATTTTTTCCTGGCAGCAGTATTCATAGGAAAACTGAAGCAGGAGATGTTGTTGAACCATGTGCCACTTGAGCTGACTACTTTCTTGCAAGGAGCTCTTTGCATCTGTGAAGGTCTTTGTTAGTTGTAATGAAAGACAAGATGTTGCAAACCTTTTGGTCCTGGCAAAGCAAATAGAGATCTGGATCTACAAGTCCAACATCATCTCCTCCTTCAGCTTTTTAACTGCTTTTCCAGTCATTTCAATAAGGTTATGATCTAACTCAGATTGGCAGTGTATAAACGCCCTTCATTGGTTACAATTTCAAATTGTTTCTGTATGCTGCATAAATGGAGAGTATTCTCACTGTGTTGGACTAAGGTACAGTACCCCTCCTCTCCTTATGTTATGGCTTGTTTTGTACTTTTGGATGGTTTGTTACTGTTCCTCCAGTCACTGAAGCATATAAAGGATGGCATTCCACCTAGTTACTACCTCTTGCTTCAGTTGGTGGCATGGTAAATAGTACTGTTGTTCCAGCCACTGAAATCTGCTACATGTGGTTGCTGAGTGCCAAAAAAGTCCAAAAATGTTTTGGGCCACAGTTAGCATCTCCTGCACACATCTGTAATTGTTTTAGAAAAATTTGAAAAACCAAGTATATTGTGTGTGCGAAACATTGTATGTGTTCAAATTCATCCAGTTGTAATGTTTGTACAGTGTTATTTCATTATCTGAAGTGGCAAATTCTGAGGAGAGTCTTAACAGTGTAAGCCATCATCTATCATATCCCTGAGTTTTTCCAACAGATTACCACCAGTATTACTCTTTTTAAAGATGGTAATACAGAGTGTAGTCTGCCTGTGAATGAGCTGGCGCTGTGTTGCTGCTGTTGAAGGTGATACACCCAACTAGTGGGCAGTCACAGTCATGTAATCTTTAGTTTGACCAGTACCACTTGTCCACATTTTTTAAGTTAAGTAGATAGTCAGTACAATGGTATTTATTTTGTCCAAAAATAACTTTTTTTTATATTCTGGTCAGGGGAGGAATTAGAAAATAAATGTGTTCTGCGCTTGTTAATGTATTGTTCAGCTGCTCAGTCAGATTTGAGTGCTAGGATTATTGATAGGAGGAGCACTATTAAAATAAAGAATGTGTATAAACACCATTACTAACAAAATAGATGTTAAAAAAGGGTGTTTAAGACACAAACAAGTGAAAGAAATTGTGTAGTTAAAACCACATTGTAATGTTTAAACTCCTTTCTACTATTTGATTGTGGAGAACAGGGGTGCAGTGACAATGATGAAGGATATAATGGTAATTTACCTGTCTGTAAGGGCATGCAGGGGGGTTTCTGAGTACCTAGAAACACCCCCCTGCTGCCCGTTGCTCCATCGCGGCCCGAGCAGCTTAACAATATTACTTTTATTATTTTTTCAAGAGATCACCTGTCATACTGGATGACTCAGCTGGGCTGACTGTAGGGGGAGCTGCGGCACACAGCCATTCCCAGTCAGGTCCCATGGGCACTGGCAATGTGAGTGGATGAGAGCGCCTGCCACCAGGTGACAGTATCCCAGTGCTCTTAAGTCCCGGAGCCACATGCTGTATGTGGAGGGGCTGGGGGGGCATTTAGGTGAGCAATGTGGTGTGTGTCAGTGTGTGTCTATGTGTATGAGTGTGTCTGTCAGTATGTGTGTGTGTGTGTATCTGTCTGTGTCAGTATGTGTGTAGGCTAAAGGGGGGGAGCGAGAACATGTCATGGGAGACAACGGTAGGCTCTCCATCTCTGGTGTCTATTAGCTGGTTTGCTACATCCTCGATAGTGATGCCTATCACAGAGGGCAAGGGTTTTGGACCACACACTGCATAGATGAGGTGCCTGGATTATGAGATCATATGCTGTTATTCATTGCCTAGGTTTACTTGTGCTATTGATTCAGGTTTTGATAAAGGTTCATGTTGGAACCGAAAAATCGACCAGATGACCAGATTTGTGGCATATTTGTACACATATAATGATGTTTAATCATGAATAAAAAGTGAACATTCTCTTTTAAGTGGTGAGTGCTTCCTTCTGTGGGACTATAATGGATATTTAAGGGGTCTAACTGGTCCTTGATAAGCACCCTGAAGATGCATTCTTAGGGTGTGAGTGCAGGACGATTCTGGATATATATATGTATATATATATATATATATATAACATAAAAATACCGGCACTCACTTTGTTGCAGAGCCTTCCAAATGTTTGCTGGGGTGCTCACTTTGGGGTGTGGTACCCTCCACATATAAAAACATATATATGTGTGTCCTGACAACTGGGAGTTAACCACAAAACATTGCACAGTAAAGCACTATTTTTTCTCTGAGTATTTGGACTGGGAGTGCCACTTATTTCTTATGTTATATATATATATATATTGTGACACAGTTAGGTTTGGGGGTCCCTCTCCCGGGTAGAGGACTCCTTCCTTACACACACACACAGCAGCAGTGAAGCAGCACACCAGTCTGGATGCAAGTACAAGCTGGTCGGTGCCAGTCTTTATTGTACAATGACAGAAATATAAAGAAAACATAAATATAAATCCAAGCCCTGTCAGGGCACTAACTTCACAGGTAGTTCCCTCACTACCAGAACCTGGCAGGGCCTAATGCCCTCTCCAGCAACAAAGCACAGCACAGTACTCACAAATAGGTTTTTCAAGTGTCTCTGAGCAAACTCCCTGCCTGCTCTCCCAGGTGAGACAATCAGCCCTCAACACACTAGGCTTATATTGGCCACTCTCAGGTGGGAACCCAATCAAGCCTGTTACCAGGCTGCGAGAATCAAAACCTGGAGTTGCCGTGGGTGGAGCCCTCCCCCTCCTCTCACCCACAACCCCCAGGACCCAAACCGGCTTTTCAAAAAGACGAAACTCAAGCCTGCTACACTGCAGACTTTCTCCTGGGGGTTTAAAACACAAAAGACAGGAATCTGGGACAAATGTACCTGCCACAGACCACTTTACCAGTGATCCTATCACATATCCCCCCCCTTTGTTTCGACCTGTTGGGCGGAACAACTGAAGCCCCCAAACAATGAACGCGTGACAATGCGTCAGCATTGGCCAGCTGGCTTCCTGGCCTGTGTTCCACTGAAAATGTAAAAGTTTGTAACGCCAAGAACCATCTTGTAATTCTCGCTTTACTGTCCTTATTTTCAGACATCCACTTCAGAGGGGCATGGTCAGTGATCAATTTGAACTTTCTTCCGACCAAGTAGTACCTGAGAGCCTCTAACGCCCACTTTTTGGCCAACGCCTCCTTCTCCACTGTGGCATAGTTTCTCTCATGTACATTCAACTTTCTGCTAAGATAGAAAATAGGGTGTTCCTCACCCTCCTTGTTCTGGGACAGGACCGCTCCTATACCTACTTCTGATGCATCGGTTTGTACTATGAATTCCCTTTAAAATTGAGTCATCAGGACTGGTTGGGAACACAATGCTACTTTCAACTCCTGAAAAGCTTTCTCTGCCTCAGGACTCCATTCTACCATGACTTTTTGTTTGCCTTTGGTCAGGTCAGTCAGTGGGACTGCCATGGTGGCAAAGTTGGGTATAAACCTCCTGTAGTACCCCGTAATTCCCAAGAAGGCTCTCACCTGCTTCTATTCAGAAGCCATGGCCAGTTTTGTATGGCATCAACTTTATTGAGCTGAGGCTTTATCAGGCCTCTGCCAATGGTGTATCCCAGATATTTTACTTCCTCCATGCCTAGACAACACATTTTTGGGTTGGCTGTCAAACCTGCCTTATAGATGGAGTCCAACACTGCTTGTACCCTGGGTATGTGAGACTGCCTATCAGTACTATGAACGACCACGTCATCCAGATAAGCAGCTGCATACCGTCTATGGGGCCTTAGAATCCTATCCATCATTCTTTGGAAGGTAGCAGGTGCCCCATGTAGCCCGAAGGGCAACATCTTGTACTGAAACAAGCCCTCTGGCGCTGAAAAAGCTGTCTTTTGTCTGGCGCTCTCGGTTAACCGTACTTGCCAATACCCTTTGGTTAGGTCAAGAGTGGTTAAATACCTTGCCTTCCCTAGTCTCTCAATCAGTTCATCCACTCTTGGCATCGGGTAGGCATCGAATTTTGAAACACTGTTCAACTTTCGGAAGTCATTGCAGAAACGCACACTCCTGTCGGGCTTTGGAATCAACACAATGGGACTTGACCATACACTATGTGATTCTTCAATAACCCCTAACTCTAGCATATTTTTAATTTCTTTCGACACCGATTCTCTTTGTGCTTCTGGTAACCTATAAGGCTTTAGATTAACTTTAACCCCTGGGTCAGTGATGATGTCATGTTTAATGACTGAGGTTTTCCCAGGTACGTCAGAGAACAGCACCCTATTTCTAATCAGAAACTCCTTGACCTCTTGTTGTTGAATTGCCGACAGGGTTTTTGCCACTGTCACTTCGGGAACTAAGGGCCCTGGACTTACTGGAGGGTCTCGGACGGCCGACAGTACCGTTCTATCTTTCCAGGGCTTTAACAGATTTATATGGTATATCTGTTCCGGCTTTCTTTTCCCCGGCTGGTAAACTTTGTAATTGACCTGCCCCACTCTTTCTAAGATTTCAAAGGGCCCTTGCCATTTAGCCAAAAGTTTATTTTCCACAGTGGGAACCAATACTAACACTCTGTCCCCAGGAGCAAAGCTGCGTAACCGAGCATTGCGGTTGTATACCCTCTGCTGTGCCTGTTGAGCCTGTTCCAGGTGCTCTCTCACTATCGGCACTACCGCAGCAATTCTCTCCTGCATTTGAGAAACATACTCAATCACCATTTTGTAAGGACTAGACTGCCCCTCCCATGTCTCTTTGGCAATGTCTAGTAACCCCCTTGGGTTACTAGACATTTTTCACCCATACAACAAGTCGAAGGGTGAAAACCCGGTGGAGGACTGGGGAACTTCTCTTATGGCCAACAATAAATACAGCAATAAGTAGTTGCAATCCCTACCATCCTTGTCGACCACTTTCCTAAGCATGTGTTTTAACGTCTTGTTAAACCTCTCGACCAGCCCATCGGTTTGGGGGTGATAAACTGAAGTTCTTAACTGTTCGATTTGAACAGGCTGCATAACTCTTTCATGACTTTGGACATAAATGGTGTACCCTGGTCAGTTAGTATCTCCTTAGGTATACCCAGCCTGCTAAAGACATGAACTAGCTCTCTGGCAATGGTCTTGGTTGACGTATTGCGCAACGGGATCGCTTCCGGGTACCTGGTAGCGTAATCCATTATGACCAGAATATACTGGTGTCCCCTGGCAGACTTCATTAAGGGTCCAACCAAATCCATCGCTATTCTTTCAAACGGCACCTCTATGATAGGCAATGGAACCAGTGGACCCTTAAAATGTGGCCTGGGAGCATGATACTGACACTCAGGGCAGGATGCGCAAAAGTCAGATACCTCTTTATGAAGCCCGGGCCAGAAAAACCTCTGCATTATTCGCTCAGTGGTTTTCTCTACCCCTAGATGGCCTGCCATTATATGACCATGGGCCAGATCCAACACTGTTCTTCTGTAGGCTTTGGGAACTATTAGTTGTTCCAAAACATCTTCCCCCTTCTTAGTCACCTGATATAACAAATCCTGACACATTGCCATGTGGGGATAGGACAAAGGACTATCAGGGTCTACGGGTTTACCATCAACTACTTTTACATTCTCCCTGGCTTTTACCAAAGTAGGGTAATTCAACTGCTCCATGGCAAAGACCTCTCTTCTGACCTCTAAATCAGGCAGACGATCACCTGGCCCAACAACACTTCCCACCTCAATGGGAGGCACATCAGTTGGCGGGCCACCGTCACGTTCCGCATTCTCTAGTTCGCCAACCATAGTAGAAAAAGGGAATAACTCTGACTCAGAAGAAACTCCCTCCTCCACTACATCGACAACCTTCTCAAATGGATCGGGGTTGTTCACCTCTGGAACAAAACGGCTTTCCCACAACTTCCAGAAGTGAGCAAAGTCTCTCCCCAATATTGCATCGTACACCAGACCATGCACCAAACCCACAGAAACTTTAGCAGAGCCACATGGTGTCTCGATGTTCACCTCGGCCGTAACATAATATCGAGTATCCCCATATATGCAGGTCACACCAACAGTTTTCCCTGTATGCCTCAAGGGGTTCACCAGCTCAGCTTTTATAAGTGTCACCAAGCTACCAGAGTCTAACAGTGCCTCTACTCGGTTGCCATCTACAGTGAGTACACACATGTGCTTATCAGTCTCATCCTGCCGGTCAGCCATACAGGCTATCTGTGCAAAGAAAGACCCCCTGCGGTAGACATGAGCAGTATCACATTGCATAGGTTCAGTTGTAAGTGCACAATTAGCGGCAATATGGCCGAAGCCACCACATCGGAAACACTGAGTCATATTAATGTCTAATCGTTTACGGGGCAAGAACCTTCCCGGCCTGGCAGGCCTGTCTCCAGGTTCTACACCCTCAGTCTTAGGTACATTCCACCGCCCAGCACCCTTCTCCCCGGGAACAGTCTTACCAGTGTCTCTGGGAGTTCGCCGGTGCACCATCGGGGCTCGGTGGGGCATACTCATCAGCTCCTCAGCTGCCACGTACCTCTCCACCAGCTCGACCAACTGGTCCGCGGACTTAGGGTCTGCATGGCTCACCCACTTGCGCAGAGTCACAGGTAATGATCGCAGGTACCGGTCCATCACGACCCTTTCCACGATCTGTGGTCCCGTCAGCGTCTCGGGCTGTAGCCATTTTGAGGACAGATGGACGAGGTCATGCATCTGTGAACGTGGAGGCTTGTCCTTATGGAACTCCCAGCGGTGGACCCGTTGGGCACGAACAAAGGTGGTGACTCCCAAGCGAGTTAGGATCTCCTGTTTTAGTTTTTTATAGTCCTTGGCATCAGCCAGGCATAAGTCGAAATATGCTTTTTGTGGCTCCCCAGACAAAAAGGTGCCACCAGACTTGCCCACTGCTCCTTGGGCCAACTCTCCCTCTCGGCCGTTCTTTCAAATGCGGCGAGATAGGCTTCCACATCATCGCCCGAAGTCATCTTTTGGAGGAAGTGACTGGCTCATACGGAGTGAGTGGTGGTGGGAGGACCAGTATTAACATCTCTGGTCCGGGTGACCACGTGCTGTACCACCTCTCTTATGGCCTTGCTGTTTTCCGCTAAGGCCTGGTGGGTTTCCTCAACGGCGACCTGTTGTTGCCTCTGGGCTGTCTCCAAGGCCAACAGTTGCACCCTGGTGGATTCCTGCTGAGCCCAGGTAGCTTCCTGCTGAAGTTTGTTTGTCTCCTGCTGAGCTGCTGTAGCTTGGAGCAAGGCTTTAATAATGTCCTCCATTTTGTCATGGGGTGTAGGTTGGAAGCTGAACCTTGCCTCTCTGAGCATTGGCTGACGAATCCTCTATGGGACTCCAAGGACACAGTGTTATTTCCACACTCACCAATTGCGTGTCTGTCCCTTTAATTTTTAAATGGAAAGTTTTCCTCTCTCTGCAACTTCAGTGTGTGTGGTTGCCCGCATTCTCCACCATATTGTGACACAGTTAGGTTAGGGGGTCCCTCTCCTGGGTAGAGGACTCCTTCCTTACACACACACACAGCAGCAGGGAAGCAGCACACCAGTCTGGATGCAAGTACAAGCTGGTCGGTGCCAGTCTTTATTGTACAATGACAGAAATATAAAGAAAACAAATATAAATCCAAGCCCTGTCGGGGCACTAACTTCACAGGTAGTTCCCTCACTACCAGAACCTGGCAGGGCCTAATGCCCTTGTCAGCAACAAAGCACAGCACAGTACTCACAAATAGGTTTTTCAAGTGTCTCTGAGCAAACTCCCTGCCTGCTCTCCCAGGTGAGACAATCAGCCCTCAACACACTAGGCTTATATTGGCCACTCTCAGGTGGGAACCCAATCAAGCCTGTTACCAGGCTGCGGGAACCAAAACCTGGAGTTGCCGTGGGTGGAGCCCTCCCCCTCCTCTCACCCACAACCCCCAGGACCCAAACCGGCTTTTCAAAAAGACGAAACTCAAGCCTGCTACACTGCAGACTTTCTCCTGGGGGTTTAAAACACAAAAGACAGGAATCTGGGACAAATGTACCTGCCACAGACCACTTTACCAGTGATCCTATCACAATATATATATATATATATATATATATATATATATACAACAACTATGGCCAAAGGGCTAAAGCTAATTCATGTTGTGAGGTTACTTCCGGGTCCGCAGGCTTCCGTTTTTGGAATCCGGAAGTGATATCTCCGTGAGGCATTGTGCCTAATGACTATTTATATGTGGTAAGTGTTATTTATGTGTTTGATATGTATGCTTGATAAAAGTGCTGAATAAAGGCGCTGAAATGTTGCAAAACTATTTACTGGTATTGGACAAGTTTGTTACGGAGTGCCGCCCTGCGATTGGTATATATATATATATATATATATATAAACATAAGAAATAAGTGGCACTCCCAGTCCAAATACTCAGAGAAAAAACAATGCTTTGCTGTGCATCGTTTCAGTGTCAGCCCCCAGTCGTATATATTTGTGGCTAGATTTTTTTTTCATTGGTTTGTTAACCAAGGATTTGGAAACCTCCCTTTCAAAATTCTACATTTGCCACTTCTTTTCCTACACTTTCCCTTCCTTATCCTTTTGGCAGCTTGGTCAGCAGTGTTTCTCTTCCAGTCACACTCAGGGGGCTATGTGTGTTTGGCAACAGTGAACAGCAAGCTACAGGTGACCAGTGACTTCACTTTCCTCTGTGCTGTGAATCTTTAATCTGTCTGTCTCTCTCCAACATTGCATTCCACACTTTATCCTTCATCATTGACTCTGGACACCTGGTTTCCACAATCACATCCTAAAAAAGAGCTTAAAGATTACAATTCTGTTTTAAGTACACAATATTTTCACTTGTTTTTGTAGCACCCTTTTTTTGGTCTGTATTATTTATTTATTATTTATTACCAGTTATTTATATAGCACATACATATTTTGTAGTGCTTTACAGAGAATATTTGGTCATTCACATCAGTCCCTGCCCCAGTGGAGCTTATAGTCTATATTCCCTATCACGTGCTCATACACATATACACTGTGGTTAATTTTTGTTGGGGCCAATTAACCTATCAGTATATTTTTGGAGTGTGGGAGAAAACTGGAGCACATGGATGAAACGCAACAGAGTTAGGGCAGTAGTGGGAATCGAACCCATGACCTCAGTGCTGTGAGGCACAGAGGTCATGGTGCTGTGAGGCAGTAATGCTAACCATTACACCATCTGTATCACTGCCTCTAAACATACTTTAATTTAATAGCACTTGTCTTATCACAATACAGGTGAGGAGTTGCTGTTCCGGTGATATTAAATCGAGATGGAATTTGGTAGCATGGACAAGTGACCTCAACTAATTTTCTTAAACCAGATGCATTGATGGCAGATATTGGATGCAAATCTAAAGCTAACATAGCCATCATGGCTTTAGTGATCTGCTGTGCAACAGAATGATGGTTGTCATACTTGGTTCCTATTGCAAATTACTGTTTCACAGTAAATTGTTGATTAAAACTACTATTCTTTTTGATCCCATTTCTGTAAGGAAGATTCACCTCCAACATCAGCCCTAGTGTGCAAGGATTCTTCTTAGGAATCTTGGATAGGGAAGAATCAGTTAGTCCTTGCAAATTGAATGCAGGAGAACAACTTCAAATCATTAATGAGGAGACTGATGACAAAGTTGTTGGCGGTGGAGATTCATTGTGCTGGGATCTATTCATGCTGCTTGTAGCTGATGCTGGATAGCTTGTTATTTCACAGGATTTTTCAGATTTTGAAAATATAATTTGCATGAACTTGCTGCAAATTACGTGATAGGGAGGAAGTGCCTAGTTGGTTAACATACCTACCTCTACTTATTTTCCCTCACAAATGCTGTCAGGATTTGGTAAAAAAACTATTCCACAAGAAGAGGTGGCTGTTTTGATACTGTCCTTATCCTACTTATTACATGAAAGAACAGTAGCCACTGATGGCTGACTTACTTTGACACATTGAACATCCTCTTCCTGAATTTTTTCAACTTCTTCTTGTTCAAAACATTCAACATAAACATTTTTTTTAGAATCAGATACACAAATATCTCCCTCATCCTGTTGCACTTCCACAGTAGCATCCTCAATTTCTATGTCATCATCATTGCTATATGCTGTCAGAAAACTGGCCTCCCTGTCTGATTGTGAATATATCCACTGTCAAATCTGAACACCAATTGTCACATCTGTTGGGCATACTGAAAGATTTCTCATGCCCAACAGAGTGAGAGTTGCTGCTCGATCACAGACATACACTGTGCAATTATGGACCTGATCAGCTGATAATTGGGCTAATGATTGCACAGTGTATTGCCACCTTAACTCCTTCTTGGATTATGTAATATATGATAATTCCACTTAGATTATGTATACAACTGTTCATTCAACTTTGGATGTAATGAAAATATTATTTTATATTATTATGTTTAACAGTTTCTTATATAGCACAGCATATGCTGTTACACTTTACAATTGGAAACAACATTAATAGAACAAAACTGGATAGTAACAGACAGACATAAAGGTAAGAGGGCCCTGCTCGCAACCTTACAATCTATAGGGTAGAGTTAACCCAATTGAGTTTCCAGATATATAAAAAAAACTGCAGGTTAAAGTCACAAAATCAATTCCATCAGAGATGAACAATCAACATAAATATATCAGACAGTGAACCCTAGTTTCTGAGGATGTTGTTTATATAACAAAACACATCAGTAAGCACCTTACCTTTTCTTCTAATTGGCCCTCTCCCATTGTTGTACCACCAAACATCCTACAGTTACCCTCATTCTATGGCTGCACTCCCCACACATTACCAAAACTACAAACAAAAGATCCAGACACCTTCCTACCTGGCAAGTTTGCTGTGAAAAAATAGCATTCATGCATGCGTGCTTTATTTATGTGGTTTTGAATTAGAGAGGGATGGGGTATTTTAGCATAGGCCAATTACAGTAAAATATTTTTTAACACAAATGCAGATAATATGACCTGCTGTTGTGTAGGGGCAAATATGCGCCGATAATGATGACTTGTTGTAAACCAAGCATATATACTGTAGTGGCTCAGTCTGAGTTGGGAGCAAATGAAAAAAGCAAGTACTGTACTGTAACTTTGTATGTGGAATAATCGATGTTGCAATGCAAGGGGTGCATGCAGAGTACAAATGAATATAAAAAGCAGATGTACAGTATAGCAGCACTCTTCTCTGAAGGATAGGAAATTCCCAATTCAATGGGAATTGGTACAAAAAAAAATATTTTTTTGTATCTAATTAACCCAATTAAAGGGGCTCAACAATTCTAAAAAGGAGAGACCACATTTATTTTAAATAGATACATATCAATGCTTAAAAAACATCAAATTGTCAATATAGATAACTCCATAATACAACACGGGCAATAAAGTGCAAGTCAAAGTTTTGTAAACATATAAAATTCATCAATTACCAATATCAATTGTTTCATAAAATGCATAGCAAACATAGACGTGCATAACAAAATGTTAGACAGAGACATCTCTCAAATATAAATCTCTGTATCTTTTGAATCTGTCCCACCTTCTGGCATCATGGTTTCATCAAGGTGCAAAGTTACTTGTACTTTTTTGCATCGCTTTTAACTCAGAATCAGCCCCATAGGATCGGATTCTAAATTGAGATCAAGGCAAAAAATAGTAAGCAACTCTGCATCACTTGAATACTCTACATTCACAGTGCAATTAGAATTTTGGAAGTGTTTTTAGTTCTGATGAACTTCAATCTAAATGGCTGAGCTAGTAATACATCAGCTCTTGTCAGCTCTTGTCTTGGAAAATAAGGGTAAATCCTTGAATATCATCCCATACTTTGATATTTTTTATTAATACTGTATGTTCCATTTTTATTTAAGTAATATTTTTAATTGCCTGTGAAGTTATATAGTTTAGGTTTATTTATTTGTTTTATATTTCTCTCCAATAAGATATTGTTGCACATTATTTAGGATGCAAGTTATATTATAAATTCTGTCCACAAATGTATTGCAAAGATATTGGAATTTTATAGAAAATAATTTCCTACAAATGTAGTTAAGTTATAAGAAACTGTTCTGTAGGTACAGTTGGGAAAAAAAAACTTGATGAACATAATTCTTATAAAATGTATATTTTATTATCTGTGGGTTTCATGTATAAATGAATTATTAAATATCCATTATTTTTTGTATTGAATATATCATAAAAACAATCAGGATTAGTTGCTTTCTGTAAATTTGCTCCTTTTCAAAATAAAATAAGATAAATTACTATAGTGGAGTCAGGCAGCAGTATTATTGTTTGTAGCATAGTCTTTATGTCAAACAAGAAACTTTTTTTAAAAATCATACCAGAATGCAGAAGTACCTAACCACATAAACTTTTGTGGAGAAGAACCAAGGGCCAAAGAGAACCCCACTGTAGAAATTGTGAACGATTTCAATATCAAGAACCCATCTAAAATTCAGATGTCTTTTATCTCATCAGTCAAATGGGTTATGTATGAAATCACTGAAATCATAACATTTCAGCACAGTCCTAGTAATCTCAGAAAGAGTGATAAGAGGACCTGGAACCAAGTTATGATATTAATTAAATATTAAATAACAATGAATTAGTGAGATGCAGGAGGGATTTTATTGTCTACACTCTAGGGGGTATATTTAGTAAAGTGAGAGTTTTTAGAAGTGGAGATGTTGCCCATAACAACCAGTCACTTTCTACTTAACATTTAACTAGCACATTCAAGAAAATAATAGCTACTGTAGAATCTGATTGGTTGCTATGGGCTACATCTCCACTTCTAAAAACTCTCACTTTATTACATTTTCAATATAATGTTAGCATTGTAGGGTGTAATTTACTTTAAATACTGGATTTATAAATTGTATTTTATTCCATAAACAATCACATGTTAGCTATTAGATTAGACAAGTTCATTATGGTTTCAATTTAGAAAAAAACACTAATACATTTATTAATGGCTTCAGAAATGAAAAGTGGAGGAGTGACCCATACCAACCCACCCCATTTGTGTATACATTTTTAATAAAAATAGGTGAGGTAATTGGGGGTAAATAACAAAGGGTAGGTTAAACAGGAATTAAAAGTGCATTACTCATTTCCCTCAGTGTCATTCTTATGAGACCAGTCAAACTGGACCTGTCCACAACTTTCTACAAAACCTTAGGCACCAAAATTATAGCCTTCAGACTAAGGTGATTCCTTCTGTTTATTCTCCATTTGGTTTTGCATTTCTTATGTACATTTATGTGACAATTTTGTAGCATTTTTCTTGTCATTTTTATGTAAAGCATTGTACATATATTTTGTTTGTTTGTATATTATATATCATTAGCCTTTCTTATTACTCTAGAACTCTAGCTTCTGAGAAGAAATGGGGCCTAAATCAGAGTTTTATGCTATTCTCAACGCTGCTGCATCTTTGGATGCAGCAATGATTAGAAATGATTCTAATGCTGCGAGAGGCAACTGAGGACAAAATATGTCACCTGGCAGCATCACAGACTAGAGTCTTGCATCCTAAAATGCATTATCAGATCACCCTTGTGATACTTGGTCGCCATGGTTACAGCCATTAACCATGCGAGTAATCCTAAACTTACACTAAACGAATGGAACTGCTCAGCCGAGGCCAATAAATCAGCATTGGATGAAGCAGACCCTGGCCTTTTCACTCCAATATATATGGGGATAGCACGCCTCTGTTTTTGGGAACGCTGGCCAGCCCCACCCATTCCCCACTCCCAAACGGCCAAAGCATGAGAGATACTCACAGATAGAGACCTGCACATGCACTGTGCAGAACTCTAAAATCAGACTTGTATGCAAACCATCGAGTTTATACATTGCTATTTTTATATATTCCAGACATTTTATTTTCCACTATCAGGGATAGAGGGCTTAATTCAGCAAGGAACACAAAGTAGAGAACACACTGCTGTCTGCTGTGAGAATATGCTATTCAATGCATACACATGGAGACAGCAGCACAAGATGTAGACGCCCAACCCTATATTAAGCCACCCATCTCCCTATACTCAAAGCCTGATCAGTGCGCAAGATAGCATAAACATCGGCAACATCGAGAACCATCGACCACATTTGCATAATAGTGGTTGACCAGACCATGCGCAGGATCTTGACAACCTCCTGTGTGCAAGGAGTCTCATCACTACATCCGTCGCCAGAATGGCTTAATTATGGATGCCCCTAAAACGCGTCCCAATGCAGAGACACACCTGCGTTTGCCCGACCATCCCGCGTTACCACCCACAAACGGCACTTCATGTCAATCAATTTAGGAAAGGGTCTGCGTACACGCTGCATGTAGACTGTGTACGCTTACCCGATCGCACTAGCTAGTTTGCGCATGCGCAGTGCGATGCATACGCATGCGCAGTACAAAACCATTGACCAAGTGCGTGCATTCTCTCCTTTGCATTGCTTACTGAATCAGGCCCAGAGTTTCTTGGTGCTGACAATGCTATATCTAAATAATATTTCCTGGTATTTGGGCCATATCAGTAAATGAGGCTTAACCTTTCCATTCAGGTAGCTGTGATTACAGTGTTTTAGTCCTATTCTGTTAGTGACTTATTGCATTACCTTGCTTGGAGTATAGATGGTTTACATGGACTGAGGGCCTGATTCAGAGCCAGACGCTCTGACAGAGCGCTCGCTCTGAATCAGGGCCGGCCTTCTGTTTTTTTAGAGCGGCCTCCTGGCCACTCTCATAGCTGTGGGTGACCACCCACAGCTATAGCGAGTGGCCATGATGATGGTCGCGATGGTCAAGACCATCATGACAATCGGGCTTGCAACGAGACCCTTGTGGTAGGGTCTCGTTGCCGCAAGCCCCCCCCTTTGGTGCGAGACCTGTAGCGATGGTTTGCCCGTCGCTATCCGGGACCCGCTTGCGAGCGCATAGTGCTCGTGAGCGGGTCTGAATCAGGCCCTGAGTGTGCAAAAAGCAAGTATAACAGATCATCAAGCCAATCAATTTGCAAACAGCATGTTCTCTGCTGAGACCCATTCAATTCATTCCTTTGATCGCTCTCCATAACCCTGCACCACTCAGATCCTGGGTAACCCTCACTTAACTTCACTTATCAGCAGCCAAACATCTGTGCCAACATTCTCAATCAATATCCCCATGTAATAACAACATCCTCTCTGCATTGCTCCTCATCTGTCCTTTTCTCTAAGTTCTTTTACCATGCACAATGTTGCTCTCTGACCCCAAAATTAAGAAATAGAGCACACTGGAGGAGAACAAAATAAGTGCAGAGCAGAAAGATCCTGGCAGGTCCCATATGCACTCTGGACTCCTTACACCTGTACCCCCAGTAACTCCATGATGGAGGTTCTGCTTGTGACATACAGTAAATAGGTGGTGCCTGTTTTAAGTATTTTTCCAAAGGCCGCATAATTTAGCTTTTGAAAAAACTGAACTTAAAATGTAAAAGTTATTATGAATTCATTATATTTCTTGTTGTAATATATATATATATATATATATATATAATTTTATATTATATACATAAGAAAACCGTGCCAAAAAGTCTTGAAATTTGATAACATGTCTTTGTAATCAATTAGAAAACAAAACATAACTTATATTCACTTGACAGTTATATAAACAAAATTACAGATAAATTATCACCTGAAAATAATATTTACAACTATGCTTATAATGTTATGTTATAACAATATTTGTATTGGGAAGAGTGCTATTTGTGTACTTTATATATGTTTTATTAATTCAGTTTGGTTTGTCTGCTTCAGGTCTGCTGGTTTAATTAAAAATGCTTGACAAAATGAAAATTTAATAATGAAATTAGCAAAATGTATCCATCTTAGCGTAACTTTTTTTTACCCTGATCCATTAAGTGTATAAATACACATTTCATTAACATTTTAAAAGCAATCTCATACTGAAATCTTGATACTGTAAATACACAATTACAAGATATATTTAGGTCAATTCAAGGTTTACATACATCACTTTGTATTTGTACTCACATTGCCTATCATGGCTATTGATATTTATCCAACTTTCTAATTTCTCATATATAAGCGTGTTCTGGGAGACCATCCACCGCCGTTAACAGATATCAACATTTCCAAAGCTGCGGAGATGTTGCAAAATGACAGAAAGTTAACTTTACACAAATTTACGGCTTCACTTGGAAATCCATGATTCATCACACACCACAATCGATGTCAGGAAATCAAGTATCCTTTCTGACATTCAAACAGTGTTCCTGCACAATTCAACTCATTGTTGCCTCTGCTTTAATGTGAGATTTCTAGGTTCCTTTGTCACAATATGCTGAACCCGTTCGAATGAGATGCAAAATAAAGCCGAAAGTTTGCGTAAAGTTAACCTTCTGTCATTTAGCAACATCTCCACAGCTTTGGCAATGTTGACATCTGTAACTGAGGTGGATGGTCTCACAGAACGCCCTTCGTCAGTCACTTGTGTATTTCCCTCTTCGAAGTGCTTTCACCACCAAAATACTGCAGTACGGCTAAATGTTTCTCCACCGTATGCTTGCCGTAACATTTCATGAGTTTCATTTCTGCTTTTTCCAAGTTCAACACAAAATTCATTCACACATCTCTGACATAATCTCACAGACAGATCTTCGTCATCCACCATGATGAAATGAACGAAGATCTTCCACTCTCTGTGATCAAACAAAGAAGAGTATGGCAGTCCAACTGCAGGATAGGGCTGCCATCAGGGGGAGACTGCTTGGCCTAAAGTCCTGAGCATGGAAGAAAGGGGACCAAGGTGGCAGGCTGTCAGCAGAGTGGATAAGCATCGGTGACATATTTAAAAAGTGGTGCCGGCCACAAGTCAATCAGAGCTCGCAGCCTGGCAGCCAATCAAGAGAGACCACAGCGACGGCTTCTAATTGGCTGCCTGTCCACTGCTTAACTTGTGGCTGGCACCAAATTAGAAATGCTGCTGTTACCTGGACCACTCTCTCTGGCCGGGTGAGAGTGTAAATGTCAGCGGTGTGCCTGGAGCAGGAGCAGCTGTCCAGCAACCGTCAGCAAGAAGGGAGAGGCTGGGCCAGGAAAAGAACAGCCAGGGGAGAGTGAGGAGCCACAGCGGTGGGGGGAGAAGCTATATACATCTACTGCAGCACAATTTTGAAGAGTTCAGATGGGCAGGAGAGGCTGCAAGGGACCCTACTTCCCATGTGGTGTAGAAAGACCAGGTACAGAGATTCCTGCTCTCCCACCCTCACCCTACTCTCCTACCCTCACCCTGCTCTGCCATCCTCAGCCTGCTCTCACACTTTCACCCTCCCCTGCCACCCACAGCCTGCTCTGCCACCCTCAGCCTGCTCTCCAACCCTCACCCTGCCTTCACACTTTCATGTTGTTCTCCCACCCTCACCCTGCACCCACAACCACTTACTCTGCTCTCACCCTCACCTCTATATTACAGATTGACATTTTAGCACCCACCACAGCCCAAACTTTGATAATTGTTTTTAAACTGGTTTACACACCAATTAATGCCCCACCTCTGCTGTAGCTCCACACATATTATCCACAGCAATGCCCACCTCTGATAAACTGTTCCCCCCACCCAAGAGGATGGGCCCTGCCTACTTTGTGAGTTCCGGGCCCCACAATCTCTGATGGCAGCCTGATGGCAGATACATCGATGTTTAAGCTTCACAACAACCAGCATAGCATTGCCACGTCTACCTATAGGCCAGATAAAACATTACTTTCAGACCTTGTGTGTGTATATATATATATATATATATATATAGATCCAGACTATTTCCCAATATATATTTATGATATTATACACAGCAGGACAAGAAAGCTGAGTTGTAGGGGTGCAACATTTTGTTCCTTGTAATGGGAAAATATTTGGAACATGGAAAATACTGTAATAGATCCTGGTTTTCTTCATCACATGTGGTTAAGGTACAGGAATACCCTTTCACATGTGGACTGTGGCATATTTAAATTATCTCAAAAGAGTAGAGATTGGGAATGAAGTGCTAGGTTCCTTGATAACAGTTGGCTATATAACCTATTTGTAAGATAATGTGTAAGAATAAAACATTATCTTAATGTTTGAATTTGGTATATATTGACAACATGACCACTTTTGCACCTGCTGTTCAGAATTTAAAAAAAGCCAATTTTTAGGTGCAAATCTATCTAAGTAAAATATTACAAGTGCAAATGAGACATAAAATAAAGACTGGTCTCACATAAATAAATGTTTTAAACAAACTGAATATTATTGAACAATATATACTGTAATAATTGTTATACATTAAGGAGATGGTGAAAAGCTATTAGACACATTGCTTTTTTAATAGCTTGTCCAAATTTTCAGTATTTCAATACCAGGGAATCAGTATGATATACTGCCATCAGGGGTGAAAATCCCGATCGTCCAAAGGCAAGTATTTGCTAACCCTATTCTATCTCCTAACCCTAACCCTCCCCCAGGTGCCTAACCCTAATCCCCCCTTTAAGTGCCTAAACCTAACCCCCCCTTTCCCGCAGCCTAAACCTAAGTCCACCGTGGGTTGTCTAACCCTAACCTCCCCCTGGCGGTGCATAACCCTAACTCCCCCTTCCCCTAGCCTAACCCTAACCTCCAAGGTGGGTGCCTAACCCTAAGTCAACCCCGGGAGCACCTAACCTAACCCTCCCTAGTGCCCGGCTTACCTTCGATCGCTAAGACGGGTTTCGGGCTCCCGGGATAGGTCTAATGACAGGTGTCAGGATTTCGACACCTGTCATTAGACCCCTGCCGGGTTTAGACAGTCAGGAAGCCGGTGGTCAGGATTTCGTTTGTCGGCTTCCTGACTGCTACCTAACACTAGTAGTGAAAATCCAGATATATAGCTCACTTTCTGGATATAAATTACATACATCTAAATCAAAAGTTCTAGATTTCAGTCTTTTTCCCATGACTCAAAGAATTTTTAAAATGAAAGCGATATTTTACTTTTGTCGGCATGCTCCTTCCTGGGACAGTAATAACCGAATTTAAAATAATTTATACAAAGGTTCTTCCTAAAAGTGTAAATAAGTCATACAAGGTGTTAAAATAGGTGCAAAGATTCAAAAATGACTTTGCTGTGTGAAAGTACATTGTGCTGTAAGTAAATGGCCATTTCTGAGACCTGTCTGTCAGGATATCTATTGATCAATTTGCAAAATTCAATTATATTGATTTTCACTTAAATTGTATTGGTTGGAAACATCCATGACAATTATATTTTCACATATGAATATGAATAGGAAAAAGGACAAGCTGCATGAAAAGGCAGGTGTATTTATTTAATACGGCAATTTAGCCATAGCCCCAGCTTGGCAGAGTTTATGGAGATCTCTGTTCCACCTGATCTCCCAACAATACATCTGAATTAGTCATTTCTAGGTCTGGAGGCATGATATTAACATAATAAAATAGGTATCCCTTCACCACTCATGTGCTTATAACTAAAATATTCCTCTAGTAATATAAGTTTACAGTTTAATCAATTTGGTTTTAGGCATATAGGGAGAGCTCTGAATAAGTATAAAATACCAGATTAAATCATAATTAATAGAGTGTTCAAATGGGCAAAATGGTATATTTTTTACTCTAAGTACTAATGGGGAATCTAAAGTTTTAAAAATAGTAACATATTTTCCATAGTAAATGTCGCTCGGCATGATTAAGTAGTGATACTATGGGGTTGGTGATTGTAAATAGGGTAAATGAGACTGATGATAATTTTATGAATTGGTTCTGGATCATCATTTTATGACCTGCCCACTTAAGTGGAGTTGTGAACAGTCTGATAAGTTTGAGGAATCAACCATTGGACCTTTGATTTCTGCTATTATATTTGGATCAGCTAGCAAATTCTCATTTAATCTTCAGAATTCACCAACAGCATTATCTAACCAGGGATATATGTTGAGGATGTAGGTAGAAGGGGAATAGTGGCTACTACAAAAGTGTGAAATATCCTTATTAATATGTATTATTAGTATATGAGCATTGCATAATTGGTATAGATTCCATGTTGGATGTTTGCAATATTAGTCAATTGACCCAAAATTTCAAGAAAGGGATAAATTACAGAATAGGTATAAAAGAAACACTAAAGGCAAGATATTTGGATTTAGGATATTTTTAAGTACATGTAAATGTAAATCTTCATGTCCTGTGCTACTATAAGTTTATCCTTATGGTTATGTTAGATAAGATTCGCTAAACAATAGTCTTAAACAATGGTTTCTACCAGAGGTGTATAGGTTAACTACAATTGTTTTTCTGGGTCTTGGATACTCCTTGTTATATATTTCACCAACATCTATGAAAATTTAATGATTTTAAATTAGAATCACATGTAATCAAATGCACATATGCAGTATAAACTCTGTGATCCTTACTAAAGCGGGGCATACATGGTGCAATGGCACCATGTGACGCGACAGGGGATCCGACATCCAACCTATCGAGTGGTCCCCACACATGGTGCGATCGGGTGGATGACCACCCGATATGCCGGCTCCCCCCTCCCCTAACCGCAAAGTGCTGCATGGGATCACACATTGCATCTCTTGATCGACTGATCCTGCAGTAAGATCAGGGTGTGCAATGTAGAACCCCATGGGTGCACGCTCAGTCCAACATCAGGCCCATACACGGTGCAATATAGCAGCCAAATCACACCAATCTGTCAGATCAGCTGCTTTATTGAACCGTGTATGGCCTACATAACAGGTGTACAGAAAGTGTTTTCAGACTATGCATTGTCAAAGTTGCACTCTGTGTATATCCTGATGGCTACTGCACATACTAAAATTGCATGCAGGTCCATGCAATTTTGGTGAATATTTCTGGGAGGTAACAGGGGGTGGCTAGTCAGAAGTGGGCATGTAACAAGCTTGGCATGATCAGCGACTGTGTCCAAAGACACAGTTTCACTGACCCTTGCAACAATGTTCAGATGGAGAAATTGCACCTTCCATATGCTAAGCGCAATCTCCAATTGTGCAACCAATGGTGCATCTTTATATGTACAGCAGCAAATTAGAGCTGCAGGCAGTGGGCATCTCAGTGGGAAGCCCATTGGTGGCAGCATTAGCATAAAGATACAGCCGCAGCTGCAATATCATCCACCTTTGAGTCAGTATTGTATGAAGATCACTTACAGTCTACTGATTATAAATATCTAAAATGTAAATTACAATATCTTACAAAAGATGCAAAGAATAGGAATAGCGCACTCATGAGAATAGTATATAAAATGATTATACTTAGAATAATGCTCACATACATCAGGATAAAAGACTTTGTACATAGCCTGGTAATCAGCCCTCACCAGCCAGCAGATCTCTCAGCTGTCATAGGAAACTCCAGACCAGCGCTGCTTCTGGAAATAGCAGATGACATCAACACTGTCTCACATAAGTTTTGCAAACCCAATGCGTTTCGTCAATGACTTTGTCACCCCTGACAAAGTCATTGATGAAACGCGTTAAACATGGCCAAACTTATGTGAGTGGGTGTTGATGTCATCTGCTCTTTCCAGAATCAGTGCTGGTCCAGAGTCTCCTATGATGGCTGAGAGATCTGCTGGCTGGTGAGGGATGATTACCAGGCTATGTACAAAGTCTTTTACCCTGATGTATGTGAGCATTATTATAAGAAAAATCATTTTATATAATATTCTCATGAGTGTACTATTCCTATTGTTTGCATCTTTAGAAAATATTGGATCCTTCTGGCAAGAGGAGTTTGAGGATCGAGCAGCAAATACATCTGAAAAATTATCTGGATCATTAGAATCACTTGCGCTGAAGTGCACTGTCGTGTATATGAGATACAATATCTTACAGTTAACATTTACCAAATCATAAAAATAAATATGCTATTTCCAGAAGTAGTGCTGGTCCGGAGTCTCCTATGACGGCTGAGAGATCTGCTGGCTGATGAGGGCTGATTACCGGGCAATTTTAGTTTACGTATTTTGTACATACCAGGCGTATGTACAAAGTATTTTACCCTGATGTATGTGAGCATTATTATAAGTAAAATCATTTTATATACTATTCTTACAAGTGCACTATTCCTATTGTTTGCATCTTTAGAAAATATTGGATCCTCCTGGCAAGAGGGGTTTGAGGATCAAGCAGCAAATACATCTGAAAAATGATCTGGATATCATTAGGATCACTTGCGCTGAAGTGCACTGTCGTGTATGTGAGATACAATATCTTACAGTTAACATTTACCAAATTATAAAAATAGATATGAAATAATAAGCTATGGCGGCCATTTCATTGTGAATACAGTGCAGAAATTTAGGAAGTGCATTACTGAATTTAATGATATGCTAGTGCAAGTTACTGTATAGATGCTCGCAGAATTTTGTCCCCCTGCACAAGAACATTTTTTTGGCAATAGTTTGCTGTGCTCTATGATGAGAAATGGTAACTAAATGTACTGTCTGTAACAGTAAAGCTTGTCTGCTCCAAATATATATGCCATTAATGTGTCAATGTGTCATCATTATTACTTTTATATCAGAAACACATTAGCACAAACAAGCTGCATAAATGGTACAACAATTCCAATGGAAATCACCAATATTTTATAGAAGACTGATGTAACAGATTTTTGCATTTGGATTTTGCCATTAGAGTTAATTGAATATTATACTTGTCAAATATGACACTAGCAAAACATGAGAGGTGAAACTTGAAGGCATATTCCCAATTGAATTATATTTAGCATAATCAAAACTGCTATTAGCTTTTATTTAAATAATGAAGAAAGACATAAACCCCACTTACATTAAGTGTTCTGTATCTTTAAGAGTCTTATTTTCCTGTCTAGAAGGCAAAATAATCAATAATTCAAGAGCAGCAAGAATCAGCATATCTTACAGCATATTTGATGTGCCAACAAACAGACTGAAGATTGTTTCATTTCAATTAGCTCTTTTGTTGCCAACAAAAGACTGACAAACTCATTGAGACCAATAATATAGCACTTTCGCTTTTCACATTGTATTTTGTTTGTTGCCAGTTCTCTTATCGCAACCTCTCGCCCTGCTTTACTATCCTCAGAGATGCCCTCCATCTTGCCATACTTTATCCTTCATTGTTCTCCCTGTATCATTTTACCTGGGATCAAGTGACTTCTCTCAAACACAATAATGAGGGTAGGTATTCTTTTCATGCCTTTTCAGATCTTCTAAACTAATTGGCTCAGGTGTACACCAAGCCAGCAGGGCTGTGACTTTGATGTGACACACAAGAGTGGCACACCTGGTTACATCCCTGTTTGTGTGTCAAACACCAGCCGGCCTTGCCTGCTGCTCAAGACTGGCTAATAAAAAACTCTAGTAATCATGTTGTGTTACAAGTCTCAAATTCATGCTGCTACCTTATTGCGTAGTTGTCATTAATTTTGCAAGGTGAACTTGGAATTTGATCTGACTTGATTTTAATAAGTGTTGGTTCTGCACGTAAGTGTGCTGTTTTGAGTGACAAGGAGGTGACTACCAGCTGTTTCTTCTTTACATACAGATTCACCCTTTGCTTTGATCAATAATGCTGTTTCAGAAACTCATTCAGAGAAAGATGCAAGAATGTATCTCCTCCACCCCTTTTCCCTGTGGTTTCCTTAAAATGCAGACACAATTATGGAAAGGTCAGTCAACAATAAATAGTACCTCTTGCTGCTTTAACTGTCACTACTCTTTCAAAGTGCAGTGACATGCTAAAGAATATGTTCCAGTCTTTAAAGAGCAAGATATGCATTAAGGTTAGCAATGAAAGCTATTGTAAGGCCATATCACACTACAGGAACTCCAGTTTGAAAAAATAAATAAATAAAAAAACAGATAACACCCCCATCTTAAACTGGAAAATAGGTAGGTTTGCAGAATTCCAATGCTATGTGTGTTTTCCATGCACCACTATACTGAAAATGTTTAAACTACAGTAGTTGTTCAACCACTGAACTCCACAAGTCTACTAAGTCCTTGAAACATAAAACAAAGTACCAGTGACAAAATTCATTGGATAGCCAACTTCAATTGAAAACCAATATCAATATCAGTAGTTTTTTGCGCACTGACGTCTGTCAGTTTTGAACCCGTCGGCAAATAGTTAAAGTTAAAAACTTAAGTAAAACACCCAAAACAGAAGCACTGCACAGATCATGATCATTAGGTTAAACAATAAACAACGTTTTAAAATTAAAAAAGCATGGGTTCCCCTCCAAAATAGAAAAAACAGCCCCAGACCTTTCAGCTTGGGCTGGAATTGGAAAACGGGGAAAAATGGTACATACAATAACAAAGGGGACACACAGCATGGAATCCACGGGCCATCACATTTTCCAGGCCCAAACCGGTCAGCCCAGTGCTGCAATTCCATGGAAATTTGGGACCCAAAAAATAAAATTGGGTGCCCCCTCCCAAGGAACTACCAGCCCTGGTGGTGGTGGATGTGGAGTTAATAGTAATAAAATAGTTGATAATATAGGGCCTGATTCAGAGATGGATGGAATTGCACAGCCGTACACAAGCAGCTGTGCAATTCCATCCATTTAAAATGCAAATGCAGAAGGAGGTGTCACACACCATCTTCAAGCATCTGCATGATCCCAGTGCGGTGTCACCGAGGTTGCAGCCTGCGGTCACCATCTGAATAATAGGGTCCTGGCAGGGGCGTTTCTAGAGAGGAGGGGGTCCATGCAGTCTCCGACATGGGCCCCCTCCTCTCTGTCTGGCGGCCGACAGCGCACTGAGCTGTGCGCGGCCAGTACCGGAGTTATAGACTCTGGGCACTAGAGTGCACCCAGAGTCTATAGAGTATGCGCTGGTCAATGGAAAATGGGTGAGGCTCCATTTTCCCTGTACTGCGCATGCACAAACAATGGTAAAATGGCCGTAGAGGCGTGGGACTCTGGAGAGGTAAGTAATTTTATGGGTGCAGTGTGTGCAGTGCAGGTCCTGGCAGTTTGTGAGGCCAGGAAGTCTGCGTGCACCCACACAGACCCTGACCTCATCCATCCCAGAAAACGGGGACGACAGGCCCCAATTCTGGGAGTGCTGCCAAGGAACACCCCCACTCTGCCTCCCAAACACTGTAGCCTGTCAATCAAGTTGCAGCTGGGAGACACTGTGAACATACTCACAGACGGAGGGCTGCACAAGCGCAGTACACCTCCCGTGCATGTGCTGTCCTCTCACCATCAGAGTTGTGCGCTAACCATCGGGTAAGTGTACATCTCTGAATAAGGCCCATAGTTTGTCAAAAGGTGGACTACAATTTCCAGGCATCTATCATATCATTACAACAAGTGTCAGCATGCCTGGACATTAAGGGTCCACTGGCACCTTAATCTGCCTGTAAAGAAAATATCAAAATAACACAATACACACACACACACACCAAACACTGGTCAGTTCCAAAGGAAAGTTTATGGGAAAGTTTTCTGGACTACACAACCCTGAATATATTTAATGGGAGGTGCTACCTGATGAGACTAATTGCAGGAATAGAAACAGACAAATCTCAGGTGCACAACTCCAAATTATTGATAATACATAAATGCAATAAAATGTTGCAATCAATAGAGGTTTTTTAGCATAATCATGGCTAAGGTTATGGGCCTACCCACCATATCCAGGTGATATCTTTAGGGTAGGTCCCTAACATACTAGGGTTCAAATCCAGAGTGCAGGACCCCCCCAAACTGGCCCAGCTAAGCTGACCCAGGGCACCACCATAGTAAGAAAAGTGCAGTGTAAAAGAGATAGTTAAGAGCAGCCATTGCTGCATATAAAGAAATGAAAATAAAAAGGTGAAATGCATGTATAATAAACAAACAGTGAAGGGTTAAATTGTGTTATAAAAAAAAATGTATTTCACCTTTTTATGTGTCTGTATGCTAATGCCACAAATGATGGTATTCATACAAAGCCACCCACTGGCTGAAGCACTAATATATCTCTGTGTGTATTAAAACTAGAGATGTGCACAGACCACATGTTTTGGTTTTGATTCTAAACATAGTGGCACAGCAGTGGCAGACATAATGGTAGTTTTATAAACTATATGACCCTATAGAATATTTTCATTAATTAAGAACTAATAGCCTAAAAGTAAAAGCCTAATAGAAAACATAATATAGTACCAACACACTTCTCCAACCAGCAAATTAAAGGCATCAGGCAAATAAAAGTAAATGAAGTCTAGAACTAAGTATTAAGTGGAAAGTAAACCATTGACAAAATTAAACATAATTTGGAAATATGGAAAAACTATTAAAAAATAAGCATCAAGCCTGTGTAAAAGCCTAGTAGAAATTAATTAAGTTGTAGGATAATCATGTGGAGAATTTCAATTTGTATTAATTTACTATAATTTGGATTTGGGGTCAAAACATCCAGTAAGTGCAGTACATATACTGTCTCTAAAACACAGACAAACTTGGCAAAGCCCATGATGAAAAGTGTTCATGATGGAATTATTCTTGGGCCCTCCCACCCACCCTTATGTTGTATATGAAAAAGGACACTCACAGTTTAACAAACCAAGCAGTTCAGTGACAGAGACTGCCACTTTTGTGGCTGAAGTGCTTGGTTTATTTGGGCCCCACAAAAACAACTTATTTGTGATTTAGGTAAAGTAAGCTATCAATAGGCTTAAGACTAACAGTGTTAATCATCCTCATAGTTGGAATATGTCATCGTCCTCATCATCACTCTCATCACTGTGTTTAATAATATCATCATACAATATTAGCTCATTCCTTACAGTCTCAGTGCACTGAGTTGACACCTCATCATCACTAGTGGATCTCTTTGAAAGGGTAATTTTTTTCATGGCAGCAGCATTTACAGGAAAACTAAAGCAGGAAATATTGGGTAATTTGCTACTTGAGCTGACAACTTGCTCGCAAGGAGTTCTTTTTATCTCTTAAGATATGTTTCAATTGGAAAGAAAGACATTACAAAGGACCTAATCCTAGGATCAATAATAATTGCCAAAATTTAGTGATCCAATTGCAAGATGTTGCAAATTAATGGGTCCTGACAAAGAGAAAAAAACTTGATTTACTGTTGAAGTTCAACATACTTAGTGGAATGGCTTCATGTAATCTCCTCCTTCAGATTCTCTAGCTGCATTTTTAGTAGTTTCATTAAGGGGTTGATCTGACTCAGTCTGGCAGTGTTTGAACTCACTTCACAGGTTATAATTTTAATTGGTTTCAGTAGCATGCATGAAGCCATCAGTATTCACCAATGTCCTGCAGTAAGCTGATAACAAGTCACCCCTCTCCCAATCTCATGATTTGTTGGTTACATCATGATGGTTTGTTGTGAAGCATATAAAGGGCTGATTTCAACCTGGGTACAACTTCTTGCTTAAGTTGGTAGCATGGCAATGGAACTGTTGTTGCAGTTGCTGCAATCTTTTACACGCAGTTGCTGAATGCCAAAAATGCACAGAAATTTTAAAGGCCACAGCCAGGATATCCTGTATGAACCTGTAATTTTTTTTAGAAACTCTGAACCACCAAATTAATTGTGTACACAAAATACTATACGTATTGAAATTGACCCAGTAGTATTGCTTGAACAATGTTACTTGTGGTATCGGAAATGACAAATCTGGAAAATAGTTTTAGCAAGATAATCCAGTTTTCTATCACATCCCTGAGTTTTAACAGATCAAAACCTGTATGCTTCTTAGTAAAGCCAGTGATACAGAGCATAGCCTGTCTGTAAAAGTGCTGGCTTTGTGTATTAGATACAGTACCGCTGTTGCTGCTGAAGGTAATATGCCTCCCAATGGGCTGTCACAGTCATTTAATCTTTAGTTTGACCAGCACCGCATGTCTATATTTTTATAGTTATGTGTATAATTGGTAAAATAGCATTTTCTAGGCAAATAATAACTTTTTGTTTAATATTCTGTTACAGGTTTCAGTGCTTTGCTGTATAAAGGGATGGCGGCTGTCTTACTTGGTTCCTCTTGGAAATAATTGTTTCACAGATAATGATTGTATAAAAATACTAGTCTTCTTTTAGGTCCCATTCTGTGATAAAGATTCACCCCCAGCAGCAGCAGTCATAGCGTGCAAGAATTTTTGGGGATCATGGATAGGAGAGTCAGTTTGTCTTTGAAAATTTAATGCAGGATTTTCTTTGGGCTCTGTGAGCCAGTCCTGCTTTTAAATGTTTTTATGTTTTTTTTTAAATATGGGGAAAAATGGCATTGGGGTCCCTGTATTTTTGAACCCAGCACCAGACTCAAACTAGCCAGGGTGTAATGCCACAGCCAGGGGAGTCTTTCACCGGGTCACCCCAGTCAAAGCATTAACACTCCAAGCTAGTCAGCAGAGGCCAGAGATCTCAGGGGAGGTAAGGATACCCCCAATAAAGGGGTCCTTCCTCTTCTAAGCACCCATGCCTAGGCCAGGGGCTCTTTTCTGCACCCCTGGCCAGAGCCCAGTACTGGTTCATAAAATAAAGGTGAACCCTACATGTTTTGTCCCCCATATTTTTAGAACCAGGACTGGCTCTGCAGACTGAGGCTGCACCGGGGGGAAGAACCCCATGTAAAAAAAATTTAAAAGGTACCCTTGATTTTATTAATTTTCACACAGAAGCAGCCTGCACGTATCGATCTCATTTACCATAGGCAAACTCGTTTTAGGTAAAACACGAATCTTAGCAAATTTTATATTTTTCTTTTTACTATTCTCTCCCAAGTCCTGGTGAAGCACAGAGTGTTTGTTCTCAAGCAATCTCGTACCAAACACAATTCTTAGTAAATTTACTCCTAAGTGTTCTTCGTGTGCAATATTTTTCCTGTTTTAGAGGAGACACATCGAGACAGAGTGAGAAAGTGGTGCATGCAAGCTTACAGAAGATGCCTGACTGTGTTGGCCCTGGCTTTCACAATATGCATTCTATTGCATGAAGGATCAGTAGCAGGACCACTAATCGCAAATAAAGGCCATTTCTGATTCTTTCCTTGACACTGTGGGCCTGATTCAGAGCCGGACGCAATTAGCGCTCACTCGTCCTGAAAATAGGGGTGGCTATTCAAATGAACCATTCGCTGTTTGCGGTCTGTTCACGTCTCTAGGTCTGAACAAGCGTACAAAACTTGCGGTCGTTTTTTGGGAAACTACGCCCCCTGGCCGCTCGCATCCTACATCATGTCCGCTATTTATTAGATTAATCAAGTACATCGAACAGGGTATGAGCTGCTCGCTATTCTTGTGGTTGGTTTTTGGTACCACAATTTTGCGAGCAGTTCTGGCTTAAAAAAAAACAGTGACGTGGTCAATGACGCTGCTGTTTTAAATATGCACACCCATAAAACACCCGTTTTGACCTTTAAGCACGCCTGCGATCAGATCTCCACTCCCCGTTTTCAAGCACCTTCCCCTGTTACCACCCACATACGCCTCATTCTGTCACTCAAATTAGCAGGCATTCGCTATTTTGCGAGCACATGAATTTCGGCCGCACTGACTTGATCGCGCATGCGTATAACGATCCGTTCGCATGCGCAGTTAGGCAAACATCGCTCGGAGCGAACGAGCTGCCGCTTACGAGTGGCTCGGAATCAGGCCCTGTATGGCAGGTTGGAAAATTTAGGTTTTTCAGCAGTAACTTTTCCCTAGTTAGAGGTGATGTTTTCTTAAAGATTGTCAAACATTGTGTAGATTTAGAGTGCCCTTTCTCACAACTTCTTACCTTTTGTCCTTCATGAACCACTTAATTAATGATGTTGCATGTGATGCGACCACAGCCTGATGTGCTTCACCTGGCAAAGATGCATCACATGCAACCACGCTGACCTGCTTTGTCTCCTGGCTTTAGAAGTTTTTGTGCAGGACAGATCTCCTCTGACTCCCCGGACCCCCTGCAGTGATGGTCACAGACATTACTGCCAGAATAGTGACCCAGAATGCTGTGCAAATGGCATTCTAGTCACATGTGCTGGGACAGAAGTGCAAGAAGAGGCTGAGCTCTGCAAGTGCAGAGATCATCTGCAGCAAAGGGGACAAATCAACAGTACTCCCTGACACACACTCTGCTGCACTATGCATGTGACTGAAGAGGGGGGGGTATATGCTTATGGGGGGTGGGGAGGTAACCCTCAGAGGAAGATCTAGTATCAGTAAAGGTGGGAGGGTTATATAAAGCAATATGATGCTGCACGGTGCAAAGGGGGTAAAATAATAACAAAAAATTACACCGGTCACATGGTAGGAAGAGGAGAAGGAGTGCATGAAAAAAATAGGGGCTTTTTATTTACAGGGGGGGTTGGTTTGTAAAACTGCAATTTTTTGACTACTAAAGAGGTGTTTGTGTGGTGGGGTACTGTTATCAGAATTTATGACCATTATTTATAATAGAGGCATTTGGACATTTTTTTAATTAAATTAAATATTGAAATATATTATTAAAAATACTTTTTAAACTTTATTACCTAATAAAAAAAACCAACAATTACTGAGTAGTTTTGTGGGATACAAAATGTCAGTTACTGTAAGTAGTAAAAAGTAGATGTTAAAGAACGATTTATACACCAGGGAAGTGGTTTTGCTATTGTAGTTGAACTTTACTGCCACCACACCAAATGAACATTCAATGAGATAGGGAAATGATGATTGTTACCTTTACCATGCAGTTTTATTAAAATATTTTTTTTTAATCCAGAAAAAAATGCATTATTTGCACTTATTATTTTGGGATGCAGCTGATGGCGACATGACCACACCCAGTAATAACAGTTATATATGCATTGCTTCTCAAAAACACATAACCTTCCCTTGAAATATGATTTAAATTGAATTACAAAAGACAAGGTTTTTTTTAAAGAGGAAAATATATCTTCTTTGGGGTGCAGCTTACAGACACAGGGCCTGATTCAGCACAGGACGGAATTGCAAAAAAAAACGCAAGCAGTTTTGCAATTCCGTCATTGCAATTATGGTAATGAAGCAGGAGGCCTCCTGCTTGCTTACTTATCCTAGTTGCATCCAAGGACGCAGCATTGGATAATCTATGATAACATGAGCCGGCTAAGTGACCCATTGGGTCATGCAAGGCATCCGCCACAGATACAAAAAGGAGGCCAGAAAATCTCTGACAGCCAACAGAGAACCTGGCCTATTCCCTCCCCCCCAACAGCGGCAACATGCCTCCATTTTGGGAAACAGAGACCATTGCCAACCGCTTCGGCCCCACAAAAAAACAGCAGCAGACTGTCAATCACTGACAGTCTGCTGCCGCTCTCCATGCGATCACGCAGGACCCATAGTGCACGTGAGCAATATGGGTCCAGTGCCTGCGCAGATTCCTGGACATTAGGGAATCTGCATTCAACAGTGCAATAGCGTGTACTGCTGAATAAGGCTCACAGCACATTATTTTTTGGACATCAAAGCTTAAACTCACACTGTTTCTGCCTTCATACAGAAGTGACAATATATAAGTGTATATACTGTAGATATCCTTACTATTCACTTAAAGTTCAGTTCCAAGAAACATACACAAAAGTATGTTTGCTCTGGATTGCAGGTGCTTCTAGTGTCTGACAAACACACAGTGACATTAGCCTGTTTGCAGTTTGCACTGGATTGTAGTTACTAGCTAGTGTCTGACAAAAACAAAGGGCTCAATTCTGACCTGCTCGCTAGATGCGTATGCAAATCTGGCATACACCCAGCAAGGCAGGCGATCGCATGGCAAGGCATTAGCATGCCCACTATGTATTGGTGTGCAATCGCTTTGTGTATGCAGACGACCACCAGCCTGTCTTAAGATGCCCACTTGTGCACGTCACCTCCAGGAAGTGTATGCAACCATTGGTACATCAGGAACCATCAGAAGTGAATGCAGCGCTTGAGGTTCACTATACTGTACCGCAAGCACTGCGATCACTTCAGTGTGAAATGCAACCAAGTGATGTGTACTGTGACGCAGCCTGTTATTTATGCACACCTCTGAAACGGTGATAAGACGCTCAGGCACACCTGCGTTCGCACCTCCACTCCCACGTTGTTAATGGCCACCCACAAACAGCTTCTCCTGTCACTCACTCTGCTGGGCAGTCTATGTACAGCGAGTGAATGCTTCCTGATCTCTTGCACTGGTTTGCGCACACGCACTGCGATGCGTATGCATGGGCACAATGTGTAAATCGTCTGGCTATGAACGAACGCAACCTAGAGAGCAGGTCTGAATCAGGACCAAAGTCTTTTACACCCTTCCCATCCACTTCATCTATCTACAACTCTTTCTAATGTCATTTATTGAAGTACAACTACAGCCCATACCCTCTGCATACACTCTTCTGTGTGAAATGGCACCTGGTCATGCTTTTGGGGGAATGGGTATGATTCCCATCAGTGGCTGCCCGACAGGAGCAGAGTGTGATGCAGCGGAAGCCCGACAGCGCTGGAAATCCGATCGTGGATAGGTAAGTATCCACTAACCTAACCCCCCTAACCCTCCTTAGGGTTGCCTAACCCTAACTTCCCCCCCAAGTGCCTAACCCTAATCCCCCCTCTAAGTGCCTAACCCTAACCACCCCCTTCCCCGCTACCTAAACCTAAGTCCCCCGAGGGGGGGTGCCTAACCCTAAGTCCCACCCGGGGGTGCCTAACCCAAACCCTCCCTCCCCCTAGCCTAACCCTAACCCTCCCGGGGGGGTGCCTAACCCTAAATCCCCCCCGGGAGCCCTAAACCTAACCCTCCCCCTGCGGCTGTCCGCTCGCGGCGCCCAGCATCACTACGATCGTGATGCCGGGCGCCGGTCTCCCGGTGGGGAATTGCGGGCGTCTACATCTGCCGGGATAAGAAAGTCGGGAAGCCAGCTGCCGGTATATAGGCAGATGGCTTCCCAATTGCTTCCCCTTTTGGGGGGTGCCTCATGCCTTTTTTAATTACCACTAGAGATGTGCACGAACCCCAGTGTTTTGTTTTTGCCAAAACTATATTCGCGTGCTTTAGTTTTGGTTTGTATCTGATAAAAACAGCTAAAATCACATAATATGGGCCTGTTTTTGTTCTTACAGTATTTTTAACCTCATTAATTTCCAGTCATTTCCAGTCAATTTTGACAACCTCACAGCTCACAATATTGTTTTCACTTTTCACCAATATAGACCAAACAATGCAGTGAGCTGGCTGGCTAAACTAAGCGACAATGCAGCGACACAAACACATTGCAGTTTAAAAGAATATAGGACATCTATGAAACATTGGCACACAGCAGTGGCAGATAGGATGGCAGTTTAATAAACTATAAAATTGTTTGGCATCTATGAAAAAAGACAGCAATGTCCTAAACAGCTCATAATACAAAGAAAAATGATGCAAAATAGAATTGTCCTTGTGCCCTTCCACTCACCCTTATGTTGTATATTAAACAGGACATGCACAGTTTAACAAACCAATCACTTCAGTGACAAGGACTGCCACTTATTGCCTGAAGTTATTGGTTTGCTTGGGCCCCCACAAACATGCTACCAATGGGCTGACATTGCTGGCAATGATTTCTACATACAAACTCACTCATCGTCACACAATATTAATTCATCCCCGCTGGAATCCACTATTACAGGTGCCTTTAGACTTTGACGTAATTGCTGCTAAAGGGCTTCTTGTGAAATTTGTAGTTCATTTTGATGAACATAATCTTTTTCACATTTTGAGAAAGTAGCCTCCTATGCTGATCACTGACAAGGTTCTGGGCTGTGTTGAAATCTCTTTCTGAGTACACATTGGAGGGTGGGCAGCTTAATTAAAGAAAAGCCAGTGTGTACATGGTCCTCCAAATTGCCTTTTTTCCTGCCAGTGTTCAAAGTCTAACATGCCTATTTGGACGCTGTCATTAAAATAATCCTCCACATTTCTTTGGGTGGTGACCATATCAGATGAAGTCATGGTAGAGGTGTCACTAATTTTAGGCAATTAGTTTATACCCGGCCAGATGTCAAAATGTTGTGTTGACTCATCTGCATCACCAATGGATCTCTTAGGAAAGCTGAATTTTTCCTGACAGCCACAGTTGCCGGAGAAACTGAAGGAGGAGATGTCATCATGTCACGTGCCACTTCAATTGACAACTTGCTCGTCAAAAGCTCTTTGCATCTCTTAAGATCTGTGGGCCCTATTCAGCTACAGATGGAATTGCAAAGCTGCTCGCAGGCAGCTTTGCAAGTCCGTCTATGCAGATGTGGTAATGCAGCAGGAGGCATCACACCTCCTGCTGCATTACATATCCGAACTGTATTATACAACACAGCATCAGATACTCTGCGGAACATTGGAAAATGGAGGCCACTGCCATCCCATCCCCTCCCCAACCACAAATGGCAACAAACTGTCAATCACATGAGGGATTGTAGATCCGTTCTGCACATGCACAGAATGGGTAATGCATCTAAGCAGATTTCCAATCATCAGGGTCTGCATTCAGATGTGCACCCTGTGTCCATTGGAAAGAAAGACATGATGTACGACATAAACCTGGTATCAAGCACAGTCGCCAAAATGTATTGATCCGATTACAATATGCTGTCAACCCTTGGATCCTGGCAAAGCAAAAACAGGACTTGGTCTACAAGTCTGACATACTTAGCGGAATCACTTTGTTTCATATATTCCTTAAGTTTCAGGAGCTGCTTTTCCTAAAGTATTATTAAGGGAATCAGCTGACTTAAGCTGGCAGTATCTGAACTCACTTCACAGGTGACTATTTCGAAGGGTTTCAGCACCCTTCACAACACAGCAAGTATTCTCCACTGTGGTGGAGTAAGATATATTTTCCCTATGTCATGGCTTGTGTAGCTTTGGATGGCTATTTGTTGTTCATTCATCTGCTGAAGGATATAAAGCGTGGAATTCTACCTTGTTACTAACTTCAGCTGGTGGAAGAACAAATTGAACTGTTCTAACAGGTGATGCAATATTGTACATGCTGAAAATTTTCCCAACATTTTTCGGCCCACAGCCAGAAACTTTTGCATGCCCCTTTCATTTAAAAAAAAATTCTGCTCTACCAAATCGATTGTGTGAGCAAAACATGGGACATGTTTAAAATCACCCAGCTGTAATGCTCTTGCAATATTTGTGGAATTGTCAGAAATCATCCCAAGGAGTGTCCAAGTGGGGTAAACCATTTTACAATGACATCACTGAGATTTTTTAAGACGTTGACACTAATATGCCTCCTAGTGAAGCCAGTGATACAGCGAGTTGCCTGCCTCTGAATGGGCTGGCATTTGTAAGATGCTGCACCTATTCGTGCTGGTGAAGGCAATACACCACCCCAAGTGGGCTGTCACAGTCATGTAATCTTTAGTTTGCCCATTTATGCTTGTCCACATATATGTAGTTAAATGGACAGTGGGTACAATGGCCAAGTATTACATTTTTTTAACGTCCATGTACAGGCATGGAAATGCTTTTCTATTAAAAAGGAATCTAACTGTCTAAAATCCATTGCAATAATGTTGGATATTGGACACAGATCTAATACTAGAATAGCCATCATGGTGTCAGTGATCCTCTGTGCAACTGGGTGACAGCTGTCATACTTGATTCCTCTAGGAAAGGATTTTTTAACAGTCAATTGTTTTTTTAAACTACTACTAGTAGTCTTCTTGGTCCCCTTTTTGGATGAAGATCCACCCCCCACAGTAGCAGGCCTAGCACTTAAGGATTCTTCTGAAGATTCATGGATTGGGTAGGAGTCAATTAGCCTTAGAAAATTGGATGTAGGACTACTTCCAATCATTATTGAAGATATTGATGATGAAGGTGGTTGTGGTGTAGATTGCAGGTGCTTGGATCTAGTAGAAAGAATGGAGCTAGCTGATGCTGGACCGCCTGATTTTGCCAATAACTTTTAATGAACGCCCTGCAAATGACGTAACAGGAGGAGTTTCCTAGATGGTTAAAGTCTCTACCTATACTTATTTTGGCTTTAGAAATAATACAGATGGCCAGACAAATGTTGTCAGAATTTGGGTACAAATAATTCCACACATAGGAGGTGGATTTGTTTGTCTTATGCCCAGGCATGACAATGGCCTTTGTCTTATCATGGGCAATATCTGCTTTAACTAGTACCTCACTTACACAAACAACATTCTCATTATCAACATCCTCATCATCAACATCCTCAGCACCGGCATCAGCTACACAAATATCCCACTCATCCTGTTGCACTTCCACTGTAACGTCCTTGATTTCTAGGTCAATATCTTCTTGACTTGTGCTGTTCATCCCCACATTGAAGGTGCAGAAATGTTGGAAGGAGGCTTCTCTACAAGTGCAGTATCAGAAAGATCAGGCTCACACATAGCACTCATAGACAAACTTAGACTCTCCTCCGGAATTTGTGATCTTCTGAACAACACACAGATTGTTCTACTGCGGACACACTTAGACTCTTCTCAGAGATTTGTGAAGTTTCTGACCAAATTAGAAAAATAAGAATCTGCACTAATTGCTTGCCCAAAATGACTGTAAATTTGCAGAAAAGAAAATAGTTGGGATTCAGTTCCAATTATATTTAAAATGATAAATACCTTTAATTATATACGGGTCATTTAAATACCATACATTAGATATCTATAAAAACCATTCAAACACATCTGTATAAAATGTAACAAATAAAAAGTTAGTACTCAGGATATACAGCACATGGTAACTCAGTTGAATTTTCAACCACTTAGAGATAATACACTGTTACTTTGTGATTTCAGTTTAGCCACTTTGATCACTTATGTTAGTGTTCATAGACTTTGTGATAATTTAACACACTTTATAAGTAAGTGTTCTCACTTGAAGAGAGTTTTAGCCACACGTGCTGCAGAATGAAAAACTGGTAGTCCTCCAGAATATTTATCCAGGCCTTAAGTGAATTTGATCTCCTGAAAAAAAGAGGGAGGTTCTGCCATAATTCGACAGTTGCCAGCCTATCTGTGTCATAGTGGTCCACAGGTGTTAGGTGCCCCATAATGATGCAGGACCTGCTTCCAGCTTTAACCACAGATGAATAGGAGTACACTTTCTATCAGAGCTTCGTTCACAGGATCTGTGGGGTTGTTAGAAACTATTCAATTATTAATATTCAGGTGCTTAAACAATTTCAAATTATTTCTGAAAATATGTTTCTCTGCATAAAAATGTATACAATGAGTATGACTATTTAGTAATCCTTAAATATTCACCAGTTGATTATATCAACAAGGAGTGCATATATAAATTGTATTCAATATTTAAATTTCTATATATACACATATACACTCAATTTAATACTATAAAAGTGCACTTAGTATTAGTACAAAACATAAAAAACAATGAAAGAACAATAACAAATCGGATAAAAAATCCATCTTTTCAGACAAATTATTATGCAGCTGATATAATTATTGCAACATCTCCATCACTTTAACCTTTTGTCTCCACAATACTTATTGCCAAGTTGGTTCTTTTATCTCCAGTTTTGCTTTTACATGTAATGCCCACAATCTTAGTTTTTAGCTCACCCGATTTGTGCGGTATATGTTAAGCAATGACTTTTATAAACTGCTATTACCACTCCCGCTGCTCAGGTTTTGAACTCTAGGTGTCAGGTACCGATAGCACACGGAGCCATCACTTTACTGAGAGAGGAATTATATCCATTCATACGGACCTCTGGATTGTAAAGCAGCATGCAGGGTACCTGGAGTTCTCTGGCTGGTGGACAAGCGGCAATTGTAAATATGATATGGAGCAGCTGCACATCAGTGGAATAATCAATGGTCCTTTATGCGCTTCTCCGCCATGTAGGGTGGCGGTTTTTTCATTCACGTAATTTAGCATGCCAACACAGATAAAATGTCATAATATCGACAGTCCATACCTCAGATAAGTCTAACCTTACACCCGACACTAGTCCTAGTTTTTTGTAGCATTAAAAACTACTTTTTTGGCGCCACTTCTTGTCTAATTACTGACTTGCCTCTTTGCTGATGTGTGAATGAAGGAAGTGATGGGAGTGCTGCTGAAGAGTAAAAATAGGACAAGACTCACCAACAGAAAGTAACATCAGGGCCTGGTATAATCTAATTACCACAATATCATAAACTTATAGTAAATATAAATATTATGTAGTATACCTGATTATCTATTTGATAAAATGTTTTTTTTTAAATCACAAGGGACAATGTTAAAGGGTGAGAGTTTAGAAAATGGTCGAGTTATTTTTTCAAAATGTGAAACATTTGGATGAGAGTTCAGATTTAGTCTGAGAAACATGTGAGTTTGTATATTCTTGGACTCTATTACATTGGCCAAGTTTAAAAAGTGTGAAAGTTTACTCTCACATTTTCTAAACTCTAAACCTATTACATTTGACCCCAAATTTGCTAATTTAATGATAAATAATTCTATATCTCTATACATAACTCATATTCCACAAGATCTAGAAACTTTCTAAAAAGTAAAAATATAATTTTTTATATAAAGTTTTCTTACTTTTATAACAGTATTATTATGAGCAATTGCTATAGTTTAAGCTATTACAAGTTAAAATGTAAATGCAGAGCAATCACTATGCTCTTTCTCTTTACCATAAATTGCATTAAATAAAAGTGTGGGTCATTTGAATAAGAAATTAATTCAAATCTCTATTTTGATAGTCCTGGGATTCCAAACTCTACTTGTGGTTCTTTGAAAAATTACACCTTGTGCACTCTTGACATTTTAAAGTGAAAGGAAGAATTGCATTCTTAAAGAAACATTTAACAACTTGCTCCTTAGTTTTTAATTATTTCAGCCTGGGTAGAGTCATGGGAGTATAGATACCTTCTCCATCCACCCAGAGTCCCATATCATCATTAATAAGTGAACTACAGCTCGATAAATGTTCTTTCAGCACAACAGGGACTGCAGTAGAGAGCATAGGTATGAACTCACAAATCCTGAGGCTTCACTGCTGAGGGCTGCACTCTGGAGCAAGTCTGTCACAGAATGAAGTGAAGTTGACATAGATTCATTTTAATGACTTATTTAGTTATGCTTAGCAGATTAAAATCACATTAATGTAACATACATTTAAAAAATAAATCTTGCCTTAAAGCAAAAAATTCTGTTTTACTTTTCACAATGCATATCTACAGATTTGTAATTCATTTAAATATGTTTATCATACCCATCAATTTACTACTTTTCTGTGTTATTGTTAATTTTTAAAACGTAACATTTATTTACATTGCTCTAAAATAGGTGAGAACATATAAAAATATTTTTTATGACGCACAAGCAATTATAGTGTGACAAGGAACATGTCGTGTTTATTGTACTATAATGCCAGTATTTTTATGCCACTTGGCAACGGCAAATAATTTCAAGATTGCACATAGACTGTTACATAATTGCAATTCATTGCAATATTATTTGCAAAAAATAAATTTCAGAATCGATAGTAACCATCTATGCACTAATGGAATCAACTATGCTTTTAGTACGCTGTACTCTGCATGTATATGCTAAATACAGATAAAAATTAATAATCCAACCCGTAAACATTTAAAACTTTTAACCGATATTGTATTGCTTATTAATATTATATGTGTTTATTATATGCTTATTATGTGTTACTCAGATGTGTAACACGCAAAAGCTAAACAATTTATGCACCCTTGCTTGTAATTAGCAGTAATACCTGACAACTCTCTAGCTGGTAATGCATGTAGTCAAATATTACGTGCAATCAAATTGTCACATTTTAAGGGCACATGAATGCCAGATGCTGTGGAATGACTGCTGGAAATTGCCAACACGGGAAACTGCCTGATGTGCACCGCAACGTTATCTCACAGTGACATTATTTAGCTTCTTAGTGTCTACACATATAAGTGTATGCATCTTTATTGCATGTATGCAATGACAAGAAAGCACATATCGCTTGCTATCTACTGTATGTTTTTATGAAACATAGAAATTATTGCCACTAAAGTGCACACCTTCTTACATGCCTCTTTTTACTGCAACATATAATAACAAAGTTTCAATGTATTTTAGGTTCAATATACATTTTTTCTTAAAACGATTGAACAACACACAAATAAACACACTCAAACACACACACAGACATACTGTAAAATATTTCTTCCCTTTAACAAAGGAATAACATGTACAAAAAACAACCACTGGTTCTTTGCATTGACATATTAATATAAATCAACTTTACAGCATACTTCTTTTGAGTGCAATTACATTGTATCTTGTTAAATTAATCTTTTAATTATGCTATAAAAAATACAAGTACAGCTATTTTGTTTCTTGCTAAGTTAATGCTAAACAAACCATTTTCAAGAATAAACAAAATACCATAGAAATATGTTATATAAAATTAAGGCAAGATAATTTAAGAAAATTCAAATTCAAAATATTGCAAATTAAACTATTTTAAATAAATATCCTTATTCCATAGCAAGGTTGAACTATTAGAAGGCCTTTCAAGAATTATATTATTAATTTTTATAACTAAACATATTCCAATCTGAGGTTTAAGTTGTGATTTGAGAAGTATATTAGTATTGTGACATAATACCATGGACTACATAAACATAATTGGTTCTGAAGATATATAAAGTACATATACAGTAGTATCTCAGCTACACTCATTGTACCTTGTTGCCTATTAATATATAAATAAAGCAATCTATTTGTGTGATAATCTTTTATAGGGTCATTTAGGGTTCAAGTGAATGCTACTTCTTGCAGAGAGACAGAGTGCATTATAGTGCTAGCTTAAAATTGATGAATTTATTGATCCTGTTGACCTGTGATCTTATAAAACATATGAATAAAAATGTCTATAGTAAATTATTTGCATGCTTTTTGTGCAAGTGTTTTCATAATAAAGTTAACTTTATTTCTTAATGGTTTATTAAAAAGAGGGACAGCAAACAAATCTATATAATGTCCACTCACTTTTGAAATGTGCATATTTTTTGCAACAGTGAATAATTTATTTTTGGTCATTTCAACATTTTAATGTGGAAAAATACATTAAATGCTCTCCCATTATAAAGAATTCGGAAAGATGCTTGTATAAAAGTATAATTTTTATGTATGGGATGTAAAAGCTTAGACTATGACATAATGTTTGACATGACTGCTACTTTTGAAAACCTTGGGGCAATAGATATATATCTAGTAAAGTAATATAAAAGACATGTTGGATTAGTACAAAGTTTTGAAAGTATTTGAAGGTTTGGGTAAAACTGACAAGAAAAAATAATTAGATTTTTTAAAGTGTAAAGGTTAAAGTTAGCTTCATCGATTTCTTTTTTTAAAAGCACGTTTTTATGCAGGTAATAATATAAAATGTTTTGTTAAGTGTGGATTTTAATTTTTTATTTTTTTTGTATAATTAATGGAAAATATAATTTATTATTCATTCATTTTTATATTACAACAAATTAATGAGGAATCGCTAAATATTTATGTTTCAGTATGGACATGTTCAATTATTTGTATATGCAAAATAGAATTAATATCAATTGTCATTTTTGGGAGGTATTATGCATTTAAAAATACACAAAGGCAACAACTTTAAAAAAAATGAGGAATACACCGAGAGTCTCCACAGCACTGTTTTCTCATCACGATATACTTGTGTGCAATATTCTGCATAGACTTTTATTATCTTAGCCGGCATTATTGGATCTACTCATACAGTGACTGTTAATGCATGTGACTGTTACCTATCCTTGAGAGCCGTTTAACTACAATGTTTCATTACATGTGATACATTTACTATTTTGTATCGCATACATAGTTCTGGTCAACAAATAGACAGATTCCTTTGGTATAATTCAATTTATTTACAAATTTCCAGCATTTATCATATGTGTACATGGTGATTTGTATCATTCATTTTTATGTTATTTTTATACTCCTGGGGGATTATATATTGTGGAATTTATTCCTATTAAATTTATACATTTATATTTATATGATGTTTTGTTTCATATACATTTAGCAGCGCTACTTGTACATTTATTTTTTTCCTGTTTGTTTGCATTGAGGACTGGCATTTCCTCTTTTCAGGGAGGCAACAAGTAGCATTGTATATGTGCAATTAATAGTACTATCTAGCACCTAGATTTATATCTTCCAGGAAAAAGGAACTGCATGGGTTGTGAAAAGTGCAGGGTGCTAGAATGAACAATATTACTTAATTGTATAGTAACTTTTCCATGTGGCAAAGATGTTGATTTTCACCACAGGTGCATCTTACCTCAATAACAATTGAGATAATGTTTTTTATAAAGTACAGTAAGAGTTATTCCTCACTAGTTTTTCCTCTTAACTGGTGTTCACCAAAATACAGTGGCATGGACCTATGTGAGGTATTTTTCACAGGACCTGGCCTATGTATATCTATTGCACAGGGTCTGTACTTTAGGAAAAACATGTTTGAAGGTTACTGTATCCTCAGGGTATCAAGAATCTCTGCCCAGTAAGACAATAACTCACCAATAATTTTGGCACCTGGCATGCTGTAAGCAATATTTTTCAGCTTGCTCATGTAGGTGTACATGAGTCTAGTCCTCATTTCTTTCTGGTGTCTGAAATTATGCAGAAAATCTGCCAACACATAAATCCTTCTACTGTTTTCAGACTAAAATCTCGGATTTGACCAAGGTTTTTTAACACAGTTTCCAACCAACTGCTCACACCCCTTTCACACTGCACCTTGGACCCAGATTATTCTGGGGTGATCCCTGTTCATACTGCACCCGTGTCAGCTCTGTAAAACAGTGTGTTTCATTGGAAATGTACTTTTTTTTGGCACACAGAAATTAGGTAATGAAAAGTGTGTGTTGATGGCTCACTGTATTGCATTAATCATGACCGATGAGTTACCAGTGTGTAGCCTGGAGTTCCTATATTATTGTGGATTTTTTCCTGTTTCACACAGCAAATGAGAGCCTGATGCAGCTGCTTACACTGTGCTACCCTGCACAGTATTATTTCAGGAGGAAACAGGCACATTATATGACTGAGAGAGCTAATTCTCTACATAATATTTGTGCAGGAGGAGAGCCTTTATGATGTTCACCATTACCTGTATATTGGAATTCAGAACTGTGACAAACAAGACAATATGGGTCAGAGAACAAAGGCATGGACAAGCTTTTTTGTCTACTGTGGAAGCTTTTCAAGACGAGCAGTGGCTGGCACATTTTTGGATGTCACGTGCAATGTTTCAGTATTTGCTGGAAATTCTCACCCCAGCACTTACTAAACAGACCTCAAAAGCCAAGTAGGAGACTAGCCATTGTATGGTGGTGGTATTCAACCTCAGTTGAATACTTTACAATTGTCTGTTTGGGGTTAGGATATTCACTGTTTGCACTCTCATGCATGAAGTGACACAGGCATTGCTGGAAAACCTCTACCACTGGTTTGTCTCCTTACCTCAAGGTCAGTGTCTAGATGACACCATAAAAGGTTTCCAGCATTGTGGATATGCAGGTTCTAGAGCCATCGGTGCAACACACATCCCAATTTTTTCCCCCAGAGTCAACCAGGTGGACTACTATAACTGCAAAGGCTGACATTGGGTAATGCTATAGGCTGTAGAGGACCATAATTTCTGGTAAGCATCATTTGTTTTTTTAAAGTGTTAGTCATATGCAGTGCACATGCCTATTTCAAAACAAAACTTACAGATCTCTTCAGTTTCACAAATGTATATATTTTCTGGCCTGGAGGTGCACATGACACCTGAGACTTGGAGTTTGTGGAGGAGAAACAAGATGGCTGGTTGATCCCCAAAGAGGTAAAAGTATATGGCCAATTTTGTGATACTTTTGTAGATGGAGGAATAGTAAATAGGCGCTGTCTTATGTCCAATAATTTATTGACAAAAAATTATTTATATATTATAAAATAAATCACATAAAAAATACACATGTCACATATAGTCTGCAAAACATATAAAATATACCAATTGGTCAATAAAATATCTAAAATATAAAAAGATAAAAATAAAAAACATAGGTGGATATTCCGTTCAGTATGAACTGACTATTCCAAGGATATTTAGCAATATGATACTTTTGTATCTATTCAATGATGATACTGTTATAAATTTGTATCCCTTTGTATGTGTATAGAACTTCCACCGCTGATTGTTGTTACTAAGAACCAGTCTCTATCCCACTGAGAGATACACTAAAAAATATCCATATACGGATGTTGATTGTCCTTAGAAAAAAGGACCACACATGTATGGGAGGTTAGAAATAGTGTCCCAATATATATCAGGCTCCTGTTAGGGTTAATTCGGCAATGAATAGCTCCAAATTTTGTCTGCAATTTGCTTGTGCGTATCTAAATTTTATTAGTCCCACAAGAGTGTCACATAATGGGCTCACGGATACTCCAATAATTCCTGGTGTCACTTTGCCACTTTGCCACGGTGTATACAACTGTTATTAATACAAAAGCAGAAAAAGAAGGTTAATCTCACCGCTGTTGTTTTTTTCTCCGGGTATGGAGTGTATGACCTAGGCGGTGCGGGGTAAAACAGGCATCTTCTCCTGCTGCCGTATTCTGGTCTGTGGCACCAAATGGAGCATGCAGTCCGGTGTAATGAAGACCGAATGGAGCCGGATAGATGTGACTCACTTGGCGTGGGGAAGGGCATCCGTCCCTACTGCCGCCATGGTTTGGTCTCTATCCCAGTAGCATGTAACCAGTGTGGATATGTGATAAGGTAGACTAGTCACCATATAGCAGGTGGCAGCATATAGCAGGTGGAAAAAAGATATAATAAGTCTTTACGTGTTTCACCACCTCCAAGAATCTCGATGGCTTCCTCAGGAGACAATAGTGTCTGTGAGCAGACCTCACTTCATTTATACCCAGTAATCAGCTGTGTACAATCAATGCTTATAACATTCAACAATTAAAGCTTTTAAAAAGAACTGAGATTGTATATCCAAGGGTTTGGATTATTTATAATTCAGTGATCTGTTAAGAAATTGCTTAAAGATCAGCAAGATATTCTACTGTACAAAGCATGCACATCTATAGTCACATCACAGTTTATAATCTATTTTTATTTTACATGTATATATAGATATACACAGATCTGCACATATATATATATATATATGTATATATATATGTATATAAAAAATTCCTAAATTGCATTTGTCCAAATCATATAATGACCTCATGTTTCATTTTAAAAAGGTAGTGTTCCTATATCTATTCAGTAAAAATTAATATATATGAAAGATCGATTCAATAATAATTAATGTATAATAGTAAAAAAGGGGATTAGTTCAAGAATAATAAATAATAAATAAACATATACATATATATATATATATATATATATATTATTAATAAAAATAATAAATAGTAAAAATTTAAATATAAGTAAATAAAGTTAAAATAATAAAAAATTAAAACTAGTACAATTATCCACATATATTCTATTAATACTATATATTGGGTATATCTATTTTCTACTGATATATATTTATACTACATATCTGAAGGTACTTTTCATTAAACTGATATAGGTGCAGTCTCAGTAGATCTCATTTTTAATTTTAATTTATTTATACAACAAATTAAAACTTGAAAATATTAATAAAAAATATATATATAATAGAAAAGAGAGAGCAAAAAAACAGAAAACAGAGATAAAAGAAACACCAAGAAACACCAAAAAGAAACAGAAAGTTGGATAAATAATTATTTCCAACATTTCTGATAAAATAAATATATAGAGAGTATCTTAAACTTGGCATAAGAAAAATAAAACACTGTCTTTAGCTAGACATGTGCTTCACTGCCAAAAGGATAATTTTGAATCCATCAAAATAACAGCTATTGAATGAATTAGTCCAACAAAATGAGGGGGAGATAGATTTGGACTACTTTGTAAATGTGAGGCTTTTTGTATATTTTGACAATGAACCTTGATGGCACAGGGTTTAAATGACACTATAGAACTAAATGTTTTTTAAGATCTTACCTCATGAAGATGTGTGGTTTAAGATACACTATATATATTTACATTAAATTATATATATATTTTTTATTAATATTTTCAAGTTTTAATTTGTTGTGTAAATAAATTAAAATGAAAAATGAGATCTATTGAGACTGCACCTATATCGGTTTAATAAAAAGTACCTTCAAATATATAGTATAAATATATTGGTAGATAAATAGATATACCCAATATACAGTATTAATAGAATATATGTGGACTATTGTACTAGTTTTAATTTTTATTATTTTAACTTTATTTACTTATATTTACATTTTTACTGTTTATTATTTTTATTAATAATAATAATTATATATATATATATATATATATATATGTTTATTTATTTATTTATTTATTATTTATTATTCTAATCCCTTTTTTACTATTATACAGTAATTATTATTGAATTGATCTTTCATATATATTAATTTTTACTGAATAAATATAGGAACACTACCTGTTTAAAATGAAACATGAGGTCAGTATATGATTTGGACAAATGCGTTTTAGGAATTTTCATATACATATATATATATGTGTAGATCTGTGTATATCTATATATACATGTGAAATAAAAATAGATTATAAACTGTGATGTGACTATAGATGTGCATAGATGTGCATGCTTTGTACAATAGAATTTCTTGCTGATCTTTAAGCAATTCCTTAACAGATCACTGAATTATAAATAATCCAAACCCTTGGATATACAATCTCAGTTCTTTTTAAAAGCTTTAATTGTTGAATGTTATAAGCATTGATTGTACACAGCTGATTACTGGGTATAAATGAAGTGAGGTCTGCTCACAGACACTATTGTCTCCTGAGGAAGCCGCCGAGATTCTTGGAGGTGGAGAAACGCTTAGAGACTTATATCTTTTTTCCACCTGCTATATGCTGCCACCTGCTATATGTTGACTAGTCTACCTTATCACATTTCCACACTGGGTTGCATGCTACTGGGATAGAGACCAAACCATGGCGGCGGTAGAGATGGATGCCCTACCCCATGCCAAGTGAGTCACATATATCCGTCTCCATTCGGTCTTCATTGCACCGGACTGCATGCTCCATTTGGTGCCACAGACTAGAATATAGCAGCAGGAGAAGATGCCAGTTTTACCCCACGCCGCCTAAGTCATACACTCCATACCTGGAGAAAAAAACAACAGCGGTGAGATTAACCTTCTTTATCTGCTTTTGTATTAATAGCAGTTGTATACACCGTGGCAAAGTGGCAAAGTGACACCAGGAATTATTGGAGTATCCTTGAGCCCATTATGTGACGCTCTTGTGGGACTAATAAAATTTAGATACCCACAAGCAAATTGCAGATGAAATTTGGAGCTATTTATTGCCATATTAACCCTAACAGGAGCCTGATATATATTGGGACACTATTTCTAACCTCCCATACATGTGTGGTCATTTTTTCTAAGGACAATCAACATCTGTATATGGATATTTTTTAGTGTATCTCTCAGTGGGATAGAGACTGGTTCTTAGTAACAACAATCAGCGGTGGAAGTTCTATACGCATACAAAGGGATACAAATTTATAACAGTATCATCATTGAATAGATACAAAAGTATCATATTGCAAAATATCCTTGGAATAGTCAGTTCATACTGAACGGAATACCCACCTATGTTTTTTATTTTTATTTTTGTCTTTTTATATATTAGATATTTTATTGACCAGTTGGTATATTTTATATGTTTTGCAGACTATATGTGACATGTGTATTTTTTATGTGATTTATTTTAATATATAAATAATTTTTTGTCAATAAATTATTGGACATAAGACAGCGCCTATTTACTATTCCTTTCTCTATATTTCTTGGTGATATATATTGCCACCTGTTGTCAAATGGGCTGCAGTCTGAATGTCTAATGTTTATATTATAAATTTATTTTCCATTGTATTTGTCCAAATAGGTGCAGCGCCAGATTTTTTTGTTGTTTTGTAGAGGGACAATGCTATAAATGATACATAGAATATAATGGGTATTTTCAGTTACATTTGTAGGAATAGAAAATTAATACATAAATGTAACAAATTAAAACTTCAATATAGTCCCTGTAATTGGTTTGTCCTGTTTTAGATATTTTTATTATTAGTAATACTACTACTAATAAAATTATCTAAAAAAGGACAAACCAATTACAGGGACTGTGATCTATCCCCATGGATGGTGTGTGGAAGGATGGTTAGCATGGTCAGCAGTACTGCCACTTAGCACAAAGGTCTTGAGTTACATTACCACTTTTGGGTTAAATTATCACTATGCCACAATTCTGAAATATATCTGTATGGGAATTGTGACCTGATTCCCTAGAGTGTAAATGTAATGTGTCCATGTGATAGGCAATATGGATTGTATGCTCAATTGGTGTAGTGACCAATGTGGATGTCCAAAATATGCTCTGTAAAGTATAAAGAATATTTGTGTACTATAGAAAGAACTCTTAGGGGCATATTTAATAATGGGTGATATTCTTATTACTTATTAAATGATGCTCCAACCAGTCATCTCTTAACTTGTCATGTATTTTGAAAATGACAGTTAGGAGCTGATTGGTTGGAGCACCATTTAAGATACATAATAAATGATAACAGTAATAGAGATAAGCAGGTTCACTTTCCTTGAAACCAAACCCACCCAAATTTTGGCTTTCCAGGGTATTCTGAGTCCCGACTCGGTTATTGCCACTGGGGCCAGATTCGACATTTAGGAAAAAATGTATCTTCCTGGCGTCAGATCTTGTGTATTTTGGATTGTGTATAAAATTCACTCCCTCGTGTTTGGGCACTATTTCACACAGGAGATCTGACAGAAAGTTTCAGGCCAGGCTCTGTCATTGGTTTCATTTAACTCCACAGGTGGGGGAAATTCTACAGTAAAAAAAGGGGGTTCATGCCACTGTGTCTGGTGAGTGGAGTCTGAGACCCACGGAGCTGAATTCACCTGTAGCAGTATCGTCAGCTCTGAAACACCCCTGAAAGCACCTGCCACACCAGCAGCTAGATATGGCATTGCGCCAGTGGATATATACCCTCACGGGAGAAAAAGCACTTGAGGTCCCGGGACTTACCAAGTGTGGCTACGGGAGACAGCAGGTCTCTGTGCTGGAACGCCAGCACAGATACCAGGATTAACCCAAACACAGGTATTAACACTTAAAGTCTGCTTCTAGTACTGATCTTAATACTGATGTTCATGTAGAGATATTTATACAAAGTGCTAAAACATCTAAGCACACAGGTATTATTTATAGAGTTCTACTACTACTGATATTATTATGGATGTTTATGTGGAGACATTTATATAAAGTGCTAAAACATCTAAGCACAGAAATCTACGCTGAAAATTATTTATAATATTAATATACAATTGGAGATCCATATTTAGTGCTAAATAGCACATTTGAGTACTCATTTTTTTTTGCATATCAGGAGACTGCCTGTTTCAATTAGCAACATTGTATTTTACTTCCAATTTTTGTATCATTATACTGTGAGTTGTGCAATATTGTTATTATTATCAATTTTTGGTAGGTTTTATATGTTTATATGTTGTGTCTCAGTCTCAATAGTAAAAGTACTTGCTTTTTACAATTATTGCATTTAGTATTTATCCATGTAGTTTACGTATTTATCTATTATATGTGTTGATATCCCGATTAGTAGCGACCAAACGCAATGTACTGTATGCCTTTTTGGTTTTACTATCTGTTATTGGTTTAGCAAAAATTTTTTGGTTTTCCATCTAAAAATTTACAAATCTAGGGGCACTGACTCATTTTAGACTGCACAGTGTACCTTAAAGCCACTAATGGCAGCGGCACTGTGTCATTTAAAAAACACCATTAGGAAGCATCATGATCTTAAAGGGGCACTGTGTAATTTAAAAAATGCCATTAGGTGCATTATGTTCTTTTTAACGGGGCACTGCTTGTTTCATTTAAAAAAAAAGCCATTTAAGAGCGGTGTGTGTGATCTTGTGTCATTTGTTAAAAAAAAAACTTGTTTTGTTCTAAAACTTGTGTTTGTGTTCAGGGCTAGGCAATGGCACTGCATTAAAAAATAATGTTCAGTAGGTGCCATGCCACCATTAATATCAGTGCTGTGAGTCATGGTGTGAAGTTGTCATTTGTTAAAACACTTGTGAGTGTTCAGGGCCAGGCAGTGGCACTGTGTTAAAAAATATGTTCAATAGGTGCTGTGCCAACATTAATATTAGTGCTGTGAGTCGCAGTATAAAGTAATTTGTTAAAAAATATATATATTTTTCTTAAACCTGTGTGTGTTCAGGGCCAGGCAGTGGCACTGTGTTAAATAATAATGTTCAGTAGGTGCCATGCCAAAGTTAATATCAGAGCTGTGAGTTGCAGTATAAAGTTGTCATTTGTTAAAAATAGAAAAAACTTTTTTTCTAAAAGTTGTGTGTGTTCAGGGCTAGGCAGTGGCACTGTTTTAAACAATAATGGTGCCATGCTGTGCCAACATTAATATCAGTGCTGTGAGTTGCAGTTTGAAGTAATTTGTAAGAATTTAATATTTTTTAAACCTGTGTGTGTTCAGGGCCAGGCAGTGGCACTGTGTTAAACAATAATGTTCAGTAGGTGCTGTGCCACCATGTTAATAATATGATTGCTATGAGTCACAGTGTGAAGTTGTCATTGTTAAAAAAAGGAAATACTATTTTTTCTAAAACTTGTGTGTTTAGGGCCAGGAAGTGGCACTGTGTTAAACAATAATGTTCAGTAGGGCCCTAACACTAGCATATATGCCCAGCACATAGTTACATTGCAGTTAAATGTATTCACCTCCTAGATACAGAGGAACACATATACAGGGGCTGGCTGTTAGCAACACCAAACTAGGCCTGTTCTTCAAAATGGAGTTCATCAGTGAATATTAATTATTAAGTATCAATACTGAAGCGCACCCTGGGACATTATTTGTATTCCACCTTTTAGGTCTTTACCCAACAAAAGACCACCCGCAGGGTAGCAGTTGGATTATCTCTTATTTATTACTTACTGTTTAAAGTAAACTGTTTTCAGACAAATTAGAGCATACACAGAATTGTTTATATATATATACATATCACCAATTTGCCCAGCACCCCCATCCCCTACCCACATCAGGCATATGACTGGCTCTGGTGCCCTCCTTGGGGGTCTGCACCCCCCAACATAGTATCCAAAAACAAGAGGCGGCACTCAGAGGCTGCAAATCAGTGTACCCGATCTCGGGTGTTTAATGCATGATCAACATTTTGGGGATCACGTTTCCTTCCACAGGACAGCATGGGAAGGGGACACGATCCCCGAAATGTGGATCATGCATTAAACACCCAAGACCAGGTACACTGGTTTGCAGTCTCTGAGTGCCGCCTCTTGTTTTTGGATACTATATATGAGGTACAGTTGCAGGGCCACTTTACCTTTAGCCATTCTTTGTGTTTTGAAATGTGTACAACACATACAACTGATTGCTTCTCTACCAGTGTTTATTGTTTGTTGTCCACAGGCCATATGCACTGTACAGTAACCAGGGGAGGCACATAAGAGACAATTACACATTGGGGTTGATTTCTCAGATGGATGCAAAGTGGCTGTAGTTGCAACCACATAAACCAGATTTACTACCTTATGCTAATTAGAGAATCCATAGGACTAAGGGGTTGATATTACATCAACTGCAGTACAGATGGTGTAATGGTTAGCATTACTACCTCACAGTACTGAGGTCACAGGTTCGATTCCCACTTTGGCCCTAATTTTGTGGAATTTGTATATGCTACCTATGCTTGCTTTGGTTTCCTACAGGTACTCCAGTTTCCTCCCACACTCCAAAAATATACTGGTAGGTTAATTGGCTCTCAACAAAAAATAACCATAGTTTGTATGTCATGTGGTAAGAAATATAAATTGTAAGCTCCGCTGAGGCAGGGACTGATGTGAATGGACAAATATTCTCTGTAAAGCACTGCGGAATATGTGTGCGCTATATAAATAACTGGTAATAAATAAATAACTGCAGTAACAGTCATCATTAGTCATGCTACTTGCACCAGTAGGTGCATTCACCACAGATCACAATCAAAAACTGGTATTGTGTTTCAGTTTACAGTATATTAGCCATTATTTATTGTCAATATGTTCATTTTAGATGACACTGAATACTGAAACCTGAATACTGAAACCTGACATCTTAGTCAAACATATTTGTTCTTTGACAAAGCACGCTTAATTTCTTGTCAATGAAAACCGATGCTGAGACCAGTAGGTGCAAGAGATACATCAGAAACAGGTTTCCCCTTGCCATACATGTGACTTAGAATCATAAAAATGCCACAACACTCTCATCACACTATCTCAAGTCAGGGCAGATCCATGTGATCACAATGTTGCCGTCCATTTGCCACCTTGAAAGACGCACTTCCGGCTCAGAATAGGATGCAGATATATATATATACAAAATATACATAGAGTCACATCTGCACATGAACTGCACTGTATGTGAAAACTCGGTGTTTACTTTCATGCACAGTGGCCCTGATTCAGAGCTGGACGCTCTGACAGAGCGCTCGCTCTGAATCAGGGCCGGGCTATTTTTTTTAGAACGGCCTCCTGGCCGCTCGCATAGCTGTGGGTGACCACCCACAGCTATAGCGAGCAGCCAGGAAGATGGTCGCGATGGTCAAGACCATCGTGACCATCGGGCTTGCAACGAGACCCTTGTGGTAGGGTCTCATAGCCGCAAGCCCCAGAGAGATTTTGGCTGTAAAAGAGCCGAAATCTCTCCCACTGACATCACTCATGATGTCAGTGGGGCCGCCCCTAAACTGAGGCGTTCACATGGGAACGCCTCCATTTGGGCAGCCACTCCCCCAGCCCGCCCACCAAAGGGGGCGTGCTGTCACTCAACATCGACAGCACGCCACCTTTGGTACGAGACCTGGAGCGACGGATTGCCCATCGCTATCCAGGTCTCGCGCATGCACACGATGGAGCCGGCTCCATCGTGCGCATGCACGCTGGTCCACCATCGACCCGGTTGCGAGCGCACAGTGCTTGCGACTGGGTATGAATCAGGCGCAGGGATCCATCTGACTCACAATCACAATGTATGTAGTGGACTTTACCATAACTGAAGGCCAAGAATGTATATAGTCCAAGTTACAGAACAAAAACTACTGCATGAACCATTGGGTAGGCTTTGTCTCTAAGGCCCTCATTCAGAGCCGCTCGCAATTAGCGCTCGCTCGTTCATAAAAAGGGGGTGGCTATTCAAATGAACCGTTCGCTCTTTGCGGTCTGTTGCCGCCTCCATGTCTGAACGAGCGAGCAAAACATACGCTCGTTTATTTGATAAAAACGCCCCCTGGCCGCTCGCATCATACGTCATGTCCGCTATTTATTAGATTAATCGAGTACATCGAACAGCGTATGAACTGCTCGCTATTCTTGTGGTTGGTTTTTTCAACCACAATATTGCGAGCAGTTCTGACTATAAAATAACCCAGTGATGTGGTGAATGACGCTGCTGTATTAATTATGCACACCCATAAAACGCCCGCTTTGACCTTTAAGCACGCCTGCGTTCTGATCTCCACTCCCCCTTTTCAAGCACCTTCCCCTGTTACCACCCACATACGCCTCATTCTGTCACTCAAATTAGCAGGCACTCGCTATATAGCGAACAAACGATTTTCGGCCGCACTGACTGGTTCGCGCATGCGTACTAAAAACCGTACGCGTGCGCAGATGTGCAAATATCGCTCGGAACGAGCGTACTGCCGCTTACGAGCGGCTCTGAATGAGGGCCTAAGTCTTTTAATGCAGTACTAATAATTGATCCCTGACTAAGTATGAAAACTGGTCTCAGCATCGATTTTCATTGACAAGAAATTAAGCATGCTTTGACAAAGAACAACTATGTTTGACTTAGATGTCAGGTTTCAGTATTCAGTGTCATCTGAAATGAACATATTGACAATAAATAATGGCTAATATACTGTAAACTGAAACACAATACCAGTTTTTGATTGTGATCTGTGGTGAATGGTGATGTTCTAAAATGAACACTGTATAATGGCCCTCATTCAGAGCCGTACGCTCTGAGCAGAGCGCACGCTCTGCATGAGGGCCGGGCTCCTTTTTCATGGAGCGTCCTCCTGGACGCTCGTATAGCTGTGGGTCACCACCCACAGGCTATACGAGCGTGCATTTTGATGGCCGCGATGGTCGTGACCATCGCGACCATCGAAATTGCGAGCCGGAGCCTGCGGTTGAGGTTTTCAACCGCAAGCTCCGGAGTGATTTTGGCTCTATCAGAGCCAAAATCACTCCCACTGACATCACTAGTGATGTCAGTGGGCCGGCTTCTGACGGGAGGCGTTCCCGTGGGAACGCCCCCGTCAGGGAGGCACGCCCCCGGCACGCCCACCAAAGGGGGCGTGCTGTCAATCAACATTGACAGCACGCCCCCTTTGATCGGACACAACGAGCGAAGGAAAGTCCTTCGCTCGTCGTGTCTGGCGCATGCGCACGACGGAGCTCCCTCCGTCGTGCGCATGCTCAGTGCAGACCATCGACCCACTTGCGAGCGTACAGCCGCTCGCGAGTGGGTCTGAATCAGGCCCAATGTTCTTTGCTTGCCTTTGCTCATTTTTATATATGTAATTTATCCTTGCAAACAAGGTTTTACCAAGCTATTAGTACAGTGAAATAACTTTTCTGTGGGTACCTCAATGCACAGTGCCCTTAGTGGAGTTTAGGAAAGGACTGGGCAAGGGGTGAGACAAATGATTGTGTGAATGGCGCTAGATAATGGAGGAACAAATATTTTGTACAATTATTTCCAATGTACAGTAAATTTAGACAGCCTGAGGATTGTTATACAAGGATATTATACTGGTTTAAAATGACCCATAATTGCTCAGGTCCTCAGAATTAATGTTTGTATCCTGCTGTTGTAACTGAAGTTGTAGGATTTGGTATCACTTGTGTCTCTCCAAAGTGGGGATCAAAAGACAAAGCTTAATAACCATGAATTAAACTGTTTGGTTCAAAAGTAAGAAGAGTGGCAGAAATTGTAAATGAAAGAGACACCTAAAGATTATTACAAAAACAAAAGTAATTGAATTACATAAAGACAATATAATAAACATTCATTAAATTACAGTAAAGCGACAGTAAAGAGAAAGTGATTAATGGCTGTTTACTATAAGGAATGATGTCTTCTTCAAATTTTATTTTTAGGGATTTTATTGCATCTCTGGGGTTATTTGCATTCTGTTTCAAGAAAGCAAACAATGGTGTAGTTAACACAAAATTGTATAAACAAAGGGACAAAGAAATTGTTGAGAATGCAGCTTGACTCTAGTTATAAATTAAGAATTGTTAGTATTTTTAAAAATGAATTAGAACAATATTCAATATAAGTAGTTTTTGAAGGATATTGGACCCAATAGGTCAAACTGAAAATATCAGATAGCAGCCTGCATCTGCCTCAGGGGTCCTGCTGGAAAATAACTGTATAAGCTGATCAACAGACAGAATAGTCTAACCCAACAAAGGTAAGGGGGAAGACAGGTAGTATTTAGAGAAATGATAAAACAAGAGCAAACTATCAAGGAATCAAGATTAAACTCAGGACCTAGATCCTGGCATAGTGGGACTGTAATGTTTCTTCAGAAAAACATAGGGCCTCATTCAGACCCACTCGCAAGCGGCTGTCCGCTCGCAAGTGGGTCGATGGTGTGCACTGCGCATGCGCACGACGGAGGGAGCTCCGTCGTGCGCATGCGCCAGACGCGACGAGCGAAGGACTTTCCTTCGCTCGTTGTGTCTGATCAAAGGGGGCATGCTGTCGATGTTGATTGACAGCACGCCCCCTTTGGTGGGCGTGCCGGGGGCGTGCCTCCCAGACGGAGGCGTTCCAAAGGGAACGCCTACCGTCAGAAGCCGGCCCCACTGACATCACTAGTGATGTCAGTGGGAGTGATTTTGGCTCTGATAGAGCCAAAATCACTCTAGGGCTTGTGGTCGAAAACCCCGACCACAGGCTTCTGATCGCACTGGCGATGGTCGCGATGGTCAAGACCATCGCGACCATCATCCTGCACGCTCGTATGAGCTGTGGGTGGTGACCCACAGCTATACGAGCGTCCAGGAGGGCGCTCCATTTTTATGGAGGACGGCCCTCATTCTGAGCGAGCGCTCTGCTCAGAGCGTCCGGCTCTGAATGAGGGCCATCATTTTTTTTGTGCCCTGGACGTCAAAGACCTCTTCCTTATAATCTGTACTGTAGGTCTCTGACATGATGCAGGTGGGTTAATAATTATGTAATTATCCATAGGTTAGATTCGTTTACCTCTTTCATAAAGCTGAAAATCTGAGACTTCACTGTGGTGCCATCAGGAAGTAGTAGATGCACTTATATGGATGCCAGCCAGCTCAAATACTTGTTCATTAGACCAAATAGGCACAAATTAACTTCAAGAAGGGGCAGAAAGTTGGCAGCTTAGCACTCTGGAAATGCCTCCAGAAAACAGAAGTATGCCTTTGTGTGTGATGATGCTGAAAAATTTCTAGAGGTGTACTGCAATAATCAAAAAGGTGTGTATGGATAGCGCACAAATTGGTTCCCAAGTTTCACAGTTTACAACAAATAAATAATAAAGTGGAACAAAATATATTATAGTATAACTATAAATACAACTAAAAATATGAATATGGTAAAATGTCACAATTCCTTAAAGTGTAAGGCAGCAGCAGTCTTTTTGAAGTTTGAATTTCTGTGAAGGGTTAAAAAGACATGCGCCGGGCAGTTCATGTCACTACTACTGCACTATCAGGCGCGTGTCTTTTTAACCCTTCACAGTGTACTGTAATAATGTTTAAATGTCACATTAAAGTCCAATAACCAATCACTTTGGTACCAATAGTTACAATAACATTACCTTTTGTCTGTGTCTCACAGACTACTATTTGGTTTAGCCTCATGTATGGCTCTGCTTAATTAGGAAAGATAGAATAGGGGAACAGTATTTATTACATGTGGCAACTTAGTTGATGTATGTATGAAGTTTTTATGATATAACTTGGGTATTCAATCGGGAAACCAGCTGTCGTAAGCTTGACAGCCGGCTTCCCGATTGCTTTATCCCGGCGAGGGTTAAATAACAGGCATCTAAATGTAGATGCCTGTAATTTTTCCGATGCTGGGAGATCGGCGCCAGCATCCCGATCGAAGGGATGCCAGGCGCCGTGAGTGGACAGCCACGGGGAGGGGAAGGTTAGGTTTAGGGGACCCGGGAGGGACTTAGAGTTAGGCACCCCCCCCGGGAGGTTTAAGGTTAGGCTAGGGGAAGGGGGGGTTAGGGTTAGGCACCCCCAGGGGGAGGTTAGGGTTAGGCACCCCCATGGGGGACAAGTTTAGGCAGTGGGGAAGGGCGGGGTTAGGTTTAGGCACTTAAAGGGGGGATTATGGTTAGGCACAGGGGGGGAGGTTAGGCACCCCTAAGGAGGGTTAGGGTTAGGGGGGTTAGGTTAGTTTGTACTTACCTAGGGACGATCGGGATTTCCAGCGCTGTCGGGCTGCCACTGCCAGGATCTCTGCATCTGTCGGACTGACGCTGCCGGAAATCGAAATTCCGGCCATGCGTCAGCCGGTATTTCATACCTATTCCATTACTTGGCATTCACCTGGTAATGTGCTTCTTTCCCAAACTGAAACATGGAGGTGGAAACTGATCCATTAAAACCTATATATATGAAGTCCCAAAGATTAGCTCTAAGTTTTGCAAAATTCTAATTATTTTGCAGAGTTAAAAAGAGAATACTTTACCAAATGTAAGAATATGCTAATTGTACAATTCTGTTAAAATGAATGAAAATGAGACCTTGATTTCAGTTTGTTACTTTGGAAAAGCTAAATACAGTCACAATATGGCAACATGCAAAATGAGGGAAAAGATTAAAAACATCCCAAACCTCAAGAAAACACATAAGTTAGTTTCAAGTTGATCACAGTGGTTTATTGTGTTGAACAGTTTGTACTACAGTAGCTTGCAAAATATATATACATGGTGAACTTTCCATAAAAAATATGTCTGTAATGTACAAATAAATGTCTATAACTATTTTAATCACATAATTGAATTTAAATATACTTTTTGTTACATATAGATGTATAACATAAAATGTGCATAATTATGTGTACATAATTCATTGTATTTAAAATACTGTATAAAAAAACTTGCATAACTTTGGTCAATTTGAAAATAATTTCTACAATATTTTAGCAAAGCGAGATTGCACAGACGAGATTGCTCTTTGGGGTGTGCTATATAAAATTTGCTCTCCTGTGCTTTTTAAAATTTAAGACCTGAGGCATAAGGAATATTATTGCTACAGATGAGCGGGTTCGGTTTTGAGAAAACTGAACCCACCCGAACTTTACATTTCTGAAGGGATTCAAGTCATGGCTTGGTTCTTTCCAGTAGACTCAGATTCCAAAACAAGGCAAAAACGTCATCTTCTCGGCGAATCAGATATCATATGTTTTGGATGTGATATAAGTCCCTCCTGTAGTGATTCTGGCGCCATTTCACAGCAGACGCCAGATGTATCAGATACATTGCTGAGTGCTCAGTTGAGAACTTTACATTGACAGTTATAGGAAAAGTGAGGAGTCCCCTTGGCCTTTCACCTTTGTTGTATGGGCAGTGGCACCCAGTGCTGAGTTGACACTTATAGGAGGAGTCCCCTAGGCATTCACCTTTGTTTTATAAGCAGTGCACCCAGTGCTGAGTTGACACTTATAGGAGGAGTCCCCTAGGCATTCACCTTTGTTTTATAAGCAGTGCACCCAGTGCTGAGTTGACTATAGGCAGAATAGGGAGCCCCCATGACTTTCACCTCTGTTTTATGGGCAGTTGCACCCCTATAGTAATACTGTCCAGGCTAGTTTTATATAGGGAAATAGCAAATCGTTTTTATGTTTTTATAGTGCAGGAACATCTATGTAATTTACTTACTACTATTGTCAGTGTCACACTGGTGCTGAGTTACTTATCACTGCAGCATTGGAGCATTATCCCTTGGTGCACAGATAAACATAGTGCAGCATTATCCCTTTATCCAATTAATTGGTGTCGCACTGGTATAATAAATATAAGCACTCTGTGACTCAGCAAAGTGTGAGTTGTAAGAGACATTAGTGACAAAAAATATTTAAAAAAAATGTTTTTGTACACAACAACTGGTGTGTGCTTTAGGTGCCACACTGCATTTGTAATTATAAGCACTGCGTGACTCGGCACAGTGTGAGTTGTCATTAGTGACAAAAACATTTTTTTTTGTACAACTGTGTGTGCTGTAGGTGCCCCGCACTGTGTGAGTTGTCATTAGTGACAAAAAATAAAGAAAATGTTGCTTTTTTTGTACAACTGGTGTGTGCTTTAGGTGCTACACTGCATTCATAAATATAAGCACTGTGTGACTCCGCAGTGTGAGTTGTCATTAGTTATATATTTTTTTTAAAATTCATGTTTTTTGTACAACTGGTGTGTGCTTTAGGTGCCGCACTGTATTCATAACCAAGAGCACAGCGTGACTTGTCATTATTGAAAAAAAAATGTTTTTTTTGTACAACTGCTGTGTGCCTTAGGTACTGCACTGCATTCATAAATATAAGCGCTGTGTGACTTGGTGCAGTGTGAGTTGTCATTAGTGGTAGTGACAAAATTTGTAAAAAAAATAGTTTTTTTGTACAACTGGTGTGTGCTTTAGGTACTGCACTGCATTCATAAATACAGTATAAGCACTGTGTTACTGACAAATTTTTTTTTTAAATTGTTGTTTCTAGAACTGATCTGTGCTGTAGGTACCGCACACCGTGTGACACAGTTTGAATTGTCATTAGTGACAAAAAAATAAGATTTTTTTTTGAACAACTGGTGTGCTCTGTAGGTACCACGCACTGTGTGACTCAGCACGGTGTGAGTTGTCATTAGTGATAAAAAATAAAAATGACCTCCCCCCAGCCCACATTTCCTGCAGGCTAGCCCTAAACCTCCCCCCTGCAGCCTAACTTTAACCCTTCCCCTAGTGCCTACCCTCTAACCCTAAAACTAACCCTAATACTTAACCGTCGGGATGTCAGCTGTTGGGATTCAGACGGCTGGGTTGCCAACTGCATCCCCGAGTGACCAGCCAATTGCCAAGAGTTTTTGTCAAGCTTGTCACAATTTGGCAATGTCGAGATATAGAATCATCAATCATATCCCTCTCCTTATATGAGGGGGAGGTAGATCCAATCTCTTGTTGCAATGCAAATTACGTTGGATTAACAAACTGGATGCGCTGACTCAATGAGTCCATAGGTCTCCACTGTCCAACTCACAAAACATCATTTAGCACAGCACTTTCAATCACAAGCAATGGTCTCTCTCTGCAGGCCTCAACCAGCTCCCCAGGCAGTGAGAGACAGACTAGAGAAACTTACTCACCTCTTATCAGCCTCTCACGGGTGGTCTGGCAAACAAGTTTGCTAATTATCTGAGATGTACAGTCAGGATACCAAAGGTCACAATACCAACAATGGCATTCAGAATGTCAGATTCCCAACAGATTGCGGAGCTAAATATTATGGTCAGGCGTAGAATTAGGTTTAGGGGGAGGGTTAGGATTAGGCACGGATTAGCTGCAGGAGGGAAGAGTAAGGGTAAGGCTACGGGATGGGAGTGTTAGGGTTAGGCTGCAGGATGAAAGGGTTAGGGTTAAGCTGTGGGAGGGGTGGGTTAGGGTAAAGTGGAGGGTTTGGGTAAGGGTTATAATACTTACAGAAATCTGTCGGTATTCTGACTATTGGGATGCCGTTGACAGTATTCTGATCTATATGAATAGATTAACACAGCTTTTTATACTGCAGTAGTGATTACACAATCTGCAAATCAGAATCAATTAGATAAAGCTTTTAATAATCACCATCATGTCATTGCACCAGCCCTCCTGTACCCACATGATGTAGGCCTTCTGACAGATGTATCTGAAACTGTAGCCAATCTACACCAGAGTCACAATTACTAGAACATACCTTGACTGTGTTCGGTCTACTCTTATCTGGCCATACTTTACCCAACTCTGTGTCTCTGATCACATGGAGCCATAAGTGTAGGATGCACCAAAGGTTATACGTGTATTTATATTTGTGCAAATTTTCCATACAGAACCTTAACAATAAAGAGAACATACCTACATCCTAAACTAAATGAGCTCCAGTATTTTAGGAGTTAAATAGAATTTTTTGAGTAGTAAAGGACTGGTTACAAAGTGATACTAGTGGACTAGGTTGGACCTCTATGTAGCATTTTTTATTATTTCAACCCCACTCATTTTTAGGTTTTACACTGACCCACAGAAATATGAGTTAGTGTGCACCTTGCAATGCATTTGATGGTCATGAAGCCAACATATTTTTTCAGCTTTTGAAGTTTGTAAATTACTCTTTTGTTTTTCTTTTAAAGCTACAGCTATGATTGGCGCAAGTGTAAGTAAAAATGGATATGTTAACTTTAATTTGATGATACATTTCTTATTTTATCTGATTACTTATGTGACACATGATAATAATCAGGCACATCTTTCCAATTACCATTAAAGATTTATAGTTAAGGTAGTGATAACTTGCTGTGGCTGGTCTGTCCCACAGACAGATGCTGAAACATCTAAGTCCTGAGTCTTTCCTGTGGCTCTTCCAGGTGTGAGGATGCCTATAGCAGCTGGAGGAAAGATGCTACTCACATTTAGTAAAGTCACTCATTGTTCTTTGCCAGGTTACAGTTGGAGGTTAGCTGTTTCTTATAGTGACTTAATTGGAAAGTTTACTGGAACAAAATAAAAGAAAGGTGAATGTTCAAACACTCTTTGTGTACCATTAAGAGGATGTCATTATAATATTGTCAGTTTCAAAGTAATGTGGGGGTGGATTACACTGAACAATAGGATTTTGTATCTAATGCTTCTAATGTGCCTAATCATGAAATAATCTACGGTGTTGAAGTCATATGTTTAGTATCATAAGCTGCAAAATACACAACTAAATATACACTCTTTACAACATATACTTTTATTGAGGAATACAGAAATAATTACAAAGAATTGTGATAAAATAATAAAAAACAAATACTGTTTAACCATATTATATAAAGCCCAAACACATAGGGGAATATGTAAAAGTGTGTGAGTGCAGGCAGTTGCAAGATTTTGGTGATTTAGGGATCTATTTACTAAGCCTTGGATGGAGATAAAGTGAACGGAGATGAAGTACCAACCAACTAGCTCCTAACTGTCATGTCACAGGCTGTATTTGAAAAAAGACACTTAGGAGCTGATTGTTTGGGACTTTATTACCATTTACTGTATCTCCATCCAAGGCTTAGCAAATAGGCCCATTAGTCATTTTGCTATATACTGTATAGAACAGAATTTTTTTAGGAGGTATTTAAACATTTTTTACTTTAAATATAGCAACTAAATCACCAAAATCTGGCAGCTTCCTGCAGCTCACAGACTTTTAAGTATCCCCATAAAAACTTAGGGGCTGATGCAGAGCTAAATGCAAGTTTATTTTCAGAGTGTATTTTGCATGTGTGCATGTTCCATAACCAAGCACACACCTGTCAGGTAATGCAGAGTCACATGCATCTCAGGTCAGTAGCGGATTTACTGCTAGGCAACACAAGCGCCTGCCTAGGGCCTGGCGGGTGCCAAAGGGCCCGTCGGCAGGGCTGTATAATCTAAGTTTGTGTTACAAAGTATCGGCCCGGCAGACTGACAGCACATTGAACAGCTGCCGGGTGCCACATTGGCTCACTCTCCTCTTCCCTGCTCTGTGTGCTGCGTGTGATGTCACACACACAGGGAGAGAAAATGCTCGAAGATGCAGAAGTTTGCTAAAGAGGCTACCAAAATATATGGTAAGTCCCGTGGCAGTACTACTATAGTCAGGGCTGCCATCAGAAATTGTGGGGCCCAGGACTGACAAAATTGGCAGGACCCCCCCTTCCCCCGCTACCGTATTCCTACAAAAAAAATTGCCCCAAAAATATCAAGCCTTTCCTCTGTGTCCAGCCAGCCCCTTCCCTACCTTGTCTGTCCAACCAGCCCCCCTTATGTGCAACTGGCCAGCCCCCCTTAAGTGCTTCTGGCCAGCCCCTCTTATGTGTCTAGCCTGTCCCCCTTATGTGCATCAAACCAGCCCCCCTTATGTGTCCAGTCAGCCCCCATTCTGTATATATCCAGCCAGGCCCCCTTCTCTGTGTGTCCAGCTAGTCCCCTTGTGTGTCCAGCCAGTCCCGTTTGTGTGTCCAGCCAGTCCCCTTTTTGTGTCCACCTCCTTTCTTACCGGACAGCTCACTGCTGTCTGTTTTGCTGCATCCAGGGCATTGACATGCATGTGCAGTGATTGCCGTCGGATGGACCTGGCCTGTTAGAGCCATGGCGGGTCCTAGTGCTCGCCGGCTCAATCTTATGTACTGGAGCCAGCAGCAGTGCTGCTGCGCTCCGTAATTTTTTTTAGAAACTACAGGGGTAGGAGTGGGCCCCCCCTTTTAGCTAAGTGTCCGGGCCTGGGACTCCAGTCCTGACAGTCCCCCCCATGATGGCGGCCTTGATTATAGTCAGGAGTGAGGGAGTGCCACCCACGGTGGAGGGGGCGGAGTGCCACACACGGGAGGAGTGGGGTGTAGTTTACAGCTCTACACACCTGTTCGTGTAGTCCACTGGGGGGAAGAGGGGGGGTGGCTGCAGCGGTGGGGCGGGGCAGCGTGTAGATTCCTGAACTGCACACTTCACCTGTTGGTGTAGTCCACTTGGGGAACAGTGGAGGATGGTCGCAGTGGGGTGGGGGCACCCACGGGAGGGGATAAGGGACAGTGTGTAGATCAGAGCACTGCACACCTGTTAGAGTAGTCCACTGGGGGTTGGCCATGGGGGGGTACCCGCCGATGAGGGGGTGCAGTGTATAGATCCCAGCACTGCACACCTGTTAGAGTAGTCCACTGGGGGGGCTTCAGACAGGATGTAGATTCCAGCACTACACACCCTTTAAAGAAGTCCAGTATGGCAGGGGCCAGGGGGGTGGGGGTGGTACTTACCAGCACTGCACACCTGTTACAGTAGTTCAGTAGGAGGGACACCTGCAGAGAGGGTTAACTTACCAGCACTACACGCCCACTATAGTAGTCAAGGGGGGACAATGTCTGTGAGTTTAGGAAATATATTAGATAGGCAGTATAAACTTTAAATACCTCCCAACCAGTGGCAGATTTTACCTAGGGGCTGTATGCTGCAGTAACCCCAGTAAAATCAGTCACCTCAGTGAGCCAGTTTGTCTGTGACTGCACTGACTACACTGTGACTAGAGGTGACTTCCCATTTTAAGCACTACCTACCAATCGCACACAGGACAGGAAGCCCCAGGGGGAGGTGTTTTCTCCCCCTGCGGCTGCCAGTCCAGGCTACGATTAGTAGAGAGTGGCTTCCAATGATCCAGTGGAAGCCACTGCTCTGCCTTTCGGGCAGCCCTAAAAGGCTTCTAGGGGCTGCAGCCAAAGCACTCCATAGAAGCCGATGCTATGCGCGCCATCACCGCTGGTTCCAGCAGTTGCCAGTTCCATTATGCAGTAGCAGCCCCCTCATGCAAGAGGGTAGGAGTCACTGCTGCTCCCAACTGTCCCAATTTTGGCAGGACAGTCTTGAAAAAGTTTTAAAAAGTTTAATATAAGGGGGAAAAAATGACAAGTAAAGTAAATGGAATAAATTAGATACGAAAATATAGTGTTATGGATTGTTTGAGGAAGGGGGGCCCCAAATCGTTGCCTTGCTTAGGGCCCCATGAGGTCTAATTCCGCCTCTGTCTCAGGAGCATCTCCACTTGCTGATAAGTAGGCATATTTGGGCTCTAATGGGGTATCTTCATGTAGGTTCCATTCAAAGCCTGTGATTCAACAGTATTATGCTTACATAGCTGTGCATGTTTGTAAATATAGGATAGGAAATGTGCAAATGTGCACTGATTATGATGACTTCTATGAAACCAAGTATAACCAGAGTTCACCGTTATCTGTATAAGTCACAGTGCTCTTCCTGTGGTTATTGTACTGTATCTTATACCTTCCATACTATAGTCCCTCCACACAAGCAGGGATATTAACACTCTACTAGAGTTTGGGCTTTCCCCTGATGTTAACAACTAAACAAATTTATGGATAACAGTCTACTAGATTACTGTAGCTATACCAAAACACTTCAGTCTAATGAAACCAGTAACACAATACTTTATTGTTCTATTACGCTTCCAAAGACACTGGTGTTCCGTGTTAAGAATATGGGTAACACACATGCATAAAAAACAATACTGTACTTTTACTACAAACAGCTAACTTCTCAGTTTATACAAGTAACACTTGGGGCCTGATTCAGACCCGCTTGTGAGCGCTATGCGCTCGCAAGTGGGTCGATGGTGGCCCAGTTCGCATGCGCACGACAGAGCAGGCTCCATTGTGTGCATGTGCAAGACCCGGATAGCGAATGGGCAAACCGTCGCTCCGGGTCTCGTACCAAGTGGGGCGTGCTGTTGATGTTGAGTGACAGCACGCTCCCTTTGGTGGGCGGGCCAGAGGCGTGGCTGCCCAGACGTAGGCATTCCCATGGGAATGCCTACCGTCTGGGGCCGGCCCCACTGACATCACAAGTAATGTCAGTGGGAGTGCTTTTGTCTCTGTTAGAGCCGAAAGCACTCTTGGGCTTGTGGCAACGAGACCCTACCACAAGGGTCTCGTCGCAAGCCTGATGGTCGAAATGATCTTGACCATCGCGACCATCTTCCTGGCTGCTCGCTATAGCTGTAGGCCGCTCTAAAAAAACAGGCCGGCCCTGATTCAGAGCGAGTGCTCTGTCAGAGCGTCCGGCTCTGAATCAGGCCAATGGTACGAACACTGTGCCTAATGATTCTATTATTCTAATTTTACATACTATTGAAAGATTAAATATAGATACCCTCTATGTCATCCCCAGTATTCACCCCTCTAACTATACCCACATTTAAACAGACCTTTATTAATTAGCGTAGTTATTTGGAAACTAATCTTTTAACCTATAGATATTGCATGGTGTTGCTTGCAGTTACAGAACATCATTAACACATTGACATATACAGTAGGTTATACACTCAATTGGTCAGTTTTATGTTGGTGCACTTTTTATGGTCCTATAAACCCAGGTTTATAAAGTTATTATAGTGTTGCAAATATCTTTGCATGGTAAACTCCAATAGATACGGAGTTCTAAAGTATATCCATTGTCCATATATATGCTAAACATCTTTGTTAATGTCTAAGGCCGGTACACACTAGACGATGTCTAGTGTGTACCGACCTCATAAGCGCACTTGCTGATGCTGGCAGCGACAGAGCGATGGTGCGGGGGAGTAGTTGGGGCCATGCTGCATTCAGCATCATGTCATTGCTAGCAACATCCTCAGATGTTTCTGCATGTACAAAAGATTTGAGGATGCGATGGATGACCCACAGAAGCGCGAATTGGGATCGTGATAGTGGGTACACACACACTACACGATTTGAATGATTTGTTGTTCCGATGTGTTGGAGTCAGTCAAATCTTTCAAAATATTGTGTAGTGTGTACCCAGCATTAGTGTTTGGCAAGATTACTTCCAGGATCCAGCTACAGTAACTGTATTTAGCAGTATAGTATAGTAGGAATAACGCTCTTAGATAGACGGTTTCCTCTATACCTTACTGATAGGAAAATGTTCTTTAGTACTGTGATCATGTGCTTAGGTTGTTAGTGTTTAATCACATCTGTTGGTTTACAGAGGTCTCCTTTTAATAATATCTGTTCTTCTGAATATCTTTGTGGTGAAAGGGCGGGGGTCCCTGAGTTGGATATGTAATCCTTATTCTTTAATATGGTAGGCTATATGTAACCTTATGTACTGTATAAAGTTCGGTCTCTCAGCTGCGCTATTATCCTCTCCTCACTCACTCTTTCGCTGCTCTCATGTTTCTGTCCCTACTTGGGTAGGATTTATTATCAGGCTTATGTATCAAAAAATGAGGAAAGGTCCTGTTTATTTCTGTCATACATCATATAAATTTTGTTATATGTCATATGTGTGTATCAAGTGTATTTCAGTGGGAATGAGAATGCGAAATACAATATTTTCACCTGTTATGTTTCAATTCTGATAATGAAAAAACAAATGTGTAGTTTGTTTTTTCAAAATCCAATACAGATAAATGAACTGTGCATGCTCTGTTTCTGTTTTGGACATGCACGGTGAATGCTAGTTGGCATTTTGTATAGATGACAGACCAGACCGAATGGATGTTGCTCTCTCCTGACGGATTGCATATAAATATAATTTGCAAATAAAAAAAAATAATAATTATATAAGATACTATTTTTTTTATAATCAAGTGACCATTGGCTAGTATTATCTGATAAAAGGGTGAACAAAATAAAGATAAATCAATGGAGAACTACTGTACATGTATTACTGCACATACCTTGTTCCACAAATGAAATGAAGATGTATTTGGAGGAAAAATTAGAAGACACTAAATAGTAAGGGGACTGAAGAACACAATTCTATTTGAACATGAAATAAAGGAATCTATTGTTACTAGGAAGATATCCCATCTCTGTTCGGTGTCTTCAACCTGATTTTCCCTCCAAAAACATCTCAATTTCTTCACTGGGGCATGGCATACTTCCCAACTGACCTGCTTTTGGCTATTCAGGGACTGTACCACCGTCCCGCCCGTAGGCTGCAGTGTACCAAGGTGGGGAGAAGTTGAAGAGCAGAGGGTGAATAGATATTTTTACTGTGCGGGGAGAGCCTGGGGGCATCCCAGCACATCTGGGAGTGCTGGGTTCGCCCCCAGAGTGATGAAAATAGAGGCATGCTATGAGGCACTTGGGGTGTTGGTATTCATAGTAAAAATGTTGGGAGGTATGGATAAGCTTTGTGCAGTACTTCATGTAGTTCTCCATTGAATAAACCTTTTTTTGTGCACCCTTTTATTAGATAATAATAGCTAATGGTAATATTATTATAAATAATGACTTTACAAAAAATATAAAAAAAATGTATCATACAATAAGATCTAAGATGCACTGAAACAATTAAAGCCAGAATAAGCTGCCGATAAAAAGATATGAAAAGGTTTGTGACAAATTCACTATATAACAATGATACATACAGTTCCCATTCACTTCCAATAGAAAATAACATTCTTTAGAAAAAAATATCGATAATGACTGATTACCCCAAAATCCTTTTAGCAATAAACTTTATAACACTCATTTAAAAAAAAATTTTGTTGATACATATCCCTGTAAGTGAAATAGGATTTACTGATTTTTATCAAGGATCTTATATAATAATATATGTAGTTGAATCCGCCAGAGGCTATCTGTTAAGATCTTCTCTGCTTCCCATGTTCAGCTGCCACCTATTAATGCTTCCCAGCAGTGGCATAACTCAGTGGCGTAACTTCATCCCAGGTGCCCGGAGGCAAGATAAATGTTGGTGCCCCCCCAAACTAAAATGTACCACCCCCCAGCACCTATGCCAGCCCCAGCTTCCGCCGCCCCCGTTTTGCAGTTCCATTTATATAATGCCCCCAGTAATGGTCCGCCTATGCAGTACATCCAGTAGTGAGCCCCCGGTAGTTGCCCCCAGTAGTGAGGCCCCTTGTAGTTGCCCCCAGTAGTGAGGCCCCAGTAGTAGCCCCCAGTAGTGAGGCCCCTTGTAGTTGCCCCCAGTAGTGAGCCCCCTGTAGTTGCCCCCAGTAGTGAGCACCCTGTAGTTGCCCCCAGTAGTGAGCACCCTGTAGTTGCCCCCAGTAGTGAGCACCCTGTAGTTGCCCCCAGTAGTGAGGCCCCTGTAGTAACCCCCAGTAGTGAGGCCCCTGTAGTTACCCCCAGTAGTGAGGCCCCTGTAGTTGCCCCCAGTAGTGAGGCCCCTGTAGTTGCCCCAGTAGTGAGCATCCTGTAGTTGCCCCCAGTAGTGAGCCCCCATAGTTGCCCCCAGTAGTGAGTCCCCTGCAGTGAGGACCCAGTAGTTACCCCCAGTAGTGAGGCCCCTGTAGTTGCCCCATTAGTGAGAACCCTGTAGTTGCCCCCAGTAGTGAGTCCCCATAGTTGCCCCTAGTAGTGAGTCCCCTGCAGAGAGGCCCCTGTAGTTACCCCCAGTAGTGAGCCCCTGTAGTTGCCCCCAGTAGTGAGCCCCCGTAGTTGCCCCCAGTAGTGAGTCCCCTGCAGTGAGGCCCCTGTAGTTGCCCCCAGTAGTGAGCCCCTGTAGTTGCCCCCAGTAGTGAGCCCCTGTAGTTGCCCCCAGTAGTAGGCCCCTGTAGTTGCCCCCAGTAGTAGGCCCCTGTAGTTGCCCCCAATAGTGAGCCCCTGTAGTTGCCCCCAGTAGTGAGTCCCCTGTAGTTACCCCCAGCAGTGAGGCCCCTGTAGTTGCCCCCAGTAGTAGGCCCCTGTAGTTGCCCCCAGTAGTATGCCCCTGTAGTTGCCCCCAGTAGTGAGGCCCCTGTAGTTGCCCCCAGTAGTGAGGCCCCTGTAGTTACCCCCAGTAGTGAGGCCCCTGTAGTTGCCCCCAGTAGTGAGGCCCCTGTAGTTGCCCCCAGTAGTGAGCACCCTGTAGTTGCCCCCAGTAGTGAGCCCCTGTAGTTGCCCCCAGTAGTGAGTCTCCTGCAGTGAGGACCCTGTAGTTACCCCCAGTAGTAGGCCCCTGTAGTTGCCCCCAGTAGTAGGCCCCTGTAGTTGCCTCCAGTAGTAGGCCCCTGTAGTTGCCCCCAGTAGTGAGCCCCTGTAGTTGCCCCCAGTAGTGAGCCCCTGTAGTTGCCCCCAGTAGTGAGTCCCGTGTAGTTCCCCCCAGTAGTAGGCCCCTGTAGTTACCCCCAGTAGTGATGGCCCCCACCGCGTGCACACACACACAAAAAACCAAACAAACACTTACCTTTATCCCCGCTCCAGTGCTGCTGCCATCCATCCCTGGTGTCTGCTCCTCGGCACTATGGGAGTTACGCCATTACGTCACTCCCATAGTGCACTGTGGGACCCGGAAGACGGAGCTCACTCCTGAGCTCTGTCCCCGGCGTCCGCTCCTCGGCACTATTGGAGTGATGTTATGACGTCACTCCCATAGTACACTGTGGGACCTGGAAGACGGAGGGAGCTCCGTCCTCTGGCTACCGCCAGGAGGATAGGAGCCGGGTGCCTGCTGGTAACACACTCAGCAGGCACCTGGCAAATGGAGGGTGCAGGGGTGCGACCACACCCCTTGCACCCTCCGTAGTTACGCCAATGGAGGTGGAGCACCGATCAGCGGCGCTCCTTCTCCATGCAGCTCCCAGGGACAATGGAGCCAGGTGCCCCCTTCAGGGCTGACGCCCGGCGGCAAATGACTCCATTGTCTCTGGGAGTTCCGCCACTGGCATAACTAGGGTATTTGGAGCCCATGGCAAATTGAAAAATGGAGACCCCCACCCCCTATGTGCATGTTGCTTAAAATGGGCATGGTCACAAGGGGCCATCTTAAAGCAGTGCCCCTTATACAGTCCCCCCTATGCAGTGCCCCCAGTAGTGGTCCCCCTTATGCAGGCCCCCAGTAGTACCCCTTAGAGGTCCCCCCCTGATGCAGTGCCCCCAGTAGTTGTACCCCTCCTGATGCAGTGCCCCCAGTAGTAGTCACCCCCAATGCAGTGCCCCCGGTAGTGCAGACTAAGACACACAAGTAATAAAAAGTAAAAAAATACTTACCTGCATCCCCGCTCCAGCTCCTACTCCCGCTGCCGTCCGCACCTCAGTCCTCCCGGGCTGGTGCGCTCTGCATTATGGGAGATACATCATGATGTCTCTCCAATCACCCACTCCAGGAGTTAGAAGACGGAGCTCATGAGTGAGCTCCAGCTTGGCTCTTGCAGTGGGCGCAGCAGCAGCTGTCTGTCTGAGTCTCATTGGCTGCTGAAACACACACATCGCCACCGCACTCACTGTGGTCTGCACTACACTGGTTAACTAGAACGGGCCTGTACCATGGCCGGTGGCCCTGCCCTAGTTACACCACTGCTTCCTATCAGTTATGCAATACCACCCTGCTGTCACTGCTGCCCCATGTAGTGATGCCCAGCAGAAATGTAACTAGACTTTTTGATGCCTTGGGTCACAAAAATCATTGGCGCATCACACCTATTTTTCAAATAGGGACACAAGATGTGTGCCCGAAATCAATCCCAATGTACCTCTGTTACCCAGGTGTTACTGCCAAGTACAGTATAAACTCAATGGCTGCAGTGATGACATACAATAATTATGCAGTATAACTCAACAGCTCTAGATGTAAGAGAGCAGCAGGATTTTTCCATCAGAACAACTGTGCACAAGTCTGGAGCCAGCAGTGTAGATCACCGGCTGAAGGCAAAGAAAGAGCACTACTTGTAGTGTATATGCAGAAAATATCAGCAGCAGGGATATCCACGTAGGTACCCTGTGCAGATGAACTCACTGGCAAGGGTAATTGAGGAGTGCTGGTAACATCTGGGTTGGGAATCGGTGGATATGTTCAGGGCTGTCATTAGATATTGTGGAGCAGATACTGTAGCTCCATGTGTAAGGTGTCTGACTGCCATGTGAGAGGTGATAGTTATGAGTCCTGTGTATGACAGTATTTTGAAATGTGTGTTACATAAAAGAGGATGTGCCTAAAGGTGCTTTTCGAGGTGGCCAGGTGGAGGGGGAGTCAGCCAGGGAGGAAATAGAGGTGGCCAGGAGATGCCAGGGATAAAAGAAGAGAAAGCTGATGCCCAGGTTTCCCCTCTGTCTGAATATAAGTCCTCACAGTTAGCCCAACTGCGCTGAAATTTGCTGCTGCTTGACAGGGCTCCACGGCAGCCTCCTGGTCCCCTTATGTACCTCACCACTTCAGCACCTTCACCTAGGGTCTCTGGCAGATGCAGCCTGACTCCTGACACTGACACTGTCAACTGATAACGTCACTCCTGCATATATGAAGTATTTCATACAGGTACACAGCTGACCACCTCACTAGATTCAATTGGACAATTCTCAATGGCTGCCATCTAGTGATGGGTAGTTCATGAATTATTAGTTCAAAATGAACTAATCTTCAAAGCAAACTATTTCATTTAGTTCACAACTCTGGCAAAGATTAGTTCTTCAGGATCTAAGGCAAGTGGGAGAAGTTAGACACAGTTAGAAAGAGCACAGCAGCTCCACTAGGCTTGCTCACTGTCTCACTCCCACTGGCTTTTTAGTTCCTGAATCAGATGCGGTAAAAGGAAAGTTGAAAGTACAACATAGCCCAGAAAATACAGTGTGAACACTTGCTGCTAGTCCTGGGACTGGTTCCTTGACCTACTTGCTATACTAAATATACTACTTGGTTTGTTGGTGCTACTGCAGCTGCACTGCTTGTCACCTCTTTCATGCAATACTCATGAGTCAGTACTTCTGAATTGCCACAGGTGGCACTGCAGTGCTCAGACATTGTGTGGAGCTAATTGAACTAGATAGTCATGATGACTCATGAGTCATTCTCCTGGCATATAGTTCAGTAGCTCATTTAGTTCACATTTAACATGATACATTCCCCCTGTATTCTCTCATACATTCATCAAGAGTCAGTACCTCTAAACTACCATGTGTGGCACTGCTGCCTTCAGACATATGCATTGTATTGAGCTGAACTATATTGTCATAATTCCTTAACCTAGTATATCAGTTCACAAGATACACTCCATATCAGCTCAATATACAGTGATGAGTATTGCATGCTACAGTATATACATTGTAGTTCTGTTTACTCCATAAGACATAGGGGTAGCTGTATCAAACCTTCAAGAGAGATCAAGTAGAAAAGGTGACCATAGAAACCAATCAAATTCTGCCATTTTATTGACTGTGCTAGATAAATGACAGAAGCTGGCATGTACACCCCCACACTATCAGCCCCACCATCTCCCTTAATACTTAAAAATAGAAAGTTTGTATAATTTTGAGAGGAAAACAAAAATGCAATTTTAATACTTGCCATGCAAATATTGCAGCTGGGCATCATCATACAGTAATGATAATACTGTAGGCCTTTTTTAATGTTGAGGCCTGGAGCTGTAGTCCCATCCACCCCATTTTTAATCTAGCCCTGGTGTGCATTCAGTGACATTGGGTGAAATAAAAAAAAATAAGATTGTGGCAAAGGTAAGTTTTGTTTTTCTAATTGCTGTGTTTTAAAAGCAAAAAAAGTTACATTACAATATTCTGAATTTAGGTATTTCTCACTTGCATATTATGGAAGTAAGTAACAAAAATGTAATTAACATTGCAGAGCTAAACATGTCAATACTAGTTTGTTGTATAAGCAATTAATTGTTTAAAATATTAAAAGATCAGACATAAACAGATCTGATAATTTGAACAAGACTATAACTCTTCCAATGAGCTAATAGTAGAAATGTCTACTGTATAAGTAATAGACTAGTTCTATGTTTATGTTTCCAATCAATTCTCTCAGCAATGTTCCAGAACCAGTGAAATAATTAACTACATGTACTAATATTTTGAACTAATCTTTTGAGTGAACTAGATCATAATGAACTAATTAGTAAAATTAACTAGATTTCCCTTCACTATTGCTGTCTTAGCCTCCCCGAGGTTGTGTGTCAGGGAGGAGAGACTGGTGACAGGGATTCCCCTGTCCTCATCCCCTGATCCAGCCCCTACAGCAGACCAACCTAAAGTAGTGACACAGCAGGAAGTCCACAGCTGATGGTGCGGGCTTTGCTCAGCTAACACGTACCTCATACTCTCTCTGACAGGAAGCACAGGGTTTATATTTATCCAGTCCAGTATAAAGCCCTGGATCTGTCCCACTCTGCCCGTGAGCCCAAGTTCTTGTTACACAGGATTTTAGAAAATTATAATACAGTTAGCATTAAACCACTGCCACCAATGTGAACATTTTACACATGCATACAGCTGTCACATAACAATAACCACGAGGAATTAACACTATATTTGTTCAAAACTTATATAATTAAAGTATATAGCACATATATTATATAAAAATAATTTTAGATATAAAGTTTTAGTTGATTAACTATTAAGCTGCATACACACACAACGATTTAGTTAATGAACGATTTTAGTAAACTATTTTCTTCCTTGAAAAAATGAACTAAAATCGTTTACTAAAGTTGTTCATTTACTATGTTTATTTAAATGTAATGAACGATTTTTTAGAACTACAAACAATTTTTGCATATTCCCTTACTGAAAATCGTTGAGTTGACAAGTCTGACTGAACTACAAACTGCAAACTACAAACGTGAACGTGCATGAATGAAAAACGTTCATCATTTGACTCAGAAAGTGAATGATTTTTACAAACGATTATCGTTAAATGATATCGTTTAATGATAATCGTTCAAAAAATCGTTGTGTGTGTATGCACCTATAGACATACATTTTTAAAATTTTATGAATAAACAAAAAGGGGTAACACAAGCATGCAGATATGTAGATAGTGGAATTCCAGCCGCAGAGATGTACTGGCTGCAAATGTGATACAGCTGCAAGGATGCTTGTAACTACAGGCAAATACACACATTTTGTTCTGTGCATGCAATGCAGAAGCAATTACAGCTGCCTTGGGTTAAATTCTGCATTGGGCTATTTTAATATTTGCCAGCAAAGATTTTTTGATTTTTCCTAATCACAAACTACTCAGCTTGATTTGTGTAATGATCAGTTCAGATGTGATCCCGTTTTGCGGCTACATACAGTATATGCACTAGTTAACCTAGGGAGTTGAGTCTAATGGACACCCCAGTACTCACAAGGAACCTTAGTCTGGGGTTTGTCTTTGGCTGGACTAGGGCAGTGCTAGCTTGTCTTCTTTGAGATAAGTCTGACACTGTGACTGTCACTGTGATGAATAGGCCCTCACAAATTATGATATCGTATGATGTGTGATGTCCTGTCATTTTATATTCTGTATAAACATGGTGTGTCAATTGCTATTCGGTGTGCAGGTCAGGAAGGACGGTTTAGCAAAAGGTGAATTGTAAATAAGTGGATGGCTTGCAGCTAACAAAAGAATGAATATCCCTCACAGTATGAGGTCATGTGTGAACAACTAGCCCTCTCCCTTTTATTACCCCTGAAGTCAGTGTCCTAGATCATAATCCCAGAACCAGACCTTTTTTTTTTACTCCAGTGACCTACTTCTAAAGATTCATGTTATGATATAGAGGCTGAGATAAGGATTCTGGTATTTATTATAGGTCTGGAAGGGGGAAGTTGAAGAGTGAGTTATATTATCACTTATTTTTAAAGCAGAGACCCTATTAGTTTGGCAAGGTAACCCTGTATTGGAAATCTATTGATCTCAAACATGCTGACCTATTAGGGAGACACTGCTTAGTATGAACAAGAATTAGGGATGTATAAAAAAGGAATACCATCCAGCATTCAATGTTCTCTCCATGGGGTTCATATGGAAGGGCTGGGAGTGCATCAGGATATTCCTGTGGGTGAGATCCCCCACCCCATCAGCAGTGCTAAGAACTTTATTGTGAGTTGTCTTAGGAACTCTGAGTTTTCTCTTTTATTTTTTGAAAATATTTGCATTATAATCTGTTTGTCATTTTGATCATATTTTTGTAACTAAGCCTTGAAAATATTTTTTGTATTAAACACATTTAATCTAGCATATTCTCCATGATTCTTATTGAACTTGCATGCCTGGATAGGCCCATGCTTAATATTTGTGTGTAATTTGAATGTGATTTATTATTAATCTGGTGGGAGATCGCAGACCTCTGGAGAACCATCTGCGTGGTGGCAGAAGAACCGTGTATTTTGGTAAGTGACCACGGTGTCCCAGCATCACAACCAGCTGATCCAGATTGTTGTATCTGCAAGTCGGCCCGGGTTTGCGACAGTCACTAATGCTTTACACAGAAGTAGGGGAGCCAGAGACAGTGGAGCGTGCCGCTCACATACTACTTAGTATCTATAGCAGTGGGTACCTGTCTCTACTCAGAAGACTCAGTTTGAGAGGAACATCATGAATTGGTGGGTGGGCATGGTTCATAAAGCCCCCAGAACATTGCACCCTTAGTAATGGTCCCGACCGCACCACCCTGGCTATGGTCCTGTCTAAAGCACAGACAGTAGTTTCTACTAGTGAATTTTTTTGTAGAATAGTGGCGCTGAAGTGACACAAAGTTAGAAGTATAACTATAATTATCTCTAGGTGCCTGGCATATAAACCATACAATAGACAGTAAAATATATTGCACACACAATTTGATGCTATAAATACATCATTTGATCTAGAGGGGATGTGGTTAATTTACCGCTGCCCAGAATGCCGGTCGTCTGAATCCTGATGGTGGAATGCCTACCCGGGACTATTGGTAGGCGGCAAAATGCTGATGCCTATCTTTAGCCCCACGCCAAAATCCTGACAGCCAGCATCCCGAATGAGGTAAGTTGGGGATAGTTAACCTGTAGCCGCAGGGGGAGGCTTAAGTTTAGACACCTCTGCGGGGACTTAAGGTTAGGCACCCCTGGGGGGAGGATAGGGTTAGGCACCCCCCCATGAGGGTTAGGTTTAGGGTGTGGTAAGTGAGGGTTAGGTTTAGGCACCCCATGGGGGGACTTAGGGTTAGGCACCACCTCTGGAGTTTAGGGTTAGGCACCACCAAAGGAGGGTTTGGGGGTACAAGGGATGGTTAGCATACTTCTGAGCCGCTGTCGGATGTCCTCCCTTCGGGCTTCCGGCATCGGTATGAGAACGAGTGGATATTCAGCTGTTGGTATTTCATACTGATTCTGTCCTAGAGCATATATAAACACATGGTAATAAATTTGAAATATTCAAGTTAATCCAAGCAAATTTATCTTTCTTAGCAGCATCTGGATGATCTCTATATTAAAGATTTCTGAGAAAAATTGTTAATAGCTGAGGTAGTCTTTTACTTCAATTAGCAGATGCAGCCAGACTTGTGAATGCCTTAGATAGACACAAAGTTTGTTATTTAGAACTGGCATTATTGCCTTTAGATAGCCAAGTGATACAAATGTAGCTACTCACAGATGAGAATAGCAACTCTAAATAAATCTCCAGACTGTGCCTGTTATTGAAGTTCTGGCATTTATGATAGAATCTGCAAAAAATACAGTATAAAACACGATAAATATATGTGAAAAAATAAAAATAAAATAATGAATATGATGAAAAATAAATAAAACAATGAATAAAAAATGTACGGATAAATCTTAAAAAAGTTGATTTTGGAGTATATGTCCATCCTATGTGAAATCCCCATACTCTGTTGATCTGATAAATTAAAAGTGCCATCTGCCAGGCATAGTGTAAACATGTATTATTTGTCAAGTGCAAGGATAAAACAGATTAGTTACTGGTTGTTGGGCTTGCCACCCATTTCAGTAATAATTTATTCTGGCTCTGGTAACCTTGCTCTATATCTTTACTGGAGCAAATGATACAAATACAGCACAAGACCCTGCTAAAACTACAATGCCGCCAGGACCAGTGTTTGCCATATGTGATCACTAGACTGGTTGGAGGTGTGCATTAGTGGTGGCTAGTGCAGCATGTGTGCAAGCCAGACCAGAGAGCCAGTATCCAGGTCCGTCTGATGGTGGTTCTGAAGTGCCAGGTCAGCTGTGGAGGAGGAGCACACTGATACATTTTGTCCACGTAACTGGACTTTTCAAAGGGTGCTCCATAGTTCCCCTGCTCCTCCTCTTATATTTCCATTCTTACAATGGAATATGCTTCAGACAGGTGCATAATAATAGCCTCACTTAGCCTGTTTGTATAAATCTAATAAAATCCATGAATTTGCTTTGTCTCCCCAAGTAAACATAATAGTCATAGAGCGCAAATAAAGAATTTATATAAATGTCTCATGTTAAAGTTCTCACAGGTTTTTTTTCTTCTTTTTTTGGGGGGGAGTTTTATTTTTTAAATGTTTACAGAAACCTTTATATAAGAGTTCTTAATAGCTGATCCAGCTTATTTCAGCTTGGAACTCCTTACCATTATAGTGGTGACAATATGAACAATTTACTCCCATCTGTACATCTGTATATTGTACATGAATTTGTATAGCATATAATCTATAGGAACTCCACATCTATATTTGTGTACAATTCAATGTATGTATCCAATGCAACATTTCAATCCCTCCTAACACTCCCCCATTCTTGCCTTATGGGGTGGTTGAATTACACAATCCCTGTATAGCAATCCGGTTATAACCAAACCATAGAAATGTATAGTCCTAAACATATAGGTCCAAATATGAATGCACAAGCAAATGCTCATATATATGAGAATAAAGGGGGGAGAAGGTAGGAGATGGAACATCAGAATGCCACCATAAATTCTGATCCACATCCCTTCATCATGATAAGGTACCCAAATGACATTGGTAATGTAAGCCTCCAATATATGGACCAGATGGGTCCCCCACCAAATCCCCATCCCAAATGATAAATAAGTATTCTTTATACCAGCCATAGAACAAGATTTCCTCCGAACGTACCACTCCATGTACCGGTCCTCAAATGCTCCAATGTAGATTTTTGCAAAGCTCGGAGTAAACCTTGTGCCCATGCCCATCCATACAGTAAAATGTGTCTTCAAAAATAAAAAAATTGTGTGTTAAAATAAACCATATGGAATCCAACAGAAACTTATGTACCACCAGCGCCGCACCACCAGGTGTCTTAAAGAACATTTTAGAAAACATAAAAGGAATATAGAGCAAGGTATTCTGACTAATAATGTAGCAAAACTTTTCCATGATCACAATCAAACTTCAGGGGGCTTTACTTTGGCTGGGGTAGAAAAAATTGGGTTCACTTCCAGAGGGGGGAACAGATTTAGGCGACTATGCAGAGCTGAAGTAGTGTGGATATTTAAGTTGAACACCCTTATTCCAGAAGGTTTGAAAGAAAGCCTTGAGTTTAATAACTTTTATTTTTAATTTTTCTTCCTAAAGGGACCAAACCTGTAGTGATGGCATGATTCTCCACTGGTTTTTTGCTTTCCTATGTTCTCTCTTGGTTCATGCGATCCACTCATTGACCATTTGGGTTCCAGGGGTACTGAAGTGACAACACCCAGAGTCCTCTGGGATTGTGGCACACTACTGGGGGACCCATCTCAAGGGGGCAAAACAAAAAAAAACAGGAAGATTCCAATAAAATCAGTAGGCACCTTTAACCTAATCAGCTAACAATCTAACAGACATGGAAATCAAATTATTATCAAAGGGATTAAACTTTGCTCCATCATCTCAACCAAATCTATTTGATTTATTCTTTGAGTTAAACAGATACACCCACAATTTATGTCAGAAAATATATTTTTCCCTTTAAAAATGAAACATCTAAATTTGGAAGGACAAGCTA